>JAHLMK010000010.1:1200000-1791576 GCA_019915135.1 Strobilurus pachycystidiatus
CGGCGACTTGGTTATAAGCGGGAGCGGATCGAGGTTGATAGGTAGCAGGAGCGGCAGGGACGGAATTATTTGAAGAGGGGGCAGGGCCAGTTTGGTAGCGATTGTCGTGATTGTAAGTCAGTCCGCGCAATTTAGCGTTCTTCTCAGCCTCCAGAGCGTACTTCTTCCAATCTCCGTAGGTCTGTTTAGCGGTAGCGGTATCATCACGAATAGCATCCAGGATGACCTTGGCCGCTGGGGGCATGTCTGCGCGAATGATGGGTAGGAGTCCGTGGTCGAGAATGTCTGCGACTTCTCGTTTCGATAGAGTGTGCGTGGTCCCTGCCAGCACCTTCTGCATGCTGATAACATCTTGGTAGAACGTTTGAACGTCCTCCGTGAGGCGTAGACTCTGTACGCGAGAGCGTGCCTTCGACTGCAATTTGCGTTGCCACTCTGAACCACTAATGCGCTCGCGGAGCTCATTCACAAAAAGCACCACCGACAGGGCGTCGAGGGTGTCCGACTCTGCTTGATAATAATCGTTGAGCTCTGCATGTCGGATCCCTTCGGCTAGGACGCTGACGATGGTCGACGACGACGTCGCCTTGTAGTGATTCTTCTCGTAAGCGAGGGCGTGTTTCAAATAGCGGTTGAAGAGGTCGCTGGTGAGCGCGGAGCGGGGAACATCGTTGATGATGGGGGGAGATTTAGCGGTGCCGGGCAGTAAGGGCGTGACGGTATTGGAGCTCATGGTGTACGCCTCGTCGTCTTCAGAGGACTCGGAATCGGTTGCAGGGTTCGTAGTGGAAGAGGGAGCGGGTGTTGGGGCAATTTTCGACTGTGCTTGTTGTGCCAAGCGTGCAAGTAAAACTTTGGGCGCGACGGTCACGTCAGATACTGAGATCTGGGGAGTGTCTGTATATGCTGTCGAAGCGGGGGATGGTGGACGGTCTTTGGTCGCCGCGGTAATCACACGAGGCTTTGGGACGGATGCGGTCTCTGGGGTCTGCGTGGGTGTTGCACTGTTATTGCGGGTTCTTGGGCCTCCGCCGGTCTTTGGTGGTGCGAACGCCGTTTTGGCAAGAGTCCAAGCTGCATTAAACATGTTACACACGTCTTATGGTTTAGCTGGGTACTAACTGTGAGCGTCTGGAGCGAGTTGGAGCGGTTTGTATAGCGGGTAGCGGGAATTGTCGGGTTTTATGGAGACGCTTAGCGTCTGGTAGCGTGATTAGCGATTTGTAGCTTCAGATATAGCGAAAAATGGTCAAAATGCGAAAGGCGGGCACGAAAGGGAGCGGTAGCTATCGATTGGACGGGAATAAACGATGTGAAAATGCGATCCGCGTGGAGAAAAATCAAATTTCCCCGCGCGTCGTGATCTTGGGGTAATTGCCAATATCAATGATATCGGCGTGCACGAGAAAGTGGGATGTAGGGAATCACAACCAAGTACGAGTTCAAAAAAAAGTGTAAAGGCGTCGTCTGATGCGACGCAAAACACTGAGGGGAAGGATGTGGTAGAACTCACAATCACGCGGAGCGAACTAGACTTGGGTGTGATTCCGTAAAACTACGAGCTCTAAGCGATGGGTGCGACGAAGGTACGAGAAAAGGGTGAAGGTAAGATGAAGGTAAGAGGTTACGTTTGAGTACCCGAACCGAATAATAGTCCGCCACAAACTGCCGCAAATATGCCACCACGTGATCCGCCACATCTCTGCCTCTACGCGTAAGCGTAACACGCTTACACGTGCTCCACAAAAACTCTTGAGCCTAATCTGAACATATATATCTGTCTATAGATGCTTTCATGCTGCTCAACTCTTAGGTTCTGAATTTTGAGCCCACCGGGAAGGTGTGTAACATGGGGACAGAGGTATCACATGAACCAATCACCGGTTCTTGCAGGCAATTAGACGTGCATTTAGAGCGAGTTTTTCCAGCTTATTTCGATCCAAACACCAAGAGGAACGGTGTTTATTTGAGCGAACTAGGTGGGTACAAGATTGACGGTGTAAATTGATCAAAATCCGAAAATGGCAGCCTCCGCCAACTATTTCGGAAACTGCAATAAATCATGCATTGACACGACCAATGAGTAGAGTAGTTTCTATCACGTTGTGGCGCCGTTCCTTCACGTATTTGAACCAATCATGATTCATGACCGAGACAAGTCCCAACACGCGTACGGAATTGGTAAGCTTCCTTCATTCTTTCCGATGCTCTTTGGATCCTCGATCTTTGGAGTCAAGCTTTGGTACTTCCGACCGGCGTTCCTTGTAGGGACCGTGCCGAGTAATTTCCTTCCTTCCTTCCACTGTGTTCGTACTGATCATAGGTACGGAAGATGTATTTACAGAAGATTAGATGCGCGATCCACTACGATGTCTAACTATGATATAACAGGAAACAACGCTAGATACCGATGTGTATATAAGGCACCCACGATAGAAAGGCTGTCTCGCCCACTTTGTTGCGAAGACGTTCAACGGCAAGATGAAGGGCGAGCGCCGACTCTGTGTAATCCGGTGGTCCATCCTTATCCTTCCTGAGAAGATAGCCATAAACATGATCCGCAACCTCGGGTGCATGTCTGTCTTCAATAGACCACATCGTCGCAATGACGCTGCGAAACCCAGCGAGAAGCATCCCGGCCGCAAGATGAATCGATTCGGATGGGAGCTTGCTGTGGCCCGTGGCGGTTTGACAAGCTGAGAGAAAAACCAGCTCGGCGTCGGTAAGATTGAGGGCGGCGATGTCTGACAGCTTCAAGCGGGTTCCGTCGGCGAGGAGAAGAGCACTATCGGTAGGAGTTTCCGTGTTCTGAACACCGTGACACGCGAAGTGAACCCACGCAGCGCTCTTCATCTTTTCCATGACCTGCTCAGCTGTTGCGCTCCCTCCCTTAAGGGCGGTGAAGGTCGACGAGGAGTGCGAGGTGGAATGGTTCGCCAATCGTTCAACCTCAATGTTGACGCCGTAGATGGGAAGTTGTCCTCCGGCGTTGGCGCAAGCAACGGCAAGAACCTCCAGGTCCTTCTGTGAAGCATCGGCTTTGGTACCGGGACGGATGACGGAGCCGAGGGTCGGGATGTACGATGAGACAACATAGTCGTACACCTTGTGGCCTACATCAATCTGGTCATAGTCGCCTGCGGCATGGAGAGGCAAGAACTGGAGCCGGCCTGTCGGACACCACCGGATATGTGGTTTTCGCTCTCCTTGTGCGCACTTGAGAGGTCCAGAAGTGAGTCACAAGTAGTAAAAAGTGAGGACCAGTACTTACATTGACTAAGAGCGGCCGAACGGACATTAAGGAAGACAGTACAGGCTGCACAATCTTATACCACAGCTCCTCCAGGATTTGTTGGATGTGATCCATATTATCAAAAGGGGCCGGACCGCCACCCCGTGGATCTTCGCCGCCCAAAGATTGCCTGAAGCTGTAGTCATCCCGCGTTGCCTCCACAAGAGCACTGTGCATCTGATCTATATCTAGCAGCCCCAGATCGGGGAGAGGAACATGAAGCATGTCCGTCTGGAAGTGCGGCTCGGTAGGTGGAATGAGAACGAGCGCGTCGCACCCATGGGAGTCGACGTTGATGACCACAACGACAGCGCCCCGAGCAGCGCCACAAAGGGTTTCGAACTCCTTCGGGAGCAGGAAGCTCTCAAGCCCGGGGAAAAGTCGTGTCTGCTGGACGCACTTCTCCCACTCCGTCGCCAGCCTCCGATGCTCTTGAGCTTCAGCCTCTGAATCCAGGAAGTGGTTTCGTGTGCTGGTGCGCATTATCGCTTCCCTGGTGATTGACATCCTGGCCGCAAGACACGGATCTCTTTCCTGTAAATCACCCAACGGTGTCCGAAGCTGAATGAGCTGCTCCCAGATCACCGAACGTCCTTGCTCCAGCCACTCCAACGCGGTGCTGAGCTCGCCTTGGGCAATCGCAAACTGTGCTGCTCTATTTGGGAAGTCAGATATACTTATTTCATGCGGCGGTGAGTCTCCGGCCCATTCCTTCGAATCCGGGGATAGAAAGTCAGCCTGCGTGAGCTGATTGTGCCGTTCGTGAAGGGGCTTTCCTATCCACGCAACACTGGGAAGGATAGACATGGCTGCCCTAAGCCCATTCATTCGGACTGCATCTGCGTTCTGGGGGCGAACGGGTGTGACGCCCAGTTGCGCCTGATCGTATCTCACATATTCATCCCAGTCGGCCCAGCTAAGGGCGATGAAGAACCTTTTATCGGGCCTTAGAGATAGAGAAAATACCGCATGGGAGTAGCATGCGATAGACAAGTCCCGATCCTCAGGACGGAAGCCAGCGCCACTGGCAGTATATCGTTCCCGGTACAGAATCCCGAGTGTGTAACGCATTGCCTCTCCTGCGCCGCTGTCTATAAAGCGTGTTGACGATAGGAGTTGTATTGCTTCATCCAAATCCTCCATATTTCTATATGCATTGAAGCGCATCAACAATGTCCTGGCGAGTAGGTGGACCAACGTAGAGAGGCCATTGTCATCCGGGCGGATGTCGATCAAATTTCTGCTCAGCTCTATTGCTCGAGAGACGTCTGTGCGGCACGCGGAGCCAGTTTTGCTTTGTTTGATGAAGCGAAAGATCAAAAGGATGGCAAGCATTCCGACGTCGTGTGGTGGACAGTGCTGTGATGATGTAATCTGTTCCTGGACTCTGATCCTCTCCGACAAGTCGTCCGCGAAGTAGCCAGCGTAGCCGTTCCTCTCCCTGAGCAGAAAATCATGCACCTCAAAGAACAGTAGGTGGTGGGGATTGTCGGCTGGTGCCATATCCAGAACACGGCCAAGCCACTCTAGCATCCTATCCGTCCCGCGCCGGTCGCCTGTGATGTGGAAGTGCTCGACCATGTACCCCGAGAATTGTCGTATATGAATGACCTTCTCCGCCAGTATGCACCACGGCAGCGGAACAGCCATCGCTTTACCCGCCGCAGACACTGCTTCGTCATATTCCGGAACTTCCTGGGTCTGTTCATAACGCTGGCGCCTGCAGGCGGCCAGGTATTGGAGGAACTCGAATTGGTCCAGCGGATGCCTGGAGCGAAGCTGCGGCTCTTTTGAAGCTGCTTCCAGGAAGAGCAAGGATTCATTCTGATTGTCCCAGTCCCCAGTGCGTTCGCAGGAATCATGAATGGCTTTGCCCCACCATTGCATTCGAAGGAACTTGGTCGGAGTGGAGTCGGGGAGTCGCAGGAGTGCGTCTGAGAAGGAACGCTGTTGGGAGGGGCTCAGTTTTGCAAGAGCCACCGCGTATAAATGGTAGAATGCTCGCGAGAAATTCACGATGTCCATGTTCTTTGGCTCCGTGGACTTGGGATCATAGTCAAAGTGCGATACATCCGCGCAATGGAGCAGAGCTGGAATACGAAGCTCAAGCGGCAAGACGAAGCAGAGGGATAAAAGAGCCCTGAACCAGTCTTCAGCGGAAAAAAGGAGCCATTCGCCTTGCTCGAAGGTTCTTGTGATGAAGAAGATGTGCACCAAGTCAGTCTTGTCCACTGTATTGTAGTCATTTGCTGATCCAAAAGGTCAGGACACTGGGATCTTGGGGACAATGTAACCCACACACCGACGTCAAGCTTTTCCCACAGAGAAGAGCCTGACAGCGACTCGGAGTATGCCCCAGTTGCTGCCATTCTGATGTAGAAGCCGAGCACGCCTGTGTCTGACTCCATGAGGAGGTTGTGGTTGTATTCTACGACGTTCTCAGGTTACTCAAATAGGAGATATGATAAATCACCCACCAACTCGCGGACGTCGTTTCAGGTCTTCTAGAATATCGTCGACGTCGACGTACGCTGAACCTAGCTTGACGTCTGAACCTTCGCCCAATTGTTCGAAGACATCCATAACGAGGATACCAGACGTTGACCTAGGTACCCTGATTAGGGAAAAAAACCTGAATGAACGCGCAAGGCCGCACATTATCGCCATGGTTGGGACGTTCCAATACCCACGTGTATCTCGCAATAAGCCATCAGACTCGAGGAGGACAGTATCTTCGTCGTGTCTGAAGACCACAGAAAGCTTCGCATTGTCTGCTACCTCAACCAATTCGACGTCGCCGTTGTAGTCCTCGAGTATCCCAAGCTTGATGTCTGCGTACACCTTGTGAGCTAAGCAGCTAAGCAGTGAGAGGGGAACCGACTGGATAGCGTAATCTCGGAGGTGGCAGTGGTAGGGTACTCAGGCCTTATTTCCTCCCCTTCCAAGTTGTCGTTATTGTAGTCTGCAAGGAGGTTGTCAAGGCGGCGGCGGAGACGGGATCTAGTACACGGTACAAGTATTCGTTAATAGAAAAATTGAACTGCATGAAAATTACTCGCTCTAGTGGATCCATGATGGGAGCGGTGCGCCTGAGAGTGGAGGTGGGTGTTCAATCTCAAGGATGGTCGACGAAGAAATCGAGTCGCATGAGGCCTTTATGGATGCCAGACACAGCTATCGGATCAACCAGAAACCCGTCCTGCTTGATTAGCTCAAGACAGAATGAATCAAGCCGATAATTGCGGTCAAAACGCGAAGTCGGCGTGGCTTATTGGCACACCTGCTAGATTTGTCTCCCCTAGGCAGACTCAATCAGTCGTATAATGTAGAATAGGCTTGTCGTGCACTTCTACCGACAACAATGATAGAAGGCTCTCTGGTGAATGCGTCCTTCTATGCGTCGTCGTAGGATGCGCACGCACCCATGAGCTAACCTTGCCTCGGAGGTGAGAGACGCATTGCATTTGGATCGGGAAGGCAGTGACTTCGGTATGTGATGAAGTGAGGTTGACATAGCTTGAGCAGCGCCTAGATAGCATGCCAGCGCTTGATTTTTGCTATATTATGGATCTCGGTCATGGTGGACATTGAAAGTTCAGTTTATACTTGACGGACAAACAGGCGATAGTACTGCATCGTCCACAGCTATGCATACCGAGGGCTGTACGGACGCTCACGTAATGCCAGAGAGGCCGTGGCATACTTGGATAGAGAACAGAGAATATGGGAAAGCCAGTCCACGAGTGCAACGCACGACCAAAGACCAGCCAAGCATCGACAAGGGCAGAGGGTCCATGTGGCAAGAATGCATGCCAGACCAGCTCCTTGACCTCCTGTTCACAACCTAGTGCGATAGAGACAAAATGGACGTCGCAAGCGACGAGGACGTTAGTCGGCGCAGGCCTCCGCTATGATGCATCTGACAGAGGAACAATGGGGCGCTCGGCGTGGCGGGGCGGTGAGCTCGGGAAGAAGCCAGACCCGGATGGAATGTGTCCGGCAACATAAAGTTGACGTGGTGTCCGGTCATTCGATGATGGCGCTAGAGGCGTGAAGTGCGTGAGGCGTCAGTTTCAAACTGACCGGCCGAACTATATGCGGTGTCGTCAATAATCATGACGAAGAATGGGTGAAGGAGGATGGGAATATGACAGGACGAGAGGGTACACGGATTGCGATGTTGGGAAGGGGGAGAGAGTGCGTGCGGCAGGGGCGGGACAAGGTTTGCAGAGACCAAATGGCCGGTATCAATCGCGTCGCATGCGTCTTACATTCGAGTGTAAGTGTGCGAATGGAAATAGGCATAGTATGGGGATGAAACATATGAGAGCAAACTGTATGCGCACCTTTACCAGTTCCACGTCGTCCATGCTAGTAAGTAGAGCGGCGCATCATCATGAGCATCGACTTATTTAACTATTCAACGAGGGCTGAATGAGGGCGAGAAGCAAAGGAGATCGGACACGTGGCCTCATCAAGTGACAGTATTGCTTCCGCGTCAATTCGCGTCAATTCGCGTCATTCCCTCATGATCACCCTACTGAGTACTCTTTCTTCTGACTTCTCCCGGACCATCAAGTCCTACGTGCCCACTTGGTCTTCTGCTGCGATAATTGTCTGTTCAGTCGCGTATGTGTCCAGGAAGCCGTATCTTGGGTACATTCCTTCGCTGAGGCACATTGGGACCGCACTACCGTGACTACGCGATGACGATTCGATCTAGTGCTGACAATGCACGGCCAGGACACCGATCGCAGGCTTTCCTAAGGGTAACGCCGATGGACAGGAGCGTTACCATGCCCGAGTGGCGAAAGTACAATGTATCCATTTTCAATCGCCCACGCTCCCGACTGACTGCCAGTGACTGATATAGCTGCTTTATCAGCCTCTCTGTCACTGAAAGGTAATTGCAGTGCAACTCAGTGTCTCAGCGGTACTTACATCACTTCAGACAAGCTCGGCCGCAGTCAGACGGATTCAGCTTGCCGATGATCGTTATCTTCCCGTGTCTGGTCAGGTATCCCAGGACGCCATGAATTCTGCTCATCACTTACGAGTGAAGGAACTCTAGTTATCTTGGCAGGATTGCTCGGACATAACACGTCAAGATGTGTGGCGGTCGGATTGTTCCCAGGTAGATACATAGAACCTCTGCTATCTCTGAAGACAGAGAGGCTTTGAAATAGAACTATCAGGCAGGATCAGGGGATTACATGGACGATGTGGGGAACACAGTCTGAGTTCGTCACTCCAGCCAGACTGAGATAAGTACTCGCTGTGTATCGAGTGCCGATCGTGTTTAGAGCTCCTCATCAAACAAGGTAACTCGGGTCCTCATCCTGTTCTGTTTACATAGTTCTACTTTTGATGTCTCTTGGCAGACCGTGAAACCGGTTCATACTGGGAAGTACGTCAGACGGTCTTAAGGTCACTATGTCGCTGTTGCTGCTTTCCTCTACCCTTTGACCATGGTTTTCCTTCGGCACCGTGTCCTCCTCATGGTCTTTGGACTTGCATTGGTCTTTCTCAGTCTCTCTTGGATTGCTGAGGATGACTCCAGTATCGGATTGCTGCGCTCTTCTCTAAAACAGCAGCTCACCGGCGCCGCCCAGACGCCTACATATGGAGATGCCGAGCTCGCCCACCGCCCGCCTCTGTTCACAGCCGCCATCATCTACCTCATCAGCACCTCCCGAGCATTCGAACTGCTAGACTCCCTTGCCTCCCTCTACATGAACCTCCCCGGTGGTCCATGGCCCATCATCTTGTTTCACACAGGCGATTTCGATGACGAGTCCCTCCAGGCCGCTCTCGTCGCGGAGGTAGACGGTTATCTGGGCGGCGACAGCTCATCGGGGTTATTCTCCCAGCGCCTAGAGTTTGTCAGGCTTGATTGGCACCTGCCTGCAGGAATTCCTGACAATGTCACTGCTGTTGAGCCGATAGAAGCATTCCGATGGCCTGGTACGTCGCGTCGACATTGTCACCTCGACTATCTATTGACGGATAGATCTCATGCAGGTTATCACCACATGTGTGCCTTCTTTGCGGTCAACATCTTCACACACCCCCGTTTGCAAGACGTCACCTACTACATGCGCATGGACACAGATTCTCTCATCGAGTCGCGGTTGTGCTATGATCCGTTCGAGCTCATGTACAGGAAGAGGAAGGCCTACGGTTATCGCTCCATTGGCGGCGACGCCTTTGAAACCACGGTGGGACTTCTTGCATACGTTGACGAGTATGCACGACGCCATTCTGCCGCGGCTGATCGTCTACGCCACAACCAATGGGAAAGCCCGCGATTGACAGCTGATGGAGAGGCGGTTCTCCCGAGGGTGCAGGGGTATTTCAACAGCTTTGAGATTGTGAACCTTCAGGAGTTCAGGCGCCCAGATGTGCAGGCCTTCTTCACCGATCTCATGAGCGTCCCAGAAAGGATATACAAGTGGCGTTGGGGTGCGCACACGCTGTCACATTTATATCTTGAAACTGACATGAGTTTGAAAGGCGATGCTCCATTACGATACGCAACTGTCCAAATGTTCTTCGACAGCGAGCGAGATACGGAGGAGTTATGCGGGATGAGGTACTTCCATCCTCAAGTACCTACTCCTTCGTGTCCATGCACTCCATTAGTGGGCGGACATACTTCATGATTTGGTGACGCTATTGATTGATAGTACATGACCGGAGATGACTACCTCATGACGAGCCGATTAGGATGGACGATATAGACACTTAGATGGACTTAGCTTGAAGATGACATTTGTAGCATAGGTAGTTCATCGTTGACCGCCCGACTAGCAGCCCGAATCCCGTTTGACTGTAATCAAGCGCTTATTCCTACGTTGTGCTGCAGTCCGCGCTCTTTAGGTGTCCAAGCTCCTCCATAACCATACTCCGAATCGCCTCCGACCGAGGGGTGATTTCGCACTTGAACGGACGGGGATGACTGCCGCAAAGTTCAACATCACTCAAATGGAAGTATGAATGTAACTCACCTGATGAATCCATCATATTGCACCACCGGCTTTTCCTCTCCCTTCCCTACTCCAATATCAAACGTCGCGAGGATGGTCGCAATCGCAAGGAAGACGCTGTTCTCAGCAAAATACATTCCGGGGCAGATCCTTGTGGATACACGCCTCAGTAGACGGTCATATATAGAAGCGAACGAAGGCAACCGACCTTCTTCCAAATCCAAACGAGCTCTCTACAGCCTCAACCCTCTCCTTCGCCTTCTCTTTATCGAGAAACCGCTCCGGCTGGAACTCAAAAGGATCCTGAAAGAGTTCTTCGTCGTGCATCATGGCCCAAATATTCGCCCAAACAACCGCGCCCTTCTCAATCGTGTAGCCCATGTAGGTGTCGGTTTGGGTAGCGACGTGGGGAAGTCCTAAAGGAACGCTGGGATTCCACCTCCACACTTCCCTAACCAGCGCCTCGACGTACGGCATCCTTTCCCTATCCTTGATCTTTGGTAATCTTTCCAACGCACCACCATCAAAACCCAGCACGGAATCGATCTCTGCCTGAGCTCTCTTTTGGACTTCGGGATAGAGCGTCATAGCGAGGATGAAAGAGTTGAGGGCAGAGGGGGTCGTCTCGGCGCCCCCAGAATACAAGGACGCCCCAGCGGCCTTGGCGATATCTTCCGCAGCGGGATCAGTGTTATCCTCGAGGTAGTCAGACATGAACGACGACGAATGAGTGCCTTGGCTCTGTGAGGGCCATCTGTCACGATGAATGCAACGGGTTGGGGATACCCACCATCTTTCGCTTGACGAAGTCAAAGGGGACATCGTAAAGCATATCCAGGACCTCCCGCATTTCACGAGCAGTACGCTGGAAGGAAGCACCGGGCAACCAGGCGGGGATGTATTTTACTACGTGACGATGATACTTAGTATTCAATTATATGAATGACGATGGAAGGGAACCCACAGATTGGGAAGCTATCAACCCACCAGCGTCCTGGCTCAGAGGCGACCGCAAACCCATGCATCGCGTCCTCTGCTATCTTCACGAGCTGGAGAGGGTCTCCCATATGCGCAGGGTAGCCGTAAGAAAGTAAAAGAATCGTGGACGATGTGCATCTGATCGCAAATCGGGTCATAAGTCTTGTATATAGTATTGAGAAGGAGAGACTGACTCTCGGGCGTGAGCTGCGAAGTTTTCGGGATGATCAATGAGCTTGCCAAGTAACCTACAACCAGGCTTACTGATTGCACAAACATTGTTGCCATGGTCATGACACACCTAAAATTCTCCCTCTCTTGAACGTTGCGTAATGCCTCTCCTTCGCATGCGCGTTGGCCCATGAAGTGATTGAATGAGCGACGGAATTCTCGGAAACGAGGGTTCGAAGACGCGTTGGCATAGCCTAAGCCACGGTTCCAGCCGACTCTGCAGCGATGCTCAGATGTAATATTCATGATGCGGCAGAAGAACGCGACGAACAATTCCCCGGCCATTACAGCGCTCGGGCGATCGGAGTAGATGTTTCCTCGCGTCTCGAGGAGATCTTTGGCGGCTTTCAACGATGAGAGGACGATGGTAGGTTGGCCGAGAACGGTTATGCGCATTACATCGCCTGGAAAAATGAGATAAAATCGCGTCAGCAATCAGAAAGGCCTCCTCTTCGCATAGAAAAGAGCAATCAGGACGCACCGTATATCCTTCTCCATTCATCCCACTTGAGCCATTGGTGATCTGCAGGAATCTGCAGCGCGTTTCCGATGATGGGGAGGCCGGGCGGTCCCGGTGGGAGATTCCTGTTTTCATTTTTCGCCTGGTTCACACTGTACGCCACGTAGAGAACAATGATTGGTGGTGCCCACGACGCATAGTTGAGCAGAGAGTCCATAGCGAATCCAATAGCGTTGGGACGGAAAGGAGCACAAGATCAGCTTGCAAACTTGAAAACGGCCGAAGACGAGCGGTCGGACGACCGTCGGCCAAATGCTGGCTGATCATGGTGGGTGGGATGAAGGTAAGTAGCCGTTCGGTTCAGCCAATCGCGGGCCATCGATATACCCCGGGTTTCATTTTAATCGAGCGCAAGTCTGGATCAGAGCAAATCCAAACCGAGGTGCAAATCCCAGCGAAGTCCTCGGTGTTGCTCTCATAACCATTCGTGTGTAAAATGCAATTACTGTACTTGATACAAAAAGACAAGCGATACTAGAGTATATTAGCTGCCCGTAGCAAGACGTTTCTGTTTTGCTACAAATCGAACCATTTCTGCTACGAGCAGCCGGATACAACCCTGAGCAAGCCAAATTTGGTACCGACTCCGGGATAAGCGTGACTTCTTCCTCTCTCTCTTGCTCTCACTTCTCAGTGTCACCGCAACCCAACTGCAGACAGGCGCTTGCGTGGGAACTTGGCGGTAAGAGCCAAGTTCCCACACTTTTGCTCCGCCGCAGTCCTCCCTGCTTCCCGCCATCGCGCCCAGTACCTTGCACATCATCTGCCATCGACGCCGCCCGCATCGCGGCCATTGCTGCCACCACCACCACTGCCGTCGACATCACATCTAATGACGCGTCCGTGGGCGAGCTGTTGGGTTGAATACCAGGGCCATACATGATTTTGGCGTTTCCAGGTGTGTTGACGCGTCCATTCTACTACTTACCTCTCATACCTTTTGCAGGCTATTCCATGGCCACACCTGTGTCATATCTACCACTTTGGCACTCTGTCGCGCCCATATTCTTGCGCTCCTACCATCTGCATCCACGGCATGTCCTGACCGCACTGTTGCTCGATCGCGTCAGCTCTTCTTAGAGCGATCACGGTTAGACGTGCTGCTTATCTGTGCACCCTAGCAACCATGGAGCTCTTTCCTTCCACAGAGAGCCTCATATGTCTTGAACAGAGTCCAACGTGTCTCAGATATCCCTTTAGTGGGGCCATAGTGGGGCCATAGTGGCGCGATTCCTGACTGCGTCTCCAGGGTTTCACGCCAAGGAGCGGCGCGTTTGATAGCTGAACACTATAAAGGTCCCCAGGTCAGCTTCCTCCTTCTCTCCATCTACACTTCGACTCACTCTATCACTGCAGCTACTATATCATGTCTACCTCCCACGACGAGAACCACTTCTCTGGCGAAGGTCATGGGGGTCCCCAGAATGCCCTCAAGGATGGGTATGTTATTAGTGCATCCTTTGACGTTATCTAATTGTCCTCAGCCTCGACGCTTACTTCAAAAAGCACTTTGACAATATCTGCAACCCGGCCATGCTCTCCCCTCGTACACGCGCCGAATTTGGCGACTGCCTGTTCTCCTTTGAGACAGGAATGGATCTTCCTTACACCGTGATGCCCGATCTGCCTGGACCGCCTGCTGTCATGTCCAATTTGACTGCTGCTGACCTCGTCACCGCTACATCCCCTCCTCGTCCCACCAACTACACCCTTCCTCCTTTGGATTTCTCGTCGCCCCTTCGCACTCCAATGGGCGCTTCTAACGGCTCCAACGTGCTCTCTCCGCCTCGCGCTCCCAGCAGGAGTATTGATGTAGCTGCCGCTCGACGGATCCTTTCGCAGAGTGGTGCTCGCCGTGCTGATACGCCGACTCCCGCTGCTCGTGATCGTCCTCCTGTTGGCACTCAGCGTATGAAGGCACAGGATGTCTTTGAGCTTGCTCGCCTTGGTGTCAAGCACAAGCCATTCCTCGCTCCTCACGGACAAAAAGGCTCGACTTGGAAGGCCATCAGGAATGATCTCGTTGCAGAGCGAGGTAGCCATCTTGAAGGACTCGGCCATACCGCCGCTCAACACAAGATGGAGGGACTTGTTGCTTACAAGAAGGTGAGCTTCTGACTTCTGATTGAACATGAACTAACTCATCTATAGAACCCGGCGAGCGTTGACAAGGAGGTTAAGGCGATTGCTAGCCTGATCCACGGCACTTCCTGGGATATTGCCATTCAGTCGACTCTTGAACGTCTTGAGCAACAATACGACGAGGCTAAGGACAAGACAGAGAGCCAGAAGGCCAAACTTTCCAAGGTACGAGGCAGCAGTGCCTCTCTGATAGCTTCCGCTGATATATCTTACAGAAACAAGAAGATGACGAGGTCGGAGGAGAGCAGATCCGAAAGGCTTCGATGAAGTCACTCACTGGCAAGCGTCGCCGTGAACGCACTGTCTCCACTTCTGCCAGTACCTCTGCAGCTTCTGCCTCCACGAATGGTGCACAGGACATTGAGACAAAGGTGGAGGAGGACGAGCCTGTCGTCAAGAGGCGCCGACAGTCTGTTCGCCGTGAAGGCTCTGGTAATGGTGCCGAGCTTCTCCAGGCCATCAAGGACGATGCACGCGAGCGTCGGGAGCATGAGAAGAAACTTGGTGAGTATATGGACCGTGACGCCAAGCGCCAGACAGAGTTGATGGACATCTTCCGCGGCTTCCTGGAGATCGAGAAATCTCGCCGCACCACTGAAGATGCGTAGATGTGTCAATCACAATAAGTATACTTGCAATCGTCAACTCTAGCTTCTCTCTATATTCATATTACAGCCCGCTACTGTACATATGTTCCATATTCTAAGTACACCTCTAGTTCCTCTTGATCTCGACTTTGTATTGAACTGGCTGCCTATACTTTACATCTACTCCATTCTTTGTCACTCGTTATACTTTATTACATATGTATATGCAATCTAAGGTATCATCATTCTATGAAATACTCCTCGAGTGTAGGTGGTAAGCATTCAAAGGTTTGTGCAGTCTGGTTTGGCCGGATACAGTTTATCGCATTCGACAGCAGGACACCGACGCGATAGTATCTCCCGATTGGAGATTTGAAGACCTTCTGCTTCCACCAAGCATCGAGAAATGGCCATAGACGTGTGATGTCAGCAAAGCCATGCTCGACTTCAATCCGGACCTTCGCCATCCCTTCATTCCACTCCTTTTCCTCTTCCGTCCTAATGCCCGCTCCAGCAAATGGGCTCATGAGGATTGGACTCACACCATATGCCGGATCGCCAAAAGCCTGGAAGTAGCGTAGATGGAGGGGTGTTTGGGGGGATGTTCCCGGGCGGAATGCATGCGCGAGGCACCAATCGAGGATTCCAGAGTCCGCAAGAAGATGGTTATCGTTCCTGCGACCTTCAATGGGACCGTGTAATAGACCAATCAGACCATTTGGAAGCTTCACGGCCTGAAACTTCAAGGCATGCTCGCCTTTGTACCCATTGTAGGCCTGCTGCTGATGAAGCATTGGACGGCAGATACCTCGAACCGTGCAGTCGATGAAGCACCAGATGGTAGAAAGTGGCGCTCCGGCACGATGTATAGCGTCTGCGTACTGGGCAAGCTTTTGAGGGAGGAGAGTGGGGTTACGGGGACCAGGCTCTAGAAGGTGTTTCCATTTATCATCCAGGAAGCATACAAGCTCGTTGACCAGCTCAGAGATGGCGGATTGTGGCCGATCATACTGTATGGTCAACTCAAACATGTCTCCGGATGAACGCATGCGAGCAAGGAGTAGTCCTAGAGCTTCAACAGGCGTGAACCTGGAGCGTGACGCCGTGATAAATGGATCCGGGATCCCCAGCACTGTTGCAAAGTCGAAGATCTCCTCTGCAAGCAGCCTGTAGTGATGGTAAAGAAGGTCAGTCCCGTACTTAGCGCTCTGCAGGGTATCATGAGCTCACCGAAATCGATATAGGCATTCTGCCTTTGGCAAAGCTTGCAGCCACTCCGAGGTAATCCTTGACCCTGCCTGGTCTGGCCGGGGCACAAGGACGTCGTTGAAGGTATCATCAACGTCAACGTAAGAGATGAGTGAACTGGTTGATGATAGGCCATGAGGTGCAAGGGGATCAGATGGACCCTTTCTCGCCATAAGGTAACACAGAGCGTGGCGCACAGGGAGTTGCATTGTGGTGGAAGGAAAGCACGTTACCGTTCTTGCATGCGACGTCATGCCCGCGTCCGGCGGCAATGCTCGGCATGGCCTCCCTCTCCGGGCGAGTTTTGTGCAAACTTCGTGTCATTTTTTTTAGAGATGCAGGGTTGAGCTCGTTTTGCTACGGGCTGCTAATATACTCTACTAAGGTAATACAACAACAGCTGAGGTTATGCATGGTATGAGAGGTTAGTCTAGGGATATATGTTTTTAACCCAGTGGGAGAAAATGCAACGCGAAACCCATAAAAAATAAGAAGTATGTTTTGTGCTCAGGACCTGCCGTTCAAAGGCGGTCCACGACTCAGCTCAACGCCCACCTTATGCACCACCTGCATGCCTAACGGCTCGAAAGTCGTCTTCCAATTCCTACGTCTCCTCCGGCCTTCGAATATCGAAGTGCTGCGTTCGCCGGTCTCGCCTTCCGGCCCAAATACAAACAGCTTGTCTTCGCTCCAAGGCGCTTCCCCGTGGGCAAAGCTGATCCACTTGTCCTGCATTGTGTCCCGTACTTTCGTGTACGAGCACCCGTCGACGGAGGGCTGTGTCCAGGAAGAGAACATATCGTCGTCGCTGCTGCTGCTCTCTGACATGCAGACGTCTTCGTCTTCGTCGTAGTCACAGAAGCCACCTTCGAAAGACATCTCGGGGGTAGTGCAGGATTCAGGGAGAGTGACATTGTCGAAGAGGTACAACAAGTCAACGCCGTGATGGGGAAGACCGATGATGGGCCCTTCCTGGTCGAAGACATACCGCCACACGCCCCGGCCGCCCCGCTCCTGCTTGGCATGTTGGGCAATACATTCCGTGGGCCAGGCAATGCGAGCATCGTTGATGAGATCCAGAACACGATCGACAATCTCTGCGTCATCAGTGCTTGAGGAGATGTCATACGCATTCAGCAAGTTCATGCTCTTCGAGAGGCTCTGGCACACAGCCTTGAGCCGTCGCACGACCGCAAAGGAAGTCCACTGCGAAGCATGGAGCGACCAGACCAACGAATCAGATCCACAATCTCCAATGATCAGCGGCTGCAGATTCTTGGGCAGGACAAGCCCAGCCGCCGACCGCAGAGGCTTCTTCGGGGTCTGACTACGACTCGATACCGAGAGCGAGCTGAGGAGGCTGTGATGGTGATGGTGGATGTCCTCCGCTTGGAAGCAGGCCCTCCATCCGTCGCGGAAGAAGACCCCATCATCAACGGTCCGCATCGCCTGGCCGTAAGCCGTGAGCCGGTCCGCATCGAGATGGCGCAGCTGCTCGACTGAAGACACGCCCAAGGCGGCCATCACTCGCGACAGGTGACACCCAGCGGCAGGCACATCAGGAAGGTTCGGTTCTAGAATTGCGCTCTGCACGATGGCGCGCTGGAACAGAGGCTTCACCTCGTTGTCGAACGAGAGCAGATGCGAGACGACGTCCGCGGCGCCCGTCCCCGCGCCAAACAATGTGATGTTGTTGGGGTCGCCGCCGAAATCACCAATGAAATGGTGCACCCATTCGAGAGCCCTTCGTTGATCGCGGAGACCTGTTTTAATTTCGGGTAAGCAGCCTGCAGGATTCTATGTGGAAGGGAAACATTTCTGCTCACCATAATTACCAACGCCTACCTCCCCTGCATCCCGATTGTCGTCGCGGAGCTTGATACTCGCGGCGAACCCGAACAGTCCCAAGCGAAAGCTAAGCGTTCCAGATGAGCATGGAACCTTCACACAATTAAGTGAGTCGAACGACTCACTTGAATGTGACCATGATAATAGGCTTTCCGATGCGCATGCCCTGGCGGACTAACGCTCCACCGTCATAAAGCCAGCTAGAACCAGACCCTCTGTCCGCGCCGCTTTATCAGAGACATAGTCAGATTACGATCATTCACGGTCGAGACACGACACGGCGTACGTACCCATGTATCCACACCATAACGGGCACACGCGAATGAGGTGCAAGACCAGCAGGCGCAGTGATGTTGAGGTTCAGACATTCGAACTCGTTCTGCTTGAGCACCTGCTTGGGGGTATCGTCGATCTCCAACCCGAACATCGCCTCCTCGAAGGGCTTGGAACTTTTGAATTGAGGACATATAGGTCTGGCGACGGGTGAAGCATCAGAACACGTCCGCGTCGAATAGCACTCGAATACGTACCCATGTTTTGAGGCGTCAGTGGTCGAAGCATAATCCGTAAATAACTGGGATTGGCGGAAACGTGCGGGGACGGAAGCGTATTTGATACCGCGGTACTGGTGAATGGGTGTCTCTGGAGTGGACAAAGCGTGCTCGACACCGAGAAAAGTCGTCTGCAGTGCATTACTGTGCGTCGCGGGCATAGTGTTAGCTAATGCGGAGGGCATGGTGTAATGAGAGAGGGAGGGGAAGAACGTGCTCGAGCGCCAACGAGGCTATGATGTGGTAGTAAGGAGTAAAGGATCAAATGGACTTTGTATGAATGCACGGCGGCACAACCCATGTCTGCACGGGGACAGATTTGCGTATTCAGCGCAATCTAGTGAGAAACTGGGCAGTTTGTCTCGGATAGGAAACTGGGCATATCACGTGCGATCATGATTGGCATCGAAGTCATTCATCTCGTCAGAGACAGGACACGGAGACAGGTCGAGAAGGGACCGATTACGAGACAATTGCGGTGGCCAGGCCATTTCGGTGAAACATGATCACCATGAGCGGCATGTCACCGGGTCGGATACTGCGAGGTCTCGGATCCGCTGATAGCATACGTCGTGTGGCGCAATGAGGAATGAATGAGGGTTGGAACGCATCATGAATGATACACAGGAATTGCCCTTCCCCCACACACTAATAGCCGATAGAGTATTGGAGCCTGTTCGTGTAGCATTGATGGTCGTCCCTAAGGTGGGAAAGTTCCACGGGTCATTGAATGGCCGGGTGAAGTCGGGTGATGAGGCAGAAGGCAGTCAAAGGGAAGCCAGAAAAGCAGATGACACCGGCGAGGGACATGCGGTGGAGTGTTCTTCTCGACGACTGGTTTTGACTCCCTAAGATCCGAGGAATCGACGAAATCAAGACATACTAGAACTGTCTAGACATGCAACGATTTACAGAGAGTAAACTCTACAAGAAATGGATAACTGCGATCAATGAGCCATTGAGCCAACGAGAGAGACGCAAAAGACCCACTTTGAATAGTAACCGCACTGCAGTGCAGCGACGGCTTCTATACCACACCTATGCTAAGTCCCAACACCCAATGCTTTTTGTTGAATTAAATCATCAATCGTCGCCCGTATCACACGAAGAGTAGAAGCGACGTTGTGGTGGTCTTGGTCAAGATGAGATCGATAGCGATAATCATGGAAGTGATTGACGGTCGATTGATGGTGGCGTCATGTCACGCCCCAACGTAATGCGAGGCGATTAAGAGGTGATAGGTTTGGTGTATAAATCGACGGGGCGACGAAAACCTGGAAAGTATGTCAGAGACGAGAAAGGGTCTGTAAATGGCGTCAAACCTCCTTCCCCAATCACTCCGTGATGTTGAGCACGATCAAACCCCATGTTTATAAGGAGGGACTCAAAGTTCTCTGGTCGAAGAACGAGGCGAGCAGAATTATCCTTGAGCGACTGAAGCAAAGATCAGTGTCTGTTGAGAAAACTCTGTTGAGAAAACTCAGTCGAAAGCGAACCTTGTCCATCCTCTTGGCCTTCTTATACGTATCCCAAGCCTGAGGTTCCAGGACAAAGGTGCCCCCTGGTCGAAGAGCAGCGTAAATGCGGCGGAAGAAAGTTCTAACGCCCTCGTCTCCTTGGTTCAAATGAATCCATTTCGATATAGAGAACCTATAGAAGGTGTCAGTCGTGAGGATGGTGAAGAAGGGTAGCACCTACGCAACGATGACATCGTAGTGGTTCTGATCTTCCGGTATATTGACGTTGACCCAATCCGCCGTTCTGAAAGAGATGTTGTTCGGAAACGTGTTCTTTCCGGTAAGCTGGACGGGCGGAATTGGAAGCGGTTCCAGTGAGTGGTCAAAGGATGCGGGAAAGTAGTCGTGGGCTCCTGTAGGTCCTTGCGCTGACCAGACGGAGATGCGCCGCCGCCAAGCGGCTCGAATCAAACTGTCGTCGATGTCGACGCCAACGACCTTGTTGGCTCCCCAACGCTGTGCTGCCCGGTCAGCAAGCGTCTCTTCCCTGTCGGAATAACTCACCAATCTCGCAAGTAACGTGCCCCTCGTTGCAGCCTACGTCCAGGACGCGTTTCCCAGCAAAAAAGTCTGCTGGCAGCAGAGCCAGTCGTGGATCGTTCGCCGAAGGCCTCTTCGCATAGTATCTGCCAATAAATCAGAAAGGATCATAGTCAAAGATAACAAAGGCGCGTACCCGTGGTAATTGCCATAGATTGGCACCCCCAACGAAGTCATGGCAAGAGCCAAGATGTGGCGGCAGTTGCCGAATCTGCTTTCCCTTTGACATTTGTCGTGTTGCAGCTGGCACTTCGTTCCCTCTCAACAAGAACAACTATACAACGCGTACAAAATATTCCGAATCCTTCTTCCTTAAGATGACGAAAACGGCAAGGTCACAATCATCCTTATTTGTGCTTCAATTTCGAGGCTCAATTATCTTGGGCTCTGCATATAATCTACCTCCCTCACGTCCTTGATTGGAATGGGTCACGGTGAGCTCGGGCTGGACAATGACTAGAACCTGTAGATCCGCCTTCTAAGCCATCCTCGGTGCCTCTGGCGCAAATTTGGCCGGCCTTTGGATCCCGCCTCTTTTCTGTCGACGTCCACTGAGTCTATATCTCCTCTATTTCCTTCATTTGCATTGGTTACATTCCAGGTAAAGAGCACATTTCCTTTACACGCATTGTCCTTTTGTTGCGTCCATCTGACTTCCAGACCAGACCGATCCTGGTGCCCAGCCTAGAGAACAATGACACTTCCCAAATAGACCGCAGTCAGACCGCGCATCAATCTGAAAAATCGTAGCAACAAGTCAAAAAGACCTGTTTCATACATTAGCCTCACGGAGACCACGCTGAGCCCTAAATAAAAGGCTCTCTTCGCAATTTGATGCCTTACTTAGTCTTTCCGTTACACGCACCTCCTTCCCTCCCTCCTTCAGTCACGACCACCATGTTGCACCTCATCCCCCTCTTTCTTCTTCCGTTGGCTCTGGCAGCACCGATGTGTAAGCTTACATCCTCGACCGCTTCCGCGAGCGGGGCCGCCTCTACATCGACATCGACCTCGGGAACGGGAACAGGGACGGGCACGTCTGCCGCGTGGTACCCCGACTGGTTAGGCCTGGCGCCGTCGGACATCTCGTGGTCCAAGTACACGATGATGACATACGCGTTTGGGTGCGTAAATGCACGCCATTCAATGTGATCTCTGTGATCAACCTTCTTTCCCTGTACTTGTGACAGCCTAACCACCGAAGATGTCTCCGTTATCTCCATCTCCAACACGTCGGACCTCACCGCGTTCGTCACCGCTGCTCATGACAATGTAAGCGGGCTCCTCCTCCTCGTGGTGAAGTGGCGATTGACGGTCGTCATAGAATGTAGACGCATTGTTGTCGATTGGCGGATGGGGAGGGTCCAGATTTTTCTCGTCCGCAGTAGGCTCTGCCGATAACCGCACTGCCTTTGTCAAGACCATCGTGGATCTCGTCACCACCTATGACCTTGACGGAATTGACTTTGAGTGCGTAAATTCAATGTTGTTCTCAAAGCCACGTCTGAAGTCCATAGCTGGGAATATCCTGCCTCACAGGGTATCGGCTGCAACGTTGTCGCAACCGACGATGCCGCCAACTACCTCTCATTCCTCCAGGAACTACGTGAAGATGACACCGGCAAGGACATGTACATCTCTGGCGCTGTCTCCATCACGCCGTTCGTAGGCTCCGATGGTACTGCGCTGACGGACGTGTCAGATTTTGCTGACGTTTTCAATCATATCGGTGCGTATCCCATCACGTACGCTCTAAGATTGCAAGATTGACTTTTCTTTAGCCATTATGAACTATGATATCTCCGGAAGCTGGTCCGCCACCGTTGGTCCTAACGCGCCGCTGAACGATACCTGCGCTACAACTAAGACGGGCTCTGCCGTATCTGCACTTGCGGCTTGGACTGCTGCTGGTATGCCTGCCGAACAGGTATGAATGAATGAATGAATGAATAGAATGGTGTTATTTATAACGATTGATTTCTTTCTTTAGATCGTCTTGGGCGTTGCTGCCTACGGACATAGCTTCACCGTCACTACTCTTGACGGCTTCGTATCAGGCGACACACTCAAAACCTTCCCTTCGTTCACAGGCACGCCGCTCGGAGACAGCACAGACGGACCCTCCACGGACGTCTGCGGTACCTATTCTGCGCACAGCGGCGTCTTCAATTTCTACGGCCTGATCTCGAGTGGCTTCCTCACCAGTAACGGGACGGCGGCAGATGGTATAGAGTACTTTTTCGACGAGTGTAGTGAGACTGTACGTTCCGGATCCTTTCTATGAAAGTCATTGTCTGATACTGTCTTTTAGCCTTTCGTGTACGACAGCACCAGCGAAGTAATGGTCTCCTACGATGACGCGACGTCCTTCGAGGCAAAGGGACGTTTCATCGTCTCACAGGGCTTGAAGGGATTCGCGATGTGGAACGTCGCGGGTGATTCCAATGACATATTGCTCGATGCAATCAACGGCGCCATGGACGCCTAGATGGCAAGATGCTAGATGCTAGCCACACTCACGATCTTATGATTTATTACTGTCTTTATTATATCGCGCGATATCTACTACTGTAGCTGTAGTGCGCATCTTGACGATGTTGTTGCTGGCAACAAATATGCCTTGAGGGTACTAGCACACACTAATAGCGCACACTTGCGCTGACCGCGAAGTTGGCAGCGAAGCCAGCCTAAGAACCTGCTCTGATAGCGAGCTGAGATGAGGGCTGAGGCTCTCAGCCCATGCTCGGATTCATCCGGGGCTGAAACGCAGGTGCTGATGGCTGGGACTACATATCAGGTGAAGGGTTCTTGACAAGCTACTAGTACTAACCGAGATCATTTCACGTATTATTGATGATGATATATGGGCCGTTTTCAAAGCCTCTCGACCCTTGTTGGCTCGCTACCACAGGGAACTTTGAAGGTAATCGATGTCGAATCCCGGGACAACATACGTTGTCGTTGACGACAGCGACTCGCAGCGCATACATTACACGGGCCAATGGGTGCGATGGGACTCAGAAGGTTGGGGCGGCGCTGAATACAACAATACCGTGATATATGGTGACGATGGACCAGGTCTAACGTTCGCCTTCAACGGTAAGCCCGCCGCGCGAAGGGTTCTCGAAGAGACTGAGTGATCTTCTGTCGCTAGGAACTGCCGTTGAGGTCATTGGTAGTCGGATCTTCGACTCAAATACCTCGTTGGCTCCTCCCACTTGGGCATGTCTCGTAGATGGAGCAAACAGTGACACTGGATTGGCCTGGACGTCGAGGGAGCCCAGCGCGCAGACTGTCCAATCACGGCTTTGTTTCATTAGTGGCCTCACTGCTGGCGAGCATCAGCTGCAGATAGACGCTGTTACAGCCTCACCCACCGTCTACCAAAATACATTCAGCATCGACTATATCATCTACACGCCATTCGCGGGTGCAGTCTTCGGGGATACCAATCAAGTCATATTCTGGAATAATTCCGCTGTCCAGTATGGCGCGCATTGGAGCTATTTCTCCTCAGACGTGGAGGACGGACATGCTGGCGCCAACGCTGGAGGCGCGAGTCTCTTCGTCAAATTCTTTGGTGAAGTATTTTGCAAAAGCTTGCGCAAAGTACTGAGGTATTTTGCTAGGTTCGGCGATTCGAGCTATTGGAAATGTTGCCAACATGGACGGCTCGAGGACGGGGGCTTACACCGTCGATGGAGGATCTCCACAGAGTTTTCATGGCGATGGGGGCTCAAGTTACAATTGGAACCAATCGCTATCGTCCGTCACATTCTTCTCTCTGATGGGCCTAGAGGACAAGGAGCATATACTCTCGATGACCTGGAACGGGATAGGAGGCGACTTCCAGCTTGAAAAATTTGTGGTCCAATCCAACTCCTTAGCAACGAGGTTGCGAAGCGAGACATCTAGTAGTGCCACCATTAGCAGTACTGGAACGTCGTCAGCCAGTGCATCTCCCTCCAGCAAAGTGACGCATACATCTCACTCACACGGAGGAGCAATCGCTGGTGGTACGATAGGCGGCGTGATCGTTATTGGGATCGTTGCCTTCTTGATCTGGTTTTGTAAGCGTAGACGTCGCACAGCTCGCTTTGTTGGCACGCCAGCCGATACAAATAGTCCTCCTTCCGACCAGAGGACACCCGGTCCTCTCTCCTACATCGTTGATGAACCCATTCCCCCCATGACTCAAGCGCCACCTCGGCCCGAGTCTGCATCCACGTCGTTCTCCACTGCTCATCTTATGGCGATGAAACAAGATCAGTCTCGTCTCGTATCTCGTGCCAGCCACGCCGAGTCTGGAGATGTCGTTGGCGCGGGCGGCTCCAGAGTCCACGAAGACAACGGGATCCGGCTGCCTGGTAGTACGGCCGCCAGTGTTGTGGATCATCCACCCGTCTATACTATTGAACCCTAGCTTTTGACGCAGACCAGTAGCATCAATACTCACATTCTGTTCTGAATCCTTTTGTACTGCTCTATTTCGCTCTTCTGGATACTTTTTATCAATAGGCAAAGAACAGTATCCGAACACTCACTGTACACACGACACTTCATTGTTTCACTTGAGTCCTACCTTGACACCCTATCCAATCTTGGACTTGCGGTATGATTATTGCTTGGAGGCTATCTGGTGCCAGCACACTGCCCGTTCGAGTCTGGTCCTGATCAAGCGCGGCTGTAAATGATCGGGGCGCGGCCCGCCCTTTCCATTGACCATGGGCCATGGCGCAATTTTCAACGGCAAGTCCCGGAAGTAACTCGACACGAACTTCCATGCACTCAGTAATCACCTCTTGACGTCGGCCGCTTTGTTCAGAGATCTGCTACCGCATGATGCGCATCGTATCTCTCCCGCTATCTCGGTGTGTCGTCCTCTGTATGCGGCCGTCTGTGGCCATGTTTTAAGCATTGTTCTATAAATTCATCTACCGAGGAGCACATGGATACCCGCGTGGTACGTATTACGGTTCTGATCAAACATGCGATCTCAAGGAAATCTTAGGTCCAGACGACGGACGAGTTCGAGGATATCGCTGCAACTGTGCCCTACGGCACGTATCTTCAGAGATTCTCAGAGATCCACTAGGTGAGAAATAGAAAACTCTCCGTTGGCTCTGAACAGCCATATCTGAAACTTGGCCGTGGACCTCAGTAGGCTGATGTGATTGGAAAGGACCCACAACATTGACGTTTGTGATGCGTTCTCGGCGGCTGCTAACCAGGTCCTTTTACATATATGGGCCGTCTTCATACCCTCTCAACCCTTCGCTCGCTATCACACAGAACTACGATAATCCATGTCAAATTCCGATACGACATACGTCGTCGTTGACAACAGCGACTCACGGCGCATCCAATACACGGGCTCCTGGGAGCCAATCAGGTCAGCAACTTACGGTGGCTCGGTATTCAACGATACCGTGAATTATGCTGGCGATGGTGGTTCAAGTTTAACGTTCGCCTTCAACGGTGAGTCCACCGGGCAATGAGTCTTGGAAGAGACTGAGTGATCTTCCATCCACAGGAACCGCCGTTGAGGTCATTGGTGGTCGGACGTTCGACTCTAATGCCTCGTTGACCGCTCCTACATGGAAGTGCCTCGTAGATGGAACGAACAGGGACACTGGATTGGCCTGGACTAGCGCGAAGACTGCCCAATCACGGCTTTGCTTCATTAATGGCCTCACTGCTGGCGAGCATCAGCTACAACTAGACGTTTTTGCAGCATCAGCCACCACCTTTGAAAATATATTCAGCCTCGACTATATCATCTACACGCCATTCGAGGGTGCAGTCTTTGGGGATACTAATCAAGTCATATTATGGAATGATTCTGCTGTCCAGTATGTCACGCATTGGGACTATTTTGCCTCAGACTCGGAGGACGGCCATGCTGCTGCTAATGCCGAAGGCGCGAGTCTCTTTCTGAAATTTTATGGTGAAGTGATTCGCAAAAGTCCTCGCAACTTACTGAGATATTCTGCCAGGTTCATCGATTCAAGCTATTGGAAATGTTGTCAACATCGACGACTCAACGACGGGGGCCTACACCGTCGATGGAGGAGCACCAGAGACATTTCATGGCGATGGGGGCTCATCAGTCAACTGGGACAAACCACTGGCGTCCGTCACATTCTTCTCGGTGAATGGCCTAGAGGACAAGGAGCATAAACTCTCGATGACATGGAACGGTAAAGGAGGCGACTTCCAACTCGAAAAATTTGTGGTCCAATCTTTAGCAATGAAGTCGCAAACTGAGGCATCTAGTAGTGCCACCACTAGCAGTACTGGAGCGTCGTCGACCAGTGCATCCCCCTCCAGCAAAGTGACGCATACATCTCATTCACCCGTAGCAGTAATCGCCGGTGGTGTCATAGGCGGGATGATCGCTATCGGGATCATCGCGTTCTTGATCTGGTGTCGTAATCGTGGACGTCGCAGAGCTCGGTTTGTCGGGACTACCGCCGCTACAGATATCCCTCCATTCGACCAGATGGCACCTCTCTCCTTCATCGTCGATGAACCCATTCCCCTAATCACTCAAACGCGACCTCGGCTTGAACCTGCATACACATCGTTCTCCACTGCTCATGAAAGTACCCCATTCCTACGTCCAGACAGTTCGTCGGATATGAGCTCCCTAGCCTCACCCTCAACTCGCAGCTCGTCTGCCTATCTTATGGCGATGAAACAAGATCAGTCTCGTATCGTCTCTCGTGCCAGCCAGGCCGATTCCGGAGATGTCGTAGGCACGGACGGCTCAATACAATTCAGAGTCCACGAAGACAGTGGGATGCGGCTGCCTGGTACGCGCGACCGTGTGGTGGATCTTCCCCCCATCTATCTCGAATCATAGCTCTCGGCGCAGTTATATAAAGATACCCACTGGCCTCGATATCTATCTATTCTTAATCTAATTGATAGTACTATCTTCATTACAGTCTTGGACACTTTTTGAACTTCTCTATTTCCCTCTTGGTTGGATTTTTCTGAGTAGGCAGACTATTTCTTTCTTCTTTTCCCTCGACAATAAGTTCGCAAATGAATCACCGTGATCGTTGTTGTGGAGGGCACTAAAACAGCACTGAGCAGGCCTGACAACTGCTTGCTCAACCTTGCTGGCTTCCGTAATGAGGATGCTCTGGCCGCGTTCCTGATCGACCTTCTTTCTCTTGCTTCTTGACCGTCCTGGTTCAGTAACTTCAGTTAGAGTACAGCCAGGCAGAAACTTCAAACGCGTTTCTCTTCAATTTCGGCCAGATATCAGCGGTGCACTGCGGACGGCGCAGGGGCGCAGTCGACGACGTCAGAGGCACTGTCGTGGCTGTGTAGCATGGCACCTTCTTATGAACGGCTCGCAACAGATGATTCGGACCAGAATCCACCCTCCTCGCCTGTTCCAGCACCCAGTCCAAAGCGTAGAATAATCCTTCTAGTCGGGGCCTTTACATTTGTCGCGCTTTTTTTCTTCAAACTCGGTCAGTGGTCTACACCAAGTAACTCCGCCGACACCGCTCCAAAACCGGATTCCGGGTTGAGCACGGGGAACGACACAGAACCAGATACCACCATGACCGGAAAATACAGCGTTGGATAGTGCGCGATTTCCTTGACTTTCCTGATCAATTCTGACATTTTTCCTCTAGCTTTGTTAATTGGTGAGCTTGGCGAGGCCGTCGGGCGATGTGTACTGACTGATTGTAGGGGCATCTATGGCCGAAAGTTCCCTCCCTCCTTGATTCCCGTCCAGGATCTCACCCATATCCTATACGCCTTTGC
Source organism: Strobilurus pachycystidiatus (assembly GCA_019915135.1). NCBI lineage: Eukaryota > Fungi > Basidiomycota > Agaricomycetes > Agaricales > Physalacriaceae > Strobilurus > Strobilurus pachycystidiatus. Next base: position 1,228,229 of record JAHLMK010000010.1, read on the forward strand.
CAACATCGCTCCCAGCACGGGAACCGTGACCTTGTCTGATCTCTGGGCCGACCAGGACATCCATTACCCCGACGATTCCTGGAACGACTCTGGCACGAACCTCTATGGCAACTTCAAAGCCATCTACAACCTGAAGAAGGCCAACCGCCACCTCAAGCTCCTCCTCTCCATCGGCGGATGGACCTACTCCCCCTCATTCCACCCTGTTGTCGTCAACCCCACCCTACGCGCCGAGTTTGTCAGATCGTCTGTGCAGCTCCTCGAGGACTACGGTCTCGATGGCCTGGACATCGACTACGAGTACCCGCAAGACGACGCCCAGGCGCGCGGGTACGTAGATCTCTTACGCGAGCTTCGCGCGGCCCTCGACCAGCACGCCGCGCACAAACGCGCCAATTACCGCTTCCTCCTCACCATCGCAGCCCCCTGCGGGCCCGACCATTACAACAAGCTGCACGTACGCGAGATGGATCACTCGCTCGACTTCTGGAACCTCATGGCGTACGACTTTTCCGGCTCGTGGGACTCCATCGCGCACCACCAGGCCAACATCTTCGGACCGCCCATCTCCGCGTCCCAAGCGGTCAATTTCTTCGTCTCGCAGGGCGTGAACCCGGCGAAGCTCATTCTGGGTGTTCCGTTGTACGGGCGCTCCTTCACGAATACGCAGGGCCCTGGAACACCGTTTAATGGGATCGGGCAAGGTTCTTGGGAGGCGGGGGTGTATGACTACCGCGCGCTGCCGCTTCCCGGGTCGCACGTTATGCGGGACGAGCATGTCAAGGCGAGCTGGACGTACGACTATAATACCAAGGAGATGGTGTCGTATGATTCGGAGGAAGTGGGGCGGTGGAAGGGAGAGTGGATTCGGAAGATGGGTCTTGGCGGGAGTATGTTCTGGGAGTTGTCTGGAGACAAGGGATCGCCGAGGGATGGCATGGAGGGAGGGCCTGGAAAGGAGGCGCAGCCTGGACAAAGCCTCGTAAGGGTTGTCAAGGACGCGATGGGCGGGTTGAACTACAGCCAGACCAACTGGCTTCACTACGAGGGAAGCAAGTTTGATAACATGAAGAACGGCATGGCATAGATAATGAATTCACTCGAACGGACAATGTACTATAGCATTCAAGAAATAATCATACCGCAAATCCGTCATTAGATATAGTGTCAAGAGTCAAGTGAAACACTGCATTGTCGTGTGTACAGTGAGTGTTCGCAGAGTGTTCCTAAGAGGAAATGAAGAAGTACAGAAGGGGTTCCAAACAGAATGTGAATATTGATGCCAGTTTAGCTGCGCCGACAGCTAGGGTTCGAAAGTATAGACGGGTAGAAAATCCACAACACTGGTGTCGGGCGTACCAGGCAGACGCATCCCGTTGTCTTCGTGGACTCTGGATTGTGCCGAGCGGCCCGCGCCTACGACATCGCCAGAATCGGCGTGGCTTGCATGAAGAACGAGATGAGACTGATCTTGTTTCATTGCCATAAGATGCGCAGTGGAAAACGACGTGGATGCAGACACGGGCCAAGGTGGCGCTTGAGTGATGTGGAATGATTTCATCGACGATGTAGGAAAAAGGACCGGATGTCTTCTGGTCGAAAGGAGGGATGTCTGAAGGCGGCCCATATGTTATTATTGATACGTGCGAGGATCTCGGTCAGTAGTCGCCAAGAACCCTTCACCCAACCTTCACCTGATAAGTAGTCCCCATCAACCGTTAGGCGCCACACCCCTGTTGTATGCGGACCTACAGCCAATCACTCCCATCAGCCAGGTCAGAGCCTGATAGACTGTGCGCTGAGTACATAGACCTGTACATATTGAATCCACTCCAGCTCTCATTTTCGTAGTCGTAAGATATTTTCTTCACGTTGCGTTCTCAAGTTTACTTGCACAGCAGATAGTAACAACAAGAAGTACTCAGATGATTTTATCACACTTCGATATCCAGTTAAGAGAGTGTGTACAGACACTGACTCAAGTAGCTCTTTAATGGGCAAATCGGAAGTCCAGTCGTCTGTTCCCCACATCTGTAGTAGTATTCAAATAGTGTTTTTGTTCCTGTTCGGAGGTCAGAGCAGTTCCTCGGGGAGTATTACACATACCTCTACTGGCATTCCCTTCCATATCTTGTCGCGCTGCTTGTTACGCCACAGATAATACGCCTTCGTCGAAGGGTACATGACGATGATGTTGAAGCAGGTGATCGCGATCAGGATACGATTTCCGCGTTTGTCTTTCGCGTACGAGGTTAGCGACAGCCTCGAGGAAGGAGATTGGGCTCACATTCGGGCGCATCGTCGGCACGATAAATCTGGGCGGCAATCACACTGGAAGCCTGGACCATCCTGCGGATCAGGATCAGCGGGGAATGAACCGAGAGAGGGAAACGACTGACATGTTATACAGCGACGCATTGACAGTCCTGCTCGCAACGGCGCCAGAGTTACGCGAACACCACGCGACCTAGACGATGTTGTCGGAACCCCGATACGAAGTAGGCGCGGAGAAGCATGTACCTGTATCGGATGGGTGTAAGGGAAAGACAAAAGTCCTGTCGATAAGCCCTGGAAATCTGGTCAGGTCCAGAAGACACATCTGAGCACTGCGCGTGCTTACAAAGTAGAGCCACTGATTCGGATTCGACGGGAGACAGTATATCGCGACCAAGAACGGAAGCACCCAGAGATCCTCAGCCATGGCCACAATCGAGCGGTCGTTCACGAGTTCGGAGACAACTGTGATAGCCAACATAGCTAGTGTGTTTCCGACCTGGTACGGAATAGAGAGCAAGTTGACTTGGAATGTTCCAAAGCTGATGGGCGTCAGTACTCATTGAGGGAGGTCGTTGCAGGCTTCGAAGCATACCCGATGTTTCGGAGAGATAGCGTAAGGTAATTCGTGGGCGGGTTTGTGGGGATGCCGAACATGAGACCGCTTCCAAGCCCATATTAGTCGGATCTGCATCGAGAGATGTAGGGGGCGTACATGAAGTATAAGGGCCACAGGTCATAATCACAGATTGCGGTCCATATTCTTTTCAAGGTGAGGCCTTCACGGTTGTGCATGTCACCCTGTTTCCAGGTCAGTGGCTATTGTTACCAGTCGATATCAAGGGCGTACCTTGGTGGGATCGTCCCGTAGGATTCTAGAGACGGCAATGGTTTCCTCCCTCTCCGTGAACCAGCCATTGGGTCTGAACCACGTCTTGGTCTGTGTAGGTGACGGTGGCATCCGGAAGAAGGTCGCTATCCCGATCAGAAGTGTAATCAAGCCTCTGCATCTTTGTTAGTGCTGCTCAGTGGACAACGAGAGAACGCACTCAATAAGGAACAACCATCTGGATGCACGGTGTTAGCCAATGCGACTAAACAATGTGCGATCTCCCTACCTCCAGCCTGCCTTCCCGAGTATTCCACGCATGTGAAGCACGCCGTATGCGATGAGATTTGCGATGATAGCGCAGATGTTCATAGACATCCAGAACACGGTCAATCGGAATGGCAACTCCCTCTTCGTGTAGAAATCTTTCGGGCGAAAGTCAGCTTGGGCCGAATATCCGGGTCTCGGAAATGTCACGTACACGACATGTACAAGATCAGATCCGGAATGAAGCTATGCTCAATTCGAGCTTTCAGCACACGAAGTACGGAGGGTCGTCCTTTGCTTACCCTCCCTGCATGAACCTACGAGGAACAATAAGTATCAGTAACCGCGACTGAAATTGCACGTACCCAAGCAATGCGCGACAGATGAAGAACGACGTTCTTCCAGTGAGCCAAAATTGACACATCGTCACGATTGACCACAAGACCATTTGAGTTGGGATCCATCGGTCAGGACCAACCTACAAAATGATCAGTCACGGTTGTGTTTATATCGTCAATGGAGGACAGACCCTCTTCGACACCAACTGAGACGGTAATTCGGCGGCCAGGAACGCAAGACGGAAAATGGATATACCCCAGTTGTAATCTTTTGAGCCGTGTGAGTGAATGAGTATACTACGACGGAGACTCTTACCGTTAGTGGTTAGGCCTAAATCGGGGAGGAAGCCGTCCGTATTCGCTTGACTGATGTTGTTCCGGTCCAGGTTCAGGGCTGTGAAGCTGATCGCGGCCCATAGCATGACCTTCCAGTCGATCTTGCGAACAAGAGCCTGGCGCCGTAGGTTAGCTATGTACATCGGTAGATAGTGTGATGACGTACCTTTTCCTCTCGCCGCGTCCACCGCGCGTCGGGGTCGAAACGATGCAAGTTCTCATACTCCTTCTTCGGCCAGTAATGCGGTGCGAGCTTGGGATTGTCGAACACAGAACGCTTCGTGGCAATGGAATCGAGACTTGGGTTCACTCCACGTCTCCACAAGCTGGAGAAGCCTGAGAAGCCTGTAGACTCGTCATCGCTCTCAACAAGCTCGTCTTCCTTTAGAGGGTGCTTCGCAATCGAAGAAGAAGACCGCGAGCGGGGAATCGTCGACATTATCCGTCCGATAAGCACTGGAACAGGTTGTGTTCCTTTATATTCACAGGATAAGGGCACCTGCATCACATTGTATGCCGTACATTGGCGAAATGACGGCAGTGAAGGTCTGCCAACACCATCAATGGCGCTCTCGAAGGTAAGGATGGCGCAACTTACCTCCGCAAGTCGACAACTCTATGGCGCATGATACCTGTTTCACATGGAGGCTACGTGGGAGAGTCGTAAGGTGCATTTTTATTCGTACGAATCGGAGATTCGAGGCCTGAAAAGTTTGCAGTATTTGCGCCTTGACCGTACTTACTGCGCTATCGCCCCTGGTGGGTAGCAGGTTCAGACGCACGGTGGGAGAGTTGATTTATTCGCCGGTGTCATACAGGCATCGCAGGGCGCGTCGGCCGCCTTGAACATGGACGTCGTTGGGAGAATTTCAACGTTGTGTTGATCGGCATATTCGGACCGTGCCACGTGGTAGCATCGCGTCTTTCTTTTTTCGGCTTGAAGTTTGAACGAAATGTCGATCGCGTTCTCTGTCGAAGTCTGAACTCAATCCACCATGTTCTGTTCCTTGGCTCGATACCGTTGACCCCTGCTCACCACACTCGCAGACTGATCCGACGCTCTCCAAGTACGCTACCATTCCCCCCTGACTCCGGGGCCCTGAGCCCTCGGCCTTCACAAACTCTTTCTGCTCTGGCATCGACAGGCTGCCCAAACGCTCCGATATCAAATGAGGCTTGGCCCAAAGGGTACTGTCGTGAATCTCGTCCAGAAGCTCCATAAGAGACCGGATGTTTTCATCGCCCAATCGAAAAGGAGGAGGTGGGCCGTGGTTGAGAAGCTTTTGGAAGCAGGGAGCTACTATGATCCTGCCTTGGTGGCCGAGGACGAAGGCGCAGCCAGCTGCCGAGAAACACCGCCCCGCGGATCCTTACATCTCAGACCGTCACGCTAGCGAGAACATGAGGGCGATCGTGCTGCTGAGGCGGCTCCCGGTACGAAGGGCTTGCACCAGAGCTTGTCAGGGCTTTCGGGAACGCATTCGTTTTGGCATATGTCTCATGCTCCACTGTGGCGCACGCTCCTCATACTTCTTACAGTGCATGACCGTCGCGGATACTTCGCCTCTATCACCTTCGGCCCCAACTGAAAAGATCGTGGACGCGACGTTCACGCCAGGTGGCGGACTTTCTATGAGCTGTAAGGGTCTCAGGATGTTCCCTCGCTATGCGACGACCCCGAAGGGTGAATCCACCCGTGAGTTCGAGTCCTTTGTTCTTCTGCTTCAATTTGTGGCGGATGTTGTGTTTGGCATAGTGTAAGACGGCACAAAGGTTCGAAGGAAGTCTTGCCCATGGATCCTTAGCATTGCGTCTGAACAAAGAGGTATTGTGATTCATCCGCATCTGGGTCAAACCGAGACTATGCGCATCGCGCACGCTAGTCCTGGAAACGCCGATGTTGAACACATCAAAGTATGGCAAGTCTTGAGTATACTAGACTCCATAGAGAAACAAATAAGATATAGCAATAGTTCTTCCACATTACGGACAGAGGAACTACCTATGATAATTCATACGAAGCTATGCGTAACCCAATCAGCTGAACCATCTTCTCAGAATGCACATATAACTGCAACTGTTCTGCCTGCATTAAGGTCAGGCCAAACTCCGACGATGTCTGCCTGGTGGTTCAACTTCTTCGACGCAACTCTCCGAGGGATGCCAAGGCAGCGTCACTTTGCCATGAATGGACCGCATTGTCGTTGTGTGCACGGGGTGTCCGGTCGAGTCGGACACGTCTCGCTCAGCGTGAGGCATGTCGGCCTCGAGGGCGGGCTCCCGGGTGACGGATCTATATCTACCTGGCCTGCTGCCGTACAAGCACCAGAGGATCAAGGACACAGCGACGACAGCAACCAAACCACCACCCGCCATCAGAGCAATGCCTGGAGCAGTGGCGAGGAAGAAAGTTTTCACGGAGGTACGTGGGGCCAATTCTCTGGACGAGCTCAAGCTACTCTGAGTCCGAGTCATTGCGGCATTTGCAGGCATAGAATAATCATCGATCAAGAAATGCTGAATTCCGAGTCGATTATGCGTCGAGTTTCCGGACCATACCATGACGACTTCGTGATCGCCACCATCCAAGTCATGCAGTTCGAAGAACGTCAATCCGGACAGGATTTTCATGTCTGCTGGTGCATCTGCGATCGTCTGGTTAAGGCCAAACATCACGGGCGCTGAACCGTCAAGGGCGTATTGTGCTGTCGACGCGCCGTGTCCATACTGAATATACCCAAACAGAGCAAAGGAGGTACCTGTACAACAGTGAGACAAAACTCGCGCACAAGAGGCGGGATCGTTTCGCTTACCAGCAAACTTGATGTTCACCGCAGCTCCTTCTCCATTTGCTGTCGTCCCTTCATCATCACGGATCTCCCAGTCACCGTCATAGCTCGCAATGGAATCGTTCCAGGTGAGCTGCTGGGTGGTCCGGGTGAGATCCGCCAACGGCAGGGGATTGTATCGGAGAAAATCGAAGGAAAACCCTCCGAGTTGCCTGTCGCTGGCAACAACAGCAACTTCAAGGTCGTGTTCACCGGCTTCCAGATCGTCAAAGTAGCATAGCCGAGTCTGGAAGGCTTTTATGATTTGCGACTCCAAGGATCCATATTGCCTGTGCGCGCCATCGATTACACACGTCCAAGTAGTACCGAATGAGTTGTCAGCGACTGCAGGAGTACCCAGAGCTTCGACGCTAGAGCCTGCGCTCTTGTTAGACACCGTTCGGTTCCGTGAGAGGTACGCACCATTGAAAGAGAATGAGAAACTACTGCCCGGACTCGTCAATGTCCAGATCGCCCGACTTCAGGATTCCCGGATGTTTACCACCCAAACACTAGAGTGTAACGTAGGTAGAATATATTGACATAGCACTACAGTGTAATACTACAGTACAATTCCACCCTTTAGTGTCAGATACCTAAGTTCCATTGCACTGGTCATGGGAAGGGACGGGTGGACACTTCGGGGCCCGAAGACACTACAGGGCGAGCACTTCGAGCCTGCACTTCAGTGCGTCCATTCTTCAAGTGCAGCTCGCCCTTGAGTGCCTGCTGCACTGGGAAGTGACGGGTGGACACTTCGGGGCACTTCAGTGCGTCCATTCAAGTGCAGCTTGCCCTTGAGTGCCTGCTGCACTCAGTCAGCGCGCCCTCAAGTGCACGATAATTGCGCTGTCACTTCCGACTACCAGTGCTGCACTTCAGAGCAGCGGCCATCCTCGAGTGTAGTCTTTGAGGGTCAGCTTCGTGCTCCCGCACCCGCCAATGACACCTCCAAATTTCCTTGCGTCAGATTGATGCTCTGCAACTGCACACCCTCTCGCCGGTACAGACACTTACATTGACGATTGCTTGGCAAGTCACCCTCTCAAGCGGCACCCGAAACCCCGACGCGCTACGGCGCGACCCAGACCTCGGTCGCGGAGGCCGAAATACGCGATCTTCAAGTTGCAGATCCATGACAGACAACAGTGAACGTTGCTGTTGCGAAAGGCGGCGGGCGCCGGTGAATACATTGAAGACGTGTTGAAAGAGAAGTCGAGTGGCGACAGACGAAGGTGGTGGTAAGAGAGCAAGAGAGCACGGCTCACGTGCAAGCGCCCATTGTTCCAATGTCCCACGAAATGTTGTGCTCGGCACTGGCTCGGAGACCACATGAGCCACGTGACAATATCGGGACGCCACTTATGATTATGAAGTCAAAGTTACGCGCTGGTAGTAGCTGTAGAAGCAACGAGAGAGACAATACTGATCAATATTTCCAACATTTCATTTCGGTCATAAGTATTCGGACTCTGGGATAAACCTATTTTCGTTTCTTGCTACCAGCAGTCTCAATGTCACCTCCTCGCCTCTTCTTGCTTCGCGCCAGTGCCTCGTCAACTCCTTCGAGAGGGTTCGAAAGATCTATAATCTCCAAATCAACCTTCTCCTGGCGGGGCTTGTACTCTACCCTGCCGGCCCGAAGGTCAAAAGGAGTGCTGTTGTGAGCTCTGTTTATCAAGGCCTGGAGCTCGTGACACTCTTCCGCTTTCAAATCGACGTGTTTGCAGATCAGAACATCGCCCTCCACAAGTAGCGAATCCCTGACACGGTGACGGAAGAAGTTGCTCAGTGAGGGAACATAAACATGGACCTCTTCGTAATCCCGGAGATGCTCCAGTCGGTGTGGATAACATTCATGGCCCTCGAACGACCCGCCTCGAACTTTGGTACCCTGGTTGACATGAACGGTCAATAACAATCCGACTGTTCATAGCACAGACGCACGGTAACATAGAACTTGAATTCAATAGTTTCCGCCGTGATCTCTCCAGGCTGCTCCGACTCACTGCCGGAATCTGATTTGTCCTTGTCGAGATCCAAGGGCTTGTCCGCAATGTTGTTGTCGCCACGGGGAGGGTACGGGTCGAGCATCTCCAAGCGGCTGACGCGATACCCTTCAATCTCGTCAGCATGGCATTTCTGACAATGACTATTGTAGCGTATCGTACCCTTGCTCTGGATGATAGCCCTTGCCTTCCTCCGAATGTCTTCCCTGATCTTTGCCGACGGTCGCCAGTCGCGTAACTTGCATTTTCGGCCGTGAGTGGGACACTAATTCCATATCACTATCCCAGCGGCGCATCTCAGGCAAGAAAGAAGCACGCACCGTGTAGAGGACGCGTCCAAAAAATGCGTTGTTATATTTGCCCCAGCAGGGCTCCCCCTGGCATACGCCTCCGCCCGTTGGGCAGTCTTTGACCTGGGGAACGTCCATGTCGCCGTGGATGAGTTGCTGGAGGACTTGATATGCTGGAGCACGCTTGAGGTCTGCTTCATACAACATGATGACAGACGACGACTGCTTTCAGGAAAAGAAGACCGAGCTTATAAGACTTGAGAACAATAACATTTCCGTCCCTGTCGTTACTATGTCCAGATACAGCGAGTACAATAAGAACTACTCTATTTGTCCGATGGCCCCGCCCTCTCCATGACGGTTTGGCGCCTTGTACGTGCCCTTGGCGATGGAAGATCCAGTGGTGTGATGACCTTTCCCACCCGTGTGATGGACCCGTCCTCGTTGTACACTCCGTCTACCACGGTGTCATATCCCGGCTTGACTCGTCTGAGGCGTAGTTAATTATGAGAAATTAGCAAAATGTGTGTATCGTACTTCGTTTTCTTTACTGTCTCTGTCGCTTTCGCTCTAAACACTCGTAAAAACTGTCTCGCAGGGCTAGCTCAAGTTGACTCACCGCTTGGGAACAGGCATCTCCGCAGGTTCATCGTTGACTCGTTTATTTCTTCCTTTCGTATTCGGCTTTGGTTCAACGGGTCTAGTAAATCTGTCGGTGTCGCGGGCAAAGGATTTCCAGACTGCATACGCACTTCTTCTTGGCCCCTTTGGCTTTGGCTGGTGCAACTTTTGCTTGCCTACAAATCGAATGAACAAGACGACACATCAAATCGACATTAGCTTACGGAAGTTCAGAGGTAGTGTCCTTGCCTTTTCGCGGTACAGTCTTACGACGAGGCTTTGGCAAACTGAATCAAAAACTAAGATGTCTAATGGAGGACACGATGGAGTGTGACTTACAGCGATTCATCAGGGACTTCCTCTGGTGGTGGCGAAGACAAGTCCGAGGACGCATAGGAAGGTTCATGACCTCTGTAAACGTTTCCGTCCCACAGTTCATCTTCTTCAGAGTCGTGATCCTCCGTCTCGAGAGAGGACTGCTCTACCGCGAGCTCGACAGGAGAGGTGTCCTCAGCTGTTGATGTTTCGGCAGCTGTGCGAGTGAGTGGTATCGTCACAGGCTGCTGAGCGGAAGTCTTGGGCGTAGAGGAGACCTCCGCTGTCGCAGGGAGAAAATGGAAGGGATCGACGGCGTTGTTGGACGAAGTTGTTGCGAAGAAATCACATAATTTCTCAAGAACGCTCCATCGGGGATAAGCCTGCAAAGTGGGCTCGCGAATGAGGCCAGCACTGAACTCCCATCGCTCGGTGTCGTAGTATTTCTCCGGTGAAGCCTGGATGTCAGTCCAGGGAACATCCGCGTTGTCTCCTCGCGCATGCTCTGCAAGAGTCTCGGGTGAGATAAGGCTCCGAAGAGGGGAAGTAACTCACTGTATAGCAGCTCCAAGTAGTGCTTGATGAGTCCCAGCGCTTCCGACAAAGGGAGGCCGGTGATATCGCCGTAGGCGTAACGAGGAATAGGGTTCTGATTCGACGGCTGTCGCGGAGAATCTGGAGGAGGGGACGTAATCTGATTGTCGACCGTCGGGGAGTGGGATGTGTCGAGATCCGAGGTGGATAAGAAATGAAAGGGATCAGGAGCGTCGACACCTGATGTATCGGCAAAAAAATCGCATAGCTTCTCGAGAACGCTCCATCGTGGATAGGCGGCCAAGGTAGGCTCGCGAATGTGACCCGCACTGAAAGTCCAGCGCTCCATGTCGTAGAATGCTTGAGGGGAGGCCTCAATGGCCGTCCAGGGGACCTCCGAGTCATCTCCTCGCGCATGCTCTGAACAGTGTCAGAGGAGAAGGGGTTCGAGGAGAACGAGCAACTCACTGTATAGTAGCTCCAAGTAACGCTTCATGACTTCCAAAGCTTCCGCCAGAGGCAGACCCGTGATATCACCGTGTTCGTAACGAGGGATGGGGTTCTGGTGGACCTTTGATGCAGAATCGAGCGTGGAGAACTCGAACTGCTCGGTCTTCAGGAAGTCCAGGAGAGCCTCCAAGTCTGACCACTTGGGATAAGAAACCGAAGTAGGTTCTTTGAGAGTACCGCCGGGTACGATCTTACTCCAACGAGTCGTATCGTAATGAGCGTGCGGAGCAGCTTCGATGTGGGTCCATGGGACCTTAGTGCAATTCGGATGAGCATGCTCTGAAGCTGGTCAGTCGTCGGTTACAGCGCCAGGTGATATTAACTTACTGTAGAGATCCTCAAGGTACCGTTTAGCATATCCTACGGTGGCAACGCGAGCCAAGCCTTCGGGTATGTTGTAGCGAGGCTTTTGAGTTCTTGGCGTTTCGATATCTGTGCATGTGAAGAAGTTCGGAATCGTTTCTGAAGCGACAGAGTGGCAAACTGACCTGGTAAGTTTGCTGCCATGTAAGCTGTGCAAAAGTCGGAGAGTGGTCTTCACCATCGTTGAGGAGACTCGAAAAAGCCGTGCTGAGGTTATATTTCGGGTCGTTCAGATGCGGAGGAGTGCTATCGAAACTGGATTGAATGTTAAATTGATTCATCGAAGGACTCGACAGAACTACTTACAAAAGACATTCCACTTCGTTGTGGTTGTTCTTCCAAGTGGACATGACGAAGAAGACAGCGCCGTCACTAAGTTCACGAAGTGCGTCAAACACCTCGGCGACGAAAGTCAGGATTTCTTCTTGCGACCTTGGAGAACCTTCAGATCGCACAAGACACCGGGGAAAAGAAAACTAACATAGTAACGGAGGCCTGTTGCTCTGCGATACGCTGCTCATATTGGGCCCGCTCAGAGTCGGTGAGGGCGTTCCAGACGAAGGCTTCGGCCTTCTTGTATGCGCCTCCGTGATTATCATCCTTGATCTCACCGCTGGCGATGTATTGGACTTCTCTGGCAGCGATAACGTCACGTCGCTCAGCCGCGTGGAGCTTGCGGCCCGAGGAGCGTGTGGAACGCGCACATAAATCGAGACAACGATCGACTTGCGCTCGCGAAAGAGATTTGGTGGTGGAGGTTAATTTCGAGTTTGTGACAGGGTGCAGGTTTGTCAATCGCTTCTCCAGTGTCTAAGATGTGGTGTCAGGTTTCAGGTCGAAGCGCAAATTCAGAAGAGACGCACCTTACGCCATGCCTGGCGGGTATGTCCAGCGGTTGACGTCCTGATTGAATCGAACTCGTCGAGCCATGAATTGAGAAGCTTGTTGCGAAGCTCTCTCAGCTCGCCATTGGCCCCGCTGGGAAGTTTGGAGACAGGAAGTTTGGTGGGATTGACGCGGTCGAGAAGTGTGGCGTATTCCTTCCTGCCGGCTTCGATGATGGCCGCCTCATGGGACGAGAGTGCCCACGCATTCTGGCCTTGACCCTTCTTCCTGGATGACATGGCTGAGTCGCGGGGAACGGTTGCAGGAAAGAAAACCACCTTTTGGCTCGCCAATTTTAAGCACAGCGCTTTGTCCATGGCATTGATCATCCATGCGACACATTGTCCGGGAAGGTCTTGTGTTTGAACCTTGAAGTAGATCTATTTAGAAAATCAACCCCATAATGCTTTGAATGGGCGCTCACGCACCGATGTCGCCTACACAGACGCCCGCCATGACGGCGGGATGGCAACGAGAAGGCGTGGGAATAAGTTGACGCACCACTGATAGGCCGGCCATCCGAGGCAGTCTCGGGCACAACATGTACGAGCCGAGGACAACATTTTGCAGCGCTTTGTCACACTCAGGGGCTGCGCACAGACCCTTCCCATTTGCTCCCGACCGTCATCGCCAACAGTCGCCAACGCCCATAATGCGCGTTGGGCCCTCGTACCGTGGCCTAGACGATGACTGACGGTGGTCTTTCTGAATTCTGAAAATTACGACGTTCTTTTCTCTTCCCATATGCCTATCAAGACTCCCAAGCGCTGTCGTCTGGTCGATTTGGAAGCAACTGTGGACGATGAAGACACTTCAGATGCGTCTCTTGACGAAGCAGGTACAACCTTTTTCTCTTGTGTTTGAACAGATTTAAACCGGCCGCAGGTGACGATTTCATTACCGACGACGAAGGCGATATTCCTCCGGACGACATCTCTCGCCCAATTCAGCCTTCCCACGACGTCCTTGAGCCGCCCCCCTCCGTTGACGAGGCCTTTGAAGCGCTATTGGACCGAGCTCGTCAGCGCGCCCGCACCACGAAAGAAGTCAACTTGGATATCTGTACGAGCCTCCCTCCCAGCGAATCGGACAAGCCCTTATGCCGGATTAAGTGCTGGGTATGTTGGCATCCTCCACTCCCCGACTTCTACTTGAACCTGTAATTCATAGCCTCGCATGCAAACCGAGCTTTTACTGCGCTTACATGCCGCCGCATACAAGCTGCCTTGCCTCGACATCGCGTCGGCCTTCATTCACCCAACCGATCCAACCTCAATCTATATTGAAACCGGCGCTCCTAACGCGAAAGAATGGCAACCACTCCTCATGTCTTTCTCTGGCATTGTAGCGCGACGCGGTCTCGCCCTTTTCGCCGCACTACCTCTCCAAGATTGGTTGGCTTGCCTGACTCAAGGTGTGGCCGGCTCGCAGCCGTCTTTGGGCCAGTGGGTTTCTCTGAAAGGGCGGGGGAGATACCTCGGCGATGTTGGGTTTGTTATCGACGAGAGCGAAGGAGGGAAGCTACACGTTCTTGTGCCTCCTCGCCTGCTTGACGATGAAGCACAGTCTACTCACGTAGGCAAACGCAAACGGAAGCGACACCCCAGCTCACCACCTCCACAACAACTGTACTCTCCCTCTACGCATACCTACCTAGGAGAACCATCAGTCGTCGACGAGCATCGTGTTCAATGCGGCAAGCGGTACTTTGAACATGGTTTGCAATTACTGGAAGTCCAACCCCAGCTCATCTCGGTCGCGACTCGCATCACTTCCCTCACTGTCCACCTCTTCAAAGCATCCGAGCACCCGCTCATCGACTTTTCTACTCTCCCCACGCCCATGGAATGGCACTTTCGTGCAGACGATCGGGTCTATGTGTGTGACGCAGAGGTGCTTCTAGAGGGCACCGTGAGGCGAGTGGATGAGACTAACATGGGTGCCGACGTTGAACTGGACCTGGACGGAGGGTGTCATACCTTTCTTTGGCGCGATCTTCGAAAGCTTTTTTGCTTGGGGGATTGGGTGGACTGCCTTGGAGGACCCAATGACGGCAAAACGGGACTTGTCTCTTCTATTCAGGAGGACTTCGTGTCAATTCTATTTCACGAATCGGCAGAGGTGATTCATCGCTTTCCGGACTCGTGATTCGTGGCTCATCCTCTACAGATATTTGAGGTACATTGCAACACCCTGCAAATGGTGCCGAAGCAGTCGATCCCCTTCGCAAAGGCAAGCGAATCAAGAGCTCTTCTGGACGTGGAAAGCGACCCAATTCAAATGACCCAAAATATCGAAATGACTCGAAAGATCGTTGGGAGGGGTCGGATCGGCCAGATGTACGCCATCACGAAAGGAGTGCACAAAGGTCATCGTGGGGAGGTCGTAAACGAGAACGACACAAGCTTCCTCCTGCGTTCACAGACATATGACCCCAATCAGCCTTTCAGATTGATATGGGTACCGTTCCATCAAACTTCTCCGGCAGATTCGGTCAAACCATCACTCCAAGGTTATCGAACATCGCCATCGCCTCCTCCGCGCGCATCTACTCCCCCTCTTCCTACCGAATCCTCTACAGGTTCCAACTTCGACCCAACTCCGGCTTGGGATCCAGCCAGTGCACAGCCCGTACCCGGCCCAGTCCTCAGTACAGCCCTCACTGCCTCCTCGTCTGCTCCACAACAATTCTCTCATTGGGTTCTGAATCCTCTCTTTGATGCGGTCAAAATGCGTGTGAGGATCGGGAGTCGCGAGCACTGCGTCTTTCCGGGCTTGTTAGAAGGACAACGAGTTCTTCTTCGTATGCGCTACAAGAAGCCTGAAGAAGTACCGATCGAAGAAGTGTCTTTCCTGCACCCAACGGTTCGCAACGACCATCGTCTGATCCTCATCAATGGCTCCCACAGAGGCAGTTATGTGCGTTCGATCCAATACACACACACTCCGGAGGACTGCGAGGATACCTTTAAGGTCACCATCGTTGTTCCACAGGATGACGAGCATACGGAGGATAGAGAAATGGGGCCAGAGTTCGTGGTCGGTCTGTCTGATCTCGTTATTGCCTGGGAAAGCAAAGCGGAATTCGACGCCAACGCTGGCCTCCGCCGAAGGTTGAAGAAGGAGCCCATCCGTCGGTCAAGAGCTAAGTCGCGTAAGTAACTCTGTAGCGTTGATAATGTAGATACGTGTATCTCTCTCGTGATCCATAGGTACTTTGTATTCCAGGTCGTGTACAATGATCTCCTTATGATATTACCATTATTGTTCAGAACATCAAAGCTACAAGGTCTACCGAAATGCGAGCCTTTTGTCTCGGTGGCCCGCGACTCTTTGCGCTGGATAAAGCGCTGGACTTAAAAAGGCGAGTCTGTCTCCCCACTTCAATATCGTCAACCCATTCTTACCCAACATGCAGCCTCGCATTGATGACATCTTCCCTCGCATTCCGTACGGGTATCCGCCCCGCCAAATTATTCCTCGTTTCGTACGCATCGTCTTCTATCGTCCGGTGAGGTCACTTGTGCTGTAAGTATTTCAAGGAAGCTGACTCTGCCATACAGGGCGGCGAGAAGGTCAACGCGATCCTTCTTCACAAAGGCGGCTCGCGGTTGCGTCTTGGTGATCATTCCCATGTGCTCGAGCACACCTTTGGAATTCCGGACCGCCCCCACAATCGCGTCGTCTGCTTCGAGGGTGCCATGTGCTGGTGGCGGTACTTTGGATGGTGGGATTGGATTGATGTCCCCACCGACAATCGGCCTATGTTCATTCACGCCACGAAGGAACAGCTGAACCCGACCTGGATGGATGACGTCTTCCCTTATCTCGATGTGGTCTCCGATTAGTCTTTCTCCTTTCAGCCAGAACAATAGAACAATAGATCCCAGCAACGTACCAGAAAGCACTGTATTTCATATTCGCAACACATGTACCAAGCCCAGATTATTGTTTCTTGATACCTGGTCCTTAAGTAGCCAACCAGTCGAAGCATTGTAACAAGCTCGCCCCTATGTCGTCTCAAGTCCAGCCATCAGCAGATGAGCAATTGCGTGCAATGTTCCGTGCGCAGACTCAACACCGCGAGCTGGTCTCTCAGTACGATGTATGTGACTTTTGAGTCTCGGCAGGTTTCGACTGATGTTCACTAGATAACGTGTCGGGGTCAAGATCAAGAAACCTACGAAGTATGGCTTGAACGGCAGGTGAGCCTGATGTCAGTCTTTGCATGTGTATCCAAGTTCTTCTCGTTGAAATTCATGTCTCCCCAGTAATCGACTCCGTCTCCCTCCTCAGAGAAGGCCCAGCCGCGAAGCCACAACGTCCCGAACACCCCCTGACCGCCAGGATACCTCAAAGAGCAAAGTGCTTCAAAGCCAGGAAGGCACCACTACCGAGAAGTTGGACGCACAGTACTTGTATTTGTCTCTCCGGTACCAGCTGTCGTAGCTCACTGACTGTCCAGGACGGGCTTCACTTATAGCCTGGACGGGAACCATCATATACGGGCGGGTTTGAAGAAAATTGACTGCTACGGTACTGCTCGTCAGAGAGAGATGACCGATGGCGCCGAGACAGACGAGGAAATGCCGTCTTTGCTAGAAGTTTCCGACTCAGAATCAGACTCGGACACCAATATCGACGAGAGGCTGTCTGAATTGGATTTCGCATCTGCATAGTGTATTTGCCATTCCGCTTGGTACTTGTAGAGTAAATTGACAATGTCATTGTCAAATGTCGACGAAACTTGATCAAAGGAGCGCCTTCGCGCGCACATTGTTTGCCACTGATGTCTGGACATTGTTGCAAAGACCAAAGCCACCCAATGCCAGCGCTTATATGGCCAGAATGGAGCATCGGTCGTCTACCCACGTAACTCGCACCCATGCCTCCGCTCAACGACGAGATACGCCAAGACAGCACCGAGCACCGAAGGGCTCTCGCCGCCTCTCTTGCCGAGCCCAAGCTCGCGCGATTCCGTCACTGCGGCCCCCATAACCGCCACAATCACAAAGAAAAGATCTATTTTGACCCTGCTGTACGCGACAGGCGAGGTGTCACGATCGTCAACGTAAAGTCCTGTCAAGCAAAAGATACAGTTTGGCTGAATGCTCCCATAGTGTCGGCGCTGCGGTTACAACAACTTCGAGGTTCCAATGGACCCAGAGGTGCAACAGAAAATGGATGTTGCACTCAATCGTACCCGTCTTGATGATCGCACCGTTCGCGAGGGGAAACGGCCGCCAAAACAGGGTGAGACTATACATTTTACGCGCGGATGTCAATATCATTGAATACTCCTCCAGCGAGCTCTTCACGGTCGCGCGATGCGGAGAACAGTGCGCGGAACACGAAGCCGAAGGTGCACCAGAAACCAAGCATTTCCGTCCGTCCAGGATCACAGACATCAGACAGAGCTTGTACCATATATCTCTTCACCGTACGTCTCTCCCAAATATGTCCTGTACTCAGTCTTGAATGTTCGGACCCTTCAACAGAACGAGGCTTTGAATGGTGAAATGATTCCGATTGAATTGAAACAAGGATGCTTCGATCCGTCGTCGATCCCGGCTTTGAGAGAGTGTGGCCACTGCTTGGATGTATACGCTGTGCCTTTGCGCCGGTTCGTCCCTCTCCGCCCAGGCCGTAAATATTATGTGCATGGGGATTTCGTGATTATGCACGAGAGGAACTTGAATTTCGATCTCTGTGTCGACGGCAAGGAGTATCTCAAGACACTTCATGAGGGCTTGCCCTTCGCGTTCCATTACCGGCAGCTAAATTAGAAAGTTGTACATTAAATCATACCGCGCATAGTCTAAGTAATTCGAGTACATGAACACTACAACATTTCGCCAGTACTTCCTATCCGAGCGAACGTTCCCACGCCTTCTCCCCCTGCTCCTTGCAACCATATCCATACGCCCAAACCGCTCCTCGAACCTCTGCAATTCAATCTCGATAATGTCAAAAAATAATCTTCCCAACCGTCAAAGAATGGCAGGCGTGGTTTTGCGCGGCGGAACGAGTGCTCCTCCCAAGGCACCTCCTAAAACCGTTGTTCCTATCCCGAAGGTCCCAGTCCAAGAACCTGCTCCAGGATCATCGTCCGGCGCTGGCAAGGCCCCCCTTGATGGAAAGGAAGGGAAGAAGAGCAACGTGCCCAAGGTCAGTCCTGTCCTTATCCTTCCCGACTTACTGTGGACATGTCACTAGCGGACGGAACATCTCGATGCATTCCTGAATATCGAACGCTTTCTTATGGAGTGCCTGCTCGCAAGGGCGGGGAACAGGCGCATGGGCATGGGCTGCGATTGCAAACGTGGGCTGATCGAATGGACATGTCACGATTGTCCGGATTATAGGGCATCGTGCAAGGCATGCTTTCTCAAAGTTCATTCTCACTCGAACTACTTTCATTGGGGGCTTCGTTGGTCTCCAGAGATGCCCTTCTTCGTGAAACATGACCTGCAGTCCATGGATCCTGACTTTGCTGTTCATCTAGGTCATTACGGAGCGCCGTGTCCCTCCCGTCAGCAGCCGATAATGACGACGATAACCGACTGGAATGGCATCCACAAGACTCCCATCGCGTACTGTCACTGCAATCTCGAACAGTCCGCCGCCGACCTCCAGCGTCATGGAGAAGGCGCAGACCTCAACCGAATCCGACAGCTAATCAATGCTGGCCTTTTTCCCGGCAGTGCCAAGGCCCCGACGTCTGCATATACGCTCTCGGGACTGAAATTCTTCCATTTGCTCCAGATGGAGTGTAAGGTCAACGCCGGTGACTTTATCAACACGATTCGGCGTATCACGGACAGCCGGTTCATGACTGAACCACCGGTACGTTTGTCGATGAGCTTCCTTGCTTGCGGGACACTGACGAGACACAGGACGTCAGCCAATCTTTTTTGGATGTCATGCGAGTTTGGAGGATTCTTAAGGGCAAGCTTTTCGCCGGACACGCCCATGGAATAGACTCCGTCCTCACTCAACGACCACCTGGCGATGTTACGGTACGGTGCATCGCTTGCCCAGAGCCGTACTTCAACATGATACCGAAGCCTGTGATCTCGAAAGAATGGAGGTGGCGGTACGGTGACTTCCTCCCTCACAGCCTACCTTGAACTGATAATTCACGACAGTCACCTTACGCAACTGCAATGGACTCTGGATGGAAACCATCATCTCAACAAAACCTTCAAAAACACCAACGCGGACGGAATTTCGCTCATGGGAAACGACGCGTATTTCCTGGAGCATGCCCTGTACAACGAATTCTTGGCGTCTTACCCTACAACCAGCCCTACAGTGAGCGATCATCTTACTGATTGATACGACACTGACAACCACGTATCAGAAATCTACATGCAACTATCTGAAAGTTCTGAACAATCAGAATCGCAAGAAGTTCAAACACATGCAGGTAACCGGAGTCGTCAACTGTCAATGTAGCCATGTCTACGTTTTGGCCAGTGTCGATTTGCCATTCGGAGAACAGTACGCTCTTTCTTATCTGGTGGTTTCGGACTTCACTCACTCTTTTTCAGGTTCGCCAACGCCGACTTTGCGTTGTTGACGGCCGTGCGCAAATTGATCAACGGGCTCGACATGTCAAAGCCGTTGCACATCGACAGTACACTCTCTTACGACATCAATTGTGCTTACAACATCAACCTTCCGAGTCGTATCGCCGCGATGAGGCAGCAGGGAATCATCTTGCAGGACGAATACGACGCTCTCGAACCGTTTCTCAAACACATTGTGTACATCGTCCCGGATCTCCACGTACAGGGTCACCAGGAAGGGTGTTTGTATCTCTTCGGCAGCGCCTATACACCCGGCATTGGCCACTTCCACGGTGAAACTGCCGAACACTACTGGCCCAGCGCGAACCAACTGGGGCCACAGACCACCCAGATGACGAACGGACATCGACAAGAGGTGATTTCGACCCATCACAGCGATTGGAACTACAAGAAGCAATGTGGTATTCGTAAGTTCACCGAAACGTCACTATCTACCGAGTCTTACACTTCCTAGATCTCCAGCAAGAAAAGGACATGACCAAGGCCTTCGCGCTGTATCAAGAAAAGATGGTTGACTTTCTCTCCAACGCGGTGCTACACCAGGACAAGATCGTGGCCTGGGACCGGAAGTGGAAAGAGCGACGCACAAATGATGGGAAGGCAATGAAGCAGAGGAATACTCTTGAGAGTGCCTATATGATGTCAAGCCGTCTCCGTGTGTTTATCTTTGCGTACAACAGTGAAATTACTCACGTACTTCATGCCTAGTGCCGACTCAGAAGAAGGTGTTTGAACATCTGAGTACTAATGCCAAAAAGCGACAAGCCGACGCGGAGGCCGACTTCGAGGACAACGAAACAAGCTTCATTCACACAGGCATCCTATTAGAATCGCGACAGTGCGTGTACATCAAGCCTCTGATACTTTCGTCGATTTGACGTAGTTTCAGACGCAGTATGCGGCTCCGTGCCAGACGCGAGGGCAAAGGCCGCAATCTTCAGGAAGAGATGCCTCTCGACGCCGCACGGAAGGAGCTCACTACGGATGTCAACGCGCGGATCAAACTCTATCGCCTCATTCTTCCTGCTGCTTTCAATGAACGCCCCAAATCGGCCGATTTCAATCAGATCGAGAACCTACCCCTTTGCATGCCGTCTTCATTTACACCTGAGCACAGGCTGATGTACAGCATCTCACCCGGTATACTCCAAATCGAGTTCGATCTGCGCAAAGGCGCGGTCCATTCGGCGTTGGGGGCTCTTCAGGATATCAGCCGCTCCATTTCTTGTCTTAAAGTGACTAAGAGGACCACCGTCTTGAAGAACGTCAAGTCGAAGACTCGCTCGGGCAAACAGGAAGACTCGATGCATTACATGCTCAAGGACGCCCTGTTGCAGTACAATGACAATCGCAAGCTGTTGACAGTCATCAACCCCACGGAAACCACTGGCCTCTGGAAGGACTTGACAAAGGCCGACGTCGAGCGCAAGTCTGTCGGAAGCAAGCGACGTCTGGGCGACTCGTTGGTTACGGACAGGCCCTTCTTTGGAGATCTGGGCGGTCATTCGGGACTAGGTCCCCAGGACTCTTCTTCCGCTCGTCCAGACATCGCGACTCAGAGTCACCGCAATCAAGGTACGGAATCACTGCTCTTTCGGTCATCACTCTACTCATCATCGTATTCAGGCCAGAAACCTGGGCCCGCTCCAGGCTTCAAGCGAAAGATCAATGACGGTCAGTCTTGACTCGGCGTACTCTGCAAAGACTGATTTCGCCCAGCAGGACAGCACGAAAGCAACAAGAAGGCAAAATCCAAACAGGAAGAGGTCCCAGCGAGAGATGGTCGGATCTGGCAGCAGCTTCCCGAGGAGAACATGGCAGACGGCGCAGCTTGGATCGAAGACGGTAGGGATGTGCAAGCGCAAAAGTGAATCCACTCATCATCTTCGATAGGTGATCGTGTTCACTTCTTTTGACTGGAGGCCGAAATGCAATGCTGGAGAGATCAATTCGAGCTCAAGGTTACTGAAACAGTGCGGACGTACTTTGGCTTCCTAGCGTATTCCGACGCATGGACCACCCTCGCCGAAAGACATAAGGGAAAGCTCGTTGGCTATGCTGAACGCGCCGCGAAGACAGCACATACCCATGCCCGCCAGGCTGATCGCGTCGTCCAGGTATTGGAGAAAGTAGCAGAAGTGACGAGTCCTCGTGTGTCAGAGATTCTGCGGACGGCTCAGAAAAGTCCTGGGAGATTCACGTACCTCCAGTCGACGGAATACGAGCAGTACCTCCAGTCGTGGCGCGAGGAGATCTTCAAACACGTCATGTCCCATCTTCGGCGAACAGAGAGCATGCGGGAGGTGGGACCGAGTGACCCAGCGCTTCCTAAGATCGACGATGACCTGGAAGTGTTCCTTTTTAATCTTACGTGAGTGTTCTCATCCCTCGCTCAATTGTCAGTACTAATAGATTTGCAGATGTAGTTAATGTACTTAGGTTTATCTTGCTTTACAAGCGTGCGCCTACGACCACCCATAAGGATCTCTCACGGCGTGTCTGCTATTCGAAATGCAGAGTGGTTGTACTACAGATTGAGTTATACGTGTACGGACGTTGCCCGAACGATCATAGATCCCCGAGGATGCTGGTCTCCTCCTTCGATCTGGTGGTCCTCATCTTCTGAAGCACCTCTCCCGTTTGACGGACGGCGTGCAAGTACGTGCGGGTCTTTCGTTTTCTTATTGTTTCATTCATGAGTGACATAGGAAGTACACGAAAGCAAATGCAAGGCATCAAACGAAATGAGCATAGTAGCGTAGCGTATTGACGAAAGCAGGATGGTAAGTATAGGTAAGTACTTCGGGACCGTCAGACGGATGTCATCGTGCTGGCGGGAATGGGGCATGAGATCCGAATGGATTGGTCCAAATACTAAAAGACGACATACCGACGCAGGAGGAAGGTGTGCGCGCTGGGGGCCAAGGTGTTGTGCGGGCCAGGAGGGAAGTACTGGCGGCATGGAAGGAGCACGTCGCTGTGGCCTTGCGTGGAATGATAGTGGATCGCGCAAAGGAGGCGATGATTGTCGCAGCGGTAAACTTTCGCTGTCTTCCATGCCTTGGCCTGGGCATCTGGGTGTCGGAGCATACTGGAACCAAGTCAGCAACACCATGACGATATGATAACAAGGAACGCACGCAAGCGAGACGATGTAGTTTCGCGTTTGGCGGTGGGCGGGGATCAGCTCGTCGAGAGCCTCGGCAAAATTGTTGCTGATGAGCTCCAGGATGTCCAATGCATGTGCGTGGCGCTGGGCGTAGGAATAATGTCGCTGATGGGCAGTCGGAATCACCACATCGAAGCGGATGGGGGCCGTAATAGGCTGGTAGGTGGTCAAATCGAAGTTCATCGATGTCTGTTGTAGTTGTGTGAGACGACGCCGAAAGCTTGTTTCGCTTATGTCCACGGCCACGCAACGAATACGGACTTTATTTTGTTTATATTATCATGTTTACCTAGCTGCTGTGTCTATCGGTATCATTGCAATGTTGACTGGCTTTGCACGAAAGAAAAACCACCTAATCACGGCTTACGGTCGTCTACACTAAGACGCCATAAAACATCGCCTTGCCACCCACGTGTTGGGTACGGGAGTACAACAACATTTGGCTGGTCAATGCTACCGTGCCCAGCCACGTGGTCACGAGTACTCTTTCCCTTTCACCATCATCATTGCCTCCACGGACCACGACGACTCGTCTTCCTCAGCGCCCCCATGGCCACGACGACTGGTTTTTGACCAACATTAAACCGACGGCGAAAGCGCACACCAATGGGCCTGCTCGAGAACGCAAGCCGTTAGGACCCAGTCGGAGTGGCGCGAGGATCATTTCCAAAATCATCCTACGCCTCGGGAGCAAGAAAGGTACGTGCTCTCTGTCGCCATTTCTATCGCATGCTAATCCTCTCTATCCGTTCAGAACCTCACAGGACGGACCCCCCATCCACGCCAGGACGACATCATCACACTCCCTCGCCATCGCCTTGCGTCATCTGACCAACGCGGACACATTCCACGTCTTCGCGCGCGCATTCCCTTGATTTACACTGCTCATCGTAGTCGCGACACTCCAGCGGGTACACAAATTTGGTCGCCGAAAGGTCTCGTTTATCGGCATTGTTACTATGACTTGCATCCTGGCCTTGGTGACGGGCTTGCTGAGCTCTGAACGCAACCAACGCCAATCACATGCAGGCCACCGTGGGTATAACGTTCATGTATCTTCCTGGTAGTGTTCTCGTTTGGATGGACTGCCATGTACGTGGAGTTTGACGGACTCGTTGATTTGACTTGACTGAACGTTTGTTTCCAGGCAAGATCTCTACCCGGCACTTCAGTTGGCACTTGAGTGCGCCCTCGGAGTGTGGCGACGAACACTCAAGTCTTCGTGTGTCCTCAAGGAGTTGGCACTTCAGTCGGCACTCAAGTGCACACTCGAAGTGTGACGTTGAAGTGCAATGGTCTTGCCCACACTTTCAGAGCCTGTAGAAGACCCATACCACTTAGGTGTTAGCAGTTCACACTTTGTATGTTACCTGTAGTGCGATATCAATATATTCTACCTACGTTACACTCTAGTGTTTGGGTGGTAAACATCCGGGAATCCCTAAGTCTGGGGATCTGGGTTTATGACTCGTTGACCTGTGCTCCGTCTGGAGTACACTGGGTTTGACAGATGATGATTTACTGGCTTCGACGTTCCACGAACCCGTGTAACAAATGCGCAGGTCAGAGTCATCGACGACGACAAGACGTTGGTCGGACTTAGGGCTCGCTAGCGAGCTAGAATGCAAACTGAAGGAAAGGAGAAGCAAGAGAATCATGGGTCACTGAAACTAGTCAGATGTGAAGCGAAATGAATTCTGGTCGATTTGCTCTTGATATTGTCCCTTTCGTGCTCGTTACGATCATGATGTTCTTGGGTTGAAACGAGATCTCCTACCGAGTTCAGGTATGTATGACAGGATGTCCGTGATAGATGAATAGGACGCACTGCGATGACGTTGATAAGCCATGTCCTTCTAGCCACACTTATGTTCGAAGATTGCGAATTGAGCGACATATCATGATCTACATCAAACCACTCAATTAGCGGTTGCTCATGGAAGCAGTGACAAGTCCGTCCCGGGCTTCGTCGGGCACTTTCTGGGCGGACAGCAACCAGCTTACCAAACGCCCCTCGAGAGACGAAGTATGAGCCACAGTACGGAGACGTAGGCCGACTTTCGACAGACTCTCGATACTTGCTCAGTTGCGCTGGGGTTAATATCTAATCAAGAGGATAGTAAGACAAGGCTCATGGCCGCTAGTGCAGCTTTTCAGAGGCGCGTCAAAGCCAAAACAGTCGTACGCCGTGAGCTGCAGGACCAATTACTATGTGGGTATTTCGACTGTGACAGCACAGCGAGGTAGAACACAATATATCACGGGTCAGAGATTGATAGAGAAGACCTGCACAGGCTACAATGTCAATTGTAACCTGAATATAGCGACGACGAAGGCTCACCTCAGGTCCCTACTTATGTGCGTTGATGGTTTCCGGTTCCGTCACTGTATCGGGACGTTTGCCCACTACATTAAAACTGCGGTCTTACGTACGATGTTAATGCTGGCTGCGCTAGGCAATTCTTGGGGGCTCGGTTGTGAGGCGCAAAGGCGGGATCAGCATGATATTGGCATGATCTAAAGAAAAGAGGGGCGGTCCGGGATTTCCATTACTTACCGAAGTGGCGCGTGACTGCAATAGCATTACGTACGCTCAAGGGTCGTCGGCCAAATATTTGACGCTTGAACGCGCACCACGATGTCAGTACCAGCCCTCTTGTTGCATTATCATCACTGCTGACGCGCTGACACTTTTACAAGCTTACGACTTTGTTGAGTACGTTCCCATACGTCGAAGTCGCGCACTAGTCCAACTGGTAGGACCATCATCTCCGAAGTTCTCAAGACGCTCAAGACGCCCCTTTGGGTCAGTATGTCTCCTTCCGAATCTACTACTCCGTCTTATACGCATTTGCAAGAAGAGCTGTTTTCCATCGAGTCACTGTTCCACAAGTTTTCCAGTTCACTCCTTTACTGTACGTCGAACAAAAGCGGTTCATCAGCTATGATTGATAATGAGAGACAGATGCTCCGAGCCACTTCCACGCCACCGTCTTGCCAGTCTTGCGGAGCTACATACCGTTTCGCAAGTCCCCGTGCGACATACTCCTCAACGCTGTACAATTCCTTGGCAGCTTCCAATGTCGCGCTCTCTCAAATTGACGCAAAAGCAGTCCGAACCGAGCTAGACTGCCTGAACGCAGCCATCGCTGGTCTTTCCGAAATGCGAGACCGACTTGAGGAAGAGAGAGCCTCTTTGCAGAACATGGTGTTCCGGTCGCGCGCCCTTCTCTCACCCCTACGTTCCCTCCCCGTCGAATGCGTGGCGGAGATCTTCCAGTGGTACTGCAACAGGGAAGACGAAAACGACGTATTTGACACGTCGCAAAGTGCATGGCTTCTCAGCCATGTTTGTCGCTATTGGCGCAATATCGCATTCTCTCATCCTCCTCTCTGGGTCTTTTTCAATTTCAAGGGATTTAGGCACTTTCCATACCCAAAGAACTGGACGGACACCCTCTCCAGGCGGATAATCATGACCAACAGTCTTCCCATCTCCTTCTCTTTCTGGTCATCATCTTGGGGTGTCAATGTTGAAGAGGCCGAGATGCAGAATCAATGTATGAGACTTCTCATTCAGCACTCGGACCGTTGGAAACATGTGAGGTTGGAGGTGGAATACCACCACCTTGCGATGCTCTTCGAGATCAGTCATAGACTCTCCTGTCTCCAATCCCTCACCATTCACTTGGTGGGAAAGGACATACCCGACAAGGCGGGTCCTATCGAGGCGTTTCGGAATGCGCCCCACCTACGCACAGTCCGTCTCAGTTGGTGTGGCGGCTTCGACCTGTGTCTTCCTTATTTGCAACTTAAAACGGTGACAATCACGGTAGTCACACCCACATCAATGCGAGATATCATTCGGTTCATTTCCAGCTGCCCAGAACTCCATCCATTGACGACATCCACTCTGGTAGAGCCAGACGTTCGTCATGTATCCTCGCAGATCTTGACTTCGACCCTGCATTACCTTTCCGCAGATCACCTGGAGTGGCCGGTGTGGACTCGTTTCCGTCATCCGCTGTTGGAAGAATTGCATGCCCGCGCGGATATGAACGCTCTCTTTGCATTTTTGCGCAATTCACAGTCCTCAAGACTGAAGCATTTGCACTTGGACCGTGTAGCGCCCACTTCCACCGCTGTTCAAAAAATACCCGCACTGCTAGATCTCGTACCGTCGCTCGAGGCAATATACCTTTCCGGTGACTTGAACGACATCTATCCTGGATATGTGGCGGTGGAATACTTCCAAAGTTTGACAAGCACAATGGACATCACCCTGTCTCGCTCCATCTCCGAATCGCGAGCCCTCCAGTCGGTGACAATAGACCTTGGGAGGGAAGAGTGGAAATATCATAGATTTATCTGTACAGACGGACCACACAATTATTCAAATTGACAATACGTTGACATCATTTGATTATTTGTTTGCGCTGAAAATCATGACACTAATCTCACGAATGACTGTGATTCTGTGAACAATGCTTCCAGATGGACTAGTACATATCATCTTTAGAGTAGTCGACACGGTCGTAGAAGTGCACTAGGATAGAAGCGTTCAACGCACAAAGCAATACAATGCAATCAGATCATCCGTCCAAAACCCCATTAACAGCATCAACCAACACCCCATTCATATCCCCCGCAGCCTGCCAAACCGCATACCCTTTCAACCCTTGCTCTTTGATGAACTTGCCCTTCAACTGGAACGATGCGGGATCGTCGTACGATATGACAACGTTTGTGGTTGGGTCGTATATGAAGGGCTGTATATACGAGTTGAGGTTCGGGTTCCATTGCAAATGAGAACGGGAAAGCTTACAGTCTGTGTACACTCATCAAGCACATGTTGACTCCCATGTGCACCGGCGTGCGCCCCATGCCTATGAAGGTACCCCGCCTCTACCAGCCCGTCAAACGTATATATCCCCGTGAATGATGTTGATGTAATACCACACACATCTGGCTTAGGATCCGGTGTGTCCGACGGGCCTGCCTGTGGGATAGTTGTGCTGTGTGTTGGGTAATGGACGAGTGCGCTTGTCAGATTTGCGATGGGGTCAACACCAAAGGAGTGGCTGTAGGCCGGGAGGCCGAGGACTATCTGCGTTCATGTTCGAGAAGCGTCAGAATCTGGAGCTGAGGATATTGAACGGCAATACACACCTTGTCAGCAGGCATCCCGCTTTTGATCCAGGTGTTTACAGCAGAAACGACCGTGAAAATCCCTGGGGCTGTGTTCGAAGCAGCCTCCAGGCATCCGGCGGTGCTTTCGTTGAACGGGGCATTAGGGCCAATTGTCGCTGACCAGTCCCCGAAGACGTCGTAGGCCATGATTGCTGCCAGCGTTCGGATGTCAGTTTGACTCCCTGTCTGACTGGTCCCAACACTCACCGACGTGGTCCAGCACATTTGCAAACTCTGATAAGTCCGTCATTTGACTACCGTGGGCATCAAGCCAGGGAGCACCGCTGACAGCTGCGCTGAGGTAAAGATCGCTGCTACTTGCATTGCGGAGCTCCTGGAGGAAGCTCAAGAAGTTCGCGGTGTCTTGTGGTGAGTTTCCGTTACACCCTATTCCCGGTCTGTTGGGGTATTCCCAGCTACATGTAAGTTCTGGTTAGGAATGCATGCTAGGAATCGGACTTGAGGCCACAACACGCACTCAAAATCAATTCCGTCAAGGTTGTGTTTGTTAACCAAGTCCGTGAGGTTCTGGATCAACGCTTTGCGGGTCTCTGCGGTGGACATTATGCCGGAGAACGCGGTCGAACCCGTCCAGCCGCCAACAGATATAGAGGTCTTCATCTTTGAGGGATGTTAGCAACTTGTGGTAGTGCGTCAGAATCTACTTACGTTTTCGTACCCAGACAAGTGGTTGACAAAATCATCTAGCTGAATTTGGGCGCTTGTGTCGAGGTAGAAAGTACCATGGTCTGAGCCACTGACGTTCTTCGTCAGGCTGTGGGTATTAGTTGACGTTGTAGAAGGCAAGTGCACAGCGTGAGCTCACCCAAAGGCATATGTTGCCATACTATATTTATTCCAGTCAATAGCCTTGAGGTCCTCGATGGCGGACCAGCTCGGCATCCATGCCGCCTTGATGAAGCTGCTATCTGACGACGCTGTAGCTGAGCTGCTAGCACTGGATGCAGCAGAAGAAGCACTGGTCGTCGCTGAGTCCGCTGGGCATACCCCCGTTCTCCCTAGAACAAACGGAAGGAGCGTGGCGAGAAGGATAGAGAGATGCATAGTGGTACGGCAATGGTGCTTGTAATTTTGGTGGCGAACCTCTCCCAATATAAGGCCTCGGAGCAATGGAATGATGAAGAATGGTGACCACAATGGTGATCTAGAATTTGTATATTGAACGGGTGGATCTTCGCGCAGACCAAGAATTTAGACACGATCGGCACGACGCGCACGGATTGAAGTGCTTATGACAAGTACACGGAAGTACGGCGTAGACCGATAGAGCTCTCAGCTGCCGGGACCTCTAGGCACAAAATGACATACGGTGTCAAATGAATCCATTCTCTCAATGGCAGATACGGCGACGAAGGAAGTTCCAGAATGCAGGCAGTCAATGAATGCGGCTCAGCGCGTAAGGAGTCCATTCCGGCGGGTGCCGACGCATCAGGGAGCTCGGCAAACAAGCCCTAACACCGTGGCGTCCCTGTTCACCTTTTTGATCTGCTATCTGATCGCCGCCATTCTCGAGAGTCGACGGTTGCAACTTTTCTGGGTCGTAACCTCCAGATAGCTAGACAGCTGAAAGCTCAGCCCTGGCATGCCAACTTTGACTCAACTTTGACTGAACTGGGACGACAAAGATCAATGGCAATACGTTTTCTCCTTTTTCGAACGCGAACACTGAAAAGCGGTACACCTACGAGTCACTACTGTTGGGCCAGCTACAAACAGCTTCTGAAGTGTATATAAGTGAGTCCAGCCAACACAACTCACATAACTCACCCCGCTGAGATGGTAGACACCCTAGTACTCGTCCTCGCCACAACCATCATCAAAGTACTCCGCGCGTCGCACAACCAAAGCGAGACCGGCCTTCGAGTGGACCTCGAACTTGTCACGCTCTCTATCTTTGCCCCCCTTGTGCAGAGTTGCGCGAATTCCCAACTGACGTCCGCCGAGACTCTCGCCCTCAACGCGGTCCACGGCCATCTGTCCCGGATCTACGACCTTTTGAAAATGAAGTCCTCATCCCAATCGAGCAACTCAGAAGCGCTCATGGATCATCATGACCGCTTCATGAGCTCTGTTCATAAACTCCGTGAAGTGCCTACGGTGCGGAGTATCTTGCTCTACGGAGGCTTGGAAGGACGGGTATGTTTCGAAAATTTGCGCCACATTTCTTTGTATATGCTGATGGAATTTGATCACTGAAGAGAGTAAACTCTGTAGATTACTCGGAATCTGGCACTGAGTTTGACTTCGCCCCCGACTCCGATTCGGAATCGGAAGGTATGTTCTTAACTTTCCGCAAGGAACTCAGGTCGCGCGCATTGACCAACCAATTTTGCGCAGATTTTACGGACTCGGGCAAGAATGATACGTTGTCCGGGTCTTCCACGGGCTCCATCAGTTCATTGTCGAGCATAACGTCCTAGCGGCTCGAGAGGATCATCCCGTACATTCTGAATTCTGCTTATGTTAGCATCAATATTAATGGACATTTTCACGGCACTTGACAATGAGAGTTGGTTGCCCTCCTGCGTTGCCAAGAGTGTCGTTACGCGTTCGAGAGGCTCATCCGGCTCTGTGAGCGTGAAGTCCGAGTCGGCTGTGTGATAGTAAGTTGCTGAAAATCAAGAATCATAGATACAAGGCCTGGGTTGACGTCCGTAAGTCACAAGTGTGCTCAGGTGCAAAATAATACAAGGGTGCAACGATGGATGTCTTGACTTACCCTTGGGAACATCATAGGGTCCGGTTGTGTGGCTTCTCGTGATGCGACTTTGTAAGTTTGACGC
Organism: Strobilurus pachycystidiatus; assembly: GCA_019915135.1. NCBI lineage: Eukaryota > Fungi > Basidiomycota > Agaricomycetes > Agaricales > Physalacriaceae > Strobilurus > Strobilurus pachycystidiatus. The sequence goes on from JAHLMK010000010.1 coordinate 1,259,383, forward strand.
GCGGTAGCTGTCACGACCGCATCTTATCCGCAATCCATCATGTCCACGTTCGACTTCCCTCACGAGCTTGAACTCGAAATCTTCGAAATGGCGGCGGAGGACTCACAAAAGACCGCCTTGTCTTTGGTTTGCGTCTCCCGTGCGGTCCAGTCTTGGTCAGTAATATTCAAGTAATAGATTCCCGTGCTACTGACCTATGTCGGTCTCGTCTAGCATTGACGCCATCCTCTACCACACAATCATCATTGTCGATGATGAGGATTATCTCGAGAACTACGCGCTCGCCTCCAAGGGTAGCAACTTTTTCGGTACCAACATAAAATGGCTGTGGATCCAGATTCCGGACTTGGACTCGGAGCATGAGCACGTCGCAGACAAGTATGCTCGTATCCAATCCATAGTCTCCTCTGTGCTGCGAGTATGCACATCTGTGCAGGAGATGACTATTCGTCGGAACAATATGTACAGCCGTACAATTCCGAACATGAGCTATGTGTGGGATTCCCTCGAGGCTGCTGGCTGTCGCCCAGAGCGTCTGGCGTCATATACATTGCCAATCGACAAGTCTCCAGTACTTGATAGGCTTACTCACCTGGAGGTGCAGGTTGTCCCGAGAAATTGGCGCGCATTCCTGACCCAACTCGCCTCGTCGCTTCCATCTTTGACGCACCTTGCTGTCAAATGGCCAGGATCCAACTGGGACTCTGAAGCCCTTGTCGAGACCTTGACTCGATGTCCGCACATTGCGGTCATTCTGTTGTTGAGCCGTGATTTCGACAAGGCTTTGCCGCTTGTACGGTCCGAGTCCTTCCAGCTCCCTCCCAAGGCCGTGCTTGAATACGATTACTCGGATATTCCTGGAATCCGTCAGGGTTTCACGGTACAAGACCGGTACAGCATCCCACACGGCATGGTCTCCTTCGAGAGAAGATACCTCTGGATTCGTGAGCGGTCACGCAAAATGGCAGTGGATGAATTTACAATGCAGGACTACCGTTGGAGATGGGCAGAAGGGTCGTTCGACGCCAATTGGAGTCGAAAAAGTCTGAATACCAAGGTGAGCTAGATCTTTACCACGATAAAGGAAGAATCCGACTCTTTGGCAAGATATAATTGAGAATCTTGAGTATGAAGATTGGCACTATGCGCAGTACTTGCGCATGGAACGCGGCGAGTTATGAGCTGACGAGCATGGTTTTCTAGCGGAGGATGCAATGAAGAGGTGGCACAGTGGACCTCTGTGGTGCGACTTCGTAAGGTTGACGCGTAGCTGTCACGGCTGCATCTTATCAACGACCCATCATGTCCAAGTTCAACTTCCCTCCCAAGCTTGAACTCAAGATCTTCAAAATGGCGGCGACAAACTCGCAAAAGACCGCCTTGTCTTTGGTTTGCGTCTCCTGTGCGGTCCAGTCTTGGTCAGTGATATTCGAATAATGGATTCCCCGTGCTACTGACCTATGTCGGTCTCGTCTAGCATTGACTCCATCCTCTACCACACAATCATCCTTGTCGATGATGAGAGTTATCTCGAGAAATTGAACTACGCGCTCGCCTCCAAGGGTAGCAACTTTTTCGGTACCAACATAAAATGGCTGTGAACAGGGGAAAGAAGACGAGCCCAGTGCGTTTTCAAAATCTGCAACTTGGCCCTCCCATTGAGAAGAGAAGCGTGTGTCTGGGATATCCACCATCGGGTATCGTGTCGCGGTCAGCCCGCACATATTCGAATGCCATGTCATCGCCAATGCAAAACCTCGTTCTGTCTCGGACTGGCGGAGGACAAAACGTCCGACTGCTAGGATCCTAACCTTTGACTCGGAGGTTGGCGAGCGAGGTGTAAGGGTATCGTATCCAGTCAACCTAACCGGACATCGTTCAACGGCTCGACGCGCGGTTCCGGTGTTTGGCGTGTTTTTCTTCGTGCCAAGTGCGTATCCGAAACAAGAACCCGGTGAGCAATTCTATTTGTGATCACTGATCTTCGAAAGTGGGAAGGGCAGGAGACACTCCGGTTCAAGACAGAGTGGTGTTGAGGTGAAAGACTGGAACGGGATGTTGTCCAGCGGCTCGACGCCCTGTATCCCAATATGTACGATGGAATGGGGTTTGAACCACGTCTGCCCGCACAGAGTAACCAGGTTGACTTGGGTATTGTGGGCGCGCGAGAAAGGCATAGCCATTGGATATCGTGCAGCGGCGGCTCGACGCCCTGTATCCGAGCTGATCATCTCGGGAACTACCGCGTCGAGTGCAGCGAAAAATCGAATGAGTGGACTGGATAACTCGAAACGAAAAGGAAATCAATATGGCAAAGACAAAATTCGAATACACAAATACCCTATCCCCTCCTTCCTCTTCCCCTTCTCCCCTTCGTCGAGGACGGTGCGGGGAAAACGAGGATATTTGTCAGCGCAAAAGGGCAGAGTAATAAATACCGTCCAGCGGCTCGCCTTATCTTCCAAAGACCGAGCCCAATGATGGGTCACTACTTTTCGGTGCGTCGTTTCGTCATTCCTAGCTACTTAGCGCAAAGGGAAGGCTCGGTGGGGATAGAACGAGACGCAGTAAGACCGGTCAGATATCGTGTAGCGGCTCAACTCCTTGTATCTGAGTGGAAGTTGTCCAAAAAGCCGCAATGATTGTTTTTTCTTTCTTCAATGTGTAGGGCATCCGTCCCGTGCCGCATTCATCATGATTGAGACGAGAGCATGGGCGGATAGACAGGTTGCTGCATCTCTCGTCACGAAGAGTAAGACTCCAGGTATAGATTCAGCTTTGAGTACAAAGAAAAGAGCAATACTATCAGAACGTCGTCGTCAGCATACTTCCGCTCACAAACTCACTATAATACGCACATTTACGAATGAACTCAACCAACCTCATCTCCTTCCGCGCACCAGCCCAATCCGTGCAGCCAACATCCGCGCATGCCGGACCTGTGCGTTGGATATCAAGGAAGAAAACATGCGAGACGAAACGCAACGCACCTTGAGCCTCCGCTCCCTAACAGCGACCACCCCCAACGCAACAAGAACGAAAAAGACATTACAAGCAACGAATTCGTAAAAGTCCGCGCGCTCCTTCGCTATGACGCGCCCGCAGGAGGACCAGGCGAGTTGTTTGCCTTGGGACGGTGCGGTGTAAGTGCCGTGGGAGGCTGTGGTAGTGTCGTGGGAGGCTTGCGTGGTGGTGGTTGTGGATGGCACACAGTGCATGAGGCGGCGGTTTCCGAATGGTTGGCAGAATGGTTGGCCGAGCTGTATGTGAGGGTGGGGTCGATGAGGGGAGGAGGAGGATGGGAGAGGGGAGAGGAAAGGGTGCGTACAGCATCGGGAGGACAACGCTCGCAGAGCCCGTATGGCTGGCATGTCATCGTGTCATTGGCGAGTGTCGAATCCTGGGCGTGTACTGCGAGGAATAAAGATAGAAAGCTAGCGATCTTGTGTAAGTGGAGGAGCAATGAGAGGACGACATGCACGCACCATAGCGAAATCATCCATATCCATGCTACCGACTTCGTGTTGCGCGGCGGCGGCATTTCCGCATGAGGGCGAGAAGGCAAGAGCGAGATCGGGGCACGTGGCACGTTCGCCCTAAAGTAACCCGTTCCCGTACATTCCTGCTTGACTCCGCCCCATCACCACACAACAATGTCCCGCCGCACCGCAGTACAGATCGAAGAAGCGTTTGACGACGACACGGACCTGCCGCTGCCGAACCAGCCTCTACCGAATACGGGCAACAGAGGCGCTCTGCTGGAGGCTATTGACGGGAATTCGGACTCTGATGTGGAAGAACGGGGACAGTCGTCGGCTTCAGCAGGGCAGAGAGATGAGTTCAAATTGGGAGGAGGGGTAGGCGGCGCAGGCGGGTCGATTACGGATGTGACGCCGTATAAGAAGTGCGTGTGCCAGCCTCAAACCGACTTTTCCTGGAACTAATCAATGCTTCGCAGGTGGACGTGTATCTACCCCATCTACATCGACGCCAAGCGGCCGTACGGCACCGGCGCCCGACGCGTCGCGCGCCCCAAGTCCGTCTGGTGGCCCTTATCCAAAGACATCGCCGAGGCGACGAATCGGCTCGGACTCGGTACGCTGCATGAAGTCAACAAGTCACACCCAAGAGACTGGGAGAACCCCGGCCGTGTGCGGGTACGCTGGAAGAGCGACGAGGGGCGGCTCGTCAACCCCGCCATAACGACGAGTAAGTACATGGTCGTGTGCCGGACACAACTGATGTGGTATGCGCGCAGAAAAACAACTGCTGGAGATGATCTGTCTCCAGATACACCGTCTCAAGCCCGAGAACGTCCCCAAGGTGCCCTATGCCTACTCTTCCTCCGCCACACCATCCCCCTCTTCCGCCGCAGTCACCCCCGCCCCCTCCTCAACCAAGGGGAAACAACCCGCCAACTCGAAGTCCGCACCCCCCTCCACCCCCACACCCTTCGCACGCCTCCGCACCCCCATCCCCCCAACACCCCACCCACCCCTCGCCGCGCGCGTGTCGTCATACTCCCCCGCGCTGGAGTCGGGCGTGTTGATCGACACGGTCAAGGCCGGGATGAACGCGCAGGAGCCGGCCCCGGCCCCGGGGACACCGGCACAGCCAGGGACTGCACAGCAGAAGGGGAAGAGGAAGGTCGTTAGGGTGAGGGGATAGGGTATTTGTGTAATCGAATTTTTGTTTTCGCCACTCTGTTTGAAACCTCTTTGACTCAGAGAAGCAGAACGGTATCGATTCCCTTCTCGTTTTGAGTGATCCAGTCCGCTAGCGATTCTACTCATTGCAATATCCGCTACACGTTTTGTTGGGTTGGGCACGCTCGACGCGCGCAGTCCAGTATTTCCCTTTACTTGGATAGAGCACACCCGATCGGGTTTCCTGGATGTGATACCCGACACTCTTCCTCTCAACAAGCCTGTCCGGGTTCCTGACACGAAGAAAAAACCGTACGCGTTGCCCCGTATATTGGGATACAGGGCGTCGAGCCGCTGGACGATATCCCGCTCCAGTCTTTCACTTCAACACCGGTCTGTCTTGCCTTTCAAGTTGCTCCTCACCCTCGAAGGTCAGTGATTAGAAAGTCCCTGATGACGATGAAAAACACGCCAAACACCCTTCATATGCAGATACCGGACGTCGAGTCGTTGAACATACATGATGTCCAATAGTTATGCCATCCTTGTGCGCGCCCACAATACCCAAGTCAACAAGTCTGTGCGGGTTTGACGCGATGGAAAACGTGGGAATTCATCAACGTATTGACTTGTTCTCACGACAATATCTATGTCCATGTAGCCATCTGGTTGAACAACACACACCAAACAGGGAGAATCACGCCTTCATCTGAATCGAACATCTTGTCATCAAGATCTAGTTGTGGTGTAGATCTGTACTCCCATCAGGTATGTATTGTTCCATATATGTCTCTCCTTGATAGAAAGATTCATTCGTAATTCGGACCATCCCGATTGAGGGCACATCACAGCCTTTGCGAAACTAGAAAAGGTGTTACTGGACTCACTCCGGTTTCTCACTCGTACATTCATCATGGACTCTCCCCCTTCTACATCACCTGGGCCACACGATGTGGCGCGCTATCACTCGCCGGACATAGAGATTCCACCATGGCCCAGCGCCGAAGTATCCGCTACACCTCTGAGTACTGCTGGGGGTGATCTTTTCGATTTCGATACAAGATCAGAGGACGAGTTCAACGAACAAGAGGAGCAAGAAGTAAACGCGGAAATACTTCCTCCTACCACTAATGGAGCAGATAGGAGAGGCGCATTCTTCGGAATCAGGCATGCTAGCACTAAGCAAGGTCCGGTACCAGTTGTTACTATCCCGCTATAATCAACTTATGAATCACGCCCCGTAGGACTCGGAAGCGATACTTCTGACTTCATAGACTCACTCCCCGAAGATGCACCGTACCAAGAAATGGGCGAGACTGCGCGTTTATGGAAGATATTCCTCCACGAGAGAGGGAAAGTGGATAACGACCGGGTCGCCAACTGGAAGGATGCCCTGGACGTCCTTTTAGTCTTTGTGAGTAATGAGTTTCTGTGCTGAAGCTGTGTTCGCTAAGCCTCCTACTAGGCTGGACTCTTCTCCGCCGTCGTCTCCTCCCTTGTCAGCCAGACGTATCAGAACCTCCAAGTTGACACCGCCAATGTTGCGGTATCTCTCATTATCGAGCTCGTCGGTGTCCAGAGGGCTATCGGCCGTGGTCAGGATGTCGACAGCATTGCCGAGACGGATCGCACTCCTCTGACCGACTTCCACCCGGGGCTGACTGCGACTTGGGTGAACGGCTTGTGGTTCATGAGTCTTGTACTCAGTCTTACCACGGCGCTCATCGCTGTGCTTACGAAGCAGTGGGTGAACGAGTACATGGAGTCGGCGCGGTCAGGCAGCCCTCGCACAAGCAGTCGTATCCGCCAGTTCCGATTCAACCAACTGAAGGAATGGCACGTCCCCGTTATCATAGGGCTCTTACCTGTCTTGATGCACATTGCGTTGGGCGCGTTTCTCTCCGGCCTCGTCATCTTCCTTCTTGGCTTGAGCACCTCCATAACCATTGCGATCTCCATCGTTTCTGCCGCGACATTGACGATTTACGCTTCGACGAACGTCCTCCCCATCTATGATCCTGCCTGCCCCTACAAGACTCCATTAACGAGCTACATCTATTCTATCTACTCGCACATCCGGCGGTTAAAGTTGCCGCGTAGATTGAGATTGTATATGCGCAGAAATGCATTCTTCTGCAGGCTCTGCTCGTCCTCGTCAGACATGGAAATTCCACTGTCTCTCCAGGAAGCCGAAGAGGGCAGGGTTTTGAAGGAGGCGGACCGCCTTGAGGCTGAAGCAGCTGTATGGCTCTACCAAGTCTCAACTAATCCCTCGATTCACCGCATTGTTTTGCAATCCTTCAGTAACGCCCCCCTCACTGTCACAAAATTCATCACCGAGAAGATGGACAATCTGGAAATCCTTCTGGAACGTGCTGTCCGGTCGACTGGGTCTACCTTATCTGTCAATCAGTCCACTTATCAGCGTTTCCTCCGCGCCCTTGTTTGTTTCTTCCCGATCAATTATTCAAATGCTGGGGTGGTTCCCATTGGTTTTGATCATAATGGAACCTCCCTGCCGGTCCTTCTAAATATCTGCGAGCCAAAAAAAGCAGCCCAGTTCTTGGAAGAGCAGATCATCAATCCCACAGAACTCCATGATGTTGCCATATGGGTCCAGATTCTTCGGAACGCTCTGCGCTCTGGCTTGAGTTGGCTTCATATTGGTGAGGAGGATTCTCCACAGTGGTGGACCATTCACGACTGGCTGCTCCAACATCATACTCTTACGTGTGAAACATGTACAAAGTCTACTGGATCCATTGCAAATCTGTATGAAGTCACATCACTCTCAAGGGAAGGCGAACATCACATATCTCAATCTTGGACTGTCCTTGACTCTATTCGAGCCAGCACTGCCTCTGCAATGACATTTGGAGACGCTATGAGCAACTTCCTCATTCCGTCTCTGTCAGAATTTGTCTTTTCCAGAATGCCGGAAGCTTGTTATTATGATTATTCTGATATCCCAACACAAACAAAACTACTTCTCCTCCTGGTTCATAGACCACACGTCCTTGGCAAATCCTCTCCTGACAACTCATATTCTGCTCCCTCCGGCGTTATCCTTCGCATAGGGCAAAGTGTCGGACTACTCACCTTGGGCATGGCTCCTTACGTTCGTCACAAACACATCCCAAGACGTACATTTGAATCGTTGAAGAAGATCTTTGAGAACGAGAAAACTGATGACACGTTCTGCACTCAAAATCAACGAAATATCTTCCATGTCCTCTTCCGGTCCATTGCTCTGGATCCTTATCTTGCTGCAGATTATCGTGAATGGATCAATCAAGAGATAGCAGAAAAAATATGTGGCTTGATGCTCTCCGATTTGTACCACCCTTGGGCACTGTTATCTGATCTCCTTGAGGTCGTCGTCATCGTGGAATGTCCCATTCTCCTGCCAATGGTATATCGCCGGATTCGGAAGGCCCGCCACCTCCATTGTCTGCGGAGGGATGAGATCAAGCAGTTCTTCCTCTCCAACTTATATCAAGATGAACGTGGATCGTCGTTTACAGTTGCAGCATATCTCAGAGGGCTCGGTGCTCTCAGAACTGCGAGTCCGGCCGAGTATGAGAAGACCATGCTACATATTCACGACCCGAAAACACTCTTTGCAATTTGCCAGTCTCTGCTCTTGGCCGACGTTGAGCGGCGACGTCAGCTCTTTGATCTGCTCCCGCCGGCTATCCCCAATGATATTTGGGCTCCTTGTTTACGAGAGATAGCTTCCTTCCTCCGCCGTGACACCAGTCGAGCGTTGTACGAATGCCGCACATCGCATGTGGAGCATCCTCACATGAACGGACTGCTGTTGTCATATGATTCATGGGATGATATGATGGCGTTTTGGGCTCGCTTCAGCGCTAGGTGTCGCGGATCGTGGCTCCCGAAGTCAATACCACTGTATCGAAGAATCGGGAATCCGACGGCCGACTCGCCGTTGAGTGCTATCAATGGAAGCAGAAGAGATAATAGTAGCAACTTAGCAATAGATTCCATGGTGTAACTGGCAGGGGTAGACCGTAGAAGTGATGTGCCACTCAGTGGCACTCACATGCAGAAATTTGATGGATTCACCATTAAAGGCGACCGGTGTGCCATGTCCGCTCTATGAAAGAGTCAAGCTTGAGGTAAGTGTAGATGGCTTTTAATTTGTCCAATCAAAAAAATCAGACGGGGATATACAGTTTCCTCGAGCAAGAATAATCTCAATTCTCAATGACAGACCTCCACAGCGCATACCAGCAGAGAACATGAAGTGGTTGTCACCGCATATGGATAATGGAAGCATTGTATGGGTGACAACTCGGACCGAAGAGTCTCGGACAGCAACGATAAACACAAAAGGACACCAAAGAATCAGGAGTGGTCACCAGGGCAGGGGATGTGCATCTTTGATCGAGCTTGTTGTCGTCATCATGTGTGGCGTTGGGTGATGCGGCGCAGCCACAATGGGCATAGCAACTTGGTTCAGACCCTGTAATGCGTCTTACTTTCACACGTTCTTCCCTCTCTAGTCCTTGGAACTTGAGCTCGGAACCCACCGTGGTCCATGTACTGTTGCGGACATCCTGTTTGCGGAACATTTAAACTTGGAATCCCTTGTTATGAATCGCGAGATTTTGATTTTATGGTGGCAAAGTACTAGACCTAGGACGGTGAGTCCAGAAAAGAGATTATGTGTCTGAGCAGGCGAGGATGGCCATCCTCGCCATGGAAGGAAGGAAGGAAGGAAACGGGTTCTCGGCGTTGGCCACTCACCCGGGTCCGTGTTACTTATCGTTTCCTTTTACGACCATGGCCATGGTCGTTTGTTCGACGAAAGGCAACCCGCATCGAGGATGGTCAACGCCCACGCACATGGAGACCAAAGGAAAACGGAGGTGAGGAGATACATTAGGGCTGGAGAGTGGGCTGTGACTCTGAGCGGAGCAAACGTCTTGGATGCCATATAGACGAAGAAACAAGGTGAGTCCCCCGCTCCGCTGTTATGTTGGACTGGGCTAATGCAGAAAAAGGCCCGGAGCTGAGGTTGCATAGATTTCTTTAGACGACAGGCGCTTACGTCTACAACACCCCCTCGGTCCTTAACGCTCAAAGTCCCAACCGTGTAAAATCATCGCCCGCTCAAACGAAATGAAAACCACTACCTCCATGACCCTCATGTATCTGTGCCTTGCGCTGCTCACAAAGCGGGCTTCAATACTCTCATCGGTTGATTGAACGTCATGATGAGTACTCGACAACGACGACGACTAGTGCAGTGGCAGCAGGAACGAGAGCAAGCGGGACATTTGGTAACAATGTCGAATGGTGCATTGGGCTCTGGATCTGGGACATAAACGAGTGCAGCAGCCATAGCATCTGCGAGCAAGAGCGTGCAACCAGCGCAGGCGGTCAACGCGGAGTACGCGACGCTCAGTGCGGGAGTGCGTGTCATGGCGACGTAGTCTCTTCCCCACCCTTTCACCTCCCCCATCACATTTGCCGATCCCTCCCTCCCTCATACCCATACTCACTCTCTAGAATACCCTCTGCCCCTCGCATGCTTCTCCACCTCCTTGGCGCAATGTGTGTCCAGCGCCATGCGAAACTGCCGCTGCCCAACACGAATCTGGATGATATGGCTGCACGCACTGGATCCGGCTTTGGCTCTGGGACCCATAATGCCAGTAAAACCAGGTTCGACACACAAGGAGCACGCAACCTCGCAGGAGTGGGTCGCTGGCAATAATCTCTTGGTCATCATTGCGCTGGGAGCGAAGGCTGAATGTCCGTCGAGTTTTGCCTTGTGCTTGGCGTGCACCGTTATTGACATACCACAGGTGCGCCAGACGCGGATGCGGGATGCGTATATTTGGCAGATTGGACGCGGAGAGGGGAGGGGGCCGATGATCTTGAAAGTACGCTAGATAAGTTGTCAGTCAATGTACGTCCCGTTCCGTTCCTAGCCCTTCTATCCTCGTTTGACACGTCGTTGATAGTACTGCTCGAGTTATCTCTTCCTAACGATGGAATGTACTTGATATGCATAAATTTGGAACTGATCTTTCGTGTAAAAGCCGCGACCAAAAGGTGCATGCCGATGAAAATAGAGGCGTCAATGGATGCGTTCTTTCTGCTCGCGATTACCTCCAAGACTCTTGTCGTCTCATGGCGTGGCCTGCGGTTCCTGCTCCCCTTCGTGTCATCATCTCACCTCGGACGAGTATGACTGAATTTGAAGAAGCAGTAAAAGACTACGAAACAATGCAACGTTGACTGTTCAGGAAGGTTCGGCCTGATCAATACAAAATCTCAGACGGTGGGCTACGTGACAGAAGGTTACGCCGCTTCGATGGGCGGTGTACTCTGGTGTACTCGGGCATGACGCCTGATTTCACTTTGATTCGTAAGTGTGGCGTACAAATTCTTCCGAGAACTTGGCACTTATTCATTCGCTAGATCATTTGCGCGCTTCAGGTCTGATAATACGCCTCGTGTAGCTGTATGTGGGGCTTCACTCTCAGAGTAACTGACAGATTGTGGCGACCACAAAAGGGTCGCTCAACCGTGTACGTCAATGATATCTGAGCGCGATCTTCTGATGGAGAAGTGACGGAATGCGTTGGCCCGAGTGCGAGTCGGGCCGTGGGAAGTGAGACGTGGTTTGACTTGCACGGCGACTCTGAAGGCATTCGTTTGGCATCCGACGAGCGAGTCTCGTTTTTCGTGAGAATTCTCGTTCTTACGTGTCCATCTAGTCCGGTTCCGAGTGGAACAACGCATACCATTCCAAGCGAAATACGCCTTCATCCCAATCGGACAGGTTCTCCAATCAAGATCCAGTCGCGGTGGCGATATGTACTCCCATTCGGTATGTATTGTTCCGTATATGTCTCTTCTTGACAGAAACGTTCATTCATATTCCAGGCCATACCCGGGTGAGGGCATATCACAGCCTTCGCGCGAAACTAGAAAAGGTGTCGAAGGATCCACTCGGTTCCTGGTACCGAACGTTAACTATGGATTTCACCCCCTCTACACCACCTACGCCACAGGACCTGACGCGCTATGACATAGAGATTGAAACAGTGCCCTGGACTACACCCCCTAGTGCTGCCGGAGACGGGCTCTTTGCCCTCAGTCCAAGCTCGGAAGCTGAGTTCAACGAGAAGCAGGGGCAAGGAGTCAAGACGGAGGGGCTCTATCATACTGCCAACAACGCCGAGAGCAGGGGCGCGTTCTTTGGCATAAAGCATGCGGGTCCTAAGCAAGGTCTGATTCTATTTGATGTTGTGACGCTACCACTAATCTAACACTTGCGCCATGTAGGAAGCGATCCATTCGACTTCATAAACACACTTCCCGATGATGCGCCTTATCAGGAGATGGGCGAAACTGCGCGTTTATGGAAGATCTTCCTCCACGAGAGAGGAAAAGTTGATAAAGACCGGGTCGCCAACTGGAAGGATGCCCTGGACGTCCTCTTAGTCTTTGTGAGTACCGAGTTATCGTGCTGAAACTGGGTTGGCTAAGGCTTTCCAAGGCTGGACTTTTCTCCGCCGTCGTCTCCTCTTTCGTCAGCCAGACGTATCAGAGCCTTCAAGTTGACACCGCCAATCTGACCGTCTCCCTCATCATCGAGCTCGTCGGTCTCCAGAGAGCTATCGGCCGCGGTCAGGATGTCGACAGCATTGCCGAGACGGATATCACTCCTCTTACCAACTTCCGCCCCGGACTGACTGCGACGTGGGTGAACGGCTTGTGGTTCATGAGCCTTGTGCTCAGCCTTACCACGGCGCTCATCGCTGTGCTTACGAAGCAGTGGGTGAACGAGTACATGGAGTCGGCGCAGTCGGGCAGCCCTCGCACGAGCAGCCGTATCCGCCAGTTCCGATTCAACCAACTGAAGGAATGGCACGTCCCCGTTATCATAGGGATGCTACCTGTCTTGATGCACATTGCGTTGGGCGCGTTTCTCTCCGGCCTCGTCATCTTCCTTCTTGGCTTGAGCACCGCCATAACCATTGCGATCTCCGTCGTGTCCGCCGCGACATTAACAATATACGCTTCGACAAACATCCTTCCCATATATGATCCTGCTTGCCCATACAAGACACCTTTGACAAACTACATATACTCTGTGTACTCGCACATCCGCCGTATAAAGTTGCCGCGTAGATGGAGATCGTATCTGCGCAGGAATCAATTCCTCCGCAGGTTCTGCTTGTCCTCGTCAAACATGGAAATCCCTATTTCCCTCCAGGAAGCTGAAGAGGGCAGGGTGTTGAAGGAGGCGGATCGTCTTGAAGCCGAAGCAGCTGTATGGCTGTACCACTTTTCAACGAATTCGTCAATTCACCGCATCGTCTTAGAGTCCTTCAGTAACGCGCCCCTTACTGTTGCGAGCTTCATCACTCAAAAGATGGATAATCTGGAAAGCATTCTGGAAAGTGCTGCCCGGTCAATCAGGACTACCTCACCTGTCAATCAGTCCACTTATCAACGATTCCTTCGCACCCTTCTTCGTTTCTTCCCCAAGAATGATTCGTGCGCTAGGGTGGCACCTCCCAGTGCCTTTGATTGTGATGGGACTTCCCTACCTGTTCTTCTAGATATCCTCAAGCCCGAAAAAGCGGCACAATTCTTGGAAGAGCAAATCTTGAAACCCACAGAATTCCACGATGTTGCGATATGGGTCCAAATTCTCCAGAATGCTCTGTGCCCTGGCGCAAGCTGGCTTCATATTGGGGAGAGGAACTCTCGACATTGGTGGACTGTCTACGATTGGTTGCTCCAACCACACGAAATCACGTGTGCAACATGTGCCAAGGGTACTCAATCCACCGAGACTCTGTACAAGATCATGTTAGAGGCAGAGGGGGGAGATAATTACAACGATCTACCTCTGACCGTTTTGGACTCTGCCCAATCCACCACCGCTTCCGCGATGACATTTGGAGACGCTATGAAGAAGTTTTTGGTTCCCTCTCTGTCAAAACTTGTATGGTCCGTTCTGATGTCGGCTCGCTGGTATGACAACTCCGATATCCCGGCACAAGTGAAACTACATCTCACTCTTGTTCGTGCACCACTGATTCAGCGCACATCCTTTGACAAACCAAATTCGGCTTCATCCCGCGTCATCCGATGCATAAAACAAAGTGTTGGCATAGAGACCTGTGGAGTAGTTGCGTACCTCCGCCACAAACACATCCCAAGACACACCTTCGAATCTCTGAAGGAGATCTTCCGGAACGAGACGTCTAAGGACGTGTTCTGCACTCCCGACCAGCGGCACCTCTTTCAGGCCCTCTTCCGGTCCATTGCGCTGGATCCCAGTCTCGCCAAGGACTATTGTAAATGGATCAATCAAGACATAGCAGAAAAGATATCCAGCCTCATGTTAACCAACTTGTGCGACTCATGGACCCTATTGGCTGATCTTCTTGACGTTGCTGCGAGTGTGGAATGCCAGACCTTACTTCCGGTAGTCTACCGCCGAATTCGAAAGACACACCACCTTCATTGTCTACGAATAGACGAGGTCGAGCCGTTTACTCTTGCAAATGAGTTTCAGGATGAACGTCATTCATCTTTCACGGTTGCAGCTTTTCTGAGAGGCCTCAGTGCTCTCAAAGCTGTGAGCCCGTTCGAGTATGACAAAACGATGCTCCATATCCACCACCCGGAAACACTCTTTGTCATCTGCCAGGCTCTGCTCTTAGCCGATGTTGAACGGCGAAGTCAGCTTGGTGAACTGCTCCCGAGTATCCCTAGTGAAGTCTGGGCTCCTTGCCTGCGAGAAATCCCTCGCTTCCTGAGCCAGGATACTACTCGAGTGGTGTATGCATGCCGCACATCGCATGACAACCATCCGCACATGAGCGGCCAGATATTGAAGTATGATTCGTGGGATGATATGACAGCATTTTGGGATGGCTTCAGCGCCAGATGTCGTGGATCGTGGTTCCACAGACTCATCACGTCATGTAAGAAGGTAAGGGGACCGCCGACCGCCTCGCTGTCGAGCATCGGAGATAGTAGCAAAGGAGACAGTGGCACGGCGTTGGGTTCTATAGTGTAATGGTTAGCAAGCCGCACGTTGGGCTCACACGTGGTTCTTGTAGAATATTGTGTTGGGTATACAATGAGTGCAGTGGAAGTAAGTATACGATGAGTGCAGTGGCTACTCAAACCGCGGTGCGCGAGACTCGACCTTGTCACTTGTGAGATTGCGGAATTCAAAAAGTGTGAATCAGTTAATTATGGATGAGGGTCAGATCTTGGGTGCACAGACTAGCTGCTTTCGAAACAAACCAAATGGTAACTACTGGTCGCGCGGACTGAGAGGATCGATACGTGAATTGCGTGGGTTCTCCGGTCTAATTGCCGGAATGCCTGATGCGGGTTGGCGGACAGCGCATCTTCGGTGTCGCAACGTAAAAGATGAGCTTGAAGTCTTGCCCAAGTCCTTTCCACGGCAGTCATTCCATCTTGTGTGTCCGTGTGTTCATTGACTCAAGGATTGATTCAAACATTCAAATTGAAGCGTTCAACAGTCCACGTGTTGTCGGGCCGAATTATCCGAATACCTGTGACGCAATTCGCCTCAAATCAAGTTATTGAAGCTACCACAACTGGTCAATCACATAATTTCTCGCCGCAGTAATAATCTTGTCGGCCCGTCATACATACCAAGGAAACCAGAAATATGAAGCATCAAATGGGTCGTAGCTGGTACGTCGCCGCAGTTGTCGCCCGCCTGAGGCTTACTATTGTAACAGGTTGACTATGTCGTCAACGGCAACAAGCTACGCGCTTGCTGTCTATTCAGCTATAGTCAAGCCATATCTGGCGTGACTGAGACAACGGCTCGTAACGGTTCACCGGGGACATCATCCTTGGAACAGGTGCAATTTGTACAACGTTGTGTTTTTGTTCTCCTGTGCCACGATGAACCACATATACCAAGTGCTAATAATTAGGGCAGATTGAGAACTCAGGAGAGCGTTGTGTGAAATGGCAGGGCGATCCAACATCACAGCTGGTCGCCGGCATTTGAGATGATGTTCGCGAGCGCCATTGATCGTCGGGCGACAATCACAATAGAGTCTCAGACTTTTGTGCTCACTACCGGCCTCGAATAATGAGAAACAACGTTTCTGGTCCAAAGCTATTGTCTGTCGCAGGGATTTAAGAGAGCGTTGTTCGCTGATGCACATTCGCCACCCACTGCCCCATCACCCCAACCCACCATTGAACCACCCGCTACGCGTTCCACTGTCATCTTCTACTTCAGATTGATACTGCTACTGTTACGCAATGGGGCACAACCTCGAGCAGGGGCTTGAGTGGCAACTTGCCAACATGCAGGAGGAAGAGAAGCTGGCAATAGTCCTAGCTTCATATCCGCATCGGTTACAGTGGGAGCATGCTTATGTGCAGCTGAAGCAGGCCATTCTGAATTGGAAGATAAAGTACCTTGCCCCTGCCTACCTCATTCGATTTGCAAACACCGCCACACCTTCCATCATGGATCCAGATTTTCCAGGAGGCATGACGTTTCTGGCAGAGGTGCTACCGGAAATCGTATATATGTAAGTAAAACCGATTCAAGATTGAGATTTCATTGATAAACATGTCACAAAAAGGAAACCCCAAAGTGTGGCAAAAATCTGGCAGCCACGGTACACACAGATGATGAATAGTAATCGGCCACCCAGACGCTTTCCGACAACAATGGATCTGACCCCTGGGACGACTCTTGACTTGCCATTGCACCCCGACGCTTACGAGGAGCGCGACGTAAACCTGTTAGGTGCCCTGTTGCGTCACAGAAGGAAGGCTCTCACCTATGCCAATGAAGTCTCTCGCGAAACAATGCCCAAGGATGTTCACGTAGAAATCAACAGCACAGTACAGCCCGGCCTAACACATGAGGTTCGCGGGCTGAGACAATACCACTGGGTCCTTATGAGGTCGGAATTCATGGAGAGGAAAGATTACACAGAGTCCCGGTACCGTCAGTGGCAGGAGAAGTACGAGGCTGAATGCACACGTCTAAAAAAGCAGGCGGAAGACGACTATCGGAAGGGCAGGATACGGCCACCAGGGTAGAAGGAGAGGCAGAGTCGCAGGGAAGAGGAAAGGAAGGACAGGACAGGTACGTACATTTTGGCTTTACCGGCTGGTCGTAGTACTGAATGGGATGTCGCAGGAGACGTGGGGACTGGCTAACATGTCATTGGTCGCGACCGCCGTTCGCTGGCGCCGCCGGCGTGCTCAATGACGTAGATTTTTCAGTAGCTATAGACATTCATTGCTCAGTATATACTACGTTCAGAGAACCAAACTCTCACCTTAATTTTACAATATCACGATGTATAGTTTTCCTTTACGCCCTAATTTGACACTCTATCGCGTCAGGGCTGTCGCACGCCGCCCAGACATGAGCGCACATGATGAGAGGAACCACAACGCCAGCCTGACCCGCGAACGACGAATCACGATGATAACAGCACAGCGGCCCGGACTGCAGCCTGCAGTGCATCGCATTTGTTGGTGTAGCACGTGAGCGTTTCTGTAGGCTGAAATGCATGGTCAATGTGGCCGGACGAAGAGTGAGGACCGCGAGAGGCATGATTGTTTCAATCGGAGAGGTCGAGAGCCGGGCAAGACCGCTGACCGCAAGCTCCAGGAGTTCGTTGTCGATATGCACGTGTCAAAGACGCGCTTTCTAGGCAGAGACACAACTAGACAGGCACTTGTCGCAGCAGAAGCCGAATCAGCGCGTAGGACATGATAGCTCGAGAGAAAAAAAGACCAAAGTGATCGAGGGTGATGGGGCTATTGCCACGTGCCCGCTCTTGCTTTGCTTCCGCCGCCCAACACGAAATCGCAACACGTTGATCTGGTCATGGTTCTGCTGGTTTACCCTGTCTCGTCCTGATTCTAGCCTCTTCATGCATCAATGGCGGACAAACCGCGCGCCACACACCGTTCTCTTCCTCCATAAATGCGGGTTCTGGCTCTGGGAAACCCAATACCCTGCGTGGTCCTGGAAAATGCGCGCCAAGCTCTAGAGCTCCTCGCTTGCGGTGTTTGACGCGCTGCGGGATGAGGATAGGTTCCGAGTGGACCGATCATTGTGCAGGTCTGCGCGTGTAAATGCCACCGTTTTTCAGGCATGTTTCGTTCTCTCTCTATTGGATGGGAGCCGTTTATATTTCGCGTGTGAACATGAACTAAAGCCCTTTCCTCTCCTCTTCATTCTCTTTAGTGTATCCCTGGCTTGTACAACTTGACCTATCGTGATACAGCCTCATTATACGAGGACAAGGATCGCCAATGACTCATGTCCCCACAGGTATGTGTTCCGTTATCAGTGCGCAGAAGTCGAGTCGTGTCCTGATCCTCAGGCTCGACAGTATTTCCCAGCACTTGGACCGCACGTCCTTCTGTGATACACCACTTGATACCCACAAGCGCATGTCGAATGAGTCCGAGTCGACCGAAAGAAGTGACAACGTGCAGCAGGTCCAGCCTTCGCCGCAAAAGGTATGTGTTTCATATTGCGCAAAAGTTGAGTAACGTCCGGATCCTTCCTCCCTTTTGATCCCCTGGCTCGACAGTATCTCATCGCACTCGGACAGCGCATCTTTTCCGTGATTGACCACTCCATAGGCACATGTGCATGTTGACTGAGTCTGATTCGACCTCAGGCTGAAGGTTGACAATGTGCAGGTCAGGCCCGAATAAACTCCTCCGTCTCGTTTCCAAATATCTGTGTTCACTGTTTGACGCGGTCCTCCCCATGCCATTTCAGTGTATCCGGCCACTCCTAAACGTGCACAAGTACGAGCACGAACTCAGGCTTCGATCCGACAGCGTATTCCGAGTCGGCGAAACTACCAGTCAAACCCAACAACGAGTCCCCACAGGTAGGCATTCCACATTGCGGCAAATTCAACCCTTGCATATCGTTGATGCCGCGCCAGCAACACAAGGCGGGTGGTCCTGTCAGCGCCAGTAAGTTGATTGTAGGCAAAGAAGGAAGACCATCCGCTTCTTCTTGCACAAATAAGACTCTCAGTCGTCATTTGGAACAAAAAATCCATTTCAACACCGCCGTTCATTCGGATACGTATGCGCTGACTGATGCACCATATCCGCTCGAGGAAGGACGTAAGTATTCCATTCTGGATACAATGGTGGCGAGCCGTCAAACTGCATTTGAGTATCGTGCACGACTCTCCTCCTATCAGCGATCGGATCGTCTTCCCAGTGGCGGATACTAGGCACTGTACATCAAAAGATTCATTTTGTTTGTTACACGCATTCAGATACACAGCGTCGAGCCGTTGCCGTTGGACGATATCCGACCAGTGGGGATTAAATGCCAGTGTATGCTTGCTTAAGGGTATGTCGCCGAGTATCTATGCCTGAGAAAAAAACATCCATATCATTTGCATTCAGATACGAGGAAGGCCGCTGCACCATATCCGACTAGCAGGTGGGAGTCCACTATGAAGATAGATACGACCCGGCCTTGGGTGCAAAAAAACTGCGTACTGCAGCGCCACGTGAGTGAGATGCCGTTGCCTCTAGTTGCAGACAAACATGAGTAGCGCAACACGACCTGGTGGCTTGGATGAATTCACGTGCTGCTACGCCGAGAGAGAATAGTCAAAGCCGCAGTTCATGGACAATGGTATTATTTGCGGGGTAAGGATTGTGAACACAGCGTCGAGTCGTTCCATATCCAATTGATGCTTCAGAGTCAGTGGTGGGGCTGCATCCACAAGAGACACGCAAAAACAACAAAGCTGAAAGTCCATATACGCTAATGCCGTTGAGCCTGAGAACTGTGGGTTAGTATGGCTCCACGTCCTTGTCAATCAAAATCTGGGTGCCAGTGAAGACGACGGAGAAACCACATGTGGCATCGAGCCGTTGGACGACATCCGATCGAGTGGAGTGATACCTGCGTCGGCCGTGCACCTATGAGGGAGAAAAAGCCAGGATACGCATCTCGACTCCTTTATAGCCAATGCACTCCCAAAAACCCATCCAACGTACGTAGAATTCTATATACTTACATCCGATCGAGTGTGATGAATCCTTTGCACTCGGAAAGTCAGCCTTCCAGCAAGTTGGCCAGGGCCAGGGAGACCATATCTGACTAGCAGGAGGGTGTCACGGTATCTGAAGCGCTGCCAATGAATATTACAGTGCCAGTGGATCTGGGTGTTGCTGCCGGAGGGAATGAAGTGACGCGTGCTGCAAGTAGAGAGGGGGCCAAGCAAAACAACCAGGCACGAAGTGCATTTCAGATACACCCATAAGTTGCCGCTGGGCGATATCCGATCGACTAACACCTCACTTGTTCATGTGATGGAAGTACGCCGAGAGGTACATGGAGGGAAACGCGTGGACGTTGAACTTACCTTGCTGTCAAGCATAATCACCACCGTGAGAACCACACCAATGGGAATGGCAACTTGGCCGAGTGGTTAAGGCGCTGGAATTAGGTCCAATGGCATGACGCATCCTTTAAAATCCAGTTCTTCGGAGCGTGAGTTCGAACCTCACAGTTGTCAATACACTCCTCGCAGTATAATTTTTTTTTCTCGTTGGTCAATCCCAGTGAGAAGTCCCTACATCGAGTAACATTTGGAGCAATCGACAGCCATCAAATGTAATCAGATGCAAATATATCCATTCACATGCATTTCCGTTCTCGATTTACCCTTTGACCACCACAATTCGGATATTTTCTCTTCTGAATCGCATTGTTCTATCCAAAAATCAGCCTGGTCTTTCAAATGAGACAAGTCCAATTCCACTTTGCACGTCGCTTTAGCCAGAATCAAAATTGCTCGACTCAGATATGTAATCAACTGGACTCCTCGACTCGTCGCCCTCCTCCGCGCTCCCTGCTATGCCTCCCGAACTGTCCCCTTCATTGCCAGCAGGCCAAACCTGGTGCAAATGCACTATCAAGAACTGTATCGCCTTTGGTCCCTATGGCAAAGCCACTACCGTGCGAACAGCCTATGCACATCGAAAGGCGGCAGAACTCGGGGTCCAGCCAACGAGGAAACGGCGCGCAAGTTTGCCTGACTCTCGTGCAGCTCAGAAACGTCCTCGTACCTCGGAATCGGACACGGAAAGCACCACCGACACCGGCAATGATAGGCTCGAACCTATGGATTCCGAGGTAATCCTTTTTGTCGCGTAGTCGAGGACTTGAGATGACCTAAATGCTTTGATAGTTCGAGATTCCGCCAGACCGCACTCCCGACGTTCCAAGCCCTACAGGTAGTGTTAGGGACAGATTGTACTCATGGCTGTCGGATGATGATGACGACGAGTCTGAGTCTGATTCTGACAGTGCTGAGCCGGATACATTGCAACAGAACGATTCTTCCACCCACCCAGACACCGAGCCCGATATCGATGCGGAAACTATCCTATCCTCCATTGAGGACATTGCCATCGCTCAAAAGTTCATCGCATTGTTGCAGAGCGCATCCTTTGACGATTATGATACGGACTTTGTCGATAGTCTGCAGAATCCCCCAACTGAACCTCTTACCATCGATAATCCCAATCACCGGCTTTGTCTTGATATCTTCCTTTCTGTCAGCAACGCGTCTGATGAATCATATAATTCCATCTGTAAGGCGTTCAAGCGTCGATTTCCGGAGCTCGCGAGCGAGTTCCTCAGCTTCTATCAAGTGAAGCGCCTTGTCGAACGCCTTAGTGGCATCGTTCCGCTCATGCATGACCAGTGTATCAAATCATGCACTGCATACACCGGCCCATTCAAATCTTTGCGTACCTGCCCATACTGCTCCGAGGCGCGCTACACTACGGAGATCGGGAACATTCCTCGCCAGCAGTTCCACACTATGCCAATTGGACCTCAATTGCAGGCGAGTTACCGCAGCAAGGAGGGTGCTAGAAGCATGCACTACCGTCAAGCTTGTACCAAGGCTGTGCTAGATGAGCTTGCACGTAACGGAGGCTTGAAATCGTCGCCATACAGAGACTTCTTTGACGGTGCCGAGTACCTCACTGCTGTCTTGGAGAAGCGAATCAAAGATGGCGATGCTGTCCTTGTTTTGTCGATGGATGGGGCTCAGCTCTATCGTAACAAGGCATCAGATACATGGATCTACATCTGGATCATCATGGACCGAGATCCTGCAACTCGTTACAAGAAGAAGTACGTTCTTCCTGGCGGAATCATCCGAGGGCCAAATAAGCCCAAAAATCTCGACAGCTTTCTTTTCCCCGGGCTCCATCATCTCGCTACTATTCAAAAGTTTGGTGTCAAAATCTGGGATGCTTCCTTTGTACCCGATCTAAACTCGGCGCGTACCAGTATTTTTACGTGCCATCCATTCCTGGCCCTCGTCACTGCAGATGGTCCAGCTCAGGCTGCTCTGGGTGGAGTTGTTGGACACCATGGGAAGTATGGATGTCGATACTTCTGCCCACTAACCGGAAGACACAAGCCGGGCGGATCGCACTACTACCCTGTTCGCTTCATTCCCGATGACTTCAACGTCGAGGGATGCTCTCATGGTGACATCGAACTCCCTGCTCTTTTGAGTAACTTCACATCTCAATCGTGCTACGACCGATACCAACATCGCTTAGCCTATGTTATCCAATCAAAAACCCAATCTCAATACGAGACTCGACGCCGCGAGACGGGAATTGTTAAGCCAAGTATCTTCAGTGGTCTTCCGGTCAAACACACTACGCCGCTGCCCGGTTTAACTCCTGGTGATATCATGCATCTTCCGTATCTCAACCAGACAGATCTCTACATCCCTCTGTGGCGCGGACTCTTCGACTGCGACAAGAAGACAGATTCCACAAATACCTGGGAATGGACGGTTCTCACCGATGAGGTGTGGAAGGAGCATGGTCAACTAGTTGCTGACGCAACGCCGTGGATTCCTGGCTCATTTGACCGGCCTCCACGGAATCCTGCTGAAAAGATTTTGAGTGGGTACAAGGCCTGGGAATTCTTACTATATTTCTTTGGTCTCGGTCCAGCACTCCTCTACGGTATCCTTCCTGATGCATACTACGAACAGTACTGCGCCAATGCAAAGGCTTTCAGGATCATGATGCAGGAGGAAATCTTTCTCTCCGAGATCGAGGAGGCTGATGCCTTATTCACCAAGGCGTCTGATCTCTTCGAACAACTTTACGTTCAGCGGCGAACAGATCGAACTCACTTTGTTCGCCAGAGTATCCACACACCTTCACATATTCCAAGCGAGACAATTCGGCTTGGACCTCCTCTGATCTACTCACAATGGACCATGGAGCGAACGATTGGAAATTTGGGCGAGGAGATCCGGCAACACTCCAACGCCTTTGCAAATCTCTCCGAACGGGCTCTTCGTCGGTGCCGCTTCATTGCACTAGCAGCGTCAATTCCAGACATAGACCCCGATAACGAATTCATACCACGAGCGTCCCGAGATCTCGACGATGGCTACATTCTTCTTCCCAAGACCGACACTATCTCCCGACCAATCGAGGCCTGCGAAGAGGCTGCGATAAAAGAGTACCTCATTTCTAGCAGCTTCAAGGTGACGAGCCAGTTCTCTTGCAAATCTGTTGTTCGTTGGGGCCGCCTTAAAATACCGACGGGTCAGAGTGCACGTTCACGGTGGGTTGAAACGGACACAGCGATGTCTAGGCTTCGTTCGTCACGCCATGTCAAGGTGAAGTCCATGATATTGATCTGATAGAATAAGTGCTGATAATATATTAGGTGAAATATCGAGACGAGGATCGAGTGGGCGAAGTACGTTACTTCACAAATCTGATTGTCGGCAAGAAATCCGAAGCGCGGCCAGTCGCAGTAATGTCTTTGTTCTCGCGCCCACACCCGGTCCTTCTTGAAAAGTCCTGTGGGTTATATTACTCGGCGTCTTACGAGGGAGACGCTGCAGTAGTTGCTGTCGATGTGAAAGCTATCCAATCAGTTGTCATGATGGCCCCAGATCAACGATACCACATGCACTACCAGGATGGAACAGAGACTAGACGGTGGTACTTCATGGAAAGGCCTGGACTCAAGCTATATAGAATGCTTGGATTAATAAACGACGAAGACATGCCGGGAGAGTAATGTAGACATACCAGAAAAATATCACAGCTTCTCTACAGAATTAAAACAGCAGATACTCTGCCTTGAGTTGATGAAGGGATGCTTGTGCGCGCTGTGTATGCTTGCAACGACGCACGTAGTCCGCCGTTCTTTTAGATCGTGGAGGTTACTGAGGAAGATTTGTCGGCCGGCGATGCGTCGGCCAAACAATGACGTACATCGAGCTTAAGGTCGGTGGGCGTCATAGCATTTACAGCCTCCGTCGCCTTGGCTGCACCCGACTAACGACCGCGCGATACTGCTGAAATGAGCGGTATCCTGGATCAAGGCGGCGCTTTGAATGATGCTGCAAAAATCAACCCATGACGCAATGAGCCCTACAGGTTTTCGAAAACCTGTAGGGCTCATTGCGTCATTCGTTCTTCTTCTTCACTTCCTGCCACCATGATCGTAACTTGGCCTCTCACAGGCTTATGGCGCCCTAATCCTTTCAACAGCCATCAAGTCCTCATGCAAAACGAGGGTCGTCCCATCGGTCTCTCATACTGGGATCGAGACGAAAAGCTGGCATTTATGGATCTTCATGGCATGAATATGTCCGTCGTCAGGTGCGTTGCACCTTTCTTTCTCGTCCTTTCCTTGCCACCAGGCTGACGCGTCTCGGAATAGCACCGTCAACCCATGGCTTGACTTCCTGACCTCACCCACCAATGTGCTCGATCTCACACTCAGCTCCAACATAGACCTCGAAGAGTACTGCTCAACCGGCCCCGCCCTCGCATCCAACCCATCCCTCCAGCGCCTCCACGGCTTCGGTCTCCTCCCGCTCGTCTCAGGAATCGACATCCCAAGCTCGTTGAGTGCTTGGAGCAGATCGCCAAACTGCCCAGGGGAGTCGTTGCAGCGCTGCTTGGACCATGGACATCAACCCCGACATCTCCCAACACGGGGACACTGCCGAGCAGCGTGACGGCGATGGCGCGTTCCCGCAGCACAAAGAGGGCTCAGAGCGGCTTTTTCTCGAAGGAAGCGGCGATTTCGACAGCGAGAAACTACCCCCAATATCTGACAAACTGAAAGGACAGAGACATATGCCGGACGAAGGCCGCAACGACATTGACGACGATGACGATAGCGACATCGAGGTCACTTTGGTCATCAGCGGCAACCTGCCTCGCGCATCCAGCGCCAGCTCTTCCTCCGACCACAGATCCATCGACTCGCATAGTCCTTCTTCTAAAGTCGCGCCGGTGCGCACGCGTAAGCGCCAGGGCAAGTCTAAAGCGACTAACATCACGGATCCATCAGCCGCGGGGATCCCTTCTCTAAACCTCGTACTCGCGCTCAGATCGCTTGTCGAAGTCCGAACCGTCATCATTGTCCGAACCGTCATCATCCCAGTCCGGCCTCCTCCTTCCGAGAACTTGGGTTCCTTCCTCGTAGAGATTGTCTTGCGCGAATTTGTGGACAATCTTGTCTCTATCCTCAAGATCCCCATCTGAATAGCGCGCCAAACAGACAATACTCAGCCCTCAGGTAGGAGTACGTGCCTGCGTTGTACCCAGCCACAATTTCGACCCTCCAGAGAGCGACGTGATTTGATGCTCGCCCGCCCATACGATGGCTTTGGCCTCCACCCGCCACCATGACGTAGATCGTGGCCGATTCCCCCAACTGTTGGGATTTCCAGCCATGATGTGCGTCATCACTGCTCTTGACTCCGAGTTGCCTGTCATACTTATGCCCTTCTGCAGCGGTTGCTTTTTCATTCCTTTATTTCTACTTGAGGGTGCGTATCTACACCGTACTTGTTATTGCCTCTATCTAATTGTTCGCGCATCGACAGGCCGTTCTATCTACTATGCATTGCATCTACTACGCTTGTCTCATATTGATCTCTTTCCCGCACCCACTGCAGAAATATAGTCCGTACTTTATCAACTCCTCCTGAAGCCCCTCGTCATCTGACGGAAGGACTATGTCGCTTTCCGATTCCAACCCAAAATCCTCAAGGATTCGAGCTGTAAGACGCCTCTTGATATGTTTAGCACCAAACAAGTCCCTCGCGATTTCATCGCCATCATCTGCGGAGCATGCGCCAGCTTCATCGGTCACTGGCTGTTCACCTCGGGACGGAGTTGGGGTGACATATCCTGATAGGTTGTGGCGTTGGCGTGGGCCACAGAAGCTGGCGCGTCCAGAATCAGGATAAGTAAGGTCTGCCGATTTACGATAGAGCTCGACTGGAGGGCTGAAGTATGGTAGAGGTGTGCGCAGAGGATCTGACGACCGTTGTTCCGCAAGCTGTGCTAACAGAGGATCGGGGGTGTTGCGAACGATCTTCAGGCGGAATTCCTAAGTCCAGAATGAGTATCTATAACTGTTTCTTTGCTCTGGTACATACGAAAGGGCCAGTAGTACACGGGGGAGGTGTGATAGTAAAGGTATGAGTTTGCCCGGGAACTAGCTCTTCAATAGACACGGTTGACGAAGTGAAGTGAGTGGACATTGTGTGAAGGTGAAGTCGAGATATTGTGCTATTTATATGTTTTGGGGGGCCCGAGACGCGCATGGACCGGAAGTACAAACAATACTTGTCGGTCAAAGCGCTGGCCTTGTGTCGATCAATGTACTGGTCACATGTAAATATGGACCATTGTTCTGATCGATATAACCGGAACTGCGACTCTTCCTCTTACCATCACCTCACTCTCGCAATATGGCGGGCACAAACAGCAACACCTTCAGTATCCCATCTTTTGATGCCGACTCGATGACACCACGCCCTCCACGGAACACGTTCAACAATCACGCGTTTGACAGCAGCGCGTTGATGGCTATGCCAGACAACTTCGAGTTTGGGGGCTCTTACAACACTGAAGCCACCCCATCCAACTCTGCCACAAACTCGACGACTCTTGGCAGTCCTTTCGACTATGTGCCGAACAGCATGATGAGTTCAATGGGCTCATCCTACCATTCACAGAGTCTTCACCATGAAATACAGAGTCTTCAGCAGCGTCTTCTCCATGCTCAGTCAGAGATTCAGAGACTTAAGGGTGTCGAGTGCGTACTTTGGCTTTGACTGCTATTGTTACGCTGAGAATAACCATAGAGAGGCCCACCATACTCTTGTATCGGCTGTTCAAGGACATCTATCTGTTCTAGCATCGGCATCGTCAGGGGCAGCCAGTTCGCCGACAACAACTGCAGCTGCTGCGGCTTCTGTAGGACCACTCCTCTACAACGCACCAATCCAACTCGATGGAAAAGACGCCAAATACTCGAAAGTTCGGTTCTGGTTTGTTGCCCAGTGGAAGGCCCTCCAGGGAAAGGATAACGGCAACACTACCATCGACATCGACTCTGACTCCGACAACGAAGACGACCCTTCTGATGACGACGGCCACCTTGATCAGAAGACTGTACTTGCGCTTCGACAAAAGCAACGCGGAAACTCACGCGCCTCTCAAGGCATCAACGTCTCGATGCGGTATGTCTCTGATCTAGAAGGCAATATCGTCGATGGCTTCCGGGCTACAGCTATCCGATCTTACGCAACTGGGCTATTTGGTAATCTCAAGGACATGGGTATGGCTCCTGCTACGTGGTCTGTAGCCTCGCAGTCTACTAAGAACTACTTCTACACCGAGCTCTACACGGCGTATCCCGAGCTCTCCTATTGCGAGAGTAACTGGAAGGCCAACTTTCTTGCTACGAAGATATACCCCAACTGGTATGCAAAACACGCCAAAGCAAAGGAGTCGGCGAAGTCCAGGAAGAAGAAGTCGAAGCGGAAGCGTGCTACGTCCAGTGCCGCAGACGATTCAACCTCTCATGCTCCCAAGCGCCCTTGTCCGGAGAAGGATGTACGTCTGTTCACTCATTGTGATATTCTTGACTTGACACTTCAGAAACAGAGCACCGATCCTGGACTGCTTGCCAACAACAACGAGGCCCCCGACGTATTCCTTCATCGTGTCGACACATCAAACACTTCTACAGAGACTCAATCTGGCCCTGCAGCGATGCTTCCGTCGGATTTGTCAGTTAACACATCGTCAGTCCCGCCTGCTGCACACGGAACATCGACTACCGGATCTACAACTGCGACAATGCCGCCAGCCACAGTACCAACATCGAGCTTGACGCCTGCAACATCTGACTCGGCCCCATCAACGTCTGGAGTGGCGGTCTCCACTTCTAGTGCAAGTACTTCACCAGCTATGACTCCGACGCAAGACTCGACAACATCAACGCCTCCTCTGGCGGGCTTGGTATCCAATTCAGCTACACCAGCATCTGCAGCAGTCCCGACTCCTAGTGCGGCTACTCCGCCATCTGCGGCTCCAATGCCTGACTCGACAACATCGGCGCCTCCAACGGCTCCGATAACCAACCCAGCTCCAGCTCTTGCAGTAGTTCCCACTTCTACTTCACCATCTTCGGCTCTAATGTCCGACTCGACAACATCGGCGCCTTCGACAGCGGCCACGTCTGGCTTGGACCTAGCGGGAATCTTGGTAAGTTGTTTGATTGTGTCAGTATTGCACTCACTGAAGTATCTCATCCCAGCGGCAGAACCCGTTATACGCCAATATATCTCACAGCAATCCGTTTCCTGATGACGATCTCATGGGTAATGCAGCACCACCATCGACCTCAGCAGACCCAGAGTCAGCAGCACGGCCACGCGGTGGCACGCGTAAAGCAGGAGGAGTCACAGCTAGGTAACGTACTTCCCTTTCTCTTGTGCTTCACGCCAAGTAACACCTACATCCAGAGCGCTCTGCAAGCTAGATTGGTTGAAGAACAACAAGAACGGTACAAACACGGACTATGGCATCTATTGGAAAGGCCTCAAGAGCTCGAATCCAGACGAACACAAGGCAAGTGCTCTTCTCACATATACGAGGCAAGCGACGACTCACAACACTACTACCACAGAAATGGGTCGCAGCGGCAGAACGGGCGAACACTGCCAAATCACAGGTACGTCCATTTGTCCAAATTGAACCAGTCTGACGTGTTTTGGCAGGCGGCAGCGCCTCTAGAATAGAGGAAATGGGCTCGAAGCACCCGACAGGCGGGAATCGGGATAGTCGGGTGGCGAAATATATGGATCAGTTTACGACCGAAATGAATGTATACCAGTGCATACCAAATTCAGATACATTTTCTATGATTGTACAGATACATTCAGAACAATCCAACTAGCAAGAATGCCCAATGGCCAATTTCTATTCACATTCATTCCTTTGTATGTCGATGTTATCGGTTGCATTTCGTTGGACAGGATTCCATTGAATCGGAAAATTTAGCCATCGGAGTACATCAACAAACAAACAAACGATCTGAATGTTTGTCAATGTAAGCACTTGTCACTGGGGGTCAATGGTTACATATTTAAATTTTTTTTTATTTACTTGCGGATTTTGACTCCGGAGTCCGGACGAGTTACTACTCACATGCCCTAGGACAGTAGGAGGGATCCCCCAACCCGGGTCCATTCTATTGTTTCCTTGTTACCATTGTTCGACGAAAGGGAAATGGAAATGGAAACGGATGGTCCGGGAGAACAAAAGACAAAAGGAGTGCAGAGCTCTTATAACGGAGAGGGGGGAGGATCGTTCTTTCACCCCGACTACGACTACGACTTGGACAAGGTGCGTCTCCGAGTCCGCTGTGGTGTTTGGTGTTGGGTTGACTGGCTGACGATGGGATTGGATGTAGGCCCGGAGCCTGCATAGATTCTTTTTTTTGACGACGACGAATAGACGCTAGACGTCTACGCACTTGCACGACTCGCCCTACTAAACGATAAACATGAAGACGTTCACCCTCCTGTGCCTCGCGGCCCTAGGCTCGCACGCCGCGCCGGCGCCTCGACACCCGCATCGGCTGAACGTGCGGCACAATTCGACGACGACATCGGCGGGATCTGGAACGAGCGCGGCACCCAGCACGAGCATCCAACTAGCGCAGGCGCTCAACGCAGAGTTCGCGACGCTCAGCGCGGGGGACGCGTGTGATGGTGCGTTCCCTTCCCCTTCCCCTTTCTCTTTCTCCTCCCACTAACCCCCTCCCCTTAGAAACCACCTTCCCCATCGCATGCATCTCCGCGTCCTTTGCACAATGCGTCGGAGGCGCGTGGGTGCTGACGCCCTGCGCGGCGGGGACGCAGTGTTTTGCGCTCCCGTTGGTTAATAGTGTGGGGACGAGCGTGGGGTGTGATACGGTGGTGGATGCGGATGCGCGGTTGGGGGTGACGGATGGCGGGGATGGGGAAGGGGATGATTGTGATGACGACGATGATGAGGGGGATGAGGGTGACGACTGCGATGATGAGGATGAGGGGGACGACGAGGGTGACGACTGCGAGGACGAAGGGGACGAGGGGGCGTCTTCCACCGTCATTGTCATCAGTACCTCCACCTCCACCGTCATCGCCTCCGCTACCCCCACCACCTCCACCCCGACTTCCTCCGCTTCCCCCACCACCTCCACCCCGACTTCCTCCGCTTCCCCCACCACCATCGCCGCCGCTTCGGCCATCAACAACGCCGCGGCGTTCACCACCCTCGCCCAGCCCGTCGAGTCCCACCTCGCTGTCACGTCCCCTCCTACTACTACCACCACCACTAGCCACCTACTCGGCGATGCCCGTGGCGCGACCACGCCCGTCCCACTCACCGGCATCGGCCGCCGCGCTGAGCCCACCCCTAGGATGTTGGTGGTGAAGCGCCAGATCGTGAACGGGTTCACCACGGTGCCTATTCCCACCACGAGTCCTGGCGCGGCGGTTACTGTGATTGGGTTCAGCAGCGTCCCCGCCGATCCTCGTGCGGCTAGTGCGTCGTCCATCGCGGCTGCTAGTGCGTCATCCGTCGCGGCGAAAATCGCATCGCTGGAGTCTAGACTCGCTGCTGCTACCTCCATTGCCGCAGCATCCGCCACTGGCGCATTGTCATCCACTG
This sequence comes from Strobilurus pachycystidiatus, assembly GCA_019915135.1. Taxonomy (NCBI): domain Eukaryota; kingdom Fungi; phylum Basidiomycota; class Agaricomycetes; order Agaricales; family Physalacriaceae; genus Strobilurus; species Strobilurus pachycystidiatus. Next base: position 1,290,141 of record JAHLMK010000010.1, read on the forward strand.
GCACTGCCACCGGCGCAGCGTCATCTACTGGCACTGGCGCAGTGTTTGCCACTGCCACAACGTCCGCCACTGACGCACTGTCCACTACAGAGTCTTCCACTGGTACTGCTACGGGTATCCTCACCGCCACACCCACAGGGCAATTCATCACGATAACGGAGACGGTCAGCGTGACGACCACCACGACTCTCTTGGTCGTGCCTGCTTCTTCATCCGAACCGGCCGTGGCTTCTGGGCCAGCTGTCATCTCCGGTTCCTCCGTCCTCTCAACGTCCTCTTCCACCCTCCCCACGTCCTCCTTCCCCACCACCACCGCAGTCTCAAGTACTACCACGTCCGCCGTCCCAGACGCGAGCGCCTCCGAGGCATCAGTGGAAGCAGCGGCGGAGGCGAGCGGGAAGAGCGTCGAGAGCGCGCGGAGGGCGTCGCTCTCTGCTGCTGCGAGTTCTGTTTTGGGTGCTGGTGCGGGGGCGACGACGACTAGCGGTGTGGATGCGGGGACGACTAGTCCTGTTATATCTGTGAGTGGTGTGGATGCCCCCGCCACGACGAGTGCTGCGGGGACGACTAGCGCTGGTGCCGCGGCGACGACCAGTCCTGTTGTGTCGTTGACTGCCGCGACGACTACGACGACCCCCACTCCCACTCCCACATCCACGACGAGCGGGGGCGGGTTCCATTTCATCACCGCCGTAGGGCAGATTTAGGACGGTTACTTACTCTCTACTTGTATCGATTAGTATTTCCTTTCCCTCTATCCATCCTTGTCTTCTTGTTAGCTGCGTATAATATACAAAATCGGAGTTCATTCACATTGACTCAACACACTACTGCGACATCGGATATGGTGTAACGGCTAACATTGCCGCCTCTCATATGTGAGGACTACTCCGTCCGCGGCAGCTCGGGGTTCGATTCCCCGTATCCGAAGTTCAATTTGTTGTCTAGATCTTTTTTGGCCACGCGAGGCCGGCGGCGGTTTAGGGTAGGGTGGCGCAGTAGGGTGGCGCAGTAAACCTCGGCACTCGGTTTGAAACCGTTACTTACCGAGCCCTATTTTTGCCCAGGTTTCGATACCGTTACTAACAGTTTCGATACCGGCACGTGACCACTTCACGTGGCGGGCGCGCCGCCCTCCCGCCTCGTCCCCGCTCTCTTGGCGCCGGTGACTGGTTCCAGGTTACCGCAGCGCAGCGGCCCTCACGTGGGACAATCACGTGCTGGTATCGATACCAACCGCCGGGGGTTTTGATACTGTATCGATACCGTTTAAAACCGTCATAAACCCTAGGTGTATCAAAACCTAGGGTTTACTGCGCCACCCTAGTTTAGGGTGGCGAAGTAAACCTCCCCCTCGGTATCTTACCGGTTTTTTACCGACCCGTCCGGACCCTCCAGGTATCGATACGGTAAGTTACCGTCCGATAGTCACATGACTATTTCACGTGATGCTCGTGGCGCAATTTCCGCCCAGCTCAAAAGGACATGAGAATTTTGTTCCTGCAGCTCATAATCATTGCATTTTACCTCTTAATGTCAACTCTCAGTCTCGAGCTTTAAATACCACCCTGTTTAGATGATCTGAGCCCTGCCACACCTCCCAATGTCATCCCGCCGCTTCCCGCCGCGCCGCGCGCCTCTCACGTGAATCTAGTGTTCAGTCCGGGTCGGGTCCGGGTGCCAGAGAGCTGACCCGACCCGGACCCGTCAAAACCCGGCACCCGAGGTCCCGGGTCCGGGTCCAAACCGGGTAAGTGGCCGGGTTTTGATCGTTTGGCGCGTAGCGCGCTCGCTTGTCCTCGTAACATAATGAACCCATATCAGAATGTTCGCCTCATTGAGCTCTACAGGATAGCACCCTTGTCCATGTTAAACGGATAAGATCTCGCCGAGATATGAATATAATACGCATTTTCGGAGCTTTTGCTCTGGTTGTTTGGCATATAACATAGTGTCCTGAGCTCGGAACACATTGAACCCAGACATCAAGAGATTTGTCTCAATAAGCACTACAAATTTGGTTTCTTGAACATGTCTTCCAGTGTAGATCTGACTGAGATATGAATATATTACGCATTTTCGGAGATTTTTGGTGCAAACTATATTCATATCTCGCTCAAATGGACTCCGTTCTTCATGATCAAAAAACCAAAATTGTAGTACTCATTGAGGCGCTTTTAATGGTATATGGGTCCATGGGGTCGCGAGCTCTGTACGCCTCACAATTCACGTCCGCGCACCTAATTTGGCACATATCCGGGTCAATCCGGGTTTCCGGGTTGACCTCGGGTTCTGAAATCATGACCCGGACCCGGCCCGAGTCATACCCGGACCCGGGACCCGTGCAAACCCGGCTGACCCGGGCTATTCACTACGTGAATCAGTCACGTGAAAGCATCACGTGGAGGTAACTTACCTACCCTCCAGCGGCCGAGGTATCTTACCAGTAAGTCACCGGTAACAAACCGTCACAAACCGGTCCGGTACCGATACCTATGGTTTGCTTCGCCACCCTAAATTAGGGTGGCGCTAGGGTGGCAAAGTTAGGGTGGCGCAGTAAACCTCGGCAGTCGGTTTGAAACCGTTACTTACCGACCTCCATTTTGGCTTAGGTTTCGATACCGGCACGTGATGCACACACCCGATGGACGTGCTGCCCTCCTGCCCCATCCCCGCCCTCTTGTCGCTTGCCCAGCAGCGGCGCGGCCATCACGTGCCGGTATCGAAACCTCCAAACCTACCCATTGACCTTTCAAAACTGTATCGATACTGTTAAAAACCGCAGTAAAGCCAAGGTGTATCAAAACCTAGGGTTTACTTCGCCACCCTAGCAAGGGCTGAGTAGGTCCAGCTGGCAATTATTTGCAACTCAATCATGACCATCCTGTCTTATATTCTAAGATGCACAAACATAGTGTACAGAGTCTACCACAAACTCAGGCGTATCCACCAATAACACAAACCCAAATCTCAACATAAACACCTCAATGAAATCCAAATGATATGTTTCAAAGTGCACTGTCCTGAAAAAATCTGCCATACGAATGATGATGGATGTTGGCCAATGCATTGGATCCGGGTCATTGGTCAAGACTCTCCAATATTTGTTCAACTGATGTCACAGTGTGGTCCAAAGAGTATGCATTCCACTCTTTTGATTGCAAGACAAACTGCAAGGACTCAAGGTCCCTCAGCATGCCAATATCAAACTGCATGCCTGGGGATACTGTTATTGGAAAAGAATGTGCAAGGCCCAGAATGATAGAGACTTACAATATCCTTCATAGATAACTGAATCCCCAGAACGATGGGCCTTCTCAATGATTGGAAGAGTAACATGGCGGAGTGTCCTACAGTTAATGCTCAAGAGCCTTTCCACACTTGCAGAAATCTCATGAAAGTATCGCCATGGATGTATGTCCACGTCAAGGGACACGAGCTTCCTGCAATGCTCCCGCAGCCATTCGACCAAACCCAGGGAGTTGTCCCCACGTATACAGAGGTGTGAGATTGGAAGTAATGGCGGTGAGCTCTGAGATGGTGGGAATGACGGATAAGTGTACTGCGCCAATTTGACCGTCAATGATTCCAAGTGGGGAAGCCGAAACATACATGAGAGGAGGGTCGGGAGGTCGAGTCGGACTGTTTCCGATCTGGTTAAGCCGAAGGTATTGGGTGTAGGGTTCGCCCGGGGACAATCCCCGTAACAGAATGAAAGGGTAGTGAGGCTGGGAAGATATTGTGGGGCAAGGAGGATGATGGGACGTGAGTTCTCGCCGACGTGGAGGTCCCGGATCTCGGCGCCTTGGACTCGGAGAAGATTTAGAGCACGTCGATAAGCACTGAGGGGTTTAGGCGTCATACAAGAGTCTGTGAAGTCGAGAAGTCGAATATAGCGAGATAGTGTCTCGTACGGCGAGCGGAGCAGCTGGCACAGCTTGGTCGCACGCTGCGAGCTCGAGATTGAGAGCCGGAGTAGCTTTCTGCTACGTTCCACCCAGGCGTAGCAGACGAGGCTCGTGGATAGGAGAGTCGAGAGTTCCGTGATATAAGAGAAGATGAGGTCAAGGATCTCATTGGGGAGGATGATGTTTGATGGGACGGCGGAAGGACTGGGAGGGCATCGATGTTTCCGAAGGTGCTGTATCGTGGGATGGACCACCAGGGCGTCTATGGCCGTGAATCCACGAGCGGATGCGGTCCTGGAAGAGGCTACAACCCATGAACACCCTTTGTCCACCCAACCGACTCGTAAGAGGCGACTAGTCCGGCGCCGCATTTCTGCAATTCTATGTGGAAAAGAAGGCCCTTATTTCGTCTCGACGCCACGACAATCGAGGAGAGTGCGCCGCTGCCGATGAAATCCTGCGAACGCCGAAGAAGAGGGAAGGAGGAAAGAACGTTATGTTATGACGGCTCGGAAGACACCCGGAGTTTACATGAATTGAATTACGCCTTGATGGCGACCTCTGGCTGTTCAAGAAACTCGGCTGTACTTTGGCAAGCACCGCCGCTGGAGTCTCATTATGCGAAGTACTGCTGGCGACAAGGAAGGAAATCAATTGCGCCGCGCACCGTGATTTTGAACAACAATGTCAAACACGCAAAGTCTTGGCTCCTACCATGACGCACCGTTTTTGAATTTTCTTCACCATCTGTGACACCGTCGCATGTTCTTCTTCACATACCCAGATCATGGCCGACGATGACCGTCGAACGAGAGGAGAGGTAAGTTCGAGCTTGCTGCCGGTGTGACTGCTCTTTCTACGGTAGCCGCATCTGTCTCCGTCCTCGCCGCAGCGACTCCGCAGCGTTCCCGCCAGTATCAATACTGCCACGGCCACCACCGACGGTCTGTGTCACAACGACGCTATCCAGGAGTGTCGGTATCAGTGTCGGCTTCTTTCCACATTCCCGATGTTGTCACTGCGTCTACCTCGACACCCGTGGCCGTGTCTTCCTCAACACCTGCGTCATCTCCTACCTACTCATGGATCCTCCAGCATCCTTGGCCGTCACTACCACTTCCGTGTCCATCACCTTGGCCGTTTCGGAGGCACCCATCACGACGGCGTTCGAGCCATCGTCGACCGCGTTCGACTCTTTCTCCGGCCTTGCCGTCGTCAGTCCTTCCGCCAGTGCTACTATCTCGTCTGTCACCACGAGGGCCTCTGTTACTACGTTCATTCGCTGTGGGCGCCCAAGGGTCTGAAGAAGCAGCGCCCCACGCGGAAACGAGCGGGCAAAGTGCTACGTACCTGAAGGCGTCGCTCTCCTGTGTCGTATCTGTGGGTGGCGCGACGATAGTAGTGCAATCATGGAACTTGTACCGAGACAACTACGACTACGGATCGGCTCCATTCCATCAAGGCCGTCTAAAGGACTGCGTAGATTGTTTGTACGGCGCTTCTTATTTATGCGCTGTATTCATCAGCCTTGTCCTACATCATATCCTCGTATACGCACAAGTTATATACACACACACTTACATAATGATAGACAGATATTCACTTGTACCCACCTGCAGGACGTTGACGTGTTGTATCAATGGACTCATTGCGTTTGTATGCGTATAGAGTACACGGAGGTGCGCAGTGTACTTCTAGTCTCAAACATGGAATAATCATGATCCTCAAAGCCTTATTGCGACACGGAGGCTTCCATAAATGGATCGAAGAATTGAATGCACCCTGGGAGCTTTCTCATGCTCGTAGTTCCTGCGACGTACGGTCATCAGCGTCGCACGGTCAAATTCAACGCGCACTCGGCACCATGGCATACTCTGAGACGAAGCTTCTCAAGACAATGCAGGAGGAAAACTGCAAAGTTCGACTGGCCCGCGACCAAAAGAAATGGTTGATGAAAAACAACAGTCGGGTAACATTCGCCTGCAATCTTTCTTACGATTTCTTATGCTGTAGTCTTCTCTACCAGATCTGCGATCAGTGCTCCTCGACAAAATCCGTCTGCGTCCCCGGTGACACAGCAACCGTCGCCTGCGCCTCACGATCTTGTCTCTCCTCTGACAGGCGCTGTACTCGCCTAAATGATGAGCTCTACGACCGCATCAAGGAGGTCAAGCTCTTCTGGGGTTTGAGCAGAGAACTATTCGATAAACTCGCGGCACGCCTCCCCAAGCCGCCTCGCATCCAAGTCAAGGTCGAAGAATCATACACGAATCTCCTGACGCCTGGATACGTATCACTTCTTACACCGTCGCCGCCGCCGTCAGAGTCACGCTCTACGTCTGCGCTGACGCCGCTCCCGGAAACACACAGTCCCTCGCCACCGCCCCCACCTTCTAAGCGGAAGCGTGGACGCCCTCGGAAAATCCTCAATGGCTGGCAGGCCGCTGTGGCGACCACGGGCAATGCTGTCCCTTCCGATCATCGCGCTGTTTCGGAGGATATGGCGCGTCTGCACAAAGAGCTCGCCGGTCAGTATGCATTGGCGGTGGCAGTTCCTGCTCCAAGTTCTCATTGCCTCATACGTCACAGACCTCCAAGCAAAGCTCAAGAGCAAGAATGCAGGTACGGATGTACGCACCCGCGGCCCCACCAGATGAATTGACGTTTTCCCAGAGATTTCGAAGCTTGACAAGAAAGTAACGTCAATACAGAAGGACCAGGAAGGTGCGCACGAAACAATTCTGGCGTACGTTCTCTAACTGAGGTTACCGTCTACTTTCAGCGGCCCGAGAACGACTATCTTCTCAAGTTGAGGCGCTTACCGGTACGCTCTCTGGGGAATACTGAAAGATACACATTCTGAACTCTGTCATAGATGAGGTGCATCGGCTCACAGCTAGTAATAAGACGCTTGAAAGAAAGGCGTCAGGTGAGTTCTTCGGCGGAAATCTTGACTGAACTCGTCTGATGATGTGCATTTACAGATGGCCAGCGTGAAGTAAGCGAACTCATCAGGGCAAAAGCAGACTTGGAAAGTCGAGTATCTGGTGAGCTGGATGAGTGCAATTATCCTACTCGGTACATACTGACGTGTGTACCAGATATGATCACTGATGTCGGAGTCAAAGAACGAGACAATGCCAGTCTTAGGGAGAAGCTCAAGAACCAGGAAGCTGACATGTTGCAGAAAAGTCAGGCTCACGTCGGTGAGTTCATGGCCCTGCCCTGTTCGAACGCAATATTGACAGTCAACACAGACAACCACGCTCGACTAAAGTGTGAATACGACAAAGTTCAGGAAAAGTATCAAGGTCAGCCTTTTTCTTGCTCGCCTTCATTGTCTCAGAAAGCTACCGTAGTTCTGGAAAGACAATTACGTGACGACAGACATCAGCACGACAAGGAGGATCGGGACGAGCATTATGACTTGACCATTATTTCGACGGCTCTTCGTTATGCTCTCGAGCACATCAGGGACTATGAGAAGCTTGCTTCGGTTGTTCGAATGCAGTTACCCAGCATGGATGAGATGACGCACAGGCGCGTTCCACTGGCCGTGCCGGAAGGGATTGTGCAATCTGTTCGGAGTGGAAACGATGAACGGTCAGATTTGCCACCTTCCAAGCGACGTAAATCAAGTCATTGACAACTAAGTATGATCCTCCTGTACATATTCAGTACAATCACCGTAGTCAATTATCATCCGTGTAAATACAACAAATCTCCGATAGCTGGCGTCGTGTGGTTGAGACCGGCCGCGTCTAAGGTATGACGAGCGAAGGGCAGAGGAACATACTTCTGTGAGCCAGTGCTATGCAAGCCTTGGTTTCCGACAGCGTCGTGATTCTATATATGTGCAAAAAAAGTACTTGTTGCGTACGGATATACTTCTACTTACGAGTTGATTCATCCTGCAAAGTAGACATCAGGACAACCTTGGGCTTCAATAAGACCTTCTCCGCTGGATCAGTCTCCCGGACAGGGAAAGCACTGAACAAACCCAACTCGCAAGTGCAAGCCACCACGTCGGACACACCCGCCATCGCCGAATCATATACGTCCTCCATGCAATCTCCATCGGCTGGAGCCCCAGAAGCGATCACGGCAAATCTGATATCGTCGGAGATCATCTCCTCGCCCAGAATTCGATCCAACTGCGTGGTTTGACTGGCTATCTTGGAGATGCGCTCGCCATATCGCTCCGCAAACGTCGAACGGTGGATGAGTTCCTCCGAGCACCCCATAAAAGGCAGCACTGCGAGAAGACTATCGAGCAGTACGTTTTCGGCGATACGCTGACAGTCCTGGACATGGACGTATTTGGATTGGTGGCGCGTCATAGCGCGCCAACGACCAGAAACCGCCGATGAGTCTTGCCAAAGTTAGATCATCGCAAAAAAGAGAAACGAGAACTTACTGCTTTCACAAATTTGGTCGTACAGCAATTCCAGAGCACCACTAATCTTCCAATCAGCGCACCAGAGGCGGGCAATCATCACACAGGACTGAGCAAGACAAGCTTGGAGCGCCGTAGTGATGACGAGGTTGCGCGCGTCCGCACCCTGTGCCTCGTGAAGAAATGGGACAAGGCTGGATCCAAGCCACTGAATCGCGGCGCGATGCGCGTCGTCGTCGGGGGAGACGGTGGATCGAGAGAATGAAATAGAATCGGCCATGAAAGCTGCTGTTTGAAATATCTCGGAGTTCAACGCGCGTGTTAGGTCCTTCAACTCCTCGACTGAGATGGAGTCGGTCTTGGCAAGGAAGACCTGCGCATCCTGAAGCTCCTCCGTACGACAACGAAGAAGCTGGGCGTTGTTTTTGCCGTTAGACCGCTCTGACTCGAGTTCCGCCGACAGCTGCGCGATTTGCTGCTTCGAGGTCTGAGACATAGTGGCCAAGTCTTGGCGCAGGCGGTTGGTGATGAGGCGCTGCTGGTCAATTTTCGCGATCAATGAAGGAGCATCGCGGCCTGCGGGCTGGAAAAAATCAAAGACATGATCCAGCAGTCCCTTTGATCGGCTTAAGTGCTGCTGCAGGGCGGCGTTCTCCACACTGAGACGATACAGTTCGTCAACAGCATCATGTGAGCCGCCACTGAGGCTCTGGGCATCTTGCCTGGCGTCAACCTGACTCTGCTAGAACAGTGGTGAGCATGACACGAAAGTAGTCAATGAAAAGGCTGGCTTACTCCGCGGCGGGTGTCGTGATACCCAGACGATGCTGTATTGGATGAGATCGACGCTGTAGTGTGCGTAGTTAATCGTGTATGGTGTCTCTCGCTACGAGTAGACATGCTCCTCTCAGCCCGTGGATCACTGAGCGGGTCCGTGTGTCTGTCGCGAGGGTACTGAAGAACGGATGCGCATGAGGACGGGATGTGTCCCTTCGGTGAATGCATGTGAAGTGGTGGGTTGGAACTTGGCAGAGACAGAGAAACGATGAAAGGGATGATCGGGCGCCTTCAACACGAGGTAAATATGAAAGGCGGCTGTAAATGTTTATCGGATGGTACTACTGTAAGATTCAGAGGCAGAAGCACGGCACACGATTTAGCGCCCACGTCAATAAGCGTATGAGCGGAGTCTGCTTCGAAGTTCTGCCATGCACCTTTGTACGTCCACCAAGGGAAGCGAATTGCTCATTTAGGGACCTCGGTGTCCCCTCTGTCGCCCTAGACCTATTCCCATTCGTCAGTGGCATGGTGGCGTTCTGGTAGCTTTCATGGTAACTTGCATGGTGATATCAAGAAGGGGAAAAATGGCGTGATGGCGGGTAAGAACTGGACCGACTCGGCATCGCGGCAGCCCTGAGAACGGGACGAAGCGGACGGCAACATGTCGACCCAGAAATCGATCGCAAGACACCGATGATCTAGCTCAAGTGCCCAACAAGAGAATGGACTGTGGTATACATTCATCTATCGACCTCATAACTTGTCCTCCGCGGCCTCCCAACCATCACTGGAAATACTGGACTCTACCAACGCTCGCGCCTTCAAAAATATCTTCCTCTCGAGCACCCGAGATCCCACAAGACCCAAGTCCGTAGTACAAATGATTCTGTCCATTCCCTTACCATCTTCCAGCAGGTCTGAGTCGTAATCCGATCCCGGTGGAAGATGGACGACCATCATGTCGGTCGAAATAACATCTCGTCCCATGACGCGATTGAGGTTCGTCGCTTTGATGACGATGGCGCAAATCTGCTCTGCAAATCGATTCGCTATGGCAATGGCCTCGTCGCGCGCCCCGATGAATGCCAACAGTATGCAAAGCGCGTCTGTCACGAACTCGACGTTCCTCTGACGCGTCTGCCCAGACTCCGCATCGGTGCCCTCGGCGACGCAACTACGTGTGATGGCACGCCACTTTCCGGCAATGACAGGATCCTCTGAAGGTGTGTGTCAGCGCTTGAGGGGTGAAGAATACACCAAAAGACTTACCATATTTCTGAACGCAAGCAGCGACCTTCTCGAGCACTGACTCCGCCCTACTATCACGCTCCCCCGTCCAGCATGTGCTAATCTGCTGGCAGACAACGCAAAAAAGGGACTGGATCGCGCTCTGAGCAAGATAGTCGAAGTCATCGGAGGACGAACGTAGAAGTTTGAGCAACGGGGCACCGATGAAAGGCACCAGCATCCGTTCAGTGTCGGAGTCGACGTCTCTCGGAAGCGAGCCACAGAAATGGAGGGAATCAGAGATGGATGCTGCGGTCTGGAAAATGTCGGCGTTCAATCCCTCCACCATATCTTTCACTTCGGCTCCCGAGACGGCGTCCGACGTAGAGAGGAACGCTTGGGCTGTAACAAGTTCTTCTGTACGCCTTGCGAGCAGATTCGACATGTCATCATTCTCCCTCTTCACCTCAGAAAGCTCCCTAGTCACCCCTTGCAACGCCACTATCCCATTGCTTAGCTGGCCACGAAGTGCGCCAATCTCCTCGCGACCTTTCTTCACCTGCTCCACCGACAACGCCAGCTGATGGCGGGAAGTCTTGGCGTCTGCCAGGCGATGCTCCGCAAGACGTTGCAGCTCGACGATTTTGGCCTCCTTAGCGGTAGCGTCTTTGATAAGTTGGGCAATGTGGGCGTCCCTCTGGGCCAGAGTTTCTTTCAGAGTCGAAGTTTGCGAAAGATTCTGCTCAAGCAGCCTCTCCGCGCGTCGCGTACGGCGTGAAACGATGAAGGAGAAGGAGATGCACATAGTCGCAAGAAAGACTTGTCGTACGAGACTGGAGGACCGAAGGAATGTCATGGTGATATGAAAGGATGTCAGTGTAGTCTCGGAGTTTATCTCAGCCTCGGGCACGAGTGCAAAGCGTGTCGAAACTTTGACTTGCAATAGGCGCCGACCCCTTCCAATTGGCACACTCTTTCCCCCATCTAGGCGTCCACATTCCAGGTATTACGCTTTGAATCCGATATCGCCGTCTCTTTCATGGCTGAATCTTATTTGAGGTCCGAGGCGAAAGTCAGGTAGGCATCCATTCCCACATGCAGCTGCTGCCCATGAACATGTCTGCCGCTCGCAAGCCCTACCAAGGGACTTTCAGAAAACTTGTCATTGCCTTCGACGTCGGTACCACCTACTCAGGTGTCTCTTTCTCGATATTGGATCCGGGAATTCCCCCGGTCATTCAAGGAGTAACACGGTGTGTGGCGACTGCGTCTTTCATTGACGAACTGGCTCACGTATTCCAGATTCCCCGCTCAACAAAAGGTTGGCGGTGACTCGAAGATCCCCACCGTCATCTACTACGATTCTAGGGGAAGCGTCCAAGCTGTCGGCGCGGAGGCCTTTGACGAAGCCTTTTTGGAGAAGGCTGACGACGAAGGCTACATCAAGGTCGAATGGTGAGCTCTTTCGTACTCCATATTCTTTCGCCACCGTCTAACCCTTTCTAGGTTCAAACTACACATGCGGCCCAAGGCGCTTGGTGCTGCACATATCACTGATGCCGATGTCCCACCTCTTCCCCGCAACAAGACTGTTGTTGACGTCTTCGCCGACTTCTTACACTATCTGTTCATGGCCGCGAAGAACTACATCATCGAGAACACCCCATCTGGAGCATCTTACTGGGCCTCCGTCGAGCACCATATCGACTTCATCCTCACCCACCCGAACGGCTGGGAGGGTCAGCAGCAAGGTTTGATGCGTCAAGCAGCCGTTCTCGCTGGCCTTATCAGCGACGGCATCGGCCAGGAGCGCCTTCAGCTGGTGACGGAAGGCGAAGCCAGCCTTCACTTCTGTATCAACAAGGGCGTCTTGGACAAGGATCAGATTGTACGTATCTTCTCTCTTTACTCGCAGCGCCGTATCTGATGCCGATAAGGGGGACAAGGGCGTTATTATAGTTGACGCAGGCGGAGGGACCATCGATTCGAGCGCCTACGGAAGCACGTCCGACAGCGGAAATTCCTTCGAGGAGATTGCACCTACCGAATGTAAGACTGGTCTTATTGTCTCCTACTTGTCCGCCCTTTCTAATGAAGCTCAGGTCGTCTCCAAGGTTCAGTGCTTGTAGGACGGCGTGCGCGGGCTCACATCCAAGGTCTGTGCTTTCTGCATCATGGTTTTTCCACATGTGCTTATGTCTCACCTAGAGAAACTCGAGAAGAGCTCTTTCAGCGAGGACGTCAACCTGATTACCGAAGCTTTTGACAAAACGACCAAGTTGAGCTTCCGTAACTCCCAGGAGCCTGCCTACATACGCTTCGGAAAGGCTCGCGACCGGGATGCATCTGTTGAGATTCGAAATGGGCAACTCAAGCTATCTGGGTAAGCTCTGAACTCTTTTAAGCATAGATCGCTAGTTGATCGTCATCAGAGAAATCGTCGCGAAATTCTTCGAACCCTCCGTTCAGGCCGTTATTGAAGCCGTTCGAGCTCAAAGTGCCGCATCATCTACCAAAGTCTTGGTGAGTCCTTGCGGCCATCCTCCCGTTGACGCCCATTTCGAACCTCACGATGCAGACCGTACTTCTTGTCGGTGGCTTCGCTGCCAGCGACTGGCTCTTCAGTCAGCTCCGTGATGCACTTGCACAGTTTCATCTCACCATCTGCCGACCCGATGGACATGTGTACGCTCATTTTATACCCAGGTTCGATCTTGAACTCACATACTTTGTTTCAGGAATAAGGCCGTCGCCGATGGTGCCGTCTCGTTCTACTTGGACCATTTTGTCTCTACTCGGGTGTCAGGACTCACCTACGGGGTGGGCATCGTCATTCACTTCGATAATGCAGATCCTGAGCATCTCCGACGCTCTCATATGATATTTTACGATGCCGCCGGTACAAAGCGCGTACGCGGCGTTTTTGACTGTATCCTCCAAAAGGTTCAGTCAACTCGTTTCAATTCCTAAGCTCTACATGCTAATCATCGAGCTTCCGTAGGGTACACGCGTCAATGAGGAGAAAGAATTTCGCCGAACTTATCATCAAAGCAGTGTTCAATCGAAGTCGCTTGATTGCATATCTGTCGATATAGAGTGTTATCGCGGACTGTCTCCCCACCCAAAATGGCTCGACCTTGCCCCAAGTGCGTATTTCCCGGCCTCCTATCAAGATTGTCGTCTCTGAGGCGCGATTAGGACAATTTAGCACCTTGTGCACGGTCACGGCTGACCTCTCTGATGTTCCCAGGAAAGTGAAGTCACCGCGTTCGGAACATGGTTCCTATCATTATGAACAGTATTTTGATGTTGTCCTTCTCTTCGGTCTCACGGAGCTGAAAGCTCAGATTGCGTGGAAGAATAAGACAGTGCGCCTCGTGTCTCCCATTTGCGCTACTATGATCAACTCACCCATGAATACTCCAGGGAGTCGAACAACGCTGCCCAGCGTCAATTGTCTACGATGATTTTGCTACATCCCTACCTGTCTGATGAACACGGGTATTTGTACTTGAATAGCTTGCATACATCCGCTTCTTGACCATCAGAGAATCGTCGTACTGCTACTACGATAGCCTACGACGATCTCTTTGTGAAATGAGGCGAGCCAACAGTAGCGCCAAGTGCCCCCTCGTGATGTTCTTCACTCTTATTCGCTTTCTGTGTCTTCGAAGTCAAGTCTGTCGCCAACGTTCGACGCGCTTCAATCTTGCCCCGTGTGACTGACCTGTAAGCCGCCAACACTTCTTCTCGTTTCTTCGGTTTCCATTGTCTCTCAAACTGCGAATTGAGCGCCACCATATCATTATCTAGCTCTGCTCGCTCTTTAGGCTAGCAACTCTCGCAAAGCGTTTTGTGCACGTACCAGGAATATTGCCAAGTTTCTTGAGACTAGACAGAGGCAAGCTGTTCGTGTATGCAGAGCCTCAGTGATGCAGGACGGTTCTAGTGCGAATACATGAGTACACGTACCATTCGCAACTCGTATCGTAGAAGTTCACAATGACGTTGTTGCCCTTGTTCTTGCTACAATGAAGCTGCCGGATTTTCTGAGGAATGTCAGGGAGAATCATCATCAAATACCACAGCAGGCGTCCATGGGAGACCGGCTACTCTCGCCATCAGCCTAGAACGTTTGTGGCAACCCACACACAGGACAGGACGTACCGACTTTGGCCCAAACTGGAAAGTAGATCAGATACGTCTCGACGACGGTGAAAAAAGAAACAGTACACACCGAGAGTCCCGGACTCAGGCATAGCATTCTCAGAAAGATCACCGAGATCGCGAGGTAGTCTTGTGGTGTCGCGTGCAGCTTGAGGAGAGGCCGTCGACAAGACGCGTCGGCGCTTTCTGGGTGATGGTTTCACTCGTCCTGGTCTCACATTTGAACCACGGCTATGGTCCTTTACTTCCGCATCTTGGACACTGGGGAGCTTTGCCATGTCCAGTGCTCCGGGTTGAGCGACTTCCCGAGAGGGCTCTGGCGAATCATCACGTTGCTGAGACAACGATGGTTTACGTAGTAGCGGGAGCCACTGGGGTGGAGTATCGCGTCGAGCCGCCATTTCGTCAATTTTTAGGAGGTGCTGAGTGATGACATCCTTCTTCGCAGCGGGGTCTCCGGCTTTGGCGACATAAAGAGTGGTGCGCACACCGCATATGTCTATATGCTCCTGAACATTGAGGCTTTGGGCTTCGTTATGTCTCCGCTGATTCTTGAAGATCTCATCTGAGATCGAGCATTAGAGGGAAGAGTGCGAGAAGGGGTTCGCACCAACTGTTAAGCGTACTTTGCAGCATATTCAGCTCGAATTGCAAGCTATCGTTCCTCCTCTGAAGGGAACGACGAATCTCCTTCTCGAGATCTTCCCTGGATCTTTACCCACTATTTAGGAAACGATGCTCAGCATTGCAAGGAAGACGCTCTCGAGAAATCGTCAGTACCAGCATGCGGTGACGCAGAGATTGGGGGACCAGAAACGCATATCGGTGAAGAGCGTCGAGGTCCCACTCCTAGGGATCTGGATTGTTCGCCCGCCTGTTCTGGTGGAGTCCCATCCAGTCGGAGTCCTAAGGTAAATGGGACAGGTGGGATGAAAGGGGCGCTGATGTGAAGAGAGGGAGGCTGAAGGAAGCACTCGCTCCCAGCTGCAGCATCCCTTCCTTGATTGCGGGCGTGCGCGGCAGTGTAGGTGAGTGAGTCCTTCGTTAGGATCAGATCCAGCAACTCGTCGTGTTCGTCTTCAAATTCAGAGTCAATGTCAGTGCGTGTTGATAGAAGAAAGACAGCGTACGCTTGATCTTAGCTTCCAACTCTTCTGCGATGCGAGGGGCCTGTTCGATTTCCTCTGATGAGATTCTGATTTACTTATAGGACATCGGGACAAAGTGCTTTTCCGATTCAACAGCAAGTCCACGCTCTGCAGCAACAGCGCAATCGTGGAGGGCGAGTTCCTTGTTAGATGCCAGGGCCTCTGAACCGACATTGCAGTTGGGACACGGGAAGGGTCTCAAGAGGGACAGACCTTTGCATTTCTCTAATTGCGAAGCGAGTTTACGCTCGGCATCGATATAGCGGCGCCCCTCTCACTATTCACTGGATAATATGATGAGACACCGAGAGGTACATCGAAACCTAAGGAAGCAGACCTCTATCTTTCTCTAGCTCTGCAGCACGAAGTTCGAGCGTCTTTTGGGTGGCCGCGCTTGCGCTGGATGATGGCCTTGAGACATGCAAGCAAGAGCGAAGCATACCTTTGTGTTCAGCAACAGTAGCGCGACTTGTTCACGTCAGTCCCAGTCCTTCACAAACCTTTGTGGTGTTAGCCGCTTGTGTTTCCTGCGAAGGCCCCCAACGCAACCCCAGCCCGCCCCAGGGAAAGCAAACAGCCCCTACCTCCCGAATCATAAGGCAAAAGACTCTATGATTTGTTCTGCGGTCACAGATGTATATCCATCGGGAGAATCATCATACCTTTGTACATGTGCTTTGTTTTTGGTTCATCATGATCAGCGGCTACGGTCGCTTTCCTGTCAGATGCGCGCATGCCTCCATCATCTCGGAGTAGAACCAGCCAAACTCAATTTGGCAGAGAGCGTCTGGGGGCCTGTTCCGAAGCAGGATGTGCGCTGGTTTCTTTTCTGAGGGAAGACGTCTGCACACTATCACCTGAGGCAAAAAGGAACGAGCTGAGAACTTGAGAGTGACGGTAACGCAGCACGTGCTTCGCGTTAGTGACGCGTTGTTTGGTTTGGGTTTGGGTCTTTTCATTGTCAACGACGACCATCTGGATCCGCGGGTCTTTTGTTTTGTTTTGTATTGGATTCCACGCCGGCTCTCTCTACCACAACGCGCGGACTAGGACCAGGACCGTCTCCAACTGTTTTTCTTCCTAATCGCCTCACCACACGACGCCTCGAAACACTTTTAGTCGGGTGCGTGGCTCTGTCCCGCCCATCATCGAGCGCTGCTCATCGTCCATTTCTAGCCAAGCTGCCTAATCCGCCACTCCCGACTCCGCGCCAATCGTCATACCCGCACTCCCGACTCCATCCGACGTCTCCACCCAGCTCCGACGAGCCAACTCTTCTCTCTGGTCCGACCAACCCACGCCCACGCACCAATCACGAATGTCGAGCACGAAACACGCCCTATCGGACTCGGACCCCGAAGGGTCGGACGTCGAGGCCAGCCCGTCCCCGCCTGCGAAGCGCTTCCGCCCGTCGTTCCCCAAGAAACCGGCGGAGGCTAAGAAACTCGTCTTTCCAACGAAATCCAGCAAGTCCGCGCTCGTATTCCCATCCTCGCAAACGTCAAACAAACTTGTATTCCCCACATCCCAATCCTCGTCCTCGCGCGCATACCCGTCCTCCTCGCCCGCGCGCTCGTCACCCACCCGGCCCCGGCAATCCCCATATCATCTCGCCTATCCCGCTAGTTCCTCCCCTTTGAAATCCTCCCAGACAGCGCCCCCAAGCGACTCGCCCACGAACCCCTTCGGGCGGATCGCCTCGCGCACGGTCCTCCCGCCCATCACGGGCTACGGGCATCATTTGTTGTTGCGGTGTACGTTTTTTCGTGCGTCAGCAAAAGGGAGTAGGGGGAGTGTGAATGGAAAGGGGAGTGTGAATGGGAAAGGCGGGAGTGGGAATGGAAAGGGGGAAGCGCCGTACCGGATCGTGCAAGTGCCGGGCGGGTATAGCTTTGCGCTGTTGAGGCATTTGATGGGGTTCGTGTTTGGGCGGCGGACAGAAGGGGACGAAGGAGGGGGGGGAGGGGAAGAAAGAGAGGAGGAAAGGGAAGCAGAGCACCTATTCGAGATCCGGCGCAAGATCGTGCAGTGCAACCCGGCGTACAAGAAGGGCGCGATCAAGAAGGGGAGCGGGGAGGCGTGGGTGAGGGTCGCGTGTGGCGGGCGCGGGGATCCGTGGGCCTTCGCATCCTCCTCCCCTTCCTCCGCCTCATCATCATCCGAATCGGAGGCGGGGGAAGAAGAGGAATGGCGGTACGAACCCGAAGACGCCTTCACGCTCAACCACGTCTGGCCGGACGCGCGTCACCCGGACACGTCCCTCGGGATCGTCTACACCTACCGTTCCCGGCACACCCGGCCCGTGGAGGTACACATCACGTACTTTGACCCGCGGACGAAAGGGGAGGACGGGACGCTGGGGTATGGGAAGGGTGTGGAGAAGTGGCAGCGGAAGGGCTGGGGGAATGATCCGTTTGTGTTTGAGGCGCGGGGGAGGGTCTTTTTTGACAGACGGAAAGGGGACGGGGAGGATTTGGGGTACGAAAGGGGCAGGCTTAATGAGTGGAATGGGCGGGGTGTGTTCCGGGAGTATTTGGAGGGGAGGGGGGTTTGGGATGAGGGGGATGAGGTGGGGGAGGTGGATGAGCTGGTGAGTTCCTTCTGCTCTTCCAGTGTTTTTGTTTACTCATTGAGGACAGTCGACGCCCGACCTGAGCTTCTCATCCCCGCTGACGTCGTCCTCGCCGTTCAAGCTCCCTTTCCCGTCTTCGTCCAACCCGTTCGGGACGACGCTCTTCCCTTCCACCTCCCAGTCCATCACCACCTCTTCTTCCCCGTCCACCAACCCATTCTCCACCCACCCCCTTGCATACACACCCACCCCCGCCCCGCACCCCGCCGCCCGGAAACGCCTCGCGTACATATCGAAGCGACTCCGCACGGACTCTTTGAAGGCCGAGGCGAGGTATAAGGAGAAGTGTAGGCGGAGGGAGGAGAGGCGGGAGAAGAAGAGGAGGGAGGTGGAGAGGCGGAGGAGGGAGGTGGAGGAGAGGGAGAGGGAGGCGGAGCGGGTGAGATTGATGTTACAGGAAGGAGATGGGGATGAGGAAGAGGTGGGCGAGTTGGGCGCTGCATGGGAGGAGGAGGTGGAGGTGGATGAGCTTGATCAGGAGGAGGAGGACGTGGATGAGTTGGATGAGGAACAGGCTGAGGTGGACGTGGATGAGAGGGAGGGGAGCGTCGAGGTTTGATTGCCGGCAAAGGAGGAAGGAAGGAGGTGGTTTGTTTTGTGATTCATTATTGATATGTATATTCTATCCTGCACGAGAGGCAGGAGCCTCCTACTTTCTTACCTTCACCACGGCCAAATGTATCTCCATAACAGTCCCCGAGAAAAAAGCGTGCGCTCTTCAGTTATGGTGTGGATTTAATATTGGAAGCACGATTCCCTATTGACTGCCGATGGGAAACATGAGCACATCACGGTTTCATCCCGCATGATTGGCTCCCGGACGTTTATGGAATGGAATGGAAGGGCTGTAGGGTCCGTCCGTAAACGAATTCATGTCTCTACGCTGCCTTACTTTACATTCCCGTGACTTGATAATCTCCCCCTGGCACCAGGGTCCAGGGTCCAGTACTTACCACCAACCTTGATTCTGAATTTGAGATGGTTGATGCACATTCCCGATATAAGTACGTGATAGTGCAGGGCTTCACGCTCACTGAACTTGTTGCTATGTACTAGTCATCTCCCTCCCGACGCTGATCTCCTCTGAGCATTGACAGTGTGCTCACACGACAGTTGGACGACCTCGCACGCACTGATTGTTAGCGTCCATCCTAGGGTCCTGGGTAGGCCGGGCTGTCTGTCGAGATCGGGGGTGACTCGCTGGCAGGATTCAACACGGATGAGTCAATCAGACGGACTCCCCGAGTCGTCTATTGGATTGTCTCGCGAGAGGGCGTTCACTTAGAGATCGACCCGGTCAATATCTAGGAGGACAGTCTGTCGGACGGGGAGACGGGGACAAGGACAAAGAACGGGATAGTTAAACGTAAAGTCCACTCTAGGGGTTTACAAGTATGATAGTGCTGTATTTATACGTCAGGTGGCGGGACCGCGCTGTCCCGCCATCTGCGCTTCTGACTCATTCTCCAAACATCAAGAACCTTCTTTGAGGTCCCGGCTAAAAGCGTAGACGACCCAGGCGCGTCCGGCGACGGCGGGTTGTCAGCCGACACGGCGGGAGTCGGTGCCAATCAACGGCGGGATTCACCCGCGTGGTCGCGAGGCGGAATTGATGGTGATGGGCGCGATAGGGCGGGCGGCATCCTGGGAGCGCATGGTGCTTCTTCTCAAGAAGCGCCAGCCAGCTCTACCAGAGGAGCGAGTCCTCATGAACATAGTCGTGCGAGGGGCGGGCAATTAGGAAAGGTCCTTGGCCGAGCGGAGACGGTCGGGCGCATCTCTCCCCTGCGGCGGTCAACCGCCCTGCTGAGTCGGGACTGCACGAGCGAGTTTGGTGGTTGATGTGGCGAGAGTTTTTCCTCGAGCTTCCCTGTAGTCGGACCGAGTGATCCGGATGTAGGCGCGTATGTTACTTAGTTTGCTAGGGTTTCCCTGAAGTATCAAAATGACAGCGAGAGTCCGCGGCTTGGTCACGTCAACTTCTTGTAAGGTCGTATCCGTTGGTACGTTGCAGGGAGGGGAAGGTGATGCTTCCGCGGAGGTGGTATCCGTGAGCGGGACTCGTGGCGGAACAAGATATAGGTTCGTCCGCGGATGCGCTCCCCGAGCGTTCCAAACAGCATCCCAGAAACCAGAAGTGGGACGGGGTCTCGTGCCCGTCGGACCTCCGGACCAAGATCATAACACTGATGGAGTCAGCAATACTTGAGGTCATCTCTATTCCGAGTCCTCCTCTGAAAAAGATAATTTTGCTCTCACCATCAAAGTCGCCTACGTGCGCACGTACGCTCACCCGTGATTCAGATGATTGTGCTTAAAAAACAGTCTAGCACTCGCTCAAGAGAAACGTAGACCAGACATTATCCAATGAAACCACTTGAGGAGGTTGTCAGGCATTCTATCACACCAGATAGTGTCCATGGGTATGTGATTGTCAGTTGCTACAATAGTGAATATGCCATGCCGTACAGAGAGAAACATATACCGGAATATCTTTGATGGTCAGTCCGGATTCTCCAAAGAAAGTTGGAGAGAGTCCTTCTGGTGCAAGTTATGCGGAGTGTCTGGGGATAGTACTAGTGCAATCATTGAATAAGTTGGACATCCAGGAAATTAGCACGAATATGCAGCCTGCAGACTCATTTTCACATAGACATGACCACAAATAAGGAGTAGAGATGAATATTTGCAAATATATTCTTGATCTTATTCATGAATATGGACATAACAAATACTGTAGACTTATGACTTTATCTTCACATAACGTGTCATGGACACTTGTGAAATGAAGATCTGAGCATAAAATCACGCATCATAAGTCAAATTTTTACCTACTCAAGGCTTAAAAAAGCAATTTTTCATGCCCGCCTAATGGCGGGCTGTTCAAATTAGGCAATATACCTGAAAATGAACAAAGACTTGATTGAAACGGTACAATAATTGAGGAATTTCAAGTAATGCAAATTACAGCAACATTAGACTAAAAGCCAAAAAATTAATTTCTTAGCTGGACATGTGGGACATTGTAGACCCATATATGCCTGAGGATCCTTGCTATGAGAGTGCTGCATGTACCCTGTTACAACCTGATCCCGCCGCGACATGGACTCGCTCATGAGAGACTACCCCTGTAGTCAACTCATAGCTTTCTTGCAAGCGTACCATGTACATCCTTGTATGGTGCTCGACTGATCATATGGTATCAGTCATAGGGACCCTCGATGGTCGCACGTCCGTCTCACCAATGTCCAGAATACGGTAGGAACCTAATCCCAAGGTACGAGGCTTACCACCAGACCCAGTCCTAGGTGTGGCGTCGGGGAACCTGCTCTTGTTGAAGTCAACGACAATGGCGGAGGTATCGAAGGGAGACATATGGCTGAGTCCTATCACGGAGAGCTTAGAGTGCCCAACGGAGTTGTGTGGGGGAAAACTGGTTAAGGATGAAGTCTGGGTAACTAGTACAGCACTGTCTCTGTATTTATACTAATCCCATGCTTGCTCATCATTCCTCCTCTCAAAGCTTCTACCACATGCTCCTGATGCGTCGGGAGTGGACTGACGCTGCGGATGACAGATGTCCCAACATCCCGATGACTACC
Source organism: Strobilurus pachycystidiatus (assembly GCA_019915135.1). Taxonomy (NCBI): domain Eukaryota; kingdom Fungi; phylum Basidiomycota; class Agaricomycetes; order Agaricales; family Physalacriaceae; genus Strobilurus; species Strobilurus pachycystidiatus. Next base: position 1,312,001 of record JAHLMK010000010.1, read on the forward strand.
TGCCAGATTGATGGGCGCTCATTGGTCGGGAGGGCAAGATTGGTTGGGTGCCGACTCCCGCCTGACTCATACAGCCTAAGTATAGTCCTGGCGTGTCATGCACTATGTGTGCTCGCTCCAGAGTGTCTCCGGGAGGGCGGGACTTTACAATCCTGGCTCTGTTGTCATAAGGAATCGAACCCCCGACTTCTTGATGTGTCTTTCGGCATCTCCAGCCGTGGCGCTAGTTCGCGTAGAAACAGCATCAGGACGCCAAAGTATGACTGAAATGGAAGATCCTAGGCCGCGGCGAGGTTGGATCATGACAGAATCTACGGTATGTCCTGAGCTAACAACTTGAGAAAACAGTCTGCAACCTGTGCCAACGGTCAAATATCTAAGGCTAACTATCCCTGGTCCTAGGTGTTGATGGTTAGCACATCTTCTACCCTTGCTTCCTTATGCAGATGCTGATTTCCATTGGCTCTTCTTGACCTTTCACCCTTTATGACTCTTACCGAGCTTTGCTTCTTCCTTCCTGTTGATGCGGACAAGGTGACGGCAGCTATTGCTTGTGCAATGACGACGATGCAGACTTTGAGCCTGAGTAATGCACTAGAGACGGTCATTCTGAATGAAATACTTGAGGATGATCAGGCAATAATCTATGAGGACTTTCTTTCAAACAGGCTCAAGCTTGTTGTGGCGGTGAAACAAGAGGGTTTGCTGATATATATTTGGCCCGATAACACAATTTCCATAGCCACCAACACCAAGACCACGTAGACATAGCGCAGGAACACGGACTTGTTGATAATCCAAACTGCGAGTACACGGCAGACGGCCGTCTCATAACAGGGTAATCCCTCAGAGACCATGTGCCGCGACCTGTACCACATCCCAACATTTCCACCCTATCCTTACGTACTTTGAGAACTGGGGGAGGCGTCCGTCAAGGAAAGCCAGAGCGTAACACTCAATGCGTAGAGTAAAATAGACACCTAGTCACAATAAACACAAGCACAGTTTTATACCACAGTGTAGATAGTCTTACATACGCCAAGGCCCAATAGACTCTAATGGACTCAAAAAAAAGAAAGAAAAAAAAGAATTTCCAAAATCAGAGTGCATGCACCCTGTTTATAACTTGGTCCCAAAGTCAAAAAAACCAATGCAACATAACATGAGTGGGAGACTGCTACTACACATCCCCGCCAAACGGTCCATTAAGAAGAGCCTATTGACGTAGAACCTGGAGAAAATTGCTTCAGACTGACTTGAAATTTACACATCGCCGAAAAGCTTACAATTGCAGCATCTGTCTCGTTGCGATAGACCACAGTGTCAGTACAAACAGTTCTATCCAAAACTCCCAGGTTGAATACCCCAACCGCAATCTCGTCAAATGCCACCAAATGAGACTCAATGAATAGGACATCCGACTTTGTAGAGATTAGGGTAAGTGTCTTTGGGGCATGCGCCTTATCCACGGTACGCAGGGTGGTCAATGCATTGAAGACACTAAGAGACAGACCTGCCGTGGAGGCCAGATCGATGATGAAAGTCAACGACCTGAGATTGCGGAGCGTTGATAAGTCTAGAGCAACTAAAGAGATGACCGTCAGACACACGCGTGCAGAGTTGCAAAGATCACTTACCAAGGGCATCCGGAATGGTCAAATAGAGCTCCTGTAGTGTCTGCCAGTTTGCGGCAATAAGGCCATTTGCTAGAGTCTGGTGCCGCCACCCTCCCTCTGTTGTCAACTCAAGTGTCACGAGCTTGGTGCAACACGTCCTCGCCCATCGTATCAGATTATTCGACCATCTCCCCTTCACCACCAACCGCCGAATATTCAGCGTAGGTGCATGCTTCTCTGCCTCAGCCACCCGGGCCAACTTGTCATTCCAATGTGCAGGTATCACCTGCATGTCGATCTGAATGGTTAATGAGTCCAGACGTTTCAGCTTCAGAGCAGCCGAAAGCAATGTACGCAGCTCGCCTGCTGGGACCGCCTGTCGCCCACTGAAGTCGGATTTCCCGGAGATGACATGGAAGGTGAGCGCGTCGAGTTCGGGGAAGTGCTTGGCGACGTAGTGGGCTGGGCGCGCGTAACGTCGGAGCGTCACGTTTGAGAGTTTGACTCCCTTGAGGCGGAAGAGGCGCATGAGGCGCCAGTGTTGCGCTCCGTGCTTCCCCCCGAGCTCGATGTTACGGATACTAGGGGTGATGGTGGCGTAGCGTGAGAGGAGGAGACTGCCGAGTCGAGACGCGCGACTGTGAGTCAGGATCTTCATGTGCATATCGAGCATAGTCCTACTCATTGGAACCCAGGCGTAGCAGACACGACTACAGGCCAACAGCGTCTTTTGGTCCTCGCACATCATGATGATTGCATCGCAGAGTTCTCGCGGCAGCCGTGGCAGAATTTGTAGCTTGCCGTCGAGAGGCGGAGGTGGTTTTCGCAGATCGAGCACATGGAGTGGGAGGGAGAGTTGTAGTGCTGATTTGCGCTTGTAGAGACGCACATGGTCGAGGAGAGAATCACAGTATGCGGACAGCCACTTGATGTGGTTGTCGAACACGCCGAGAATGAGCCAAATGCACCCGAGGGGAATTCCAAAGACGAAGACGAAGAACCAATACAGGACGTCTTTGATCCCCTGTTTGAAGCCGCGATACCAACATACCACGGCAGTGAGGATGACGAATGGTAGGATTATCCCGACCAGACGACCAGCACTATCCGCGCATGCCTTTCTAGCGGAGAGGCCTGCCGCGTCTTTGCCGTGACATTTGCAGACCTGGAAATATATGAGAGGGTGGGAGGTGTCGTTACGCCATGCATCACAGTAATCTGCCATGAGTGGGAGGAAGAGACCCCTGCGATGATCGCGAACGCGCTGTTATAGCTGTTATATAATGACGGCAGAGTGGCCCGCCTGCCGATTGGAGTGATATGCATCGCGGTCCTGTCACCGACTCACCGTCTTTCTTGGAGAATTCAAGCTGTGCGTGTCTATCAATCACGGCCATTCTGGTCAGGGACCTGTCAAGGAGAGGCGGTGGCTTGACAAGGACACGAACTTGGTGACCCTGGCAGACTGGCGTCTAAATTTCAGTGGATCCCTGGAAGCTGTCCGAGTCCCATACGTTCGAGGGAATGGACAGGAGGGTACGGGGGGCCGGACAACATTTGCATTTCGTAAGAGTAGAATGTCCGGAAGCTCATGTGGCCTCGACGTACCCAAATTATATATACCTAGCTCTTGATCTAAAGCGATGCAGATATACCTCAGACTGAGCAGGAGGGGGCTGCTCCAAGCGATGATGATGAGTTACTATTAGGCGGAGAGAGGCAGACTCGGAGTGCAGGCCCGGGGTCGATCGCGTCGCGGAGTTTGAATGTGGTCACAATTCACGAAACAAATGCCCACATTCTTTAAGTTTCTCGCCTCCTCTGTCCGTCATCATGCCCGGCTATCGCATCGAATACGCGGATTCAGGCTGTGCTATATGCAAGGGTAGATACTTCTGGTGCTCTCATTTAATCCCAACCCTCACGACAGTGCCTCCAACCTTCTGCAGCGTGCAGCGGTGAGCACCATTTCCGCTCCATCTTCTGCCTGCGGGAATCCTGACGTGCTTAGGATCGGCCATAAACAAAGATGAATTGAGGCTTGGCTCAGCGATAGACTACAATGGTACGGCCATCTTGTGAGCGTTCATGTCCTTTTCGCTAGAGGCGCGCTCCGATGCGTCTTCTAGCCAATGGCGCCACTGGGGTTGTGTCACAAAGAACGTGTTGTCAAACCTAAAGGACTCGGTGCCGAACGCGACAGACATCGATGGATGGGAACAGCTCAAGGACGAAGATAAGAGACGGGTCACCAAAGCGTACGAGGAAGGCGCTGTCGCGGAGGAGGATATCCCGGAGACTGGTGCCGATGTCAAGAAGGAAGATAAACCAAAGAAGGTCCTGAAGCCCGATGCGGACTCTGAGTCCAAAATCAGGCAAGTCAGCACATCCAACTTTCAAGTTTGGGTGCCACTGAATGAAGGGTCATCTCTCCAGCCCCACCTCACTGCCGAGATCTGTTGCGCCTATCCAATCGAGGTCCGACGAGGGCGAAGACACAACAGATGGCGAAAACACAACAGATGGCGAAGACACAACATATTACAAAGTGAAATGTAAGCCGCGGCGGCCAGCAAAGCCCGCGTTTCAAAGGAGACAAAGTACGCCGAGCCTATCGTCAAGTATTGCTCCGATTCACACAAACCACGTACTAGAAAGTCCAACTCCCTTGGAGCGCAGCCGAAAGCGCATACAGGAACTTGTACAACGCTGTAAAGATGCTGAAGCTGGACATGCCAGAATCCAACTTGAATACCAGGATCGGGCTGTTGACGCTGAATACCAACTTGCTGTGAATTTGGAGGAAAGCAAAGGTCTGCTGCATTTGTTATCCCTCCACGTCTGAGCCCTTGCCAATCATCTGTGTCTTAGCCCGAGATAAAACAAATGCCGTTTCTATAAAAGCTCTGGAGACCCGCGCTCTCGACAGTGAACATAAACTTGCTGCACAATTGGAACGCCACACGGGTCCGCTTCTCTCGCTGCCTAGAGCTCAATTTTCCACTGAGTTCTCCCCACAGTACAAACCAAAGAAAACAACGCGGCCCAAGAACAATTACAGCGTCGCGCTACTGCTGCGGAACACGCACTCGCCGAACATTTAAAAAAACACAAAGGTATGCTTCGGTTTTGGCTGCCTGTCAAAATCTGGACCTCAACGACAATCATTCAGCGCAAAACGAACAAAGTAACGCTGCTTATAAGGCGCTTGAACTTCGCGCCAGTGCTAAGCTTTCGGCGGAGCTGGAGAAACACAGAGGTCCGTTTCCCTCAGTGTAATCTATCGGTGTCTCATAATGCCTTCTAGCGCATGTTGAGAGGGGCGCCACAATCAGCAAGGCACTCGAACAACGTGCTACAGACGCTGAGCGTAAACTTGCGGTACAGTTTGAGAAATGCAAAGGTACATATGCCTCGTTTGACGTGTCTGAAATCTCACCAATCTCACTCCAGATGCAGCTAACACGGAAACCACACTTCGAGATCGTGCTCTGGCGGCAGAGCGTAAACTTGTCACTGAATCGGAGAAGCATAGAGGTATGCTTGATTAATGTCAGTATACGTCGGAATCTCATCACAATCATCCTTAGAAGAAGTCAAACAGCTCAAAGAGGCTCGTCGGATCGCGGGGAATAGTATCGACGAACTGGAGGCTAAGATTAAGCGTACGGGTACCGTCTTTCTTCCTAACCCACGTCCACTGAAATATCAGCAGAACTCGAAAACGAACGCCAGCTGAACCGCAACGAGCTGCTGGACTTGATCCTCACGAAGGATTCGCTTACTTATACAGCTGCGCATGCACGCAATCAGGACGAACTCGCCGAGGGCATCGAACTGCAGGTGCAGGGACTTGACAGGATCATCAAGAGGCAGATGACGGGGATGCTCGTCGTTCCGAAGGGCATGCATAAGAGGGTTGAGGAGGAAGAGGGAGGAGAGAGGGAGGAGAGTGAACGAAAGAGACGGAGAACTGAGGTCCAGGAGGATGAACTCGAGTATGCAGATTCGTGATTCGTGAAGGATAGTAGCTTCGGAGCTTGTGGGATGACTTGGTTGCTGAGTAAACAGGACTGTACACTGTGGCCAGCCACTGTTTATCACAGTGACTACAACGAGTATAGAAGGAGCAGCGACGAACATCGGTGATGAAGCCGACTTGACGACTGCAACAGGTCGTCTTGAGATAAGTTGAAATTGTGTCGATGAACTGTCCAGTGGCGATGGCTGATGCTGACAAACTACGACGCCAGGTCCAGCTACCACATGAGATGCATTGAAGGCATGTTTCTAAGCGCTCGGAGATTGTGGGGAGACACAAGAGGATAGAGGAAAGGAAGTGGCGGCTGTCGGTCCGAGTGCCGCATCTTGCCATAATCGCACTTGTGTCCAGCTTGTGTCCTTAAAGCTTTCGCTTTTTCAAAGTTCCCATTCGTTCTCATCTGGTCACTGCTTTGGAGAAAGTAGAACTCCTCTTTACTGGGTGCGTCATAGCGTGTCTTTTGCTCGAGTGCTCTTCATCCTCCCCTAAGTTTCCCAATTGTCTTTCGTACGAAATGAACGTGGACTCTGGATCGGCCCTCAGTGAGCCAACCTTTGCACATGCAGGAGCCTCAAAAGTTCCAGAGGGTATGTAGGCTTGGGAATCATTGACCTGCGTTCAGACCCGAACTCATGGCCGCATTTGTATAGGTGGGTGGATTCCTCCTACTACGACACCGCTGAAGCGAAGGCGTGGACGTCCGCCAAAACCCCAGCGTACCCACGTATCGGGAAGGCCAGAAACTCGCGCAATCTCGAGACCCTCTAGAGCACCCAGAGCAGTATCCTCGCCGCCCGCAAATCACCAGATTGAGCAAGGGTCTGATGGGAACAGAAGCCCAGAGGATATCGATAGCGGGCAAAGCTCCAGGGATGATCTCAGGAAGGAGATTCGTTCCCTGCAAAGGAAGAATGACGCCTTGCAATTCGATCTGAATATGCTACAAAGTGCGCTTAACGGTCGGTGCAAATCCTTCGTCGCACTCCGCCCCTCTGATTGCTAGTTTTCAGATGAGATCTTCAAGAACCAGCGGAGACATAACGATGCCCAAAGCCTCAATGTTCAGGAGCACATAGACATCTGCAGTGTACGCACCGCCCTCTATGTCGCCAAAGCTGGAGACCCCGCTGCGATGAAGGATGTCATCACACAGCAGCTCATGAAGCTAGACGAAATGGCGGCTCGACGCGTTGTTCCGCCCCAGTGGTTCCCGCTACGTGAACACTCGTCCTCTCAGCAACCCGTCGTACCGAGAGCAAATGACATTGTGGATCAGCCCACTGCCACACAAGTGCGTGAGGCACGATTTGGGCTGCGGCCGCGCGGAAAGGACAAAGGGGAAGGCGAGACAAGCTTGAAGAATTCGGAAGTCACGTCGACAGGAAACTCGGGCACATCGCGCGGGAAGGTCGCCTCGCAAAGAAGGAAGCCCACGGCAACAGGAAGCGCACGCTGGAAGTCGAGTGATCCGGGATACGACGATCATCGACACCTGGTCGCCAAAATTGGTATGAGGCGGCATCGAGCGGAAATCGCGGCCGACCCCGTCAAGCGCGCTGCAGCTCTTGCCAAGCACCGCGAGGAAGGTAATGCATACCGCCAGCGCCAGCGCGAGCGTGCCACAAAGTAAATTACAATTACATTCACTTCATGTTTCTAGTACTGGCATGTTGACTCAGGAATATTCAGGAAGAACGCCTCCTTGCGCAAGTCTGCGCCCTCGAAAAAATCTACTCCAGTGTCTGGCGCGTCAGACATGGCGCTCCCCAGGGGATACCATATGGATGCTGAACAGTAATTTGGGGAGGGAAAAATTGAGCAGCAGCTGCGGCCAGAGGAAGATCCTGGGTTGAGGGATGCGGGTCGCAAGGATGTGGGGGATGATGAGGAAGAATCTTCCGCAGCGGCAGCGTTGCTTATTGCTACGACATGAGTATATCTTTCCAATTTTTCACATTGCGCGCTGTCTTGCTGTCACGGTTCTCCTTCTAATTGTGGCATTGGTCTTTTCTGATACATACTCATACCGAATGTTCGAGAAAGTTCTCTCGCCATCCAATTACAGAGGATGAGTTCTGCTATACAGTCGAATGCAGACTCAACCTCCCAAACTCAAATCCTGAACCTATTCACTTGGTTTTCTTTCCCCGAGAATGCCCATAGTCGAATGGCGCACGCCGCTAGGAGAGATTCTCGGGAATGAACGCGTAATGTTGGCGCGAGTACAGAGTCCCAGACAGAGTAGATCTCGCCATCAGACGCGGGCTAGAGGAAGTATTAGACTGCGGAAGCTGGGAGTCTGGCGCGCGCTGCGCCGATGTTGATCGCTTTGACAAAGAGCGTAACATTGAATGTGGGGAGGCGGACTGCCATGGTACTAGTTACAGAGTTTTCGGAAAACCTTGTCAATTCGTGAACTCACTGCTCCGATAAATAATTCCTGAAACACGAAATAAATAATTGAGTGCCTTGGCTTGGCACGCCAAAAATAAACTCACGCAGCAGAGCTACCAGCAGAATCCGTCGCGTCGCGTCTGAGGCTGTCTCCTCTACGTGTCGAGTCTTGATGTACGGCACTCAAGGTCATCCCAGTTTTGCTCCTCAAGTCATCAATATCATTGTGATTGGCAACCTACAACTACGTTATCACAGGCTTTCTGAGATGGAAAACTTGGAGGGACCCATGCCCAACCTCCACAGCGCGACCTCACGATGCACCGCAACGGTGAAGGAGCTGCAGGGAGGGTTTGGCGCGACAAGGTGACGATCTGGGGATGCTGGACATGCGAACTCTCGGCGTCGTTTACCTTTTTTGGCACATGGACCCTGCAGGCACTCAATAATTAATTTTGTTTCAGGAATTGTTTTCTTCGTGCAGCGAAGTGCGAAAACGACAAGGTTTTCCGAAAACGCTGTAACACCACCTACTCAGGCCATGTGTACGAGCGATTGTGTGAATTCTTACTAAAGTTGAGCAAATTTCGGTGACGTCGATTACGGCGACGTTGGCCTAAAAGCCGAAGAATTGATTACTGAGCTGGCATGATGCGGACGCTATGTTAGAATACCGTACGCTCAGTCATTAGGAGAGCCTGGTAAGAAATATGCCCAAGACTCGGACCTGGCCGTTGTTGACGTTGAGCGTTGACCCCTTGGACAAGGACCACCACGTGGTACCAGCACCGAGCCTCTAAGCGGCCCAAGGGGACCAGTACCTCCAACGAGGGAAGCTAATACGGTGTGCGGACTGTGGGATCCGGTCCGCAACCACGTTGAATACGTGGACGACGCGGGAACAAGCGTCGGGGTCGCGCGGAAAATAAGTCGCGCACCCACCGGGAGAGGAAAATTCCCGGGCCCTCGCAGAAAATAAGACGAGAGCGGGCGATGAACAATAGAATAGCAAACCTATTCAGCCCTAATACATGAGCACAGTCTCTGTACCAGCGAGCTCGCTGCCGCAGTGTGCGAGCACACCGTCGTGCGCGGCCGAAGCCCATACCCCGAGTTTCAATTATGAGACCCTGATCGGAAAACTTTCCGCATCCCAGCCCGATACCACGACGAACGAACGTATCACTCCCAGCCCCCATGTCCGAGTCCAGAAGCCGCTCCGCCTCGCAAACCCAAGCAGGTAGCCGCACCAAAAAAGACAAAAGAAGAGACCGCCAGAACTCCAAGGACCGGAGCATTAGCAGGGCCAGAGCTGCATCAGACAGTGAGCCCAACGGCATGCCGTACTGACGACCTCCCTGACATTCCAACATAGAACGAGCACGCGAAGACGAGCCGGACGATAGGGTGTACCCCAGACCTGAGACCCAGTTCACGCCGAGCCGAAGGCACAATATCGCGTCCCGCCCCAAGCAAAACGGCGACTTCGAAGAAATGGCCGACGCCAACGCGCTCAAGTCGGTGGAGGACCTCGGAAGGGACCTGGAAGCCGACCCCGGGATCGGAGAGGCGGAGAAGCAACACGCCGTGGACCCTCAGTCCAACGTCCCCGCCCCTGCGACCCAGCAGGAGGATCCCGAGTCTGTAACCCCGCAGGGGGCGGCGGACAATAGCGATCCACCCACCAGGAAAGCTGCGCACCCGAGCGCGACACACCGCAGGCCATCGGTCGAAGACGCCCCTGACGTCGACGACGACGGCGACGGCGAAGACGACAACGACGACGAGGATGGCGAGCAAACCCCTCGCCAGGCAGACCGAGGTCGCCGTGCAGTTAGGGACGTCTCGCCCACGGCTGACAAGAAGGCAGGCGCCTTCAAACACAGACCGCGCCCTGCCGCAGTCGTCTTCACCCAGGACGAACCCCCGTCGCCGGAGCGCACCACGCGCCAAAACAAACCTCCCCCCACCCCCTCTCGCACCGCCCAACGCGACGATGATGCCCAACACGGAAGAGAGAGGGACGAGGACATGGGATCCCCCGGAGTCGGCGCCCAGCAGCGCGGCCGCTCCCCCACTCCCAAGAGCAGGGACCATGGCAAGAACCGCGCCGCCAGCGAGCGCTCCAGAGACGAGGACACCTCCCCCTTCCCCGGCGATCCCCGCCCCCCCCGCTCAGACCGCTTCGCCTCACTCAGCCCCGTCCCATCTGCCCTACCCCGCGCGGCCAGATTCGAGCTCGACGAAGGCGAGAACAACTTCAAGCTGTTCAGGAGCCACAAGCAACTCTGGGCCAACGTCAAGGAGAAGACGAGGTTGGATGTCCTAGCCCTCGTCGCGAGGGGAAAGGCGTGCGCCATCCTCCAAATATGGGGAGGAGGAAACGGCTGGAGGCACACGCCCGAGGTAGAGGAGAAGATCCGCCTCCGCCTCGTATCGCTCAGCGAGGAAGGGCACAGAGCGGAGATCGACATCCCCCCTCCAATCTCCACCCGAGGCGAACAAGACAGGCGCGAACGTTTCCTCGCCCCGAACATCGTCATCGTAACCAACATCTCACACGAGTTCGCGTTCCAGCTCCGACGAGAGAAATTCTTTGGCTGGACTGAGCTCGACACCTTCACCGCCCACGGCGCGAACGGAGACCGCCCTCACTACATCAAAACGATCGCGCACAAGTCCCCCTCGACTCACCACCACGACGGCGGGGAGAAGGAGGTCTTCCACCAAGTGTGCGCCGCCATTGACGACAACCCGCGTTTCAAACGCTTCGTCAAAGAACTCCACCCAGGCGACCACGACTCCGTCCAGAAGCAGCACCGCAGAGACATTTTGTCTCGCATCGTCATCGAACCCTACGTGCACGACGACAAACTCGGCAAGATCCATCGAGCCTGGTCGGTCTACTGCCCCCCTCCCATAGAATGCCACGACAGGACGTCGTACAACGACTTCATCGAGATCCTCGAGAGGACGACCATACTCTTCGGCATCAACGCCTTCGTGACGATCGAGCTGAAATGCAACATATGCAAGGCGGTCGACCACAACACTGGCCTCTGCCCCTGGGTCCTGAAGAGGGACTGGCTGGGACCCACTCTCAAAACGCGATACGCAGGCGCCCTAGTCAGAGCGGAAAAAGCGAAGGAACGCCGCGAGGAGGACTACTCAGTGCCCTCGTCCTCCAACATACCGAACTCGTCGGGGGGGAGGAACCAATACCAAGGAGGTGGAGGAAGACAAGGGCCCTCAAACGGAGGCAGCAGGTCTTTCAAGCCGGCGGAGAAAACGGGAAGACGTTACCGAGACTAAGCACGATGAACCAGTGTCTGCTACGATGAAACATGTATCTATGCCCAACTACAAACTATGATTATGATTTATAGCACCTCATAGACTGAATTGTAGATGAGCGCCATCTCGTACTAGGCGAGATGGTAAAGTCAGGACTGACTCCACGTTTGAGGAGGGCTATATACCTAGGAGTGGTGTGGTGAGCCGCTCCGAGGGGAACCCTCTAAGAACTTCCACCAAGACGGCGATGAAAAGCCGTACCGGCAGCCCCGGTAGGTTTCCGAGGAAAGGGTGTCCTAGTACCCGATCTGAGGAGGCCGTTTTCACTTGAACTCTTGACAACTTACTAAATAACAATACAACCCACAGATGGATTTACGAAACGGGTACGGCAACTGGGTCCTCACATGGTCGAGGGGGTGCAGACGCCGCCGCTAGTCAACCCTCCAATGACGCCAGTGAGGCTATCGGAAGTGGATCTAAATCTCGCCGCGATGATAACGCGGCGAGTGGCGCCCGGATGGGCGCCGGCTCGAGGAACCAGAGCCAGGGCGTAGTGAACTATGACCCACCCCAGAATGAACCAACTGGGAACTCTCGAGGAACACAGAGAGCATCGACGGATGTCGATGATGCCGAGGAAAATGGCATCGACGGACGTAACATTCCCGTCAACCTCAATGAAAATAGAGGGCCGGCGCAAAGCGTTGGAGGCAGGCGTTTCATGAGAAAGCCAGCCAGGAGCAATAAGACGACCAAGGCAACAGTCAAAGTCGCAGCCCTAAACATAAACGGACACGGGAACATGAACCCGTTCAACCCCAACAACAAATGGAACCATATAAACCAGATCATGAGAGAACAAAGAATCGGCGTACTCGTAGTGGGGGAAGCACACCTGAACGAGGCAAGACATGAGAAGATTGCGAAAGCTTTCGAAAATCAAATGAGGATAGTATATTCTGAAAACAACGGAAGCGACAACGCCAAAGGCGTCGCGATAGTACTGAATAGAAAACTCACGAACGCAAAGGATATCACGACATGGGATATTGTGCCGGGACGCGCACTACTCCTGTCAATGAATTGGCACAACGAAGGACGCATGACAATCCTCGGAATATATGCCGACAACGACGAAAATGCGAACGCCGACCTATGGCGCGAAATAAGAGAATACTTCAGTTCAAACCAAGGAGTCCCAAAACCGGACATAGTGGCGGGAGACATGAACTTTGTAGAAGAGAGTATAGACAGACTACCCCACCACAGCGACGACGCCGCACAGGTGGAGGCCTTTGACGACCTGAAAGACGACCTAGACCTCATAGACGGGTGGAGGAATACCTTCCCGGACACCCTCGACTTCACTCACACACACCGCCATGGAAAGTCCCGATTGGACAGGATCTATATAAAACGCAGTCTACTTGAGAACACAAGGGAATGGAGAATCGCACCTAGTGGGATCTCAACCGACCACTACATGGTCTCAGTACAAGTAGCCGGGGACGAGTCTCCGGAAACAGGGCCAGGACGAAAGGTCGTACCAAAGCACATTTTCAAAGACAAAGTCTTCCTGAGAGAAGCCAAGAAATGGGGCAATGAAGCGCTGGAGAGAATCAAAAAGTGCAAACTCCCAGGAGGACGAACTGAGTCGGAGAATCCACAAACCATCCAGGCCGAGTGGAAGATGAAAACCCGGGAACTCGGACTGAAAAGAGCGGCAATAACTGTGTCGAGAACGCAACGCGAAATAAGGGAACTCGAACTAGACAGAGATTCCGCGATGAACGACCCGTCCGCGACGACAGAGGAGAGAATAAAAGACTCCGGCATCATCGAAGCGAAGTTAAATGAGCTAAAGATTAGGGAGCACGCGAGAACCAGGCACACCCTTAAAGTTAAAATGAGAATAGAAGGCGAAACCATGACGAAGTCATGGTTCGAAATGGGGAAGCAACGTAAACCCAGAGATTTGTTCCGAGCTCTGGACACAGGAAGGAGGAACCGGCACGGGGAACCTATATACGAGAAGAACTCGAAAGGCATGTCCCGAGTGCTCAGGAAACACCATTCCAAACTCCAGAAGGACGGAATCACACCGGAGAACGAGGCGTCGCGGGACGCGGACATCAAATCAGTGATTGAAGAAATCAACATCGAGGTTGAGAACGAGACGATGGCAGACCTAGAAGGAAACCTACGTGAGGACAAATTGATATTCGTGATAAAGAGACTCCTGAGTGGGAAGGCCGCAGGTATAGACGGACTCACTTATTGTCAGCGTCGGGCCTATTCGTCTATAGCGAGGGCGCACGAGGCAACGACTGGAGAGCGGTGTGAAGGGTGGTGTATTGAATCCCGGGGGAAAGACAACGGTTCTCTGAAGAACTACTCTACTGACTACTGACTCTTTTATACAGTTCCCGACGCCCGACGCCCGATGGGCGCGGGTGCGCCCCTCTGACTCATTCCCGAGTCATCGCACGAGTCATCGCGCCATCCCGCCCGTGATTGGTCGGGAGCGCGCCCTATCCCGCCCGATCCCGCTTTCCCGTCGGCCGAGCTCCGCCACCATGTGCTACCGTCGGACGGCCGTCGGATAGATCCCGACGATGGGCGTGATACCGTTGCTCCCGCCCGCGCAGGCGTCGCCTTCGATCGGCTAGGCGTCGGTGGCGCAGTCAAGTCATGACACTTATGAGTTCTGGAAAATGTTACTTGCAGAGCACGCGTCCGACTGCGCAAAGAAGAGCAAGTCCGCATTCGACATAATCAAGCTCCTCATTGAAACGTACAACGACATAGAGGCGTACGGAATCGTAAGAGGAACCAATTTCTGTCAAGGATGGATGTGCCCGCTATATAAGAAAGGCGAACGCTCAGACCCAGCAAACTACAGACCGATAACACTGCTAAACTCGGACTACAAGATAATGACAAAGATGCTTGCAATCCGACTCGGGAACGTCGCCCCAAAAATCATCCACAAGAACCAAGCTGGATTCATACCCGGGCGAAACATCCAGGACCAAGTTAAACTAATAAGAACGATAATTGAATACGGGGAGACGACCGAGACAAACGGTCTGATAGTCGCACTCGACCAGGAAAAAGCATACGATAAAATTGCACATGACTACCTATGGGAAGTCCTAAGCGCATTCAAACTCCCAATGGAGTTGGTATCAACCATACGAACGCTCTATGAAGATGCTGAAACCCAAGTGATGGTAAACGGAATGCTCAGCGAGCCATACAAAGTAACAAGAGGAGTGAGGCAAGGAGACCCACTGTCGTGTATTGTCTTTGACATAGCAATCGAACCGCTAGCCATGATGCTTAGACAATCAAACCTACAAGGTTTCGACATCCCGGGAGATCCACTCCTTGAGCGCCTAATAGCCCAGCTTTTCGCAGACGACACCACGGTATTCCTGTCCGAGAATGACGACTACGACGTGCTGAAAGCCATCCTGGATAAGTGGTGCCGCGCATCAAGGGCAAAATTCAACATAGCCAAGACCGAAGGCATACCGGTGGGATCCGCCGACTACAGGCAACAGCTTCTCGATACGCGGCAGCTAAACCCGAACTCCAACCCAATCCCGGGCGAAGTGAAGATGGCAATGGACGGGAAAGCAATCCGCATACTGGGCGGCTGGCCGGGAAATAGAACGAATGCGGCGGCACCCTGGGGCAAAATCATCGACAATATCGACGCCCGTTTGAAGACATGGGAAACCCCGCATCCGACCATGGAAGGGAGAAAGATTGTTGTATCAACAATAGTAGGGGGAGTTACCCAATACCTGGCCTTCGTCCAGGGCATGCCTAAAGCAACAAGAGTGAGGATTGACAAACGAATCCGGAAATTTGTGTGGGCAGAAAAACGGCCTACAGTAAACGTTGAAGTGATGAGAATCCCATCCGACAAAGGCGGACGAGGACTGCTCGACCTAGAGGCGAGAGATGAAGCAATGAATATAATGTGGCTTAAGTCATACCTAAACTTTGGCCCCAATAGGGCGACGTGGGCGTACTTCGCTGATGCAATCTTTGAGTCCCATGCCACCGACCAGATTCAGCTCATCGACGATCTGAAAATGAACGTTTACCTTCAATCATGGGAGGCGTCCAATCTCCCGGTCGACCTAAAAGCGATGGTCAACACAGGGAAGAAATACGGAGTCCGACTCGAGGGACTCGCCTTTAGCAGAGAGACCCTCCGGGAGATGCCAATTTGGATCCACAAAGAAGCGGACCCGGGAATGAGACGCCTACTGCACTCACAGACAAGTAGATGTCTGCAAAATAAACACAGAGTCAGAACAGTCGGAGACGCCGAAACAATGGCCCGAAGGGGAATGACGAGAAAGCACAGAGGAAAATGCAGATGCGCAGACTGCATCACAACCAGGCGAGAAACCCGCGCAAATGGCGGCCAACAATGCACCCATACAGGCAAGTGCTACGCGAAAGCGGAAGAGCTGCTGCGCTGCCTCCCCCCAAAGTGGAACCCCCTGGAAGCCCAACCCGAAGACTATGAATCGGCACCTCGGAGAATAAATGAGGAAGAGGAACCACACACCTATGTTTTCGACAGAAGAATCACTGACCAAGAAGGCGTCAGAGGCGCCTTCCGAATATTCACGGAAGGGGAGACGTTCAATGCCACACCGGATGGAAGGACTCCGGGTGACGTATCCCAAGACTACGAGGTAGCCTATACGGACGGATCCTGCATGAACAACGGAGACGATAACGCGAGAGCAGGATCCGGGGTATGGTTCGGCGACGACGACGATCGCAACGCAGGCATACGACTCCCCCCCGAGATAGAGCAGTCAAATAACGCGGGCGAAGTCATCGCGATCAAGATAGCGGCCGAGGAGGCAGCAGAATACAAGCCACTGATCACTAAGAGTGATTCCAGGTTCTCCATTGAGGGGTTGACCAAAAGACTGAAGGCCAACGAAGATATAGGCTATATCGGCCTAAAAGGAAAGAGACTGTTAGAAGTCACGGCCGCACGACTGAGAGAACGTAAGACCGAGACCGTGATAAAATGGGTCAAAGGCCATGCAGGCGAGGAAGGAAATGAAAAAGCAGACAAGCTAGCAGGAGCCGGAGCAGAGCGCGACGAGCCGGCTGAAATCAATATGGAAATCCCGAATGAATACCGTCTAACGGGAGCGAAACTCCAATGCGTAACTCAACGCCTAGCGTACAAAGCCATCAGGGAAAGGATAATGCTCAACACAAGCAGGACGTACCTGAGAAACGTAAATTGACGCCAAACGACAATAAACGTCGAGAGAGCGAGATATGGAGCGCTCGAGCTGAGCGAGAAGCTCCCGACAGACCGCAGAATATGGAAATCTATCAGGAACCCGGTCTTCAGCAAGCAAAACAGATACTTCCTGTGGATGTGTATGCATGAGGCATACAAAACCGGCCCATACTGGCAGAAATACTCGGACGAACGAGCGGAGAGGGCCATGTGCATCGAGTGCGGCGAAGTAGAATCCATGGACCACATCCTGACGAGATGCAAGGCGGAAGGACAAGCCGAAGTCTGGCAACTAGCAAAGAAGCTCTGGCGCGGGAAGAAGACCGCCTTCCGAAAACCCAATTTTGGCATGATCCTCGGATGTGGACTAACAGATGTCAAAACAAGAGAAGGAAAACAGAGACCAGGTCATACCAGACTATACAAGATAATGGTAATGGAGGCTGCATACCTCATCTGGCTGTTGAGAAACCAAAGAGTAATCCCAGACGAAACCACGGGTGAATTCGAAGACCCTGCAACGCCACGTGAAATCGAGAACAGATTCATAAACGCGATAAATGAAAGACTGAAAATCGATGTGGCACAGACGAACAAGAAAAGGTTCGGGAGACACGCGATCCAAAGGCGAACAGTCCTGGATACCTGGCATGGTATGATCTCGAATGAGAGGAACCTCCCTGAAGACTGGATCGGGGAGGCCGGAGTTTTAGTGGGTATGGAAAACCACGCAGCAACGGGGGATTGAGGAGGTGAAGTTATGAGTATGATTATGTTCTATGCTATTTATTGGGAGGAGGAGAGTCAAAGGCGGGGTAGAAGGGTTGCTGCGTTTCCGAGTCCCACACATCGTGCGTAAAGCATTTCTTCGGGGTGAGATTTACACTTGGGGTCGAGATTCCTCAGTATCACAAACGGGTTCGGAGTGGACGACTTGGTCGGTGTATGGATGTACATTGTCACTGCGAATTATACAACGTTTCCACCAAAAAAAAAAAAAAAAAAGACGTTGAGCGTTGAGTGCCGTGCACACGTGGCTGATCCCAATCGGGAAAGCCTCCCTTTCAAATCGACGTCCATGACGAGCTGATGTCCACTCTCTTCCTCGCCCTCCTCGCCTCTCTGCCATTATTCTATTTTCTGCCAGGGCTGCGCTCGACGCCTTCACACTTCGTCATTACCGCGAACTCTCTACTTCTGCTGCACAATCTCATTTTACACCCGCCTCCAAATGTTTTTACCCGCCTACATCTCCCGCTGTCGACGCCCACGGACGCGATACGGGCCATCCTGATGCAGCATTCGCGGGAGCCGAATTTGCCACAGCACATAGAGCAGCTGCTGGCGCGGATGAACAGCTTTGAGACGAGAACGTTATACGTTCGGTGCGTGCTTGAAACCACACAGCGCCTGAGAGGCTGATCGACTTGTTAGCTTCGGACACGACGCAGTAGCGATGTGCGAATTTTGCCACTCGTATACGGATTTTGCGTTTTATGCATTTCCGACAGCCGCTATGGCGTACATCATAGAGGCAGCTGTCTTGGGGGTGAGCTACTTTCCCATTCGAACGGCAGTATCTGGTGGGGAAGACGATTCGGCTCCATAACCTCCCCGCTCAATGGGTCATACACGGGAGCTTCCGCAGTCCAAACCGTGTATCCTCGAACGCCATACCCGCCAATCCATGAACCAGCAGCGCTCCTCGCCCACGTTCAAAACTCCATCGATGCATGCCTCGCGTTCGTCGCTGGCTGCCGATGTGAATATCAGTGGAAAGATTGACTGACAAACTCCTCAGGTCGCGACCCTTGTAGGCACTGGCCATGAACGTTTCCGCACACCTGCCATTGTCGCACTCGTCGCAATAGCAGGCGCGGAAGTCTACCTCCGCTCAACAGTAGTCATACAGATACGCGAGGCCGAGCCTGTCTTCATGGTACGTTACGCTACGTCTTCCCTTGCACCTCATCCTCCGAGGTTGAATCACCCCCAGCTCAGCGACATGCTAGTAATCGGCCGGACGATCCTGTTCATTCTCCTGCCTCCAATCATATCATTCCTACTCCCCCGACGCTTCCCCATTGCCGAACCTCATCCCGCAGAACAGGTTGTGCAGTCACTCCTTATGCGTTTACGCGCGCTCAAATATTATCGCGGTGCAATTACGCGCTCTCCAACGCTGAACGCTGCGGCGGTGACGTGGTGGGGGCGAGAGCGCTTGGATGGGGAGAGGATCAGGACGGACGGCCGCGTGCAGGATGTGGCGAAAGGGGTGGGACTTGCGTTTGAGGGAGACAACGCGATGCTGAGGACGGCGGCACGGACCGCGGCGGATGATTTTGTCAAGGTTGGGCTACCAATTCCTAGATGACGAAATGAATAGAGCTTACTGTCGCGAACTTCCACCGGGTCGCGTTGTATTTCTTTGCTTGTGGGTGTCACTGTCGCCAGTCTCGCTCTACCAAAGTCATTCATGTAGGTCAAAACTGACCGAAGGCTACACCATTAGGTCTGCCTTGTTCTGAACTTGTCAATGACAGCACCATTGATCATTCAATCTCGCCTCCTGATTCCACTCGTTCGTTTCTCTCCGATTGTAAGCTATTGTAAGTGGCCATCAGATTTACGTTTTTAACAGCTGTTCTGGAAGCGGTCCTGAATGACATTCGTACACTGGGCCGGTGTCTTGGAATGACGTTTGCTGTCACCTTTTGAATTCGCGGACAAGTCGATTCCATTCGTTAGTCAGTCCCCACTATGGGTCGATAACTCGAAGTTTAGTAGACTCCTACTGAATTTCTCCAGTCTGGACGCAAGGGAGTGTACATCTAGTATACATTCATTGCGGACCTCAGGGCTTGCCACGATGTTAATTGTGTTTTGACAGGGCTGCACGCGAGTTTGATCCATCAGAAAATGCGGCTTTATGTGGCGTTCGACGAGAGAAAAGTGAACTTCAAGAAAGGGAGACCATACGCAAGGCCACATCTGGGTACCCAGGAAGCGGACGTTGAACACGCACTCAGTTCTGCACTGGGATCCTCGAGATAATCAGGAACCAACGATAGTTCCCGCTTTGGAAGGGTTTTGACAGTGGATGTTTAGGAGGATGTCGATCGACTGGCCCTGTACAAAACCCTCTCCAAAAATCTTCTGAACCTGAGGTTCTCTCCCTCTTCCTTCTTTTTACACGTCGCCACTTTTCGGCATCACGGTCGTTTCCCAACCCACCTCCTCCATTCTCTATACCACCCGCCACCATGCGTCTCTTCGGTGCCATCCTTGCTATCTCTACCCTCTTCGCGGCCACCCAGGCCGCTGAACTTGACGGCCTCGTCAGACGAGACTCGCGCTCTGAATACTGTGGTTGCTTTACCGGCGCTGTTAACGTGCGCTCTTTGAGCAACTACAATAGCAGGATCAACGTCGGATCCTTCTCCAGTGCGCATCTATATTCATTCATTTGTCAATCCCCTACCACAACACAACCATATAGACACTGTGTGTCTCTGCGTCGGCCAAATCAGCTCCTTCCTCGACTCCCGCGATTCTGGTGAAATCGGCAAGAAGCTCTTGCAATACGGTGGCAGGAGCAACGCTATCAGCTGCATTACGGAAGTTGTGCGTGTCCCTCTCTTTTCATCCACTCATTCCCCCATTCAACATATCCCTTCTCTCTCCCCAGATGAGCCGCGACACCTCCTACAAGAAATGTGACTTCCCCAAAGTTGGCATCTCGCGCTGCCACAAGGACAACGTTTGCGAATTTGACTGCGACAACGGCTTCGTCCGTGGCGGCACCGACCGCAACCCCACCTGCGCGTGCCCTAGCTATAAGAAGCTTTGTGGCGATGTGTGCCAGATAGGACCCTGCCCCTCCGCCCTCCCTCGCAAGCGTGACCTCGCGTACTGGGGCAAGCAGACCCAGAACAGCTGCAAGGCGGGTTGGACTGCGTGCGGTGTCATCGGCGGCGGACCGCGCGACTGGGATTGTGTTGATACCCAGAATGATTTGGAATCTTGTGCGTCCTATTCTCTTTGTTGGTTGTTGGTGGGGCGATTATTCTGACTGCGATGGTCTTGTAGGCGGTGGATGCCCCATGGACCTCCTCACCTCACCTAGCGGCCACGGCCTCGGTGTGGACTGCACGACCATCCCCGGTGTCGCTGATGTCTCTTGTGTCGCTGGTGGATGTGCCGTCCACAAGTGCCTCCCCGGATACAAAGTATCGCGCAGTGGACATCACTGCGAGCAGGAACAGAGTATCGTCGGCGAGGCCATGCGCATCGTCGAGGCCGCCGCTGTCATCGGCTCTCCCTTCTAGGCTCGGAGTCAAATCTCTCGATACATTCTACGAGTCGTCGACTCCAATACCCTCCCCTCCTCCATCCTCATGATCTACTGAATAGACTTTTACTTATGTTGTCACTCGTTATTATTGGCCACGGAACTTAGATACTGGATAACTTGTCTGCGTAGATTGGTTTGTTTTCACTTGAACCGCTGCAATATCATGCATCTGGGAAGGAGGTCGTTTATAACTATACGACTATCGAGTTGCCATCTCGTTTTCAACCCTCGCGTTGAGGTCAGAGGGCGGGGATATACGTCTAGGCCGAGTATGGGAGATGTGGATGGATAGATGTGAAACATTGCCGTAAGCAATTTTAATGAATGTAACATTCAATGTTTAGGTGAGGTCCATTCCCAATGTGCCACTGTCTAAATCGGCTAGAAATTGCTCCCATCCAGCCGCACTCACGCTCCATTCATTCCACTCATTGAAAGAGGTATCGGCCAATTCAACACCATCAAATTCCGTTACAGAGTCCAGAGACTCAAATCCTTCTTTGTCATCTTCGCGGTCCTTCCTCTTGCGCCGAGCGTCTACTAGTGGGGCGCGCTTTTCCAAAAGCTCGAATAATTCTCGAATGATGTCGCTATAAACGATGAGCTCTCGGCACCACCCACGTCATCAAAAGAGAGGACGTACTGATATCTCCCGGCCACTAGTACTTGACCTTCTTGGCGGGCAAGCGCCTGCATCGACAAGCGCACATCGTTCATGTCTCGCGGAGAGGCAAGACCGTGCTTGGCATGCATGAGCAAAACCACGGATGAATACACGACTGCAGGCAGCACGGCGACCGGAAGAGTGCGAAAAACAGCGTCGTAAGCATGTATGATGTGAGAACATGACCGTGCGGCTGTCACGCAGATCGCGACACTCGAGAATCCAGATTTTTCGCGTAGAAAAGGACGATGAATCTGTATTTGGATCCAGTAGTACATAGTGTAGAGCATCGCGGATGATTCTGTAGGTGCATGAGGGTCCCAACGTACTATCAGCAACCCATTAGAGACAATGGCAGGCCGCTGAAAGAAGAAGAAGACACGGACGGTGATCCGGAATGGAATCAAGCCAGCCATTCAGCGCCGAGTCAAGCTCGACAGCCACATTTTCACTCCATTCGGCTGTGGATAAAGAGTCCCAGAATCTCGATCGCCGAATGGTGTATAGGGTCATCTGAGCAAAGCTCAGTATCTCGAGTATCTTGAGACTGAGCACACAGGCGGCGACCGCACATGGGACACCTCCCGGCTGTGTCCATGGACTAGAAGGATCTGCTAATGGTTCTCCGGGCCAATACTCGTCGTCGACTTCGAGTGGATATTCGGCATCGTACCTGGAAACTCATGTTAGGCGATATCAATCATGAACGGGAGATTGCTTTGGCTGACTGATCTGGGTTCACCGTCCTAGTTCGTCCACCCATAGAGCTCGTATAGGCATCAGCGGCTACGAGGGCCCACCAAGCCCTCTTCAGCAGCTCATTATGTGGAGTCCAAATTGTGTCCTGATCCCTCTTGAGGCGGTGAAGATGCATCCCCAGACAAAGACGCATGCCCATACCTGTCAGGAACCAACATTGGTCTGGCAAAGACAAGGCATACGCATAACCAATCATCAAGGGAAAGAGCTGTAGATCCCAGAGGATCGTCTCCGGCGAAGTGACTACGAGGTCTGACGGACCAACAGGCTTGAGCTGCTTGTACCACTGCCAACCTGCGTGATGACCTGCGCCTACCCGCGGATCCGTCGATTGGTGGGAGGCTACTGCACAGACGGCCAATACGACGGAGCCGAAGGACCGCGACGTGTAGTGAAGTCCTGAGGCGATCTGCCTTTGGAACGTGGGCCGATGAAGAAGGCAGGGAAATCGGTTGTTCGAGTTCATATAATCGCTCACGAGGGAGTCTAAGAGATCAGGAGGGGGGAATTCGAGTGGGGGATATTCGGGCTGAGTGTGATATTGCCATGGATCTGAGCACCAGAATTCCAGGCGACGGCTGAAGTGTGATGAGGACGGATCGAGGTCACGCTTCAGGTTGTTCGCAGACAGCATGAATCTCGCGTCGGATGTGGACCCAAATTGAGGCTTGCTATCTTCGCTGATGGATAAGCGATTCATTGGTCCCTCCATGAGGTGTACTTCGTGCGAGCTATGAGTGGGTGATGCCGATGCAGCGGGTTCCAGGTCGCGCTCCACGTCGGCCAGTCTATTTTCTAAGGCGCGCGCGTATCGTGCGAGTTCGGTGATGAGGGCGTGGACAATTTGGGTGTTCTTAGGGACGAGAAAGGTGTTCACAGGGTCCAGAATTTCGCCTATATGTGCTTTAATGTCTTCGATGATTGAAGAGCTGTTAGTAGGCGGTTTCGGAACATGGGGCATGCCGCGAGTCTAACAGTAGAGTGAGCTCGAGGATCACTACAAAGGTTGCGCTGAGACTCACCACCCTCGACTTGGCTGCAATATGTGTACAAGCTACATTGAATGTAACGCAGTTTGTACATTTGTTACCTGGTCGTCGTGCACTGTCGCCTAACATTCTCTATATGAGTACAGATTAGTCGATCGTGCAGGTACTCGCATTTTATTTTCCTGCTTCTGCAATTATCACAGGATCCTTGTAATCTCTGTTTCTTTGAGCGAGGAGGTGGGGTATCCGACATTGCTGGGTCAATTATGCCTGGCGGGAATATACTCGTCTATAGGTAAATCTTGGGCCCGCGTAAAATGCAGCGACCGTACAAGGAGAGATTTCAAGCTGGTTGTCAAGGTTGACGTACTTGGAGGCGCAGACCTGCGAATGTAGGGTATTGATGTAAGAAGGAAAGTCACCGTCGGCGTCTCTGACAGTCATAGTGGTCTCGATCGCCACCACGTGGCACGTGAGCTTCTTGCCTTCGATCATCAATCACGATAATTTCGAGTCAGTATATTTCCTTCGCCACAGAGTCTGCAATACGCCTCATACTACTTCAGCGTGTCATACGACTTGAAGGTCGATATGCAGGCCAGTGACAGGAGCCTCCTGCCAGCACTACGGGCTATCACGGTACGGTCGTCCACCCAACTCTATGTTCAACGAGGGCTTCAATTCAGCAAGCTGCTCTATCCGACACCGGCGAAGACAAAACTGCGGCTGGTAATGCAATACGAAAAAGAGCTGAGCTGTGTCGCAATACGACTGGCCAGCATCGCCAGCTTTTCCCTCTACAACGAAGTGAGTCTCGATCACTGGCTGTCGAAGGCTCCTTCTCACCGTGACGATGTCGCCTCATATGCTCAGAAGTGTTGTTTTGAAAGCGGCATCGCGAGACATGCTCGCTGTTGCTGAAGCAGTACCTCGGTGCGTAGATATGTGTAATAACAACTTGTATCACTGATCATTCTTGACTTGAATAGAAGGCCACAATCCGGCCGACCCCAGATCGGTCAAAGACTATTTCGACAATTCAAGAACCCGCGGATGGTGATTATCAAGTGGTCGGTGCCGTCATATGCTGGAAATACACCAGCTCCAACAGAAAGCGTAACGAGTTGGCATATCACAGAGTGGGCATTCTGATACATATACGTATATGATACAGTCGAATGCATAGAGCCAACGAATAGCAGACATATTTTTTTCCTCGATCTCAAACCTCGAACCTATTTGCCGGGTGTCTTTCCTGCAAGAATGCCCAAATAATCTTATCCTTCCACCCCTTCTCCTTCCACACATTGACATCTTTCGGGAACTCGTCTATGATCCCGGGAAGCGAGCTGTCGTGTGCAAGCAGGACCAGCACATTCGGATCCGCATCAAGCTGGGCCAGCTTCCCCAGCGTTTCAACTGCCTCTTCGCGGTCGTGATACACCGACTTGGGACCCTCCGCTATGAAAAGAAGCGGGACGTCAAGAGTGTTGGATGGGTAAGACGCGAGAGGGCATAGACAGTGCTTATTGGGACGGATCTGTGCAGGGTGATGGCAGGTGTCTCCGCCTAGAAGAACGAACGACGTTGGTGTGACGCGGACGAGGGCGCTGATGTGTCCTGGACAATGCTATAGAAGGGTAGACGTCAGAGGGGTTCAGATCAATGACACAAAGCACATACACCAGGCGCATTGAGTATGTATAAACTTCCGTCGGAGAAGTAATCCAACGCCTCGTAGTCTCCGATCTTCAAAGGGAAGTCTTTCAGTTCGATCACTTTGC
The DNA here is from genome assembly GCA_019915135.1 of Strobilurus pachycystidiatus. Lineage (NCBI taxonomy): Eukaryota > Fungi > Basidiomycota > Agaricomycetes > Agaricales > Physalacriaceae > Strobilurus > Strobilurus pachycystidiatus. The sequence goes on from JAHLMK010000010.1 coordinate 1,337,193, forward strand.
GTCCGCTATTCATGCCAGTAAATCCGACGTAGGATAGTAAGAGGAAGGCAGAAGGATATCTCACCTGAAATCATCTTCGACAAGGCCTGCGTCGGGGACGGTCGGGTACGTCCTGAGATCTGTACCGGGTCCGACGACGAGTTCTGTCTCTGAGGGAAATTTCCTCAAGTCGCCTATACAAGTAAGAAATCAAAAGCATCCAGAGCCCGGTGTCTGCCAGCGTACCGATGTGATCCAGATGTGTGTGACTGGTAAGCATCAACATTGAGGACTTTGCTATTCATTCGACAGAATACTCACCTCCAAATCACAGTATCAATATCGGCAGGATTGACGTTGCCGTCCTTCAGCTGCTCCACGAGATCCTTTTCCACGACGAGCCCGCGGTGGTTAGCATCACGAAAACCCTTCAGGTGTTCCCTTATAGCAGGGGACAGCCCTTCCTCGCCCTTCCTCATCCCCAGGTCAAACATCAGGCGCCTCCCGGAAGGATGTGTGAGAAAGTATGCGTAAATTGGGCAGGAGTAGATCTCGCGACCATCGGGAACAGGCTGTAGGAAGTACGCGGCAGGAATCTGTGTTTCTGGCGTGCCAGTATTGATCGCTCTAACCGAGAGAGTGACACTGGAGGTGGGGATAGTGAGTGTCATGGCAGAAAAGCGGAGTCCCCGTGCCAAGTCTTCGACCTATTTTTGTCATATAGCAGGCTTTCGCACGACTCGTGATGAGTGAGTTCGTTACTAGTTTTGCCCTGTAAACCGTGACAGCGCAGTTGGTGCCCGTGGATGGCGTAGAAGCACGGTAAGACATGGTGGACGCGTAAGAGGCCGAGACAACGAGAAAGCCATAGGAGTCGTGGTGACACAATGCCAGAGAGGTCAAGAGAGGTCCGTAAGGCAGCGGTGACGCCCCAAGATACGGTGCTGCTGAATGCAAGTTCGTCCGATCGCCAACGGTCTTAGTTCAAGAACAGCCACGTCACGAATATTTGCGTCACAGCTCTGGGTACGCTCACGAGCGTACTAGCATGAATTCAACGCGGCTAAACCATGAGTACGAGGACGTTTCCAGAAGTCATACATTAAAGCACACGAACATATTCGACGGACGTAGATATACCATTTGACAACGTAAACCCAATTCTCGTCATGAACTCTTTGATGAGGGCCTTATGATCCATTCGAAAACGCACTTGGCGAGTCTCAGTACGGATGACAATGGAATCCGGGAGGTGAAGCGGATCAAGACTCTCCAAAGTGCGTATGGCCGATGCCAAAGCTCTGTCCTTGGCAAGTTCCGTCCAATGCGTTGATCGTAGAACAATCTGCAAGGACTTGAGGTTCCTCAACATCCCAACATCAAAGTGTGCGACTGTAAGATGAAACGGGTCGGAGAAATTCAAAGAAGCGTTGACCGAGATAGGCTTACCGCGATTGTTGTCAGTCTTCTCGATGATTGGGAGCGTTAGGTGGCGAAGAGTCCTACAATTGTCGCTCAAGAGAACTGGAATATAAATCTCTTGCCAATATTGCCACTGTATGTCCACGTCGAGAGACACGAGCTCTTTGCAACGAAGCTGCAGCCAGTCAACCAAATCATGATTGTACTCCCCACGTATGCAGAGGTGGGATATAGGGAGTAATGGCACTGAGCTCTTTTCGTTGATGTCGGGTCGCGGGATAGGTGCGTAACGGTACTGCCCCAGGTTGATCGTTAACGATTTCAAGTGCGGAAGATGGTGCATAGACGAGAGGAGAGTCGGGAGGACGCGGACCGCTTCCGATTTAGTCAAGCCAAAAGTGTTGGGTTTGTGGTCGTTGTCGAGGTAATCGTGGGAGAACGAAAGGGCAGTGAGGTGGGGAAGGTATTTGGGGGCGAGGAGGATGATGGGGCACGCGGTGGAGTAGACGTGTATGTCACGGATCTTGGCACCTTTGAGTCGTAGGAGATTGAGCGCCCGTCGATAGCCGCCGAGGGGTTCGGGATCCTTACGCCAGCCCGTGAAATCCAGAAGCTGAACATGGCGAGAAAGAGTCTCGTACGGCGAGTGAAGGAGCTGGCACAGTCTGGTGGCATGCTGTGGGCTCGAAAGTGGAAGCCGAAGCTGCCTTCTGCTAGGTTCCACCCAGCCATAGCAGACCAGACTCGTGGCGAGGAGAGTCGGGGTCGATGTGATTTCGGAGAGGATGATGTCGAAGACCTCTTTGGGGAAGATGATGTTTAATGGGACAGCGGAAGGAGGGGGTCGACGTTTCCGAAGATGCAGTATGGTGGGATGGACCATTATAGAGTCCATGGCCATATAACAACGAACGGCTGCGCTCCTGGAGGAGGCTACCACCCATGAACACGCTCTGCCCACCGGACCGAGGGGACGACCAGTCGAACGTGACTCGCGACGAGAGCGGCAATGCCGCAAGCATCCAGAATAAAAACAGAAAACAAAGGCGATGATCAGAGCTCCGAAGACTATGCCTATCGTGATGAAGACCGCGCCAGTACAACTGTCGACGTCGGCCTCGTAGGAGCATTTCCCATGGCAGGCAGCAAATAGACCCGTCGCCGTGCTGTTGGGGTTGCACATGGCGGAGAGGGAGGAGGGAGGAAGGAAGGAAGGAAATGGTATTATACTCGAGTACGTTGGAGGCTGTTCCTGTGCATGTTGTGGCGATCGCGGACTTGGAAGGCTGTCGGAAGGAACCCCTTGACTGGATGACGACTTTTTGGCAGGCTTTAGCCTGCCTTTGGCTGTCCAAAGGACTCGACCCTACCTTGGCACGCACAGCCATCAGGGTTTAATGACAGAGTGCAGATGGGCCATGGCAATGCGATCTGACAAGTGACAGGTCAAACTTGAAGGAGTGGAGTTGTTAGAGCACTCTGAACCGTGACAACAACGTCAAATAAGCAAGACGCAACTCTTCGGAGTTTCAACCTACGACTCCTGCACGCATCCCGCCATGACTCAGTTCAAGAGGTTCCGACTTGTTATGCATAGCAACTTGAATCCGGTGACAACTGTCGCAGGCAGCAAATCATTGTGCAAGCTTCTGAGGTTCCAGGATTCCTGTGGATATTATACCTATAAACCTTCCTGCAGATTATGATGTAAGACTTCCCAGAAAACTAAGTGTTGCTGAAATCATCGCCTTTAGCTCGTCCAGTAAGTTTATCAATCACCAAGTGAGGCCACTGTCGCGCGCCTCTGATCGCGATCGCACATTTACTGTTCTTATTCTCGTTCGCTGACACTACTCTTGTATCCCACTTTGGCCTCCCAGTCAAGGGCAGGCAATACTCCCTCCTGGTACTGGAAGACATCTTGGCCGCGCTTCGCTCCCAACCAACAATTTGCCCCTCAGGTCTTTGAGATTCGTACATGCTCGCTAGCGCACCAATCTTTCCTTCCTGTCAGCCTCCAGCCGTGTCGCCGGCTGGCACACCTGTTCCGAAGTCTGGCCCGCGCTCTCATTTGACGCGATCTTGCTTTTTGAACAGCAGAAAGAGCATTGGCTGCGTACCGCTAATCCGTATTTGTGAATCAGAGTCGTGGTCGGATTTCGATACCAGGCTAAGTGATCCTGGTCCAGGTCAGATCATGGGCCGTGGCATTCGTCGACCCGCATCTGACGTATTGTTGTATGTACTCTACGCTGCGTCCGGCGATCCTGGAGGGTCCGTGCCGTGTATTTATTGATTGATTGATTGTACGCGTGCGAATGCCTGTGTCTCATGGTAGCTCACTCGCTGCAGCCGCAACATTTGACCGTGAAGTCCCTCGAGGCGAGTAAACACATTCCGAATATCTTTGCCCGCGGGTGAGGATTTTTTTGCTGCTCAACATAAGAATTCGACTGGGACAGGCTCAGTCAGAGTTGGATCAATAAGCGCCACATAGAAGGTTATCGTCGGATATGGTGTAACGGCTAACATTGCCGCCTCTCATGTATCCGTGCGCGGCAGCTCGGGGTTCGATTCCCCGTATCCGAAGCGAGACGATCTTTTTGTTGCTAATAGTTTTTGTTCTTTAGCAAAACAGTTAACTCTTGAGTGTAGTCTCCTCAATCTTGAGCTTTGGGAGCTCTCAGGAACCTCAGATCCAAGCTCAAGCTCAAAGACTCTTTCTGAACTTGACTTTTCTCCCAATCACGATTCCCCTTAGTTCAAAGCACTGACAGTGGCACGGCGAAGAAAGGTCTTCATCTGCCGATACACTAGAACTACGCATCTGTTGAGGTACGATGCCTTGACTGTCCAGTCCATTTTGTGGCCACGACCGAGTTTCGGGAGGGCCAGGACAACTTGAGTCTTAGACAGCGAGACACATACTGGAATTTGAACTTGAATGTCGGCAAGGAATAAAAGAGTACTCCAATTCGGGCCCCACACGATGCCTATCAAACCCGCTGAGGGATGAGGCTGCGCGTATCCCCGGCGTATCCTGAGCTCCCAACCTGTATGACCTTGCCTGCGCCGCGATACTTGGCGAAAAACAAGTCGACAAGGCGAGAGCGACACAATGACGGACCTAGGACCATTGAGGCACGAAGCTACAGGACATTATCGAATACAATGAACACGAGCAGCAATTCCGACACGCCGAAGGAGAGCCTGATACCACAAGCATGAGTGTTAGGCAGCATAAGATCTGGCACATAATCCGAACACACTAAGACTGAACGAACTTCATCCCCCTCCCCTCCATAGCCGCGAACAGCACCATCTCATCCTCATCCGTCTCCTCCACCACCTCCTCCCCAGGTCTCGCAATCCGCCGCACAAGACACGACTCGGGGAAGACCCCCGTCACCGTCGCCGCGGTGAGCATGATCTCCGGCGAGAACGTCGCGGGGTTCAGCGCGAGCTCTTTCCACGCCAGGATCCCGCCCTCCTTCACCACGCCGCTATCTGCCGCAGGCGCCGCATCGTAGTTCGCCTCGATGCGGGCCCATCTGGGGTCGGAGTCGGTGACCTCAGTGTCGTCCACGACGACTTCAACCTTCACCACCTCCCTCTCCCTCTCCTTCCCCCGCCGCTTCGCACTCTTGTTCTCCCACATTCCCTCCTCGACGTCCACGCTCGTCACGAACATATTCGGCGGGAGGTCCGTGCGCTCTGATGGCGGTATGAGGCGGGTATACGTTGGGGTCGGGGTCGGCGTGGGTACGACTGCGCTGTCCATCGACACGTCCGCGTCAAAAACGATCTTGGCGCCCTTCGGCCTCTCTAGCGCCTGCTTGTATCCCTTTTTCTTGTTCTTGTTCCCGAGGTGGAACATCGACGGTCCAGCTTCTGCCTCGGGTTCTTGTGCTTGTGGTGTGCCTAGACCGAGCGGGTATAGGTTCGCGTCCGACATGGTTTTGGGTGCTGGGGAGGGTATTGTGCCTGTTTCGTGCTGCTTCTTCAGGCGACGGCGGAGGTTGCGACTGCGCGTCTGGCTCGTTCCTTCGCCTGGCGGAACGTGCGTGGTGTGTTCTTTTCGCGGCGGTTTCCTAGATTCGATGGGTTAGTATAGATGCAGATTGGGATGGCGGTGCAAAGTGTTTTGAAGTTTGGGAAGAATGTACACGCACGGTATTGTCGTAGGAGCCGCCTTTCGAAGGATAGGCCTTGTCTCCGGAGGCGCGTCCGAGTCGGATGAATCTGAATCGCTCGAATCCGATTCCGACGAAGAAGAGGTGGAAGAATCCGAGCTCGAGCTCGAGGAATCCGAATCCGAAGAGCTCGACGACGAAGAGATCACGTCCACCCGCTGGCGTTTTGCCGTCTTCCTAGGTCCGTCTGCAGGCATGCATGGTCAAGCCCCCGCCTCCCACAAGCAACAACGCGCACCATTCTCGGCTTTTCGCTTCTCGCCCACTTTTTCCGCCCCGCGTAGCCTGATCACGACCAGGTCGCCCTCCCGCAATATCCCTGCCACAGCGAGTCCGTCGAGGAGCTCGAAGCCGTCCAGCTCCAGAACCAGAGCCATATCTGTCTTGGTCCCAAGTCCAAGCGTAGCAGACATCCGCTTCTTGAGCCCTTTGAACGTCTCGCCGTCCTCGTCTGATGCGAACCATGCCTTGATGGGCGGGAGTGGGGTGTCGGTTTGGATGCGAAAGCGCATGATGGGAGCACAGCGCCGTCTGGTAGGAGGACTATCGCCAGGGGAAAAGTATATGCCCTCCCGGAGATGTAAGGGTGAGAGTGGGCGAGGTGATGGCTGAAACCAAAGAGGAAATTCCCCTCGACGCGATCAGCCGGTGCTTCGGGCCGGGCTTTCAACTCATAGATTGACCTCGAAGGACTCTTCATTTCGTCCCCCGGACACCTGACTCTTGATATCTTAAAGAGTAACAAGGTAACAGGTTACAATTATGTCCATTGTCAAGTTTCAAATTACATTCAAAAAAGTGAGAGTCAAAGCCATACATTTCGGATACGGGGAATCGAACCCCGAGCTGCCGCGTATTGAAAAGGAATGACGCACAAATGAGAGGCGGCAATGTTAGCCGTTACACCATATCCGACAGCGCGACTGTTCGAGGGATAATTACTCGGAATTTAATCATCAGCCGCACACGCGATGCAACCCACATTGAAAGGAGGTCCACGATTTACCGACAGGAAGTTTCAGTCGAACGGCCGGTGCTTTGAGGCAAGTCGGCCTGAAGACGCAGCATCAAATCAACTTCGATTCAAGCTCAACCTGCCATAACGACTCCCTAGTATATCTCGACTACATACAGCTTTCCTTCTGTTTGACATTTGAAGAATATCCTCAAGCGCGTTTCCCTCATCGGTTAAGCTGCCATGTATGCTCGGAGAATGTTTTCTTACACAGCTTGGCACAACACCTATACACTACAACTGAAGACTGCCAGAGGAACCCTGGGGCCTGGCGAACGGCGAGTTTACCTGTCGGAATGTTAGCTCATGGTTTTCGTGCCGTCCTACCTAACCGGTCGTGCAGGCAACATACATGCGTGGTTGAGGACCATCTCATTCTTCTAGCACTGGATGGATATGAGTGCGTATCTGGATCATCGCGTTATTGAAGGACACGATACATAACGCGAATATCAACTTGTGTTTTTGGCGTGTGCATGCGAACAGCCCGAGAGGGTCATGACAGCAATCCAGATGCACAAAGATTTGCTATGATACGTATCTGATAGACAAAAGCACGAGATAAACCTGTGATCAGGGCTGCTCGCAAGTGACTATGGGGCCAGAGGTACGAGGGCTCCAGTATAGGAGCAAGCGAGCTGCGAGAGCCATCCTTCCATCGCCCGCAGCCACCACATTACAAAAGGCACAACTCACAGTAGAGAAACCCAGGCGATTCTGCAAGGCAGTGTCGACCGTGATTTTCTTCGACTTCACCATTCAGGGCACGTCATTCATTCCAACTTGAAGACGACTTCGGTCACAGTACGAATTATGACATAAGTGCACCGTTGATAAGGCAGAGATTACAGTTGACAGAACATTGTCCTCGCGGTATTTTTGGTTGACGCAGCGGCACGCCCACTGAGCTATGGGACTGCAAGAGATGATGATGGTGGAGATAAGCGCCGCCATGCACCGTCCACGCGATAATGACTCACCGGCCCGTGGTCGACAGCCGAGGCACGCTGATCTGTAACAGGTCCCACACCTACGGCCACTGGCCCACTGCTTCACTTTGCGCGATGCCACAATGGAGAAGTCGTCCCCTCGGTCCGGTGGACAGAGCGTGTTCATGGGTGTTAGCCTCCTCGAGGAGCGCATCCGTTATTGCATCCATGGCCATGGACGCTATAGTGGTCCATCCCACAGTACAGCATATTTGGAACCGCGAAACCCCTCCTTCCGACGCCGTCTCATCGAACATCATCTTCCCCCAAGAGATCTTTAACCTCATCTTCTCTTATATCGAATCAACCTCCACCCTCCTCACGACGAGCTTGGTCTGCTACGGCTGGGTGGACATCGGCAGAAAGCAACTTCGGCTACAGATTTCGAGCCCGCAGCGTGCAACCGAACTTTGCCGGTTGCTTCAATCGCCGTACGAGACGTTTTCACGCCATGTCCAGCTTCTCGAATTCACGCATTGGCGTCTGGAGCCCGAACCCCTCAGCACTTATCGACGGGCTCTCAATCTCTTACGCATCAAAGGTGCCAGGATCCAGGATCTTCACGTCCTCCAGAACGCGTGCCCCATCATCCTCCTGGCCCCCCAATATCTTCCCCACCTCACCACTCTTTTGTTCTCCTACCCGCACATCAAGCCGGACCATATACCCACCACGCTTGGCTTGACCAAGTCGGAAACGGTCCGGGACCTCCAGACTTTTCTCTCGTCCATGTACCACCTTCCTCACTTACATTCGTTGACGGTCAACGTGGGGTGCTCCTGTGAACCACCCTTGACGCCAACGGACATCAGCCGTGACGAGAATATCCCCCCTCCTTCACTTCCGATATTACACCTCTGTATTACTGGAGACTATTCCCACAATCTGGTTACATGGCTGCGGCTTCGGTGCAGAAACCTTGTGTCTCTCGACCTCGACACAGAGTGGCGATATCAGGACACGGCAGATGTTCTAGGTGTAGAGAGACTTCTCGGCGACAACTGCAAGACGCTTCGCCACGTCATTCTGCCAATATTCCAAGAGACCAACGAGCGCGGTGAGTCCGGTCTTTTTCATTCACCTACTATTTTATTCATGACAACCATTTTCAATCTACAGCCAACTTCTATGACCTTCGAATGTTGAGGAGTCTAGAGATCTTACAGGTGGTCATACAGTTGAGTCGTAGGGCATATCGGAGAGAAGGTGCTCTGGACAGAGCTTTGGAATTGGCCTTCCGGACATTGGAGAGCCTCGATCCAATGCACCCTCCAAATTCTACGATCATCCGTATCTGCAACAAGTATTTTCCTTGTCATTTTACAGGGGATCATTTGGCTCGCATCGACGCGTTCATGGGAAGATTGGGAATTGCGGTCGCGCATACTTCTACGTTGGTTGAATATACTATTGTATAGGCCATGGGCAATTCTCAATTACTACGACGATCACCGGGTGATGAAGAGGGTGTTAGATACTGGTGAGGCGGGCATAAGACTAGCGAAGGAGATACGAAACTAACACCCCGACCGACTAGGTACTCTTCGCCCTGGCAGACACCTTGTACTTGACCTCATACCCACCAATCATCCTCCCATTCCACCGCCCCAGCACGACATTTATGAGCCACCCCAAACCCAGTGGCGGGTCGCACAGCACCACGTCCGTGTGGTCCCAGGACACGAGCACCTGCCAAAGCGCAGGCGGCTCCCCGATATTCGCGCACGCGCTCAAGTACCAGGCACGAATCACTGTAGAAAAACCCAGGCAATTCTTGTTTCGCTCTCTACTGTGTACTACTGTGTACCTACCTGCGTCGACCATGTCTCTGACTAGACATCCGTATACGCGAATATGATGAGCGCGCGACGTGTCATTCTTCTGTCTGTTAGTCGTTGCAAGAGAACAAGACGCAATTATATCAAATCAGGATCAGGCATTCACCATTGAGAGAGAGGGCCTCACGTTTCGGTCACAGTACGACATAAGTGTACCGTTGATAAGGGAATAATTTCAGTTGGGATGACATTCTCATCGCGGTCCTCGCGGTTGACGCAGTGGCACGCCGACTGAGGTATGGGGTTGTACGCAAGAGATGATTGTAGATATACAAGCACCGCCATACACCACCGACGCGACGATGACTCAGCGGCCCGTGGTCGGCAGCGTAGCGGCAGGAGGCACGGTGAACCGTGGGTTGACAGGCCTCACTGCTTTACTTCGAGTCGCATGCCACAGTCGGCTATTCTTCCCTTTGGCCGGGTGTCCAGAGCGTGCTCATGGGTGGTAGCTTCCTCGAGGAGCGCATCCGCTCGTGGATTCATGGCCGTGGACGCTATAGTGGTCCATCCCACAGTACAGCATCTTCGGAAACGCGGAACCCCTCCTGCCGTCTCATTGAACATCATCTTCCCCCAAGAGATCTTTGACCTCATATTCTCTCATATCACATCAACTTCGACTCTCCTCGCGACGAGCTTGGTCTGCTACGGATGGGTGGAAAGCAGCAGAAAGCAACTTCGGCTAGCAATTCCCAGTCCGCAGCGTGCGACAGAACTGTGCCAGCTGCTTCATTCGCCTTACGAGACTCTTTCCCATGTTCAACTTCTCGATTTCAGGCACTCACGTCGGCAGCCTGAATCCCTCGGCGCTTATCGACGGGCTCTGAATCTCTTACGCATCAAAGGTGCCAAGATCCAGGACATACATGTCCTCTCGGACGCGTGTCCCGTCATCCTCCTCGCCCCAAAATATTTTCTCCATCTCACTACCCTCTTGTTCTGCTACGGGCACCTCAACACGGACCCTACACCCAATACGTTTGGTCTGACCAAATTGGAAACGATCCGCGACGTTCAGACTCTTCTCTCGTCCATCTATCACCTTCCTCACTTACGATCGTTGACTGTCTGCGTGGGACGCTACTGTGACCCACCCTTGACGCCATTGGAAGAAGTCCACCGTGACGGGATTGTCCCCCTCACGTTACTTCCGATATCACACCTCTGTATCGCTGGGGAATACTCCCACAATTTGGTCGCATGGCTGCAACTTCGTTGCAGAAACCTTGTGTCTCTCGACCTCGACACACAGTGGCAACATCACAAAACATTCAGTATTCTAGGTGTAGAGAGACTTCTCGGCGACAACTGCAAGACTCTTCGCCACGTCATTCTGCCAACATACCGAGAGACCAAAGACGGCGGTAAGTCAGATATTTCTAATTTACTTGCTGTTATATTCATGGCAACTGTTATGAATCAACAGCCACGTACTATGACCTTCAAAAGTTGAGGAGTCTCAAAACCTTACAGGTGGTCATAAAGTTAAGTCGTTGGGCGTATTTAATAGAAGGTACTTTGGACAGAGCTTTGGAATTGGCCTTCCGCACCTTGGAGAGCCTTGATCCACTGCACCCTCCAAATTCTATGATCATTCGGATTTGCAACGAGTCCTTTCGTTGTCATTTCACAGAGGATCATTTGGCTCGCATCGACGCGTTCATGACAAGATTGGGCAATCCGGTCACGCATACTTCTACGTCGGTTGAATACCAGCCATGGGAATCCTCGGCTACTACGACGGTCCGTAAGTGATGAAGAGGTGTTAGAGAAGTACTAGTAGTCCGGGCATAAAACTGGCAAAGCAGATACAATTTCCATGAAAACAGACACCCCGACCGACTAAGTACTCTTGTCCCCAAACACCTTATACTCGACCTCATACCCACCAATCATTCTCCCGATCCACCGCCCCAGCACGACGTTCATGAGCCACCCCAAACCCAACGGCGGGTCGCACAGCACCACGTCCGCGTGGTCCAAGAACGCGAGCATCTGCCACAGCGCAGGCGGCTTCCCGACATTTACGCACGCGCTCAAGTACCCATAAAAGTTCTTCACGAAGATCTCGTCGAAACCGGGATTAGGGCCCCCCTTGACGCTGATGGTCACGTCGAGGTCCTCCCCGCTTTCTGGTGCAGACCAGAATGTGTGTGGGGAGGAGGGGCCGGGGGAGATGGTGACGGATTGTCCGGCGGTTATGGTCCCTTCTTTGCCTTGCAATGTGTAGGCCATGATACCGGAGTTGACGGTGAAGGTTTCGGTTTGGTAGATGTGGTAGTGGAGGGGAGCTGGAGGCGTGTGAGACTGACGATGGATGGAAATGAATGGATTTACTCACGCGTAGCAGTGCTTTCCCTCCCAGCACCGGTGTGTGGGTTGTTCGCTTTGAATATCTGCCGCGAAGTAAAGTTGCCCACGCCGTCAGCGCCCAAGAAGTATGTCTTCAGCGCTCCGTCAAAGTAGAGCCACGCGCCGTCCGCATCGACGGCTATTGGTTTCAGGTCATGCTAATGTCGCGATAAGTCAACGTTTGTTGCAAGAGATAGCAAGCGAAGCAAGCGGGCGCGGATAGAAAAACATGCCAAAATGTATGAGCAAACGTCAGAATAGGTGGCACGAAGAGAGAACAGCAATGCACCTTCGGAAACAAAGTAGCAAACATCCTCGTAGTCCTACAACGGTACAGGTTAAGAAAGAGCCACGGGAGATTCGAGCAAGTGATTTATAGTCGCTATCAGCTGCCAAGACAGCATATTGCCGGCCGTGGCCGGTGCCTGCGCTAAATAACCGCGCAGCCACCGCGTCTTATCTTCCGCACATCACGACCCCGCTCTGAGACTCAGACCGCCCTCTCGTCGTCAGCTATGCTCGCTCGTCCGCTTTGTATCTTCATTGGAGCTTGGGACTACCGAGACAAACGCCACCTGGCTCGTTGATGCAAGGCCGTAGCACTTCTTAGCACAAACAAATTCTTCGTAATGACGCTGTGCATTTACTGTCAGTTGCTGGACAATGTCGTATGCTTCTTTCCTTCTGTCCTGAAAAAGCCGGAGCAAGCATACACTTCACGTTCATTGAAAACGAACGTCGGATATGAATCGGTTACTTCAGGGAAACTTGTCTAGCAAACGAGGTATGCTAAATCGATGATACCAGACTTTTCTTGGGTCATCTGTAAGAACGAATCGCAGCTGACGGTGCGTGCGAGCTCTGGGGAAGCTAAGTAACCAGAACTAATCTCATCGCAGGTCATCTGTCCCTGTCCGTGATAGCCCCTGTAACGAAGCCTCCGGAGTCCGAGCTATGCCGTCATGTCATACATATAACGAGTTTCCCTGCCCGATGGTCCACCCCAACTATCATGGGCCTTTTCCCCAAGGTGCGTGCGCCGTCTCTCCCTCGTCCTGGTCAAAAATTGCCCGACTTCCAAGGACTAATCTTGTTCTCAGATCGACCTCGAGCCTCCAAGAATTGAAGAGGATGGTGCTTGGGTGTTCTTCGACGGCGCGGTGAAAACATGGGCAATTCAGACGGAAGACTCGGAGCCAGGGACATTCACGTCGCGGAATATATACAAGGCGAATAACCCGCACTCTGGCGCAGGGAGGGGGAGCACTATGACGCGTGCGTGTTTCGTACCCTCGTTCTTCCGTCTCCCATTCATCCATCTTCTTCAGCGCCATATCACTGGCACATATATCAAACAGAGACCTTCACCGTCAAATCCGGGCTGATGTGCTACATCCTGGACGGCAGACAAGCCCGGCTACGTCCCGGCGAAAGCGTCTCCATCCCGCCCGGTCACTACCACACTTTCTGGAACGAGGAAACCACCGGCGTCGACCTAGAGGTATATATCACAGTCTCCGGTGGACCGAATTCGCACCCTGGATTCGATGAACTGTTCGTGCACAACTTATACGGATACTTGAGCAGCTGTGTCAAGGCGGGGAAGTCTCCGAATGTTTGTCAACTGTTGGCGTTCAATGACCATGCAGATGTGGTGGTGGCGGATTTCCCACTTTGGTCTGGGCGTTTGATGAATGTCATTCTTGGGAGGTGGTTGGGGCGGTGGATTGGAGGGTATGAAGTTGAATATAAGGAGTTCAGCGGGAAGAGTGATTGAAGATGTTGATTCGAGGACAGACTGTTATTGTAAAGCTGTATGAATAACTTCCTCCCCCCCTGCTCTTCTATAGTGTAAGCAGTTGGTGCGACAGGTCTCGCTCCTGCTGTGTGATGATTGTCAACCGTACGTATAGCATCAGCCCGGCCGGCAATCGCGAGTTGTCTTTTGACCACGATCGTCTTTTTCCCTTCCGTTTCAATGCATCTCACCCAGTTATCTTCTGCCATGATCGCGTCGGCCAGGACTGTGCGACTACGCGGAGAGATGGCCTTCGATGCAGCTCTAGTGCACCACATGGCACAGCGCCTCCGAAAGCGCACCGGAATGCTTCCTTCCAACACCGTCTCCTGCGGTGGCATCTTTCCGCAGGAGCTCATAAACATCATACTCTCATACTGCGATGACTACACGACGCTTCTAGCATGTGGTCGTGTCTGCTACGCCTGGATGTGCAGGACCCGAAAAGAGCTTTCCTTGTACATCATCACGCCCACTGATGCGGCCAGACTCTGTCATCTACTGCACTCTCCGTACGAGACATTTTCCCCCCACATCCGACGCCTCTCTTTCCGAGGGGGCAGTCCTGACCGATGGTCCCTCAGCCCGTCATACACCCGCCTGCTTAACCTGTTAAAGATCAAAGGCGCGTCCATCGGGGACCTACAGGTCGGAGAGCATTGCTGTGACATCGTCCAGCTGGCGCCCCAGTACCACCCAGCCATTACGTCCCTGTCCCTCCAATACTCGACAACCTCTACGAGATTCGCCTATTCTAATCGGGAAGGAAACATATGCGATATCAGGACTTTTCTGTCAGCCACCCTTCTCTTCCCTCATCTGCGGTTCCTCACTGTAGAGGTGGAGCTTTTCTCTGACCCGTGGATGACCAACAATCGCTCTGATTTCGCGGCTAGAGCGTCCCTTCCCCTACTTCCTATCTCTCATTTGAGGCTACGTGGGGAGTGGTCGTTGAAATTGGTGGAATGGTTTACAATTCGTTGTCGGAGCTTGGAGGTGTTTGACTTGCATGTGGGGTGTTGCCTTCGGAGTCAGATCAGCGGCGTTACCGTTGAACAGCTCCTGGCCGCTAATTCTTCCACTCTCCGAGAAGTGACAATTTCTATTCCCAAATTTCCAGGCTTACCGCGTCGGTCATCGTCTCATTCGAAGTCATCATCAGCACTGAGAAATTGATAGCGACTCGCATAAACCTTCACGCGCTGAAGAACCTAACCTCCCTCTGTATTGTCCTGATATATATGTTCCAGGACTCACACGACGTGTTGTTGGGGAAGACGGCGATATCGACTCTGTCCACTCTTGATTTCGCTCATCTCCCGAAAGGTATCAGGATACGCGCCACTGCATTTTATGGGGATGGGCACTTGTTGCTGGAATGCACTCAGGCACAGTTGAGGGCCGTTGGACTTGTTTTGACAAGCATGGGTTATACACTGTCATCGGAAGCAAAGACATACGTGGAATACATACAGGTAAGTTAGAGCATCACAGCCGGCTAACATTCGTGCTAACTTGCTCCCAGCTGCCATCAGCTTGACGAAGAATGTGTTGATGACAAGATGGAATTTGAGTTTGACTATTCGCGCAACGTAAATACGCGTTCCTCTCGTTGAGTCAGCGTTGACTAGCAACTGACAATCAGCCCTGTTAGATCTATATACCGCCCTCGTGCTCAGTATACTCGCCACTGAACAGATACAAACGAAATGAAACGTCACGTCCTCGCTGGTCGGTGCGCGTCCCTGTTGACGCTGTATTCGTGGCTCAATGTCGATTGACGCTGTATTCATTGTTGATCGCATTTCGATGAAATCAACTTTACCAACATTTCTCAACGAGCATCAGTACGTATCGTACGGACATTGGGGGAAATGTGGTGGTCGTGGCGGTTGTGGGCCTTGTTGTGGGCGTGAAGCTCGCCATGGAAAAAGTTGTGAGAGATGTTATTGTCACTGCCAGCGGAGTTCCGACTCGCGACGTGACGGACAGTGCGAACATCGTCATCGACACTGCGAACTCGAAGCTCGCTGATAGGAGAGTCGTGAGAGAAGCCGATGTTATTTTGTCTTAGGTCGTGGCGGACGAAAGTACATACTGTATTGATGTGCACAGGAATGCAACGGACGAACGTTGTGTAAACAAGCTGGAGAACCTGGGTCGTTTGCCATTACATATGCCACATTGCTGTTAAATAAGCCAAAGCCTGAAAGGTTCGAATGTGTTTCAGTGATCTGTGGATCAAGGAGTCTGCCTATTGAAGAGCATGATCTTGACATGGGGCACATACCGTCATACGAACACTACTGGGTCCGAGCCCGAGCCTGGGTTGCCTTTTGACCACGACCCATATTCGTCATTCACAATGATTCTTACCAAGATATCCTCTCTTGTTGTCGCCTCAGCGCGAACCGCTAAACTACGAGGACAGATGACTTATGATGCAGTTCTCGTGCATCCCATGGCGCAGCGTCTGCGAAAGCGCGCTCCCCCGGATCCTTCCCAGTCCAGAATGGACTCCGAGTCTGGGTTCATCCTTCCCGGAGAGCTCATCGACATCATACTCTCATACTGTGACAACTACCCGACGTTTCTGGTATGCAGCCGCGTTTGCTACACCTGGATGTGCAGGTGCAGAAAACAAATGTCGTTGTACATCGCTACCCCCGCTCGTGCAGTCAGACTGTTTCGGCTGCTGCTGTCTCCCTACGAGACGCTCTCTCCCCACATCCAGAGTGTCGTCTTCCAAGACGTAGATCGCGACTTCTGGTCCCTCAACCCGAAATATATACGTACGCTCAATCTGCTCAGAATTATGCGCTCGGCCATCAGAGACTCGGATGTACACGCCGGGGAGGATTGGCGTCAAATTGTCCTACAGACAATGCACTATCATCCCAATGTCACATTTTTTTCTCTTGAATACAGGTTCTACAGGCAAGGAGCAGAAAGTCTCCGCATCAGAACTTTTCCGCCATCCGACACTCCTCCCCATTCGATCACTGCCCCGTCTGATTTCTGGCCACCATTGTTGGGCAGGCGCCCCGACCCCACGAACAGGGCTTCGCTGCCAATATCTCACCTAAACATAGGCGGAGAGTGGTCGTTGGAGTTGATAAAATGGCTTTCACTTCGCTGTCGACGCTTGGAAGAGGTACACCTAGAGGTTGTGTGCTGCGTGCCCGGTCTCCAAATCAGCAGCGCTGCTGTCGAGCAGCTCTTGGACGCTAATCGCTCGGACCTTCGAGCCCTAACGATCCCATTCAATGACAATGCGGACTCAAACGTACCGCGTCGGTCTCATTTTCATTCGGACCTATCACCCTCTGCTGATGCCAAATCACAACAGCGCCACGTATAAACCTTCGCAGGCTGAAGAAGCTGACATCACTGTGCATCGTTCTCACACGAATGTCACACAGAACGCAGGAATTTGTTCAACCTGCGATATCGACGCTGTCCACGCTTGATCGTGCCCATCTACCAGAACGCGTCAATATCTGCGTCGGGAAGTTTGATGTGTTTTGGTCGGTCGTGACTAATAATGCGAAGACTCAGGAGGATCTCAGGCCGGTTGGGCGCGCATTGATAAGCCTGGGGTATAGCCTGTCGTCCAGAGCGACGGCCAGTCTGGACTACATAAGGGTAAGTCGTGCGCCGCATCTCCTCAACTTCCCAATTCATTTTGATTTGCCTCAGCCACAGAGTCCTTGATCATGACGAGATGATGCAGTGTACTATAGGATTGTAACGCGTCTGTAAGCAATGCATGTCGTGATTCGGATGAAAAATGAAGAAGACACCCGTTGAACAAGGTACCAAATACGATCATTTGCCCCACTAGTACTTATGCCATGCCAAAGCATGGAAGGCTCGAGTTATGGATACATACCTGAGTAACAGGATGCGCATAAATGTATAGATCGAGGTCACATCTTTCATCTACTGTAGACTAGTATTAGTAGTTCTGAAACTTGGAGGGCAAGTGTAGGCCCGAGCAGGCCGACTCTCGCGTGTTGCCTTTTGACCACGACCATCCTCATCTTCTACGATGCTTCTTACCGGGATCTTCTCTTCCGTTATTGGCTCAGCGCGAGCCGCTAAACTACGAGGAGAGATTACTTACGATGCACTGCTCGTACATCCCATGGCGCAGCGTCTGCGGAAGCGCACTCCTCAGCCTTCCACTGGCAGAGTGGACTCCGAGTCCGGGGTCGTGGGCGCCGTCTTTCCTGAAGAGCTTCTTGACATCATACTCTCGTACTGTGATGACCGCCCGACGGTCCTGGAATGCAGCCGCGTTTGCTACGCCTGGCTGTGCAGGTTCAGAAAACAGATGTCGCTGTACATCGCTACCCCCGCCGATGCAGTGAGGTTGTGCCACTGTTGTGATTACCTGAAAAGCGCGTCGAAAGTCTTCTAGCGCTGTTAGTTCAAAAATGCGTACGAGGATACGTACGCGTCGGGTTCGTTTGCGATGAGCTAACGAGACGATGGGTACTCGATAGAGTACCAGGTTGCTTACTGTAAGTAAGCGAAATCCGGACGAGAAGATGATTGTTGTAAGCAGTCAGTAGATTACCCGTATCTACTGACAGTTGAGCTTATAAACAGAGTACATAGAATATACGAGAAGTGAATAGATTAACATAGAATATACTAGCTGGAACGCCCGTCGAGAGAAGAACTGCGCACCTGCGCAGCGGGCTGGAGGCCCGATGCCCGACGTGCCCGACGTCGGGGCTCGATCAACGAGTTGCCGAAGATTTCAGATATCCTTAACACTGCCCCCCCAGTCTTCTGTAGCTCGTTGATTCAGCTTTGCAACTCTTCTAGTTACTTGCCCTTACCTGTTTCCCATGACATTTCTAAGCATTCCCATCTATCATTCGGATTCCGGTACTTAGCATTAAGTATTAAAGGCACGTCCCCTCGCAACCATGTCACTGTTAGGAAGGTCGTCGACATCTCCGGATACTTCAGATGGATCGAATTCCGAATGGCGCGCATAGCCATCGTTCGCTTGCAGGCTATCCCGCGCAAATAAGACTGAGTACTCCATGTCGTTAGTCGAGAAGTAAGGATATCGAGGATCATACAAGCCTACCTCGTCCAGGAATAAGTCTTTCTGATACGAGAGTTGGCTGGCGGATTCCTCACCGTCTGCGTTCGACGAAACTCCCGGGAAGTCCTCATCCTCCATGGTTAATCCGAAGAGGCAAATATCGCTGCTGTCGATGCGACTCGTGAGATCGGTCATATGAGAAAAGTCCATCACTGGCATGGATCCCTCGATAGCCGGAATCGGATCCTCGATCAGTGGGAACGAGCGAAGGAAAGGTGATGAGGTTAAAGGAGTTGGAGGTACACTGTCCGGTGCTTCCGCGGTAGTGGAGACGTTGCTTATAGAGGAAGCATCCGAGTATTCCTCGTCCGCGAGATAACCGTCATCGCTCTCGTCGATACTCTCTGAGCAAGTTGATCAGGAAATGAAGCGTCAGGAAAATACAAGGATTAGTCGTACCTAGAGTCAACTCCTCCAGAGTTTCTGCGAGACCATCGCCATCCAGAAACAAAGGGAAGTCTGAGATAACTTCTAGAACCGCTGTAGAACCTCCTTCTGAGTTATGCAGCTCGTTAACCGCTGAGAATTCGCCGTCCTCCGTGAAAATACCCAGGTTTAAGCTATCCGACTCCTCGGCATTGTTATCCAACGTGTTCGTGATGGATTCGCCGTCATAAGCAGGCGGAGGACGGTAAGCCGGTGCCGCAGGGAATTCTGTGTATCCCTCGTCGCTGGGAGCGTAACTTTCGTGCAACAAAGGCGGTCTGAACGTGAGGCTTTCGTTGGGGTGCGAGAGAAAAGGCATGTTTATGGACGAAGCCGGATGGATGAATGAAGGAAGTGATACGTTAGAACGGTATTCCCTGAGGAAATGCTCGATGGTGACGCCCTCATTGCGAGCGACCGACTCGATGGACGAGGGTAGTCCGAGGAAAAGAAAATCGGCGTGTGTGATGCTTGCAATGTTTCCCCAGTGCATAACTCCGTCGAGACCTGAACGAGACGTGAGATTTTATTCTCGCATGCATTATTGCGTCCTTACCAAGGGAGTAGCATAGTAGAATCTTGTCTCCAACCCATTCCAGAATGTTAAGGAGTTTGAATTGCATGCGTCGGTACAGGTCGTGAACGTCGTAAGGATTATTGAAACGGTCCGCAGACATCTTGAAACCGTAATGGAAGGTGTCTTCGAGCTGCAGAAAAAAAAATTAATATCGTCGCAGACACGGATTCATGAGTCAAAGACCTTGTCCATATCCAAGGGATCAATGCCGAGCTCTTGAACCGCTCCCAAGGGAAGACGACGAATTCCATAGTAGTAGGCTTGATTTGGCGCTCGTCCTTTCCATCCGGCCTCGTATATGAGGTTGGATAGAGCTTGGATGGCCTCACGGAACGTCCTCTGCGTCGGTTCGTGTAAGGAGTAAGGCATGTTCGAGAAGTCGGAAACGTTGACGGAAAGGTCGGTGAAGTGATCGAACCTTTTAAGCGCTCGGGCTACCGTGTCGCGAAGGAAAGGTCGTAAAGCAGGGTGCTCGACAACAAGGAGAACCTTGCTGAGAACGCGAGCGTTCGAGATTAAGAGGGAAAGGTCCTGTGAAAGGGGGCCCAGCAGGCTGTCCTGCGCGTCAAATGTGTCGTCGATGGGAAGGAATTCGAGTCTTTGAGTCATATTGTGATGAGTGATGTTGTTGATAATTTTCTGTAATCAAGTACCTGCTTTTATCCCAAATCCACCTCACTATGTCAGTAGTCGCGATGTCCCTTCATTACTGCGCTTCTGGCTGCGTCGCTTCGCTAGCTGTCTTGTGTGAAAGGTTGAACTCATGAGGCAAGCATGAGGCGCCCCAAGCTGTACTGATTAGGCGGACATGAGGTGTGCTAAATGGTAGACGGAGACAAGATTTTTACGCGACTCGATTAGATGCCGCTATCGCCGGCGTCCATCAATTCATCTTGATCCCTTACCGTCATCGCTTTCCGGGCGTCCCTGCTTCATTTTCTGCGCTTGGCTGTCCATCCATTCCTGCAGAATTTCCGCCGCGTTTGCTAGTTCCTTGCGCGTTTTCCACCGGTCATGGCTAGGGTCAAAACCTTTGTACCTTACCTTGTACCTCTTGACCCGCCTGTGCTTTCCCGAAGCTTTGAAGAACCGCTCCTGTACTATGCTTTCTATTTCTACTTGGTCGTCGTAATCCGTGTCTCTCAGATTTCGCGATTCTCGGACGCCAAACTCGGGAGGTGATCGTCGGTATCTTTCCAGGTGCGCGATATTAATTACTGGGTGGATTAGACTGTCACTTGGCATTCTCAGCTGATAGGTCAGCGGACTGAGCTTTCGTACTATCTCGTAAGGGCCGGTATACTTGAGTAAGAGCTTTACTCCTCTACCCTCCTCCTTTCTGAGCATCTCAAGGCTGTGAGGATTCAGAACTACCTCTTCTCCTTCCTCGAACTCGTCGATTAGCCTTCCGTTGTTGTAGGCTTTTTCCTGAAATGCTCGACTGACGGCTAACGCATCCTTAGCTAGATTTCGCGCACTCTCAAATTGCTCAATCATATCTACGGCGCGATCGTCCTCGTGTTGTAAGTGTATCTTATCTGCTTTCCCACCACCTGTCACCGTGTCGCCTAATGGTCTCTGAACGTAGTCTGGATCCGCGAGTAGCCGAGATTCTGTCACGGGATGGAATCCAAACAGCAAGAATGCTGGCGAAAGTCCGGTACTGCTGTGCGGTGTGCCATTATATGATAGGGCCAAGGCATCCAAGTGAACATTCCAGTCGTCGCGTGCAGGGGCTACATACGCGCGCAGCGCAATCTCTAGTCCTTGATTAACGATTTCAGTTTGTCCATCTGCTTGTGGATGATGGGATGTGGTAAGTGATCGCTTCATTCCTGCGAGATCGCATACGACTTTCCAGAAATCGTTCTTCCATCGGGTATCTCTGTCCGTGATTACCTGCTTGGGAATTCCGAATTTACTGACGATTTCTTTCCAGAATATTCGCGCCGTCTGCTCTGCTGTAATGTGTACATCACACGGAATGAAAATGGCGTACTTGGTCAGTTTATCCACGATTACCAGTATGTTATCGTCTTTTGTCTTGGGTAATTCGGGAATGAAATCCATAGATACGACCTCGAATGGCCGAGTCGGAATGGGAATAGGTTGTAACAGTCCTACGGGTCCATGTCTGCGAGGCTTGGTCTTCTGACAAATGTCACAGGTTTCGACAAATCGTTTGAGGTCTCTAGACATTCCAGGCCAGTAATGAGTACCCGCGAGTCGATTGTAACAACGGTGATATCCGGCGTGTGCCGATTCAGTTGGTGAGTCATGTATTTCTTTCATTACTTCAATTCTTAGACTCTTAGGGACGCATAGACGGTTGTTTCCGTTACTGTCCTCGAAGAAGACGAATCCGTCATCCGAATAGAAGTATTGAGGAAACTTCGGGTTGGAGTGCTGTTTAGGGTCCTGAATGGAGTCGATAACGTCGCGAAAGTAAGCATCAGCTTGGTACGCTTCCCTCCATCGCTGAATTTCGTCTCCTGATACACTAATCAAGAGATTATAGTTCTCGGCTAGAGATGTAGGACGTTCGTACCTCTCAAACACGTCCAATGCCACCGTGAATACATTTGTTGAAATGATGTCTGTTGGATCTTGTTCGTGCAGCGCCTGGACCGTTTGTGCAGCCGTGCTGAGCAGTCGTTCCTCGAAGTGCTCTCCCAGTTCTTCGTACATTCCTCGGAGTGCGTCAGTTTCCGCGCTAGGTTCGATGCGCAAAAGATCCACGGACCTAGTGGAGTCTGTGGCTGGACCGGAATGCGGAGGCAGTCGTCTCCGAAGACGTGATATTGGATCCACATTCGAGTGGACTCGCCCGGCTCTGTGTACAATATGAAGATTAGGGAATGCAGAGTAGACCATTCCCCATGTAAGTAACCGCCGGTTTACGTTCTGAAAGGTCTTACTCCAGGTGAGTGCCGCGTGATCGGTTATTGCCAAAATAGTCTCTCCTTCGATATATGGCTGGAACTTTATTAAGGCTTCCTTCAGAGCCAACGCTTCTCGCTCAGTAGGTGAATAATTGCGTTCCGGATTCTTGAGGACGCGGGACCAGTAACAAATAACACGCTCTACATGAACTTCTGTATCCTCAAATTCCGTGTGCCACTCCCCAACCGGTGGAACATCGTTATGTTCTTTTGATATGCACGCTACAACTTGTGGAATCGGGAAGCCTTGCTCAAAAGCTGCTTTGTACCGCTCGTAAAGCTTGGTTCCTTGCAGATCACGAATCTTCACTGGCTGGATTTGTTGCAGAATGCCCGCAAGTCCGTAGTCACATGCATCAGTATAGACGCGATAAGGTCGTCCTCGTTGCGCGTAACCTCGGACTGGCGCGTTGGATAAAACCTCCTTACATAACCGGAAAGCCTCGTCATGCCGGTCTGTCCAGTTCCACTCTGAGTTCTTCTTGAGGAGCTGAAATAGTGGGTAAGCGATCCAGGCATAGAAGGGAACATACGAAGAAAAATATACCATCATACCTAGAAAGGTATGCAACTCCTTCACTGTTCGTGGAGTTTCCAACATCTGAATAGCCTCCACCTTTTCTTTGTGTGTAGACATGCCCAATCGTGATACCTTTTGTCCTAGAAGCAGCAGGGACTGATATGCAAAGTTGCATTTCTTCGGTGATAGTGTCAATCCTGATGAGGCAATGGCTTTCAGTACTGCGTCAACGTGCTTCAGATGTTCTTCAAAGGTGAGGGAAAAGACTACTATATCGTCGATGTATACCAGTGCAAATATCCAAAGAAATGGTGCCAAGACGTTATGCATGACTCTTTGAAATACACTTGGTCCGTTTCGGTATCCGAAAGGCATTCGTGCAAATTGCCACAGACCGCGATGACTTCTAAAAGCTAGTACATCTCGAGAATTCTCATGCATAGTGAGCTGAGTGAAACCAGATAACGCATCCAGTGTTGTTAACCACTGAGCACCGTTCAGTGCTTGTGTGATGTCCTCCTGTCGTGGTAACGGGAATTCATCCGGGACCACCATCGCGTTCAGGCGTCGATAATCAACTACCATACGTGGTTTCCCATTTCGGTATACAATGAACGTGGGCGCTCCCCATGGACTCGTTGAAGGTTCTATAACTCCCAGTTGTATCCAGCTATCAATCTGCTTGTCCATTACTTCACGGTTCGCAGGCGATGCCGGGAACGGAGGTAAGGATACAGGTACTGCTCCCTCTTTCAGAGGTATCTGCACATGAGCGGGGTAGTTACCCAGACGACCGTCTAATCCAAACGCGGCTTTGTTGGTCAGAAGTACTGCCAACAGCTGTGCACGTTGTTCGGCGGACAATTCCGGAGAGATGTTGATGCTTGTCTCAAAAACTTCCGACGGAATTTCATCGACAGCCACTTCTGACAGCTTAGGACCTCCCTCGATAGGTTCCGTGGCAGATGGATCGTCCTCCTCCGATGCGTTACGCTGTGCTTTTGACGATACCTCACTCTCGGACTGGGTAAATGCCGTTTCACTTCCAAGGGTGGCGATGCGCTTATTTTTATCGCGCGCGGCAATCATATGCCGGATCAGCAACGCGTCAGCCGTTTGTCTTTGCTGTACTCTCTCATCTCGAGAGGGTCGGTCTAACCAATTCTTTGGATTATGTGCCCTACTCAGCGCTTGGCCTTTCGAAATCACAACCGGTTCCGACGAAAAGTTGGAAATGTGTAGAAAGGGAGCGTCCTTCTCGATTAGAGAGTCAGGTGAGCCGAAAAGTCCCCGAGCATTGGTGTCCTGACTCATAAAACGCTCGACAAACAAGGAACGATTCTGTCCGAAGGAAGCATTCACAGGGACCTTGACGCTGGTTTCGGGGCCAATAACTAGGCATTTCTCCGATATCACCGCTCCGGACAGGCGTGAAAGTCTCTGCCGCCTTCTTGCTTTCTGAGCACGTCGATGCGCCTGAGTTCGCGTCAAGGTATTCTCCGCTCGGTAAGTTTGAACTTTGAAGCTCATTCCTTCCTCTGTGACGCGCGGGTCGGTTACAGAATTTGCGACTTCAATTTCTCTTTCGGTCTCCCCGAATCTCAGGAAGGTATGTCCGTCACGTCTAGCTACCGATAACGAATATTGATCCGCAAAGTCGTTTCCTAGAATGAACGGTGTACTCATCCCTTCCACTATGTAGGCGTCTACGTTCATTTGAACCGGACCCTTAGTAGTATGAAAGAATAGGTCGACGTTCACGAACTTTGTGATAGTGGAATTACCTGTCACCTGAATCAGGTTGATCTTTTGTCCCAGGCGAGGTCGCGGGTTGCTTTCCAACTTCTTCCACGCCTTTTCCGATATCAGGGTAATATCTGATCCCGTATCCACTACGACAGGTATACGATTCTTGTCCAGACTATCCACGGTCGCTGAAGCCTTTGTAGCGCGACTTCCCAGAAACGTTGTGCCAGGTGGACGTGCGCTAAGCTTCTTCAGCTCCAATAGAGGTTTTGCCGGGTTTACACCGGATATTGACTTGACTTGGTAAGTGACTCTGTCAATCTGTTTAGCAAGTCGTCGTCGAATACGACGGTTCCACTCAGGTTTCTCGTAAAAGGCCGTACACGCCGATGAATTTCGGGCTGGCGCTTTGGTCTGCGACTGTACTTCTCCCTCCAGGGCCGTTTCACTCAGCAACTCCGAGTCGTTGCTATTCACGGTAGTCTGAAGGGGACTACGAAAATCCTCCTCGGTATCTTCCTCACTGATGTCGTTCTCGGAGTCGTCAGACTCCGTGCATACTTCATAGTAAAGTGTATCGTACTCGTCAAAAGCTTCAAGTAGCTCATTATCCGCCGCAGCTAAACGAGTTCGTGCCGTCCGCATTGCTTGCTTGTGATACTTACATTCATTATCCCAGTGTAGCTCACTGCCACAATGTCGGCATGGTCGCGCATTTACCGACTTCGGAGTTCGCTTCGATATAACGGAATCATCCTTAGGAAATTTGGGCGGAGGTAAGCTTCGTGAAGCACCGACTAAATGAACCTGAACGTTCCGCTCAGACTTTCGCGTCGACTCGTCATCCTTCCGAAAGGACTGAGACCAATGTCTAGGAGGTAAAAGCTCCAGCAGCGCATCTTCGTGATATCTAATCGCACGTTGCAAGTCAACAAGAGTATCGTAGTACTGAGTTGTAAGGATTGTATTCCACTGGCTAGGTGCGCCATCCATGATCATTGTAATCTTTTCGGAATCACTCATGGTATATGCGATACCCACTAGATCCGACTTTCTTACAAAGTACTCGCTAGGAGACTCCTCGCGATGATGTTTTTCACGAAATGATGCATCAGTGGCTCTCTTTCGCTGACGTTCCCACCACTTCTTAGTCATATAGTAAGTGGTTATCTCATTCCGCATTGATTCCCAGTCTGTTTCGACAATCACACGATGACGACTTGGCAAGGACCAGTACCAGGTACTCGCAGCTCCAACCAATCGTTTAGGTACGATCTTCCCTAATTGACGATAAATGCGAGCACTCTGCGTTGCAATAGAATCAACTTTACGCAGCCAATGAACAATTTTATCCGTGTCCCCATCCCAGGTATCAACGTCCGTACTTTTGAGTTTTACATCAAAATGCGGTTCATTGGCATTGATCCGATTAGGGTCACCATTGTTAGCTACGCCGCCGTTGTTTCCTCCTCCTGGAGGACCACCACCCCCACCACCAGGTGGGCCATAGCCGCCACCGCCTGGAGGGGCGCCGCCGCCGGGAGGACCAAAACCACCGCCTCCACCGCCTGGAGGACCGAAACCACCGCCTCCACCGCCTGGAGGACCGAAACCACCGCCTCCACCGCCTGGAGGACCGAAACCACCGCCTCCACCGCCTGGAGGAACGCCGCCGCCGCCTGGAGGACCGAAGCCACCGCCTCCACCGCCTGGAGGAACGCCGCCGCCGCCTGGAGGACCGAAGCCGCCGCCTCCACCGCCTGGAGGAACGCCGCCGCCGCCTGGCGGGCCATAGCCGCCGCCTCCACCGCCTGAAGGAACGCCGCCGCCGCCTGGCGGGCCATATCCGCCGCCTCCACCGCCTGAAGGAACGCCGCCGCCGCCTGGCGGGCCATATCCGCCTCCTCCACCACCCGGAGGAGCACCACCGCGAGGTGGACCAAAGCCGCCGCCACTACCTCCTGGAGGGGGGTTTCCGCTGCGAGGTGGACCAAATCCACCGTCTCCTCCGCCTGGGGGAGCACCCCCGCCGTCAGGTGGAGCGAATCCGCGCCTTGGGAGCCCACCGGGAACCCCACTCCGACGATCGTCTGGATCGTTGACGTCATTGTTGCCGGGATGAGTCGGCGGAGGTGGGGGAGGCACTCCTATGCCTCCGCTGGGAATATTAGCATCTTGATTTGAAGATCGAGTCGGGTTTCGACCTTCGGGTAAGTCAGCAGCTTCCTGATTTGAGTTCCCGTCTCGGAACTGATATGTGGTGTAGAATTGCGGGCGATTAGATGGCGAGAAATGAGCAAAAGCCGGTGCTTTTCCTAATCTCACATTCAAACGATGCTGACGATCTGCATTAGGGGTTGATGTGGCGTCAGGACCGCCCATCTCGACAGGACGCGGAGGCGCTTCAGCGAAATTACTCCGCAGCACAGCAGATCCGTGTGGATACGAAGGGTTGACTGACTGTTGTACTGTAGCTCCCGGAACTCTTGGTGCCTGTCCAATGTTATGCTCTCCAATTGAATACCTGGCCGGTCTCGGCCGTAGCACCTGTGATATGGAATCTCCTTGAGCTGGCTGTCCAAAGTTGTCCGTGTTCAGTACTTGTTCCCTCATCTGTTCAAAGTTTGTTATGCCTGCAGGTGATTGCTCTAAAAACTCACGGCGATCGTCTTGAATGATGCGAATACTTCGATATCCTCCCGAAGAATGCTGCGCACTATGCGAAGGCGGAACGACTACTGGCTCTTGAATGGAACTCTGTCTTTGACGATTCAATGCTTCGGAATATCGAGGCACGTCTGTTGCTCTGAATCGACCATGATCTACTCTCTTGACAGTATCTTGTTCCGCATCTCTCCAGTATGACAATGTCACATCTGCCAAGGCATCTAGATCGGCCGCTCTTGCTTCTTGAGGGCCTCCTGTCTTCCAGTTATGATAACGATGCAGTTCTGCGAGAAAATTTTCTACCTTGGCGACAAACAAAATACCAAGGTACTCGAAATCTCTTTCTCGCACCCAGTTACTTGTCTGATCTTCGAAGATTCCCCAGGAGGGAATTACGATACCTCGTCGGCCGTATCGCTCGAGACTTCGTCGAGCAATATTCAGTCGTCGTTCAAGACGTTGAATAAACCTTCCATAAGAATCCTCGCGTAACCGGTAACCTACTCGAAGTCCAGTATTTACATCTCGCAGAATCAATGGTTCGGAAATCAAGACAGACAATTCATTCATTTCCTGACTGTAGACAGAGCGAATTTCCTCCAAAGTAAGTCGGAACAGATGACTGTAATCCCTTTCCTCTGCATCTCCAGCATGTTCAATGACCTCATCCACTCGTTTCAGCATCCTACTGGAGTTCCGCAGTCGCTGTTGAGTGGTTTCACGAGGGTCTACATACCGTCTCTCGAGCCAGTCTTCCAATTCGGCACGTGGAGCGAACTGAGGAAGATTTGTCAGTCCAATGTCAGAGTCTACAACCAACTCACCAATGTCTGGCGTGGAAAAGGATGACCTCAAGTCGTCCACTGGTCCCAAGAACTCAAACTCGCTTCTGTTAGGGTCAGCTAGTGTTCCTTCCTGATAGTGAAAGTCTCTCCTGGGTCCTCCAGAGCGCCTGGGTCTTGTATCGACAAAGCCATCAACTGGTGTTCGATAAGGTCTGTCCGACAAAGGGCTACGAGATGAAGATCGAAGCCATGAACGACCTCGAGGTTCTTCCGCGATCAATTCCTCCTCAATCTCTTGTTCTTCGGCGTCGTTATTCTGCACATCCGAGAGATGCCCAAGGTTATTTGGAGACGGTAGATTACTCAGTATACGCCCCCCTCTAAGTTGGGCACTCGCGATTCCGCCAGGCATACTCGGTCGCCCGAAGAGTGCTGATTGCGGTTCTGCACGTGATGGAAAGCCCGAAGTCGGAGCCGGTGTCGAGCGTCGACCCTGCGTACTCCGAAAACCAGTGCCGTTGCCCTGTTGATCGTCGTGCGCGCTACGCGCGTCTTCCTGTTGAGCCTGTTCTCTTTCAGCACTAGCCATACCCCACTGATGAGATTAGAGCCAAGGAGAAAAAGAGTTGGTTACCTGTTATGAATAATGGGGTGTTCTGTCTCGTCTCTGCAAAGCAAAGCCAATGTGTCCACCAGTGTTGTGATTACCTGAAAAGCGCGTCGAAAGTCTTCTAGCGCTGTTAGTTCAAAAATGCGTACGAGGATACGTACGCGTCGGGTTCGTTTGCGATGAGCTAACGAGACGATGGGTACTCGATAGAGTACCAGGTTGCTTACTGTAAGTAAGCGAAATCCGGACGAGAAGATGATTGTTGTAAGCAGTCAGTAGATTACCCGTATCTACTGACAGTTGAGCTTATAAACAGAGTACATAGAATATACGAGAAGTGAATAGATTAAGATAGAATATACTAGCTGGAACGCCCGTCGAGAGAAGAACTGCGCACCTGCGCAGCGGGCTGGAGGCCCGATGCCCGACGTGCCCGACGTCGGGGCTCGATCAACGAGTTGCCGAAGATTTCAGATATCCTTAACAGCCACCTGCTGCTGTCTCCCTACGAGACGCTCTCTCCCCACATTCAAGGTGTTGCCTTCCCCTTCCAGGACTCGGACGCACATTGGTCTCTCAGCCCGAAATATGTGCGCACGCTCAGTTTGCTCAGGATCAAGCGCTCGGCCATCAGAGATATACACCCTCGGGAGCTATGTGGTCGAATGGTCCTAATGGCAAGTGAGGACTATGCCGTTATGACATATCTTTGCCTCGATTATAGGTCCGGCCAAGAAGCAGGAACTCGCATCGACCTCAGAAGTGAGTTTGCGGACGGAAAGTTGCTCTCATACGTCGTTGCGTCTGGCTTCGACACTACCTTTTGGCCATCTGGCCCCCCTTCCCTTCTTCCGAACGCTGCTTCAACCAAAGTCTGGCCACCAAGGTCTGTCAGGCGCCCATTTACCACGACCGGGCTCCCCGATCCCACGAACAGGGCCTCGCTGCCGATATCCCATCTGAGCCTAGGCGGAGAGTGGTCGCTGGAGTTAATGGAATGGCTGTCATTTCGCTGTCGACGCCTGGAAGAGTTTCACCTGGAAGTCGTGAGCTGGCACTGGCAGCCGCTTACCCAAATCACCAGCACTGCCGTCGAGCAGCTCTTGGGCGCTAATCGGTCAAGCCTCCGATCCCTGACAATCCCATTCATTGACTCTGAGTACTCTCGCGTACCACGTTGGTCTCCTTCTCATGAGCGTCTTTCACCTTTGCTGATGTCAGGTCACAACAGCGCCACGTATAGACCTTCGCAGGTTGAAGAGGTTGACTTCGCTCTGCATCGTCCTGACGCGACAGTCACGACGAACGAAGCCTATTGTGAAGCCTGCAATATCGACGCTGTCTACGCTCGATCGGGCTCATTTACCGGAACGCGTCACGATCCGCGTTGGGGAGTTTGATGTGTTTCGGTCGGTCCTAACTGACTGTGGGGAAACCCAGGAAGATCTCATGCCCATTGTGCGCGCACTGGTCAATCTGGGGTATAGCCTGTCATCCTGTGAAACGGCCAGCCTGAAATACATGATGGTGAGTCGGTGCGCCGCATCTCCTCAACTTCCTAGTTTATCTTAACTTGCTCCAGCCACAGAGACCTTGACGAGATGATGATGCGGGTTACTATCTGATTGTGATGCGTCAGTAATGCATTCGAGTTTCTCTTTGCGATACCATCTTGAGCGAAAAAGTGAGAAGAATCTTGCAAGCAATGCAGGTCGTGATTTGGTATATGCTAGCAGTTACAAGTACTGGAAGACGGTGAATATCAGTACAGTAATGATTGATTGGACGAAGGCACGCACCATTACGTTCCAGCCATACCGATGATACCAACATGATCCCGGATCTTTGCAATCTCGCTGGCCGTGAGTACGCCCTTCGAGGCGCGCAGGAAGTCTTCGAACGCGTGCTGCGCATCCGGGGTTGTGAGGAATTCCGAGCTGCAGCCACGTCAGGATAGCGCATAGGAGCGAGGCATGGACGCACTTCAAGAAACCCAACAAGCGCTCCCACATCTCGGGCTTGGCGAGCGTGGAATGGTACGCGGTAATGTCCTTGCCGAGATCGCCCTCACCATCAAGGTTGAGCAGTATGTTCTTGGGGCTCGGGTCCGGCGTCATGCGGCCTTCCTCCACAGAGGGCGACGGCGAGAGAACGACGCTCGGGATGCGATTGTGGCGCTTCGAGCCCGAGATCGGGGTCGTGGGCGTAGGAGCGGCGATGGTGTTGACCGTCAGAGTCGGCGGCGCAGCGGGCTTGACGACGACGTTCACGACATCCCCGCCCTTGAAGCCGTACTCCTTGACGAGCTTCGTGTCCTGCAGCGCCTTGCCCTTGAGCAGCAGCCGAACGTCCCCGCCCTGCGCATCCCACTGCGATTTGAGATCCGCGATGGTGTCGGTGCCTTTGACGGTGACGCTGATGCTCTTGGCGGGCTTGAGCGACTTGAGCGTGAGCGCGATGGAGGAGGACGATTCGCCGGGTTTGTCTGCGCGTGCTGGGACAGGCGGGACGGGGATGGGGATGACGCCAATGCGTTTGGGGGCGTTGGAGGAGGGCTGCGCATAGTCGTCTGGGTAGGTCTTGGGTTGTGTGGCGAGGGTGCGGATGTACGTCGAGACGAAGGCGGCTTCAGCCATGATGGTAGGAGGTAAGTACTAAGTGACAACGGCACTATTCATACTACTTGAACGTGGGCCATGGCACATCCAGCTGGCCAAAGATCAAGTCGGATATGGTGTAACGGCTAACATTGCCGCCTCTCACGCGGCAGCTCGGGGTTCGATTCCCCGTATCCGAATGACGAAGACCATATTACCTTCTATTTTGGTTGCAGGATAATATATTTTCTGATATTTTTAAATTTTTGATATACAAATTACAATGCACATAAAACAGTGGCATGGGCCATGGCCCAGCTGCCCGCTGCTGGGCCCTGGGACCAGTGACCCAAGTGCACAATGTGCACTTCGAGCAACGAGCGACGAGACTCCGAATTTGGGAATTGGGAAACGCCAGTACTGCGCTGTGTTTTCTTGAGTTCTAGATCCTCGCTTGTATAGGCCAGCGACAAGAAACCGAGTGAAGAATTCTCCATTTATCACGAGTCGTCTTCTATTGGGTACGGGCAATGACATATTCCAGCAACGTAGAAGTATTTATCGTCACTGCAAGTCCAAATTTTGTCATAACCGCGTCGATGAGTGCCAAATGCTCCCCTGTAAAATGACAAGGAAAGTATTCGTTGGAGGTACGGATGATGATGGAATTGGGAGGGTGCAATGGATCGAGGCTCTCCAATGTGCGTAGAGTCGATTCCAGAGCTCTGTCCAAAGCGCCTTCCGTCCAATCTGTTAATCGTATGACCACCTCTAGCGATTCGAGACTCCTCAGCATCCGAATGTAATAGTGTGTGGCTAGAAATTGAAAATGATTGTCATCAGTGAAACAGCAGATGACAGAGAAGACGAGACTGACCGCCCTCGTTGGTCTTTTCGATTACCGGCAACATGACGTGGCGAAGCGTCTTGCAGTTGTCGCTTAGAAGTCTCTCCACGCCTAGAGTATTGATCTTTCGGAAATATTGCCACTGTATGTCAACGTCGAGAGAGACAAGCGTCCTGCAACGGAGCCGCAGCCATTCAACCAAATTCTGGGAGTATTCCCCAGCTATGCCGAGGTGTGAGATAGGAAGTAATGGCAGTGGGCGTGGGCCTTCCTCCTTGATGTCGGATGACGTCAAGGGTGGATCACAGTAGTGCGCCACGTTGACCGTTAACGATTTTAATTGAGGAAGGTGGTACATACACGAGAGAAGAGTCTGAAGGTCACAGACCGTTTCCAGTTTGGTCAGACCAAATGTGTTGGGTGTAGGGTCCGTGGTGAGGTGCCCGTAGCAGAATGAAAGAGTAGTGAGGTGGGGAAGATATTGGGGGGCTAGGAGGATGATGGGACACGCGTTCTGGAGGACGTGTATGTCCTGAATCCTGGCACCCTTGATGCGGAAGAGATTGAGAGCCCGTCGATAGGCGCTGAGGGGCTCAGGCTCCATACGCCAGTGCGTGAATTCGAGAAGCTGAACATGGCGAGAAAGGGTCTCGTAGGGCGAATGAAGCAGCCGGCACAGCTTGATTGCACGCTGTGCACTCGGGATCGGTAGCCGAAGTTGCCTTCTGCTGCTGAACACCCAGCCGTAGCAGACCAAGCTCGTGGCGAGGAGCGTCGGAGTTGATGTGATATGAGAGAGGATGAGGTCAAAGACCTCCTTGGGGAAGATGATGTTCAACGAGACGGCGGAAGGAGGGGTTCCGCGTTTACGAAGATGCTGTACCCTGGGATGTACCACAAGCGCGTCCATGGCCATGAATCCACGAACGGAGGCGCTCCGTGAGGAGGCTACCGCCCATGAACACGTTCTTCCCACCGGACCGAGGGGACGACGTGGCGTGCGACCCACAGGAAGGCAAGAGTGGCGCAAACTCCCACCCAAGGCGCAGGAAAATACATAGAAGGAGACCAGTAGACATCCGGAGACCAGGGCGATCATAGAGAAGACCGCACCAGTGCATGTACCTGATGATTTGGTAGGACATTTTCCGTGGCAAGTTGCGAAGAGACCACTAGCCGTGCTGTTGGCGTTGCACATGGTGAATGTCAAGGAGAGAAAGGGCGCTGGAGGCTATTCCTGTGCATGTTATGACGAGGGTCGGGACTCGGAAAGAACCCGTAATTTATTGACAAAGATCAATCGATCCATCACTGGCCAGTGGCGATGAGTCTGAGGAGCTGGACTAGTGCGTCAATGTTCGGAGGACGTTCTGGTCCCACACGCACGAAGTCGAAGGATTTCCAGCTGATCAAGAAGTAATTACCACATCGCGTTGTGATGCCGTTGGCATTGCGGAGCTATGTAATTGAACAATACGGCTTGGTTGAAGATATCAAACGTTAGCCTGTTCAAACATCCACATGGACACCCTTTGCCGTCTACTATCTCAGTCAAGTACAATA
The DNA here is from genome assembly GCA_019915135.1 of Strobilurus pachycystidiatus. Lineage (NCBI taxonomy): Eukaryota > Fungi > Basidiomycota > Agaricomycetes > Agaricales > Physalacriaceae > Strobilurus > Strobilurus pachycystidiatus. The sequence continues at coordinate 1,371,187 of JAHLMK010000010.1, forward strand.
CGATGGCTTTCATCCACATTAGGGAGCTGTTCTGCGCATTGTTCACCATTTCGCTTTATCCGGCATGACGGCAGGATCAGGACTTTCAGCCCCGCGACGACGGCATCGCGGCGAACCAATTTCGCCCTTCGATTCTTGATCAACTGTCAATGCAGTTTGAATGCAGTGCATACTCACGGCAGATGTCCAACTAGACCGCCACCATCACGAAGACCGTCATCCAGCATTAAGTGCTTGCTAATGCGGGTGCAAACACGTGGAAGAGCCAACTCAGTCCGTGTTCTCACTGGCAGACCCTTTCTCTCTCGATGTCCGGCACGTTCTGCGACTCTTGGAGAACGCACACAGATAACCCCATCTTTGACTTTGGGGCCTGCAGATGTAATGGGGAAGACACAACTGGCTATCCAGCGTCGACTGCCTGTTTCAACACCGTGCTCAAGCTCATCGCTGTGTGCGGCGCCCTCCTGTTCATTTTGGGCATCGTACTTCGCGCTCGAGGATTCAAGCGCGGGATGCGAGAGATCGCTCTCTGTACGCTTCTGATCATCTTCTCCATTCCGTTGGGGATTATCTACTTCATTGCTGTTGTCACAAAGCATCAGACTTGGAGATTGGACGCTTACATTGACATGCTTTTTGACGAGCTACGCGCCCGGCGGAAATCCACTCCCACCTTCTCGCCCGTGCTTGTCCAATCCCCCAAGCTACCCCGAGAGCTTTGCGACAGCGTCATCTCTTTTTGCGAAGGGGACACTAAAGCCCTCCTCGCCTGCAGCCTTGTCTGCATTGCCTGGGTGCCGGCGAGTAGGCGCCATCTGCTCATCACGGCCAGGCTCATGTCGCATCAGCGATCTGTGCAATTTGGTAGTCTTCTACGTTCGCCTGTTGAGACCATCTCGCAGGCTATACGACATGTCGTCCTTTCGGGAAAAGACTTTGGACAGCAAAGGCGCATATTACGGCTCTTCTACTTGAAGGGTATAACGTTGAGGAGCGTCATCGTTATTGGTCACGCCCAACGCATTCCACTCATCTCACGATACCACCCCTCTGTTTCGGAGCTCGCCTTTCGGGTCTTATCCAGTGGCTCTCGAAATCTGGAGGCGAGCGCGAGGCGACAGTTGGAGACATTCCTAACCCAACTGGTGGAGTTCAAGGATCTTCAGTCGCTGACAGTAAATGCTATCATCAAAACAAATGTGACCGTTTCCAAACGTTGGGATAGCGCGATGATCATGCCGACAGCAGAGTACCGGCTACCTATCAGTCGGTTGTATCTGATGGGAAAGTGGTCGAGGAAAATAGTCGAGTGGCTGCACGATCATTGTCGACTTCTGGAGCATGTAGATATCCGTACGGACGGCGGGTGGGATACAGACAATGCGCCTGTGGATGAGTTGCTGAGGGCAAACTGGCAGACGATTCGCTATCTTGCTTTGAACGTTTCCGCCGTCGAGGGTGAGCAGATATCAACACCTTTCCTCTTTTCCACCTCTGAAATGGGACGCAAGCTCCGCTCGATCTCTCGCCGTTGAAGAACCTTGGCACCCTTCACTTTCACCTGCTACCACAGTCAAGCCCAGATAGGATGACCGTTACACTGGACTGCGTCGTGAAGACGCTGGAGAGTCTGCAGTCGACTGCAGTGACGCCGGACAAGGTTATCATAAGGTGGACGGGAACACTACAGGATAGCCATATCTGCATGTGCCGTGATATCTTGGGAGAAAGCCTCCAGCTGTCTAAGACCTGTGAGCAGGAGGGCGGGCTGATTTACACCAATAAGAATTTAAAGTTCTGAAGTTCGTCTCTACATCTGCATTGCTTCAGTTGATGAGCTAGGTATGTATAAGTTGGGTATGTCGAGGCCACATGAGCTCCCGGACATTCTATTCTTACGAGATGTGATGGTTGTCCGGCCCCCCGTACCCTCCTGTCCATTTTTTCGAACGTATGGGACTCGGACAGCTTCCAGGAATACACTGAAATTTAGACGCCAGTCTGCCAGGGTCACCAAGTTCGTGTCCTTGTCAAGCCACCGCCTCTCCTTGACAGGTCCCTGGCCAGAACCGCCGTGATTGATAGACACGCACAGCTTAAGTTCTCAAAGAAAGGCGGTGAGAGGACCCGTGTTTATGCCCTCAGAGGTTGAATACAAAATCCTGACATTTTTTCAAAAATTTTGGGTGAGCTAGGATCAAAATCCTGACAATTCTTGACCATTGTTGAAGTAGGTAGGATAAAAATCCTGACAATGGCGGGCTCAGCGGGCCCCGACGCGCCAAATTTGGAACCAGGAGTCCACGTGACCAGTCTCGGCAGCTCTGCCGGGCAAAATTTGTGACCAAAAACCCCAGGTAAACCCAATTTTGGTGATGTTAGATCGAAAATCCTGACAATGGAGGCGCGCGCAGCGCCGGCAAAAATCCTGACAAATTGGTCACAAAGAGGGAAATTTGTATCTAACCTCTGACAGGATAAACAGGGGTCCTGCGGTGAGTCGGTGACAAGACCGCGAGCTGACAGATGCATATCACTCCGATCGGCAGGCGGGCTACCCTGCCGTTATTATATAACAGCTATAACAGCGCGTTCGCGATCATCGCAGGGGTCTCTTCCTCCCTCCCATGGCAGATTACTGTGATGCATGGCGTAACGACACTTCCCACCCTCTGATATATTTCCAGGTCTGCAAATGTCACGGCGAAGACGCGGCGGGCCTGTCCGCTAAAAAGGCATGCGCGGATAGTGCTGGTCGTCTGGTTGGGATAATCCTACCATTCGTCATTCTTACTGCCGTGGTTTGTTGGTGTCGCGGCTTCAAACAGGGGATCAAAGACGTCCTGTATTGGTTCTTTGTCTTCGTCGTTGGACTTCCCCTCTGGTGGATTTGGCTTATTCTCGGCGTGTTGGACAACCACATCAAGTGGCTGTTCGCATACTGTGATTCTCTCCTCGACCATGTACGTCTCTACAAGCTCAAATCTTCATTGCAAATCTCCCTCCCACTCCATGTGCTTGACTTACGAAAACCACCTCCGCCTCTCGACGGCAAACTACAAGTTCTACCACGGCTGCCGCGAGAACTCTGCGATGCAATCATTGTGATGTGCGAGGACCAAAGAACGCTGTTGGCCTGTAGTCGCGTCTGCTACGCCTGGGTTCCAATGAGTAGGACCATGCTCGACATGGACATGAAGATCCTGACTCACAGCCGCGCGTCTCGACTCAGCAGTCTCCTCCTCTCACGTCTCGCCACTATCACCCCTAGTATTCGTAACATCGAGCTCGGGGGGAAGCACCGAGCGCAACATTGGCGCCTCATTCGCCTCTTCCACCTCAAGGGAGTCGAACTCTCGAATGTGACGCTTCGACGTTACGCGCGCCCAGCCCACTACGTCGCTAAGCATTTCCCCGAACTCGACGCGCTCACCTTCCATGTCATCCCCGGAGTCTCCGACTTTAGTGGGAGACAGGCGGGCCCAGCAGGCGAGCTGCGTACATTGCTTTCGGCTGCTCTGAAGCTGAAACGCCTGGACTCGTTGACCATTCACATCGAGATGCAGGTGATGCCTGCTAATTGGAACGACAAGTTGGTGGCTGAGGCAGAGAAGCATACACAGACGCTAATCATTCGGCGGTTGGTGGTAAAGGGGAGATGGTCGAATGATCTGGTACGATGGGCGAAGACCTGTTGCACCAAGCTCGTGACACTCGAATTGATAACAGAGGGAGGGTGGCGGCACCAGACTCTAGCGAATGGACTAATTGGCGCAAACTGGCAGACGCTACAGGAGCTCACTTTGGCAATTCCGGATGCCCTTGGTAGATTATCTTTGCGAATCAGGTTGCAGACGTGTCTGACGGTCATCTCTTAAGTTGCTCTAGACTTATCAACGCTCCGCGATCTCAAGTCGTTGACTCTCACCATCAATCTGGCCTCCACAGCAGGTCTGTCTCTTGGTGCCTTCAGCGCACTGGACACCCTGCGGACCGTGGATAAGGCGCGCGCCCCGAAGACACTTACCCTCATCTCTACGAAGCCAGATGTCCTGTTCATCGAGTCCCATTTGGTGGCATTTGACGAGATTGCGGTTGGGGTATTCAACCTGGGAGTTTCGGACAGAACTGTTCGTACTGACACTGTGGTCTATCGCGACGAGACAGTCATTGATGAAGTCGCAACTGTAAGTTGTTCGGCGATGTGGAAAGTGCAAGTCAGTCTTACGCGGTTTTTTTAGGTTCCGCCTCCGTGAGTTCCTCTCGACGGGCCATTTGATGGGGCTGTGCAGTAGCAGCCTCCTGGTCATGCTACGCCGCATCGCTTTTCTTGACTTCGGGAAGAAGCTATAGACTGGATTCAGAAGGGCGGGATATCGCGTACTTGCTCGGGATATCCACATGGATCACGTCGCGATGCTGGTCAGTCCGAAATCCTTCGGGACAGCGTCAGGTCTAGTTTACGCTACTTGCTACATCAACAGTTATATACAGTGTAGTAGTATGCGGTAGTAACTATATACCTCCGATTTTTTAGGCGCGTCTGTATTCATATTGTGAATATTGCCCACATCGCACCTTCATACAAGAAAGCAGTGCGAATACACAGAATCAATGTCCTTGTCGAACGTTGACCTTTCACCCTTCTAGACCAGACAGTAGACTTATATAATCATCATTCTGTGACCTCACGAAGCCCGACAGCCGTCAGAGGCAATATCGCCAAGCCTACATAGAACCTGAACATCGCCTTCTTTATCTGGAGGTTTGTCGGACGCAAGAAGCCAACATTTATTCGTACCTGAATTTCTGTATAAACATCACGAGCCTGAAGCTGTCACTACTGATTCAAAGCTCGTCCATGTTACGAATATACATCAGCAAGCCCTCTCGTCTCACCGCGCCAACGAGCCTGAGCCTGTTCAGAAGAACGTCCTCAAAAACTATCGCCTGACCATTCTCAAGCGTTCCACTGATAATGACCTTCTCTAGTGCGTTACTCGGGATTAAAGTCTGCACCGTCGTGGTTGCACAAGCAATGGCTGCCGCTACCTTGTCCGCATCGACAGGAAGAAAGAAGCGAAGCTCGGTAAGAGACTTCAAGGGTGAAAGGTCGATTGGAGCTAACCAAAATCAGCATCTGTACAAAGAAGCAAGAGTGGGAGATGTGCTAACCATCGACAGCTGGGATATTTAGCCTTAGATACTTCACGGTTTGCCAGTTCCCCCTCAACAACCCATTCATCAGCGCACTGTCTCTAAACCATCCGGCGGATGTGAGTACATTCACGTACTCCAGACGGCGACAGCGCGTCTCCAACCATCGCACCGCCTCGCGAGACCACGTCCCCGTCAGCCACAGAGACCGTATAGGGAGTTGCACATTCGTATTTGACGATGACCGCATCCGGCGATTCCGAAATCCAGGAGCAGCGTGGCCATTGACGTGGACAACGAGCGATCAAGACACTCAAACGCCTCTATCTGCCAGAGAAACGTCTCTAGCTTCCGTCTCATATGGGCCTGGCGCCTGGATATGCTGCTGGCATTGGAGACAACGCCCAACATGAGCTGGGTGACGTGGGGGTGATATCGTAAGAAGTCTTGGAGCCGACGGGGACAACCTATGACAGTAACTCCCTGCAGCTTCGAGGTACAGCAGACGCAGGATGCGTCTTTGCTGCCCGTAATCCTTCCCGCCCACCACGACATGCCGGACCACCCCAGAGATATTCTCCAGAGGAGAACGTAAGACCTGACCAAATTGAACGGATCGATGATGCGACATGAGACGGATGATGATGGACAGGTAACGCCTGCTGGCGGGGACCCAAGCAATGCAGACGAGGCAACAGTTCAGGAGCGCCTTGGTGTCTGCTTCGCAGAACGCGACGATGGTGTCGCAGAGCTCCTGTGGTAGCTTGGGGAATTGATCGATCATGGTCGAGGGAATTGGAGCGGGAGCTCGCCGAACGTGCCAATCATCGAAAAGTATATCACTGAAGGCCCTCAGTTTCCACGTCTGATGCTTTGAGAAGACGTAGATTAGGCGGATGATCCCTCGTGGTATAGCCAAGATCAGCATGGCCATTTCCCGCAGTCCACGGCCGACCCCGCGACACCATAAGACCAATGTCAGCACCAACACAAACGGCACGCATATAGCAAGAACCTTGAGAATGGCCCCGAAACAGTGAGATTCTGCGGGATATCCATCCGTGCCGCAACCGTGGCATCTGCAGGCGCCAAAATCGAACCTGGGGTGGTCCGTCTGATTTCGCCAGGCGTCGCAGAAGGAGATGGACATGGTCCAAGGGGACGAGATGGGGGGTACCCAGTCCAAGGTCAAGTATATAAGTCGTCGGACCATGTGGTCTTCCCGCGGTGAATTCAATTATGGATGATGGGCTCTTGACGGGCGGAGGTTGAGGGGGTCATCTGAAGGATGAATGAGCAAAACAGCATAATCGCAGAGCAGGTTGAACACCACTGTCTGTGCCTGCTCGCAGTAGAGATTTCGACGTACATTGATAAATGACGTATCAGAGTGCATCTCGATGTCCATCTGTCGCTCCTCAGTCTTCGACGACTGTTTCCTTGACCAGTTCCACGCCTCTTTGGCGACACGTTCGGGCGAGCTGCGAGCCGCGTGATAGCGGACCAGGGGAGGTGCACAAAGGGCTCAGAACGAGGGAGGGTTGGGACGCGTATCTGGTTGAGAGAGCACGTCCGCAAGCGTAGGGGGGGAGTCGGCCATTTTCATCGCCGGATGAAGGATGTGTAGCGTTCGAGACCCTGGGGTAAGAGAGGATGGCTGCGATAATTGCTGCCATGAAGGCGAGCACAAAGTCGGACGCTAGGTGTTCGCTCGCAAAGCCCCATTCGATCTGTCTTGCTCGCTATCGAGAAAAGCAATGTCGATTGTCCTGGCTGATGGATAGACCATTTTAGCCAACGTCAAAACGAGATGCCGCTTGGCAGCTTACCTGGAGCCTCTATCGTAGTGACCCGCGGCAGTGGTAGCAGCACCGCTGAAGAGTAACTGCGTTGCACCGGCAGGAAAACGTCGTTCGTTGCTGCGAGAAGAATAGGGAGAGCCTCCCACAATTGAAATGCCGTCGTTATCCTTCTGATTCACGTTCCAAGTAGAAATGGGCGGGCGTAGCAGTCGACGAGAATAGCCATGGTCGTGGTATGGTCGTGGTCCATGGAAGAGGCTGCCTCAGGCAGAATAATTCATTACACAGCCACCTGAGATAAGATAAGATTTTGTGTCAGCTCAATCATTTTGGCTCAAACCCGTCCATCGAACATACCAGATGCTGTACAATGAGACAATATGAGCTAGTACATCGAAAGCCGTAGATTACATCGGTATATGGATCTACTCGAGGAAGAATTCCATCAGATTGGATTTCTCAACAGCGTCGTGTAGTAGGGTAATGTCCATGCCCTCGCCTTGGATCTTCAGTAAGTCCTCCCTATAGTCGTCTCGCAACTCTTGCCGTTGTCTTGTTTCCATCTCAAGACGAAATATCTTCAGATGTCCATTCTTCCAGCGCGATGTAATGAGATCAACAAGGGCAATCTGCCAGCGGGATGAGTTGAATTGTCCTGAGCCAATCTGCATGGTCAATTGTTCCAGTCGAGGAAGTATGAAGTCCCGGTCCGGGTCAGGTTGGACGGTCCCTCGTAGAGGATTAATCAGGACGCGCAGCAAATCCTCTTCTCGACTGCTCGAGATCGTCGGGAGGGTAATGGTGAGTTCCTTGAGCTGCCTCAGGAAATCGTGGCTGAAAAACGCCGGTAGTAGGTGTCCAGAGCCTTCTATAAAGTCGCATCTGAGCAAATGGAGCGAGGAAAGCGAACACTTGGAGCGTTCTAGCAGGGCAATGATGATAGACAGGACACCTGAATCGCCGGCAACCGGGTCAATACCATCGATGACTCCTCTGGAGACTCCGACCGTAAGATGGCAAAGATTGGGCAGTGTGATACTGTTCAGAAAAGCGACCGATGAGACGCTCAGGGACGTAATTCTAGAGTGGATTGTCTGCGGTGAATAAGATAGACTGGGAGGAGCAGGGTCGTCGTCGAAGTGCGACGACAAGACAGCCAACGAATTAAGGTCAGGACAGGCCTTCAATGCCTCGATTGGTGCTTCCCATGCGTCCAAACCCAAGTAAGAGTTACTCTCATCTCTGAAAGTCTCGAGCTGCGCGAACGGAACAGGGAAAGTGGAGCGTTGGATGTTTCGGACCGTCAAGCGTCGGAGTTCGGGGGCAACTTCGAAACCACGCACGCTATATCTGGTATTGTTATACGCCGGACTGTCGTCGGGATCAGAGATCTTTAGCGTCAATTCCCTGAGTCTGGGGACGTTTCTGCGAACGGCAGAAAGACATAGGACGGCCGATGTGGGGAGATTGAGAAAGTGAATGGCATGCCATTGTGGTGCGTGTTCGCACAATATGGCTATCAGAGCCATAACCATGGTCTCGTCCTCGACGCGACAAGACCCGGAGCATGGACCGTCGCGAGCCCCACCTGCCGGTTCATCGTCAGGGAAATAAATGGGAGATGGGCTGTAAGAATAATGGTAAGGCGACAGGCGCGGCGGTGGGCATTTATGACGTGTCATGGCATCGATAGAAAACGTGAGCGGACAATGATACCCAAGCTTCTCCAGCACCGAGCGGAGCAGAGATGGCGGGTCGCGCAAGCGCCTGATGTCTGATCCAGTTAGTGACACCTGAGACCAGAGACGGGAGCAAGAGCCAGCCGCCATTCTCCAGGAACGGCAGACGCGACCGAGTGCCCAAGGTCCCACTGCGGTATCGAAAGACACAGGCGTTCCGTCAACCGCATGGAGAAAGATCTCCTGCAGAATCTCGAGTGGGAGACGACGTAGCAGGATGCACGCGACGCGATTCTTGGAACTTTGGTAAACGGCGCGCAAATCTTCTAATTTCTGCATCTCTGCTTGTTTCGACTTGATCCACTCGATTCGTCCGTCAATGTGAGCGAGCGGGAGGTCGAAGGAGCTGGACCACTGCTTTACGATGGTTAGGGCAGCGTCGGACGGTGGATCGTTCGTTGCCAAGAGTGCCGCTACGCTTCCGGGACTGACATCAGGCTCTGTGGGCATGAAGTCGGGTTGTTGATGGTCGCAGGCAGCTGGAGATGGAGAGAGCTGTAGCTGTTATCAGAAGGGATTCACACTCAAAATTAGATGTATAACGTACCATGATTGAGATGACCAGTGGGGACGGAAACACAAAATCACGATTCACGAACAATATCGGGATAGGAGGTTCGGGTTGATGCTTCGAAAAGACGACGATGCGCAGTAATACACGACGCGTATTGTGCGGCAGACAACTGGGATAAATTCTTGTCGTCGTCGTATTAGTAGAATGTCTTCTTTTGTTGTGCCGATTCGAGAACTAAGCCACTAGGGCCACTCGGATCAACAGGCCCGGCGGGCCCGCGGCAGATTTCATTGTTCTTCTTCCGTCAACGGTCATGGCATCGATTATTGCCAGTACCTGCCGAGCCGCTTTGGCCTCCGTTCCTCAGTGCAGTGCTCCTATCGACGCAAACGGCATCGTTGTATTATGCTTTTGCGCCATCGTCATCCTCGCTGCCAGTGTTCTTATCCGCATTGTCCCTAGGTTGCTTTTTGTCATGCGTCATCTCTTGACCACTATCATCCGCAATCCAAGACTCGTCGGTTGGGCTGTTCTGGTCGACACCGTATTGCTCCATTGGAGATTGTTCAGGCTTCAATCCTCGGTTATGGTTACTAGAAACGCATACCGGGACCCATTACTCCCACCCGAACTCTGCGACCTCATCATTACTCTCTGCAAGGGCCATATGCATAGAAACGCGTGCAGCCTAGTTTGTCGGGCTTGGGTGCCCATGAGCCGGCAACACTTACGTGTATACATCTACACTCGCGCCAGGGCTTTACTTCTAATCAAGTTACTACGCTCCCCATATGAAACCATGTCCTATACCGGCTATATTACTCTCGGCAAGGAATCCGACCCCGACCACAACCGCGTCCTTCATCTCCTCTGGCTCCGGCGGGCAAGGCCGCGGGAGGTCACATTTGACGAATGTCCTATGTCTATCTCCCTCTTACCCCCATACCTACCCGATACCCTCGATATTCGATTTGAATCTAACAAACGGTGGCCGATGGACATCGAAAGTCCGCTACAGTCGATGCTCTCTCTCCCTCACCTTCGTAGCCTATCCTTTGATCTTACCTACAACGGACCACGGGCTATCACATCCGCCACTGACTCAGAGAATCAAACACGGTCGCTACCTATTCGATACCTGAAGCTGAGCGGTTATGCGTGCAGCAGCTCTGTCTTGACGTGGCTTGAGTCGCGCTGCAGGTCGCTTGAGCGCCTCGAGCTTCTCTCTGTCGAGACTGAGGACCCAACAGTCAATGCGGAACACCTCATCAGGTCGAACTGGCAAACTCTTCGACATATCACCTTCACGACTTCGACTTCCTTTCGTGAGTACTTGACGACGGTTCAACTTCGAACCAGTGACTAATTCTCATCTTAGAGCCTCTCAACGTATCTATAGCGAGGCGCCTTCATTCCCTGCACGTTATCCTTCCCAGCTTCAGGGGCTATGTCCACCATCGCTGCTTCACATGCGCTTTCCAGACATTGAAGTCAGTAGATATTGATGAAGCGCCACAAGTGATACTAATCAAGACTCGTGGCGCAAGACTCCATCGAGTCAATGTATTGCGCCTTGAAGAGGAGCTAGGGGGGCGGCTAGGAATGACTCTTGTCGACAGGACGCCGAGTTCAATCAAGTATAGCTCATAAGTCATTGATGGGGAATCATGATATACGGTGGGCCTATCTACTCCTCTGCTAGCTTCATTTTTTTGAGCCATTGAGTCAGTATATCGCCAGAAATGCGGCTGTGCTCTGCGACTCAACGCACTTTACCGCGATTCAAATTGCTCGTTGGCCTTTGTCTCTTAACTCCCACCTGAAACAAGACAACTGACAGCTGGCTCGAGTTAAGGCTCCAACCATATACTATATGTATACGCTCGCCAGCGAGGATATACATATAGGGTATAATATATGGTACTACTGTATATTATAGAGTATATATATTGTATATACAGTTTCCATTTCTTCTGGCTCTCATGGTCTTCTGAGTACCACTGTCTCTTAATATGGAACCAGGGAAGTGTCCTCAGTCCTGCATTAGACCTCTGTAAGCTTATAGAGTGTGATGTGGTGTCGCACTCATCGAGTCAAGCTATCTGCCGGGCTAGTGCCGGGTCCGGCAGGTTGGTCGTGTGCATTTGCCGCGGCCTGGACCCCGGCTCTGAGGCTGGCAAAAGAACGGCACACACTTCCAATCAAGGTTGGACAAGTGCCAAGCGAGCCAGTCACCCGCACCTTCACATTTGCTTGCCCGTATCCTTGTATTTGCACTACCTCAGGAGCTAACTCTATACTATATAATATATGTATATCTACTCTATACACTACCTCCATGACATGGGCATATACATATACGTATACTTATACAGTACAACTGTATATAAACAGTTATATATAATATTTAGTTGGAGCCTTAGCTCGAGTAGGGTGGAATAGACAGGACATTATGGTCCCATTGCATGTAGACCCATTCGGGCCCATCGCGAACTGTATCCCACCATGCAGGTCCAAGCGGCCGCCGAGCGGCTCCCAGACAGCTGAGGCGCAAAGAGCATCGGCCATGTAATTCACGCTTTAGGTGCTGGCTGCTAAGACCCGGAATTGAGACTGACCCCTTTGGCGCGCGCGCTAGGCGCGATTTGTATTATTGAGCTCAAGGGGCGAATTATAGTTGCGTATATAGAGCTAGGCATACAATATATTGGTTTGTCGCTACATATCACTCTCACCAGACTCTCACCTGGCAACCGATGTCATACAATAGTTCGTACTTTCAGTGTATGCTGGGTTTTGGACTTCATCAGCAAAGCATGTCCGCGGATTCTTTGGGGCACTTACTTTAGTGGCATCTGGTGAGTTAACGGCCATGTTGCGTAACCTCGCGTCCATCGACGGCGTATCGAGTAGTGAGAATGTATTCACGTTATCGCCGGAGCCTGAGAACATCGAGCGCGACCCAAGGAGCGCTCTGGAGTTGAGAACCTAGGTAGAATTCAACAACAAACGGACGCCGAGAGAGTCAGAATACGTACCACTAACAAGCTGTTAGAGTATAGTTTCGATAGAGGGATGGCAGGTGCGATGTGATAGTTGAAGCGACGGTACACAAGGAAGAGAATCAGATCCACAACAGCAAACGCTGCACAAAGTGATCCGCTTTCCACAATCAAACGGAGGACCTTGATGTAGAGCTTGCTGGTTGCGAGGCCATCTGCATGAGCACGGGACATATAAAACAAAAGGCTGAGAGAGATCGTGATATCTGCCGTCGCCGAGCCGCCGAGCCAGATCTATCGAGCGGTTTAAGGGAAGTGCAATGGAAGGAGTTCTGGGATTGTTCGACGTACTGAGGTAGACTGGAATGTCCCATTCTGGATACCACTGAAGGCGTCGATATTGTGCGCTTGGACGCCTGCGCATATGCCCGCCCCACATTGCGCTAGCGATATCTAGGGCAGTGCGATGAGACTCGGAATGAAGCGCTTCGGTATTCAAAGTTCCTACCAGGCATACGATTCCAGGTATCCATATCGCCTTGCTCAATACAAGAATCCTCCACGCAAAGAAGACCTGGGCGGTCAGGCCAACTAGAGCAGAATGAGTAGCTGGGATGACAGGGGAGGGACACCAGACGCACTGATGCTGGTCATGACCGGAACACTGAACCAAAGCAACCCAACGTCCGCCAGAACCGTTACATCTCCCCATCCACTCCCAAATAGTCGAAAGGCATCGACAAGCGCCATCACAGTTTGAAGGATTTCCATCAAATAGATCCAAGCAACGAAACATTTCGACCACGTTCTATCCTTGGGAAACGCCCGATAGTAGATGACTGCACATTGTTTGAGTGGCCAGGACAGCAAGTATCGGAAGGAGCACTCACAGATTTGCACGCATAGGATACCGAAAAGAACCAAGTTGGTACATTGGCCCATCAGCTGGAGGGATTTTCGTCAGAATTTTGCAACACAAGCCTCGTGTCACTCACGATTGGAGTGGTCCTGGAAACGGGGCATTAGCACACACGACGGCATCAAATGCAAGCGCACGTACTGTCGTTCGATAGGGATTGAGCCATAATCCATCCCGCCTACTAGAGGCCCGGGGTGTGTCAAGAGCCTAGCGACGTCCTGGGAGAACTCGGAGGCAGTGCATCCTTATATGAGTGCAGCGTGGCCTGAGGTGATGCTTCCCTGAAGTGTGTGATAATCATCATCAAGAGACGCGACACGGGAACATGACTGAATTACCCGATGTTAAGCCTCCTGATTGTTTCTCGCAGTCCCCGGAAAGACCTCCAAAGGAGTGGAATCTATGTAGATCATGATATCGTGCTGAAAGCACGCTCTCCGTGAGACTGTCATGGAGACAAACGGCATTGTTAATACACACAACAGGCAAGCGAAGTATGGAGCTCAGGTACGGTTATACTTGGACCAATTATAAGGTGCCATCAAGAAGCGACGCCATCGATTCAGCGCGAGGGATTGCCGTTGACGCGGTGGCGCTGGCTCGACATCACAGACAAGCGATGAAATCGGGATGCTTCCTGGCTACCGCTCCCTCAAGCAAGGGGATTGTAGAGAAGGAGAACGAGAACGTAGAGGGAACGCTGTGAGAATTTTGACGATGTGATGGTACATACTACTACTACTACATGATGAATATTATCTTATTTCTGCTTTTCCGACACAGACTGATGATCGCTCGAAGACGCTCCCTGTGAACAATGTTGCAACATATGTAAGTCGAAGGGTCGTGATTTGGGCAAGCCGAAAAAGGCGCTGGCCGAAGCGTACCTATCTGCCACAACGGCGCCACAGACTTTTGGCCATCACCGGTCACTAGGCGAGTACGTAAGCATCACGTCTAACAGGTGCTTTGAATCAGCAAATGTAGTTTCTGACCCTCGATATGAATGACTCCAGGGAGAGGCCATTCGAGTGATATCTCAAATACGTACGTACCAACGTAGCCGTGAGTACAGGCTGATTCAGACTCGAACATCGATACATATGTAACTGTATCTTCTGGGCAAACCTTACCTGAAGAAAGAGGTGGACGTACCTGACTTCGAAGACGGATGAATTCACACGCGCTGCTTGTCCCTGGCCTCCCTTAAGGCGAAGGGCAACTTGAATATTCTACTCACACGCGCGGCGGTTTGGCGACGGCAAGCTAGGCGACCGAACAATTCTCAAACAAATCTGAATAGAGATAAGTTTTGCCAGGTATGGCTTGATTAAGATTAACATCTCTTCTTTGATACACTGCTGTACATTCTACAGTACAAACATCCTGAAACAAAAACTCATATATCCCATTTCGAAAACATATGCGGCCGAGGGCTGTCGCCACGCTCAGGAAACCTGTTCTTTCCGTCATCGGCGTCGGGCGCCTGGACTTCCGTACCAGCTGCGGAAGCGGTAATCCACCACGCCGCGCCAAAGGCCCTCTCAGCGAGATGGTTGAAGCTGAGCAGTGGGGGAAGAGAAACCACCTCCGTGTCATCCTCATCCTCGATGTCGGCGAAAGGACTTGGGCTGGTCGGTCGAGCTGGCGCAACGGTCGGACGTGGGGGAGCGTTGGGTGTGCGAGGCCTGAATCGGCGACTAGGTGTACGAATTGGTGTTTGGGGAAGGGTAGGTGATGCGAGAGGCGCTTGCTTCTCGAATTTTGAGTCCGACTTGCGGTACTCTGTGTTGGTCTGCGAGGATTTCTGCATCACGTTAACGGAGAATGATCTGATGTCGAGGAACGCTGAAGGTTGGTGGGATGGTATGATGACAAGAAACATCTTCCTTCTCGCTAATATATATTCAATGCTATGTGTGCTTTGACCAGCGAGCTTGTGGTCTTTGTCGATCAAAGTTTAAGAATGTTCGCATTGACCGTCGCCTGGACCAGGGCTTTTCAAGGCGCATTGACCTTCAAAAGGCCCAGTTCGGGACCCTGCGCGTTTTTCCTCTTGTTCGTGGGATATTGGTAACGATGACCTGCTGGTATATCAGACTTTAGTCGGTTTTTAACAACGAAATGTCACACACCAATCCGCAATCTAGGTCCAGCCACAGCCACATCTGAGGTCCACACCGCTGAGGTCAGTGAATGGTCACAATCAGTATCGAAAGATCTATGATCTTTCTCGGTTCTCTTGTTCAAATCAACAATAGACCCACCAGGTCAGAACGATTCGCTCTCAATACCCACAGACGCGTGCCGGGCGTACACCACTCAAAACGGAGGTTTGACGCGAGTTCCTCAGCCACAAGACCCCCCTACAACATCGATCTCCCCTCACACCATACCCAGACACAGGTACCGCGTTCTGGGCAGAAGGTGGTTCGTGAGCTTGGTCTCCTTCGCCATCTCGCAAACCTTGTCGGCGTTTAACCAAAAGCCTCGCCGAACGATGACGGGCTCTGTCGCAATGCACGCTTAACGGTTGCCAGAAAACTCTAAAAACCGCGAACTCCGCAGCATCCCGATGTACGCGTCGTCAGAGACCTGCACGGCACATTTTGTGAGCCAGAGGGTAGAGCCAACGGGAAGAACACAAACAATTACCACGGCCTCACCCCAAAGCTAGTCAAGCACGGCTTTATATGCTTCGCCGCCTCCATCGCCATGGTCCTACCAACGCGAGTACTCCCGATAAACTCAACATCGTTACTCAGGATTCCGAAGAAGACTACGACTAACACTCACCACGACCTTTCTCAGAGAACGATGCACAATAATTGGATGGACAACATCCGCCACCTTGCCATACTCTCCCTTGCCACCGGATAGAATTCATGACACCGTTCCGCAGTCCAGCAATGTGCAAGGCATCAACGACACCAGATTGGCTCCGCGGCCCGTGGGCTTTTCTCGACGATTGAAGTCAAGTAACACCACGGTGTTGTCCAATATGATTGGATGATAAGCCGTCAGGACATTCAGTGCACCAGAAACATTCCATGAATATCTGTCGGGGAAAGGACGTCAGCGGAAAATCGGGCTCGTAGAAATGTGCGTATACGCATGCGTGTGGACACGCAGGACACGCACATTTCCACGCACCCACGCACCACGCACCACGCATGGACCGGAGTAAGCGCCCGTCTGTTGTACCAAAGGCCGACTTGTGAAAAATGGGATTTGAGATTATACCAGATCTCTGATTGGATGACTTACTTTAGTGTATTCCAGCAACAATTGAGCCCGAATCTTGAGGGATTGTCATGGAATAAGCCAAAGAGTCATCTCGCACCCTCACGCACGTCCTTTCCTAATCGGGAAGGACGCGCCAAACGCATCGTTTGGCGCGTAACCACCAATGCAAGTACGCCGCCTTGACGTACCAAAATACGACGTGGAACGTTACGAGTTCTGGACCGACAATGATGTGGCAGTCCTTGTTCTCGCAGTCGAGAGCACTGGCAATGGCATGCCCGAAAGATTGCATTCGAGGAACAATGAAGTGTGCTATGGAAGTCATTGAGCTTTGGCAGATGCGGCCTAACCGTCCACACGTACACCCAAGTCTCATCATGCGTCCACGCATGCGCCGCATCTCATCACGCATCCACGCACGTATCACGCACGCCTTCACGCATCCACGCACACGCACCCTGCGTGTCCACGCACGTCCACGCACGCGTGATGCAGCGTGACAAGTGTCTTGAGAGCTAAATTGAGAGCACTGAGGTCAGATATGTTGGAGCTTAGCGAGCCCGGGACGTGTCACTCAGAGTAAGGACGTGTAACGATACCTGACCCGACGAAAGGATATGACTCGTAGACACGAGTTACGGACACGTACTCTAGATACACGTTATTGTAGGACTAGTAGTAGATCTAGGGGACACTACACACGAGAGAGGGACAAGAAGGTCAAATGGACATTTGAGGAGCGCCAAGATGCGTCGAAGTTCTCGAAGAAATGTACTGGAGACTGAGCAAGCGCATGAGTACGGGGACTGGTGCTTGCTGATCATAAACATCTGCGGGGGGTACCATTGATGCAGCGTGACACGGTCATTCAGAGACGACTGATGGCCTTGGCGATTGAGGTCAGAACGGTCGCTTTCAAGAGAACAGTGAGGGTAGTTGAGACAATATATGTAGATGTCATGACTGACTTTACACGACGCAGTGCTTTTGAGTATCTTTATGAGCATACGGCAAAGATCTTTTTGATTTACCGTCTTGTAAAGGAGCGCTGCAATTTATCTAGGGGACAGGCAATAGGTGGAAGTACATGATTTGATCGTCGTCAAGAGAAAGAATTTCCAAGGCCACCAACCTACCGTTTTGGTTGGACCTGGCATATCACAGACTGCTCACTTGGTTGTAAGTCTCTGCCTAGCAGCGTGGAGTACCAATTTGCTCCTCCGCACATCCAACATACAGTCCCTGTACAATTGTCTGACGGCGCGACATGCGGGTGTCACAGTGTGACACATGCGTGTACTTACGCACCCACGCACCCCGCACCCACGCTCGCACGCATGGGTTCACGCACAATTCTACGGGCCCCGGAAAATCTCGTTCGGGACGAAGTGTACGCACACGACGCCCAAGGATTTGTGTTTGACAGTGATCTGGTCGGGAAAGTTGAGCACCGCATCGAGGAAAGCGGTTGCAGGCTGCCATTCATTCATTCATGCATTCATACTCGGCACGGACCATTTACTGATCGCCAATAGAAAATCTCAGCGCCGAGGCATTTGGTGACGGGCAATGTGGTCAACCTCTACGTCTACCAGACGTGCCACGCGCAATGATTTCGCTTGAGGACGCTTTGCAGACGCGTTGTTCGGTTGTTCGTGTCAATTGGAGAAACAAGATGAACGTAAGAGGAAAGAGGCCATTTGTTGCCAAAAGGTATCGGAATCAACGGCCCGTATTCCGACGTTGTGCTCTTTCCTCCACTAACACCACTTTCGAGCGTCAATAGAGTGCCTTTGGTATCATGCCGTGCAATGAGCTCAGTAGTGAATAACGCCGGGTCTTATATTAACTTTGATGCTACAGATTATAATGATACATAATTCCTGCATTCTCTCCAGTTGAGACGTTTATGAAAACTTGTTCATCTCCTGTTGGGTCTCGCCTTTATCGTGCTTGGCGTTTCCTAAATTTCCCTCAGCATTCGTGCGCTTCTTCATGATCGAGAAACCGACATACCTTGCATCTGTTGCGATTTATCGCCAGTCACCGCGCCCACAACGGCGTCTTTCTTGCCGCCCATGCGGTCTGCGGTTCCCTCTACGTATCCCTTCGCTTTGGCGGCATCGATCTCGCCTTCGCCAGCGGCATGCTCTTCACGGCCAGACTGGGTCCATGATGTGGCGCCAGTGACGTTGCCGATGGTCTCGACAGCTGTGCCCTTCACGGAGTGGTATTGACCAGTGGTCTTGCTGTAGATGACTTGATTAGTATACGTAGGTAGCGATTCATGCAAAGACGACGAATTTGGGCTCGGAGTTGCCAGAGGTGAATTGAGTGTTAGCACCGGACATTGTGATTTGGTTTGGTTGGTTTGGTAGAGTGGATTGGTGGTTTGGTTTGTTGGGTGTGTTGATGTCTTCCTCTCAGCATTCCCTTCCTTCTTATACCTTTCGAGGGCTGGGCATCTGATTCTTGAAGTCGCTAGTTTGGAGTGTGTATGTCATGATGGAGAATGCGTCATTGGGGCATCCACATCACGCTCACAAGATGGATGGAGTCCGGCGAAAAGCATGAAATCCCAATAGCCGGTTGGCACTGTCATCGTTGACGTCGAACGTCAGTGGCCGCCCGGACCGCCTCACGCGGAACCTGTGTTAAGGAAGTCATTATCATACACACTGCTACGTCGAAGTAAGTCTGAGTGAGAAGTTCAGTCCTTGATACAGTCTACACATCGAGCAGTCCGAGACGAGGTCGTATACCCCATCGTTCTACACACATCGGTAAAGTGCATACTGCGAAACGTCCCATTGAACAACACCCTGTTCCCAAACTGAACAGTAACGGTCCTAGGCTTCAACGTCCGCATGGACTCAATTGCCTGCTCCAGCACCTTGCCCATAAAAGCCGATGAATCTGACTGGAGCGCAAAACGCAAGGAATCGAGGTTCTTGAGGACGCACATGTTGATCTGAGCCCAGACTAGCAATCGAAACAATGAGTCCAAGAATCATGGGCTCGAATTGATTCCAACTAACCAGGCGTGTCCAAAAGTCCCAGCGTAACGTGCCTCAGTGTCGCAGCGTTCGCACTGAATATCCTCTCTGCCGCCTGCCCGAGATCATACTCACCATCGTAAACACTCCCGAAGTTCAACTCCAGCGCCACAAGTTGCGTACACAGCTGCCCAAACCATTCCACCACCGACGGCGCAAAGTCACCACAGAGCCGTAAACGTCTGACACGCATGGTTTCTCCATTCCAACTGACACCGCTCCTCTTCAATTCCAGCTCACAACTCCTTGTCAACTCTACGTCCAGCTCCTCCAAATTTGGCAACAACGCCAGATGTGCCAGGTACTGTGGAACGTGCACGTCCTCAACGCGGGCGAAGCTAAACCATAGGTGCCGGACGTGAGGCTGATACTTGGGCAGCACGAAGATCAACGACCGAACGTTCTTTTCGATGTCCACCCGACGCAACAAGGCATGTTTCCTATGCAGGAGACGCAAGACACGTTCATGAGGTCCACATCGACACGAAAAAGGGCGGCCAAAGATGATATGGCGACAATGCGGCGAAAGGGTCTCGTATGGGGAATGGAGGAGTCTGCACAATTGCACGGCTCTCCGGCGCGTCGTGACCCGTAAAATGAGAAGTCGCCTACTGTGCGGAACCCAAGCACGACAGACTGCGCTGCATAGCAATGGGGATTTGGAGATGGTGATAATGATATCGAGGAGCTCCTGCGGTAGCATCGGGGTGGAGGATTTCCGTCTCTTGGCTTGACGCGTCCTGAGCTGCAGGACCGTTGGATGAAGCATCAATCTATCCAACACTAGACCGCCCTGAAGCTCAATCGTCTCCGCTCCGCGTGCAAGTGGCTTTCGAAACATGGTCCCCTCGAACCTTATCG
Source organism: Strobilurus pachycystidiatus (assembly GCA_019915135.1). NCBI lineage: Eukaryota > Fungi > Basidiomycota > Agaricomycetes > Agaricales > Physalacriaceae > Strobilurus > Strobilurus pachycystidiatus. Next base: position 1,391,486 of record JAHLMK010000010.1, read on the forward strand.
GTGGGAATGGGCAGGGCGGGAAGTAATACAGTGTGTAGGCACATGACTTTCGCATTGAGTTGATGGCGAGGAACAAGACGGCTCCAGCGATGAGGACGATGAAAAGAGTGAAGATCACCATCGCGGCACAGTGACCGGAGTCGTGGCAGCGACACCCATCAAAGTTCAAAGCCTTGTGGTAAGCATCGCAGATGTTGGTCTCGGAGGACATGACGGCGACATTGACGAGGAGGATGATGACGGTCGGAAGGAAGCGACGAGTGATAGGAATCGCTGAGACGTGGGGACTAAGAACCAGAACGATAAGGCGTGGCCTTTACTATCAGAGAGCGCTGATGCTGAGCGCTGAATGGGCGCCAATTTGACGGTCACTGGACAAGCTTGTGCGTTCAAAATGGGTTGGTATTCGTGACAACGAGAGGCTACCTACCCTAGATGTTTTGGAGTACGCCACAATCACTCCGTTTTCAAAGCAGCACAAGGTCAGGGCAGCTTGAAGTACCGCAAGACCCTTGATTCCAAGGTCACCACATCCATCTCTTTCTCAACCCCGCACACAGCTGCTAATTCTATCTTCTGGGATTCCTCGAAAACGTCGTTGCAGGTTACGTTGACGAATACCACTGAGCGAGGTATAGTCTTGATCAGTTGCACAGCGACATTCGAGCAGTCGCGGGACGCCAGGTGGATATCGAACGATTCGAGGTGTGGTAGGACAGAGAGGTCAAGTGATACTAGAAAGAGCACCAGGGTGTCAGGCGCCAAGGATAACAAAAAGCGATATGAACCCACGATTCGGATCAGCGAAAACCACTTTCACAGACAGATGCCTCAACGACCGCCAATTCGACCTCAAAATCGACTGCACCTTCTCGTGTGCGGGTATCTCCAATGCGGACAGACGCTTACAACGCGCCTGCAACCAGGTCATCAGCGTGTCATTCCAGTCTCCTTTCACCACCAGGTGAGTGAGCGTCAAATCCCCCGGCGGATGATCGTCCTTCGATGTAAAATCGTGCTTGGGGGCTCCGACTAGATCGAACTCCAACCGGTTCAGAAACTGGAAGGACGCCAAACAGTCCAACGAGTCGACCTTAGGGACACCGGAATAGGAACGAAAGGTTATATCCATAACGTTGGGGTGGTATTGGAGGAGTGAGTCTATGACGGCTAGACTTTCCATAAAGACGACCCTCTTGAGTATGGCCTTCTTCGCGCCAAGGAACCGTAGGACGCGGCAATGTTGTAAGGAGTCGCTTTCTCCCTGGCCATTGAAGAGGACCTGCCGGATGCTCCATGACAGCGTCTCATGCTTGGAGCGTAGAAGCCGACCAAGGCGGTCGACCCTCTCATACGTGTCCAGCGTGAGGCAAAGATGTTCCCGGCTGGGCACTATCCAGGCACGACAGACATGGGTACATCTGAGGAGCGGTTGTGGATGGCCTTGGAGATGGGAGAGGATCCGGTCGATGAGTTCCGGCGGGAGAGGACTCTGCTGTTGGTGCTTTCGACGGCGTATTTGGGGGAGACTTGGGTAGTGCATGGATACCGAGTCCATGGCCATATCCATACGCACTGAGATTTTATCGAGGAACCTGGACCGCGCCGTGGGCCTGTAAGGTCTGCGACGCCGAGGGTGGCGGAAGCAACGTGGAATGAAGACGAGGACGAGGACGACAGCGACGATTATCAAGGTGAGGAGAATAAAGTCTGCGGCACAAAGGCCGCCCTGGTGACACCTGCACGCTGCGAAGTCGAACGAGACTCCGGGATGGTAGTCGTTGCAGGAATTGGCGGGCATCGAGGGTGATGGGGAGGGGCCTCGACGGCGTGAAGCGTTTATTTCGCTCATGATATGATAGTCCTTGTACCGCCTCCAACAGGGATTGGCATAAGATGACTGGCAGTGCTATGTAAAAGCAAATCAGCGTGATTCTGGCGTGATTGTCAGCCTGTTCAGACATGTCAGACGCACACTAATGAAAGACCGATTTAGGGACCGCCATCCGGTGGCAACGTTGGCACGGAATTGGACAGGAACATGCTGCCTGGCACTCTAGGGTGGATATATCGATGTTGACGGCAATGGAAAGCGTTAGGTGGAGCCTAGGAGTGTGGTATGGTGCGGTGTAGATTCTTGACTGTCTCCGGGCTGTGTACTAAGTTTAACGAAAACATGAGGCGTCCAGTGCCCGACGTGCAGGTTCGGGGAGAAGTTGTGCCGAAGGGAACCGGCCATGTGACAAGGGAGACACATCGGCCCGAACCACCGGCTGGCCCGGAGCGCGACCACTTTCGCGACATGCTTGCAAGAGTGGCGGTATTTACTCAACATTACTTCGGGACAGCGCAAATCAGCACATGCATGATATGGAGACGGCCGCGCCATGGAAAGGATTTTGCGATCACGATCAGTAGTCGATTTTGTCTTACATAAATTGAATAATCATGAGCCTTGCTAGCTTGACTCTCGCCTCCATATAGCCAATGAACATCGTCAAACCCTCTGTATATCCGCCCCAGAAGAGCTCCTAGCAAGTCTCTCCCCGCCTTCATCGACGCGTTTCGCACGATATTCATGTCACTGGCAGCGTGGAACAACAGTGCGCCGAAGGTATATAAATCGGGCGAGACCTTCTGCCTCTGACTTTCATTTCCATGGCCGACTTCACACCGCTCTTCATTGACGGCCAACGTCTTCCCGCTATCAACAATGCTACATTCGACGTCTTGAACCCATATAGCAAAGCCGTAGTCGGAAAGGCTGCTGCTGCTTCCTCAGAAGACTGCCGTGCCGCCGTCAGAAGCGCTTCGCGTGCCTTCAAAGCATGGGAAGCAACGCCCTTGGAGGAGCGGCAGGCCATCATGCTTAGGGCGGCGGATCTCTTGGAGACTGAAAAATACCAGACGATGATCATGGAAAGGTCTCGAGCAGAGACAGCTGCTACTACCGCGTTCATCCAAGGGATCAACGAAAATGCACCCCAATTTCTGCGGGCCAATGCGCAATATGCAAACGTACTGGCAGTCGATCAGCACCATGCATCGGATCGCCGCCCAGGCGCCTCGGTGGTCGAGCAACGCCGGGCAATGGGCGTTATGTGAGTCTTCCGAATTGCTTCTCATGCTTGTGAGATTCTGATGCACACGTAGTCTCGCTATCTCCCCTTGGAACGCACCCGTATATCTGTCACTTCGCGCGGTCGTCGTCCCCTTGTTGTGCGGCAATACCGTCATACTCAAGTCATCCGAATATACACCTGCGACTCAGATCATTGTTGTGGACCTCTTCGAAGAGGCGGGACTACCCGCCGGGGTCCTCAATTACCTCTCCATGGCCAGAGAGGATGCACCGAAAATGACCGCAGAGATCATTGCACATCCGGCGGTGAGGAAGATCAACGTAAGTTCTTATGTGGAAGGGTCGTCAAATCCTGACAGACGTCGCTCCACAGTTCACAGGAAGCGAACGCGTTGGCAGAAAAATAGCCTCTGAGGCTGGCAAGCATCTCAAACCTTGTGTGCTTGAGTTGGGAGGAAAGAGTCCCGCACTCGTATGTTGCATTGATGATCTTGTCGCTTCCAATTCACTCAGAAGATTGCTCTCTTAGGTGCTAGACGACGCAGATTTGGACGCTGCCTCCAAAGCCATTGTCATGGGTGCGTTCGCTCATGGCGGCCAGGTCTGTATGTCGACCTGTCGCGTGTTCGCCCAGCGAAGCATCTATCTTCCTCTACTCGAAAAGATCCGAACGCTTGCAGAGCACATGAAGGCTGGAGATGCGTTGACTGATCCCAGCGTGAACGTGTCCGTTTTGTTCACCGAGGGCTCAGCCAAAGGCGTCGTTCAGATTATGAAGGAGGCAAAGGAACACGGCGCGGAATTGGTGTTAGGTGATTTGGAAAGGGAAGGGAGCGTGGTGCAGGCGCATATCTTAGCTGGGGTTACAAGAGACATGAGAATCTGGGATACGGAAACGTTTGGACCCGGTCAGTGTATTGTGCAGACGTCTCCGCCTTATCTCTGACTCAGGTTCTGCCCAGAACTCTTCATCAACGTCTTCGATACCATTGAGGAAGGTATTGCGATGACAAACGATTCGGACTACTCACTGTCGTCTTCTCTCTGGACCGAAAATATGGATCAGGCCGGAGAGATAGCGAGGCAAATTCACGCAGGGTATGTGAATGTGAACGGATCAACGATGAACGCGGAATTCAAGGATGGTGTTATGGGCCTTGCGTATGTCGTCTTTCGCTCAGGACAGCTGATCATTGATGTATCTGCGATGCAGGGGATCGTCTGGGTATGGTCGCTTTACCGTTGAAGACTTCACAGATAAGAGGATCGTCGTTTATCATGCGAAGTAGACCGCCGATGGATGAACTTGATAACTCAGCCTACCAGAAGACCAAATTACCACATCACTTACCTTCTGTCGTTAGCGCTGGCTCCACGCCACTATCGCCACCGATATGCAGGCGAGTACGGGCCTTGGCAAGTGGGACAAAACGGCGCTGGAACTCCTTGTCCTTATAAATACCGGTATGATCGCCTAAGCGCTGTATTTCGTCGTGTCGCCCCTGGCTTGCCAGTTTCCTCATATTATCAATTTTATCCGAATTGCCGAGTCGCTGGTCATCTCCTTCCCACCGCGGATGCGCGTTATCCATCACTGATGACATGCGGCCTCCGATTGTAAAGCCTTGTGTGCACCAGTAGGAGGCCGTATTTGCAATCCTCAAAGGAATTTCACAGCTCCTTTGCTTCCGCGGAGCAAAGAACCCGGCGTTGACGAACTTGAAGGGTAGAAGGCTGCCGGGTCTCTCAAATGAACCCCGCGCACACCGAATGACTGGATCCAATGGCCGGGAGACATGGGACGGAGTGGGCGTCTACCAGGACTCTCCTTTGGTCGTACGACCTGTGATTCGTCACTGATCTTCTCACTGATAACAGGCGATGACGCCTGGACTGACAACTCTATAGGTCACGGCGTGTTCGTTCTGGATCCCTGGCTATAATCCCTCGAGGATCTGAGTGGTGAAGTACCCTGCCTGCCCATAGACGCATGACATTCCAGAACGACTCGCTCTTTTCTTCAGAGCGAAACGACAGCTTTGGTAGCGACTTGTAGCTCGCTAGACAGTGCAGTGCCGTCGTTCTCGCTCTAGGGTCGTATGCGCTGCCTAAGTATCAGATGATTTACGCGACTGATGCGAGTCATGGAGCAGTGAGCGGGCGACTTGTGCGCGGTGCCTGGAACCCTTGCTCCGACTGTAGGTCGTAGATTTACTCCGTCCGCTGCTAGAAGGGGAGAAACTCCATGCCCAGAAAAGTGATTGTCGTGAAATAGTCCTGGGCAAATCCTGGCTAGCCACAGGTAGCTTCAATCCGATACGTTGGGTGAGTGGATGGGAGATAGTGACTTGCGTTTACTGGTGATTTAACCGTAGCCAGTGAGATCGCTGGGGTTAGGATTCGTTCTAGGCTACATTCGTGCGGTTATCTAGACCTCCAAGTCATGCCTTAGGTCTCTGTCATGCTTTGGGCGTCACTGAATGCATTCATGAGATAGATAGAGAGAATGGGTACGCGTATCTTCTGACACGCTTCTCTTCTGTGCGTGGTTCGAACGATGTTCCCATACCGGTTCCAATATGATTGCAGGTGAGAATGCGATGTCCGGGTCTAAATTAGTCGAAGAAGAAGACGGTAGCTTTATTGAATGTCAATGGGAGATAGCACTAGTGGGGCGTATGTCAATTGGGGTGAAGATCGTAACCCCAGACATCATTCCCGAATTAGGCGGAGAGGGCAAGTCCCTTCGATTAAACTTTTGGCTCGTCTTCGATCCCTGGAGAATTTCGAGTGAGAAATGGAAGAAATGGCAGAGGGAACGGTATGCAGAAGGAAGAAATCGATCAACTTCAAGGCGTTACTGAATCAGCCGTCGAGTGAAATCTCTGATACCCTTGAGGGGTGATCAGCGCAGGGAATGTTTTGGTTCACAAAAAATACAAAATGCGGACGGCCTATACTGTTTACACGCTGTCGAAGTTATGCCCTATACTTCTTTTTGATGGCTACCCAGGCTGGTACGACTTCGCCGTTACGACTGACGAATTGATCCATGTCGTGCTCCGGTATGCGATTGAAATCCACCCGATTCCAGTACCGCAACATCATGTATGTGATGTCTCGCGCGTCGTATTCTTGACGGCTGCTGCGAAGGTTGTCAGAAAAGCATAAGAGGCAGGAGAAAGCATGTACATAGCCCAGACTTTTAGTTTAGCTCTGATGAACTCTGAGATAGTCAGGAATGGAACACCGTGAATTTTCATGATGGTATTGGCGTCCAAACGACGTGGGCCCGTTTCCCCTGCCGGAAGTATCTCGATCTTCAAGGTGTCGAATCTCACTGTCACGGGGAATTCGCTCCTGCGACGAAGATGCTACTCACTTCTATGGCGGGGATTAACCGACTATAGGTGACGTGCAATCTGAACGGCGGTGAGCTGTGTCCAAGGAACGAGCATAGATTGCGCGTACCGATTCGTCCACGGCGAATGCACGACACCAAAGTCGGCACTCATACTGACAGCCTCACGTACCCGACGGAATGGATGCGCAGACGTTTGGCCACCCTCGACGATGCATGATATTTCCTATAGCAGTTCAGCTCGCGATGTGAGCGGGAAGAGAGAACTGGGGACACTCACATCGGCGTGGGGTTTATTGGCGAGCGCAGCGGTCATTGCACTACCATAGAACGCGTGCGGTACTCCGTGGGCACGGAGAAGGATGGAGAGGGCGTTAGCTGCTTCCAAAAGCCTTCGAGTCTCAGACATGATAGCAGTGGCGAGGGGGATTAGTTATGTCAGGCGCAGGACATCATATGGCGGGGGCATGGAGTGGAGTGAAGAGAGAGACTTGTTTATATGTAATGGGCCGGAGAAGAACGAACAGATGTGATCGGTCTACCACATTGATTGCCAAACTCGGAGGGAATGAGCCTGCTGACCTCGCTGTAACAACGTTGTCGAGCACCCTCACTAAAATATTCTGGTCCCCGATAAGACATCTCGACGCCTCTGTTAACCTTTTATTCAGGGAATCCGTGCGGCCAGACGAGGTCATCTGCTCCAGTTCGGATATGTTTTCTCGGACCCAAGTCCGACGGGTCGACTGGAGATTGGAATGATACTTACGATGAAGCGAGTGGCCTGCTTCGAGAGAAGATGTGTGACTGTGTGTCAATTGCCGCTTCAAGTAGGGTTAGACTACAGCCTCCCAACAGCGTTCTTTACAATGCGGAATGCGGGGGTGGGGAAGAGAGCGGAGCCTATGTCCGCCAGGGACAAACCGGGTGGGCGAACTCAGGGCGAACTTTGTCAGCTTTACGTCGTGTCTGCCACGTGAGGCCCTTTGACATCTACCTCGACCACTTTCGGACTGCACAGTGCAAAAGCTGCTGTCGACGACGCTCTGGCGACGCGCACCTCTGCGCATGAATAACGCACCATTGCGCCAGATAGCTCACCATGTAAACGGCCCTGCGCGTTGGCCTGCTCTCCCTGGCTCGTATCGCTGCTTTGCTTCACATCCGGCGCTTTGCCCCGGCAAGAATGTCTTTTGGCCCCCGTCGTCCCGTGCCGCCATCGATTTCCAACGCGGGGTCTCAAATGGCAAGGCGTATCGGTATTTTCGCTGGCGCCCAAGGTCCGATCTTCTGGACGGCTCAGAACCGCTGACAGAGGCGGAGGAGCAGGTCGCAAAGTCGGCTATATTAGATAAAGTTATGAAGGGCCGTCAGCCCACTGATCTCATGCTGCGTTGTGCGTCCCCCTTTATCCAGATGCAATGCCCTAAATTCATTGTCCGAAGGCACCGTCTTGGATGCGCTAGGTATCTTCCTCACGCGCGTCCTATGAAAATGTCGTGTCTCACATGTGACCCTCCTCCAGGCAACGTGAAAACGATATCTGGGCAATTCAAGAAAGCAGATCTCAGCGCGGAACATCGTCTCAACGTATGTCTTGTTCCAAAGACCAATTTCGTTGTCTAACAGGCTCTCTTTGCTCCCCAGCCGCGTGACCTTCGCAAAATAGATTCCAGAGTTCCCAATCTCGTGCCTACCATCCTCGTTCGCAAAGAAGCCATACTGGCACGTTCATACCTTTGTCAGTTAGTTTACTTGACGCTTACCTTGACGCTACAGGTAAACATTCTTCACGTTCGTGCCCTCGTCAAGGCGGATGCTGTCATTCTCTTTGATACCTACGGATCTGCCGATTCCAGATTGCATTCCGTTTTTCTGTATCACCTCGAGGTGACTATCCGCTCCTTCTTGCTATGAAACACGCACATAACGTCCTCCAGCATAATCTCAAAAGCAAAACGACTGGCCTGCCCTACGAATTTAGGCACGTTCATTTTTGTTCCTCCGATCGTCTTCTTACTCTTCGCTCAGAGCCCTCGAGTCCATTTTGCTTTCCGTTCTAAGCGCGCTGGAGGCCGAGATGGTCTTCATACGAAATCTTGTCGGCAGTCTTCTCGCAGAATTGGAGGACGATATCGATCACGATCGTCTAAAACGTCTGCTCCACTCCTCGCGTCGGCTTGCCAGCTTTCAGAGTCGTGCTAAGCTTGTACATAAGGTTTCTTCTCTTCATCTCCGCCCACTGATGCTCTTTCCAGGTGGAGCAAGCACTAGAGGAAGTTTTGGAGCAGGGTACGTGATCCTCCTTGTAGAGCCCAACTTCATGACCGACTGGCCATAGATGATGATCTGAATGCGATGTACCTCACCGACAAGAAAAATGATGTGGCTCGTGAATTGCACGACCACGAAGAGCTGGAATTTCTACTCGAGTCTTTCTCCAAGCAGGTAGAGGAAATCGTCAGCGAAGTAGGCAATATCGATGTGCGTCTTCTGTTTCTATAAGACCCCGAAACCTTGGGACTCACTATCCCCAAGAGCAATGTCGAATCTACCCAAGAGATTGTAGAGCTAATCCTGGACGCCAACCGCAACGCGCTACTCGCTCTTGACTTACAGGTATGGTTTAGTATCATCTCCACTCATCGATATGCTAACTAATATTCACACAGGTGTCAATAGCGACGTTCGGAATTGGGACTGGGGCGTTCATAGCCGGTCTCCTGGGCATGAACGTAAGTATCATTTCGCTTCTTGGCATTTCAACAGCGGCGCTGAACCCTTCGCATACAGTTGACGAACCACTTCGAGGAACATTCATACGCGTTTTTCGCCATGAGTGGTTTCTCGACCCTCACGGTTTTCCTCATGTTTCTCTTCGGATTCCGCAAGCTGGCGAAGATGCGTAGGGTTGGGCTGGCGTCTCGACGCCGAGAACAGATGCAAAAACCGTGGCTTCCTCTGCCGCTTCGCAAAAGGAATTCTGATGGGTGGTCGTGACCACAGACGAGGGTACTGATTTAATTTACTATACATCTACTCAATCGCACATAGACATCTCGCAGCATCTAATTTATATCGTCTTCTCATTGATGGGATGGTGAGATTGTCCAAATAAGGCTGGAAACGAGGCTCTGGAGACTTTTACATCGATACACTGATCAGATAGGCCTTGCACTCTCCGGATGGGTTTTGAGACTTGGTCACCTCTGCGCGGTGTTGCATAGCTTCGATCACTGTGGCGCCGATGGCCTAGGTACGTCCGCTCCCAGTTGCTCGTGGCCCAAGGAGCCCGTACAGGGAGCTTTGCTTCAAATGAATCCGATCGCATGAGTCTTCTCGACGGCGTATGGCACACAAATTTAATGACTCCGCCGCCGATGAATGCATGGGTAACATTGAATTTGAAGAAGCTGAATTGCGGGCTCGATGTCTGACTTGACCCGAACCTGTTCCGTGTGGTGGTCCGGGAATGATCAGAGCGGAGACGAGGGTCCGCTGGTGTATTTCGTGTCATAGAACAGAGGGCCAAGGACGCCACATGACCTCTGCGGTCCTCTGGGCAGGGATACCCGGTAAGGCGGTGGTACGAGCCGACTTGGGATGAAGTCACTTCGCCCGGTCCCATCAAGGGTCTTTGATTGGGGCGGAATAAGGCCAAGTGTCTTATCTCGGGGAAATCGTGCGTGGGATTTCATGAACCCAGGCTGGGCTCTCTTAGACTATAACATGAAAATGAATCGTTTCGCGACCGTCCGCGGCCCAGGAAGACAGGTTGACTGCAAAGGATATGGAGAATGCTCGACAGCGAAGTTGTGGCAGCGGTGAGCCTCAACTAAATAAACAGTGCGTTAAATAGTGAGCTCAGGACCTAGGGTCCTCTTGCAAAATTCGCGCTGCCAGTGTGTGGCGTAACAGGCTTCCCGTCGTCCAAGCGTAAAATCACTGAACAAACTTCGGACGTACATTCCTGCCGCTATAGCACATTGGCTCTTCGTAATGACTCGTAATCACTCTGATGCTAGATATTCTTTGTTGCATTTGGGCGAGCGATATAGGGGCTTTTGACGTAATGATCGGCGTAAAACCTTCCACTCTTCGCTGTCGCGTCGACAGTCACGGTTTTTTTTGGCTTCTCATCTGCTACAATGCAACTGACGAGGCGATTCTTTGTGGGGAAATGCCCTGGATTTGCGTCGATTCGTGTCCAAGTTTATGAAGTGGCAGGCTGAGAACATAAACAATAAGTAATGCTGGGATGTAAGCGGAAGTATATGACTACATACACGGCGGAAAGATGTCAGAGAAGCCTGTGTGGAAGGTATATGTGGTTGGTTTGTAATGCCGCCAACGCCGGGGTTTTGACGGGCTTCAATTTGGCTTGTCGACTGTCTATCGTCAATCATCCCACTGCCGATATCCTCCCTTTCGTTCTTGCTTATCATCTGGCAGCTATTTCCGATTGTCTGTACGAATACGTACGTATAGTGACCTTCCTCCTCTGCTGCAAACGACCTTGGGGGCTGATGACCTCCACAAGAAAGGACCTGGACGAAACGGCAAATCCCATCTTGATTTTTGATACAGATGAGATAAGATAAGATCATGCTTCTTCCTTACCTTCCTAATTCCTTTCCAACGCCATCTTCGCCGAGAATCTCGAGGATTGCGTGCATGGCTGGCCAGATTCACGGGCTTACAACCCCTCTGCTCTCAAGGAAGGAGCGATGAGGCGGTACATCGGTCGTGTTAGTAGCTGTTACCGTCCAAATTCTGAGTTTACTCCCAGCTGCTGTCACCGTGAGTTGGCGCTTCCACAGCGCTTATAGTGATAGACATCGGTACCGACCTGGGTTCTATCGAGATTCGCCGCGGAGCTCAAACACCCTCTGCGTCGACTCCCACGTAATCCTTTCACATCCCGACCATGACAGACAAACCCACCCAACCAAAGGAAACGCTACAAACCTACGATCTCGGGGTCTACAGGCTGATTCTATTGACTTCGACAAAAACGTGGAACCTTCTCCACGACCTGGAAAAAATCATCAAGACCCTACCGCTCTTTCGACGCTTCTCCGCTGAGATTTTTGCCCTCGATCCAAAGCTCTTTGTATTGTACATCCTCTCGCAGCTTTGGTCGGCTGTGGAGTCGACGATTCTTCTGTATTTCTCAAGTCATTTGTTGAAGATTGTGCGTGACGAGCCCGGCCCTAATCTGTGACCCGTCCGTCTCACTACTCTTCTTCTCGCTGGCAGATTGAGGTCGGGCTTGCCGAAGGACGCCCAGATAAAACCGCCATACTCACGGCTGTTCTGGCAAGGTTGTCATGTGTAGTACTCACGTCTGTCATAGACTGGCAATGGTACGTGCGTAATCTTCGCCGTATGCATCTGGGCTCAGAACTATGAACATAGTGAGAGCTATCATCAGCACTTGTCCGACAAGATTATCATGCATTTCGAAAGCTACCTTATGGAAGGTGCGCCCACTTTCACACACTTTGCTAGTGATACTCATAACCGACGCAATTTGCTTCTTCCCTCAGCAAATTTGTCCATTGATGTCCCAACTACGCAAGGTCTGTCTTTTCGTTACTTATCGTGGCGATTTCTCTTGACGATGGGCTCCGTAAAGACCCTAAGAGCTTCTCCCGCCCCGGGGCGGGAGATGCTGTGCATGTGTTCGATGGCATCACAGATTTTTGTACCCAGAGCATAATGGTTTTCAGTCAGCTGTTCCTGATTGTCCAAGCATCCCGCGCGACAGGTTCGCCGTTTTTGGCATGTTTATGTCTCGTAAGACCAGTCCTCGCGATATACGGTGGCGGGAACATAAATACCTTTGATCGACGTATGTGTGCCAGTCTGAATGATGATCACTACCTGATAAAACATCACAGCCTTCATTTATTACATTCGAAACGAGCACAAAAAGCGCATGCTTGCTTTTGGGCAGATGGGCGGGCTATCGTACCGGTCAGAAATTATTGGTGGCAATTTGATCAAATATATCGTCTCCGGTTTGTGACAGCATTTTAGCTTCTTTTTCGCTCACACAAATTGTACATAGAGTATAAGCAGGCCGCGAAGCGTCTGGGAAGTGTCTCTGACGAGTATCCACTCAGTCAGTATGGCCAGAAAGTGGCACCGGTCGTAAACATGCGATACATGTCTGGAGTTCTCGGTGATTTGCCCATTGTCTGTCATAACGTCTCTTGTGAAGATGTCGCTGATTGTTTTCACCAGATATACTGTGCCTTTCTCGCGGTCCTCAGTCCGCTGCAGTTCTCAATCTCGCAAGTAGCACTTGTGCTACAGTCGTCGGCAACGCTAGAGTCTCGCGTCACCTGGGTGTTCTCTTCTTCCCAACGTCTCTTCCAGCAGTGTGAAAGACTGCAATCTCTCTATGATGCCACAAAAATTGAGAATATTGTCGTTGACGGGGAGGTTCAGTATCCAAGGTCTTGTGAGCAGACAAAGGGAATGTCATTTGAGTTGCGGTATGTTCTTCAATGCCGGTCAGGAGACGCATGTAGCTGAACTATATGCCTATCAGGCACCTCTCGTTCGAATACTCAGGTAGCCAAAACACCACCCCTAGCTTGGACAACATCAACCTGAAAATCAACTCAGGGCAACTGGTGGTCATCGTAGGTGCCAACGGTAGCGGAAAGTCGACACTCGTCAAGATCTTATCACGTGTATACGATCCTACCAGCGGACCAGACTCAATCCTTGTCGATGGGCTGCCCATATCCCATTATCGTATGCACGACCTCCGAACAGCAACGGCCACTTTGACTCAAGACCATCACCTCTTCCCTCTATCGCTCGCCGAGAACATCGGATTGGGGGATGTAGATCACGTCCGCGATGTGGCAATGATCAACCGCGCCGCTGATCTGGGGGGCGCGTCTCACTGCCTCGAGAAACTCGAGAAGAAGCTTGACACAGTATTGAACCCCCAGAGCCGCATCATGGCACATAATGTACCGGCAAGTAAAGAACATCCAATGAGGGTTGAGCTAGACAGACTCCAACCGAAGATAGAGCTCTCAGAGGGTGAAAGGCAGCGCGTTGTGGCGTAAGTGACCTGCTGCTTAGCCTGGAACTTTCGACAAGACACTGAACCGCTCACCAGCTCGAGGACATTCATGCGGTTTGGGACCGGAAACATCAAGTACGTCGCAGTAGATGAGCCCAGCTCCGCACTTGACGCCGAAGGTGAAATCCTGCTTTTCAACAATCTCATCGACGCTCGCAAGGGCAAAACAATGATCTTCGTGACACATCGCTTCGGACATTTGACAAGACACGCGGACCTCATTGTGTGAGTGTCATATCCTTGTGCGCTGCGATAATAGATACTTAGTGCAATCGGTCACATAGATGTATGAAAGACGGAAAGATCGTAGAGTCAGGATCCCACAAGGATCTCATGAAGGTCGAAGGCGAGTATGCGAAGCTGTACAATATCCAAGCCAGCGCATTCTCTGCGGAATCGGCCTGAATGTTGAAGAAATGGTTCCGGCTTTGTACTACTCGTAAAATAGCTATAATTTCTTGGACAGGAATGCAAGTGATCGCATACTCGGAGTTCCGACACGTACACTATTGCAGTTGTCTCTAGTATCTCATCATCTTGTGTTCGTAAGTACAAGCGAGTCCTCCGCCACCTCCGCGTTCCGGCCCGGATACCCCCAGCAATGCCCGTCCTGACCAGAACCCAGCCAGAACCCTAACCATAGCCCACATGAATTTCTGCCTCTTCCCACTACATGACTTCACAAGCACACTTCGACGGGTGAGTAGACGCGACTTTTCCTCCCTCCCATTGAAGCCGCCTCGCACATCTGTTGATATCAATCGCAGGCCAACATTCGTCCAAAAAATCTTACGTAGCCCTTCGGTTCAGTATGAGATGCCACCGCGGTCAAACGTCCGTCTCCTAAATCACTGCGCAATGGCGGCCCTCGCGTCTCGCCTGTTCCACGCTCGGTGGCCTTCTGCAATTCCACAAGAAATGGACTAGACGAGTCTCAATAGCCAAAGAGTGTCTCGGAGCTGGCGGAAGATGCCCTGACGTCCAGATACGAACATTGTCTCAGTCTTCAGACAAACAAGACAGGCACAGACATATCCAGAGCTTCAAGATATCACCGCTGTGGGGGACACGCTCCTGTCCTCCTTGTTTTATATTACTACGATACAAAGTAAGAACCCGCTTTCTAGCATCGATAACATCTACTAATCCGGGAATAGCAACACGCCAGATGGACTCTATCACTTCGGCGAATCCAAGTGGCCTTGCGACGCGAATCGAGCCAATCATCCTACCCTTCCTACAGTTCCCCACCGAGATCATCCATGCGATATTCGCCTACTGCAAGGATGGTCCCCTTACCCTTACCATCTCCGACGCCCCCCGCACGCAGCCGACTTTCAATATTTTGACACTCGGATTGGTCTGCAAGGAGCTGAGGCAGATGCTCATCGAATCTCAGAGCCTTTGGCGGAACGTCGTCGTCAAGCTCGGTGCTGGTCTTCACGCGGAGCATGTCAAGGACCTTGAGCGTCTGCTCGGTCGCTCTGGCAGTGCTTCAATCAATCTCGTGCTCGAATCACGCCTTAACGGCCCCTATCCACCTGTGATAGAGCAGGTCATTGAACTCCTGCTGGCGTGTTCGCATCGCTGGGGGAGCCTGACGAACCCCAAGGCACTGCGGCTGGTAGAGAGAGGCGCCATCTCTCAGCTGGCCGGGAGGCTTGATGCACTGGAGGCGCTACATTTCACGGACCGGCTGGTTTCCGCAGAAGAGCTACCTTATGATTTCCTCGAGCTTGCGCCGCGTCTCGTCGAGGTTTCGTTCGATCTCATGCCCATACCCTCTCTGAATATTCCTTGGGAACAAATACGTCGGGCCCGGTGGGCTTATATGTTTTACCATCAGGTGGACTGCAAGTCTCTGACGGATGCGCTGGCTTTGTTGCATGTGTTGGATGAGAGACAGGGTACGCTGAGACAACTTGGCGTTCATGTGAAGCTGGGTGATGGCTCTTCGCGGAACACTATCTCTTTGTCTGCGATGTTTCCGCATGTCGAAGCACTTGACAAATTGATTGCTTACGATGCGGTGTTCATCGAGATAAGGGTTGATGGTGAGTGACGTTTTCTTCTCGTGTCGTATTCGTGGCTCACGATGATTGCACATAACAGATAAGAACGTTCTCTGTTGATCGCGGGTTGGATGTATTGAACATATTCTCGTACACTTTCTCCTACTCGTAGTTCTTATGTATCATCACTGTATCTACTGAACATTAATCATGTATATGCTCTGCTTGACTTCATAGTCACGAATTGAGACCAGTATATATCATACCAGTACTCAGTATATCTGATATGCATCAATGGGAAAACAGTCTACGTGCTATTTCTGGCAGGTGTTTGCCACGCGTATGTCGACTATAGCGCGCGGAAGATTTTGATGTTCTTTCATCAAGCGACAATCCCTTGTCTACGCTCAGCACCTTGTCGAAGACAGCCAGTCCTGGAAGCGGAGAGTCTTCGGAGTACATCGATAATGTAACTCGAGCTAAATTCAAACAGGAGCGTAATGTTTCGACGCCACATTGAATACATGATTTCGTCGTGCCGTGATCTGTCTGAAGAATGAGATGGATAGATGTCAGTGCTTGTAGAGACGACAAATTCAGGGATGTCGAATCTGTTGAACATTCAGCAATAACAATGGAATTCACGAACATGGTTACTCACCAGCACCCGGAAGGAGGATCGTCAAATGGCGCAACGTCTCCCAGTTTGAACGCACGAGCATCTGCGCTCCATATCTATACTCGTCTGTCCATACTGCACGCGAGAGGAGATGAAGACCCTCCAAAGATTTACACCGTCCTTGCAAGTAGGACAGAACAACTGTGTTCAGAGTCGTACCGCTCAAAGTGAGCATACGTAGTCCAATCGATGGCGCGTTCGGAACGAGCGGAGTATCCTCTGAGACCGCGGGAAGCGCGACATCGTATGAGAGCTCCAGCTTGAGAGACTGCGTGGAGGTGTGATGGAGGGAGTGAAAAAACCTCCCAGTCTCCTGTGAGACCTCTTCGCTGGCGTAAGCAGCGTCCTTGAACAGTCGGAACACGAGCTCATCAACCAGCAGCCCATTCAGACGCCGTCCCAGCTGCGGTACATCAACGAGTAAGAGTCGCTTCAATCGCCAGTCCATCTTGGATTGGTACAATCGCAGAAGACGAATGGCCCGCGCGTAATCGCGTGTTGGGGTCATCCCCCAGTGGCGCGCAAATACGACGCAACGCGTGTAAGTCATTGTTTGGAAAGGGGAGCGCAACAGACGCGCGAGCCTAAACGTGTGTTCCCGGGAGCGTACTTCGACGCAGAGGTAGCGGCGGCTTGGGACGACCCATGAATTGGAGATGAGGCTGCAAGTCAAGAGACTTGTAAGGTTGCCGGTGTCACTGACGTGAGATACAATGACGTCGATGAGCTCCCTCGGCAATGCGACCTCCGCAACGTGTGACCGTGTTGAGGAACTATTGGACTGCCTCCACCAGGAGTGATACCGAAACGTCCGCACTACACGGAGAGCGAACAACGTATCGAGAAGCATCCCCCAACGTGTCTCCGTGATCTGGAATCCCAGCACCAGTGGTACCGTCAGCCCTCTTACGAAGAGGTGGAGTCCCTGCGCCAGTGGGTCCTTCAGGCTCTTCATGAGGAGGTAGAATTGATGGAGCAGTACGAATGGTAGCACTGCCAGGAGCGGAATGATGGTACACCCGAGGAAGATGATGAGTCTGATAACCAGCGGGGACAGTATCAGGACGAGGATGAGGAAGATGTATAGCCAGATTATCTGGAGGATGCAGAGGATCAGATTGGCGGGACATTGTGTGAGGTCGAAGGGGGACATGTCGACTCGGAGGAAGATGATCGATGTCGGGGGCAGAGCCAGTGGACCGTGCAACCTGTCCAGTAGGATGGGCGCTTGACAGGCAACGTTTGTATTGAATAGGAAGCCTCGCTTTACTTCCCTCAATTCGCCGGGTTTCACACATTAAATCAGCACGCAATACAGTACTACATATGCGCATTTAACTCATACAAGCAAAGCCTCGCTCGAGTCCCGACACAGCTTGACTATACCTCCCCCTGAACTTGCTCCTCTCCACCAACACCAAGCCTGCGTAGTCGCATGCGCCAGCAAAACGATCAAAGTCGAACGCCATTTCGAACAGCCCCAGTGGGATTGTTGGGTCATTCTCCCAAATTACCTCCACCTCGTCCATCACAAGGTGAGCCAATGATTGGACCATGCTGATCCCACAGTCCACCGAGGCCGACAAGCGGAAGGCTAGCGTCGGGAGGCGGAGATGCAGTCTGGACAAGCATGTCATGGAAGAAAGGTCGAGCGGTTCTGCCAGGCCGGGCGGTCAGTCGTCGTCCCCGAATGAAACACGACACGACATTGCTTACTATCAATGGGTACCACAAGCGCCAAGTGACGCAGAGTTGCTCGGCTGCTTTGTATGAAATGCTGTACCGTCGCTGTATACGACTCACTCCACGTGCATTCCGATAGCAATTGGAGCGTCGTCAAATGCACGCAATGCGGTCGAAGCCATGCTAATATTTCCTCGCAGGAGATGGAACCACTGAAGCTCAGCGATTGGATAGGAAGCGGTGTTGGACGACCGCCGTTGGTATTCGATAAAACTGGTGTACTCCCTTCAAGAACGCCCCTCATACTCGGGCGTAGGCATACATCGATCGCCAGTGAGCGGAGATGAGGTAGGCTCATGATGAGGCAGAGGAAAGGCTGCATACTGATATGGGGATATAGGCCCGCGCTCATGTCGAATCTAAGGACGAGATCGACGATCCCAATCCGTAGATTCCGAGGGAGTAGAGACTGTGCAACGTGCGGGCTGTTTGTTAACGTGACCGCATGTAGCTTCATGTCTCGGAGGGCCAGAAGATGAAGAATACGGGTGGGGCATGCGTCGGTGAAGGTGACTTGGCGTACGTAGGTGAGAGTTTGGTAGGGAGAGCGAAGTAGACAAGCAAGTTGTTGTGGATCCTGAGACTGCAGACGCATTCGACGCCGACTTGGTGATAACCATGCCCTGCAAACGAGACTGCACGCCCTGATGGTTGACAGATCCGAGTCATTCAGTAACGAAAGGATCTCCTCGACAAGCTCGTGTGGAAGGTAACAGGATCCTTGTGCGTCAGGTCTGAGACAAGTGCGAGAGGCAGCCAGTCTCTGCCGGAGAAGAAGAGAGGCTCGATTGACGAGCAGAGTGTCTATAAACATATGCCAGCGTTCAGCCGCGACACTGCCACCTGTGAAGAGCAGGAAGTCCAAAATGCCTAAGCAACCCATCATAAGCTGGAAGCTCGATATGGGAGAATGTCTCCTGCTGATGGCTCTGGCACCTAAGATGCGAGGAGAGAGAGAGAGAACCACAGCAGGATCGCATATGGCTTGAAGACGTAAAACAAGGCCACTTGGGGGTAAAGCGGTAGTAAAGCGGTGGTGGCCAGTATGCCGAATCAATGTCATTGCCGATGCTGACTCGTGGTACGTCACTGCCGGCCTCAATCATTGCGCCAAACACTGTACAGTAAGTATGGCTCGCAAAAACCTACGATATAAAAGACGTGGGATGTCCCACGGTGAGCGAGCGCAGCGACGCCGCAAGCGGCGGGCTCTTGAATCCTTCGGCATGGGGGCGGCTGCACCGCGCCCTGCGGGCGCCGAAACGCCCTTACGGGCGGCCGCGCCTTACAGGCGCGGGACAGACGCGGCTATGCCACCCTGAGACGCGCACTAAGCGCGTGAATGATGATCGCCGGTTTTTGCCCTTGAAAGACTGTCACACGTGTATTTGTTATGATAAATGCATCTGAACAAGAATGGAAACCGTAGCGCCACAATTGAGCAAAGTGCTGTCGAAATACGTGAAATCGCCAAAATGCTGCGCAGAGTTGTACTTGTTTGCCCGACAGTCAGGCCTTCAGCCTCACGGAAAACCGGTTGCTCGCTGCGCTAGCAAACAACAAGGCTCAAGCTGTACATAGCGTCTTTTAAGTCTTCGTAGAGAAGATGTGTACCACGTACCCCCATATTAACCATCGCAGCAGTTCGTTTCAGGGAATCGGGACGTGAACATTACCCATGTCTTGCAAGATAAATACGAGGAGTCAGTCATATTCCACTAGAAGGCTCGGATAGCTTACCAGCAAGCATTCCCTGCGCCATATGCTGCGTAAGATGACCTGTACACGAACGTTTGAATAAAACAATCCAACGTGTCAAAGAAACGGGACACTTACAGTGTACAGTTAGCGGTTCGGACTTCTGGGCCATGCCTAAGAAATTGCGGTTGTGGAATGCATTCGGCCTAAGGCTTCTATCATTTAATCCCAGAAGAGGCATGCAATTGGCCCAAGTCTTCTAGCCTTTAATCTCAGGAGAGTCTAAGAGTCGTATTCGCCCCGGGTGGATAATTATATCCCGAGTCGGCGGCCTAAGTCAATCCTTAAAAGAGGGCCGGATGGCTCAGGACTCGATACTACTCGGAACAAGATGCGTTCCTCCCATGTATTTCTACTTCCAGACACGCTCGCTCAGTGGCCCTGGGGTCGCAAATTGAACCCAAGCCACGAGAAAGTCAAAGCAGAATCGTCCGCATGGCTTGAGGGCTTTGGAGCGTTCGCACCCAAGGCGCAGGATGCCTTCAATCGTTGCGAGTTGGGTGAGAGCCTTCGTTTCCCATCTAATTGTTTCTGAAAAGATGCTCCAAGATCTCCTTGGCTCGCTGGGGTACCCTGATGCATCACCAGGTATGTACCGCCGATTCCATCATGAAGTCTCCCAGTGTCGTTCAGCCTTGCGCCATAGACCACTTGAGGACTGGCTGCGACCTTATGAACCTTTTCTTCGTCTTTGATGAGTATACCGATGTCTGCGATGCCGAAGAAGCCAGGCGGCTAGCGGATATCGTTATGGATGCCTTGCGACATCCTGATATTCCTCGTCCACAAGAGGAATCCGTAATCGGGGAAATAACAAGACAGTAAGTAGCTCTCCTAGGCATTCAGACTTCTAATTGCACGTACTTTGACTCAGGTTCTGGTCACTGGCCGTGAAGAGCGCAAACAAGTATGCACAGGAAGTGTTCATAGAAACTTTCGATACGTACACCACCTCTGTGGTCGAACAAGCCAAGGATCGAGTGACACATCATCTCAGCGATGTTGCTTCGTATCTGAAGGTTCGCCGCAATACCATTGGAGCTAAGCCGTCCTTTGCGCTGCTTCACCTGGACTTGGATCTTCCGCCGGACTTCCTTCGCCATCCGTTGATAGTGGATCTTTCCACCATCGCCATTGACCTCATTATCATCGCGAATGTAAGCTCAACAGTCGAGACAAGAGAGAGGAAAGTTGACAACATACATCTCCAGGACATCTACTCATATAACGTCGAGCAGGCACGCGGTGACAATCGCCACAATCTGGTCACAAGTGTCATGAATAGCATGCATCTGAGCCTCCAAGAGGCGCTCTCCTGGATCTCAAGCCTCAATGACGTGCTCGTGGCCATCTTTCTGGACAGATATACGAACATGCATAACAAGCATCCCGCGTTGCTGCAGGGTGGTGCAGCCGCTGCCTACATCGACGGTCTCGGGAACTGGGTGAGAGCGAATGACAGTTGGAGTTTTGAAAGTCAACGGTACTTTGGAAAGAACGGAGCTCTCGTTCGGAAGACACGTCTTGTGGAGTTACTCCAACGTGAATGAAAGGAGGCTTCATATGCGAATCATCACCGATACAGTGCTGGTATTTCGCATAGCCCTATGTATTCTCAATCGCGACCTTTGCTTAGGACATAAGTATCATCTCTCGAAGACCATTGAAAGCGGAAGAAACATACTGTGATTCAATACTTGAGGGGTATAGAGGCATCCAAGAGACAAACTAGGCCGTGCTCTCCGAGTCCTCAGTCCTCTGTCTTCTGAAGGGCAGCAAATTATGATCTACCTTCTTATGCATCGGCACCTCCTTCACTAACGCTAGCGATACCAATCAACGCCTTCCAGACTCAAATTTGTCCGCGACGGCGACTCGTACTTGTAAGCACAAGTTAGAGGCTCTTCTTGAGGTGCACGCGACATGGCCTCCTGAGAGCCTGCGGACCGGGTCTTCCGAGTCGGGCATGGACCGCGGCCTAGAGCCTCCTCCGATCCACCCACCACATGCACAGTAATAAAATGGTTCTTCCGCGGCTTGCCATCGTCCTACCACCACAACCCGCGCTCCCCCGCTTTAGCTGGCTTCTGCATGGCCACCTTTGCCAAGAAGACTTTCGACGCGACAGTCTATGCTGCGTCTCGGCCGACGTACCCAAGGGCCCTCTTTGACTACGTGTTTGACTATCACAGCTCTGGGACCCCACTCAACGTGAACTCGGAGAGAGTTGCCAAGCGAGGCAAGCCTCCTGCCTCTCGATGGGAGCGCGCCGTTGATCTAGGCTGTGGAACTGGTGCGCAGAATCAATATCAGTCGTTTTCATCCCACTCATGGTACTGCTCAGGCCAAGCAACGACCGAGCTGGGTAGATTCAGAAGCGTGGTCGGCGTGGATCCTAGCGCCGGCATGCTAGCGAAGGCCAAAGAACACGTTCTCGAAGCGCTCGGGAATGGTCAGACGGTATCCATCATTCTTGATTGCATTCTGAGCCCTCGCAGATACCCAGTCGCAATACTCCTTCGTCCAGTCCCCTGCAGAGGAACTTTCCTCCTTATCGACAGACTCCGTCGACATGTTCATCGCCGGTACGTCATGCGCTTTCCTCTCATACCGTCATCAGTTTCTAAAATAGCGCATCAGCACAAGCTTGCCATTGGTTTGACTGGAATAAGCTGTGGCCGGAGCTCTCACGTGTCATGCGTCCTGGCGCGACAGGAGCGTTCTGGGTTAGTATCTTTCTTGACCGAAGGTAAAACCATCTGATCTGGCGTGTTCTAGGGGTACAGCGAGTTCCGTTTGAGCAAATATCCCTCACTGGCACCTCTGATTTCGGAGTACTCGCAAGGTGAAGACCCCGAGACCTCTCTTGGTCCACACTGGGAGCGTCCTGGGCGAACAATCCTCGACGAGCATCTCGTCGCTGTTCCAGACCCATCGCCAGAGCTTGGTTTCGGCCACCTGGACAGAATATACTTTACCGGTTTGTCACCCTTCTCTTCGTCGTGGAGACTTTCTCTAATTCTGAATGACGCGTTCAGGTGGCCATCATCCTACTTTGCCTCGCCCTACTACGTTTCCCGTCATCCTTCGCAGTCAGACCACCTGGGGTGGCGTGTTGGGCTATCTACGCACCTTTAGCTCCCTTCATACTTTCCACGAGCGATATCCCGAGGATTTGAAACGGGAGGATGGGGATCTTGCGGAGCGATTCTGGAAGTCACTTATGCGCGAGGCTGGCAAACTCGATGGCAAGAAATACACGCCGGAGGACCGTGTCATGTTGGAGTGGCCTGTGGCTTTACTTCTCATAAAGAAACTGTAGCGACACTCATGCTTCTGTTCGCTGTACGAAATCTTCGATGCGGAATATTCGACTTTCTATTAAGTTTTCCTGTTCTATGTACATACACAACGATATCGAAAGCATAATCAAAAGAGAGACCAATTGAAATGGGGAGGTCATTGAGTCTTGAAGACACGTACGACCGTTTCGTATCTCACGTCCTCAAGAACCGCTCTCAGGTTGCCATTGCGACGTATTAGAGCGTCTCGACATAGATCAATGCCCCATCCCGACACAACCACGACCAGAGCCAATTTGATGCTTCCATCGCATCGACGAACCACTCCGTCAAGCTGTTCATCGTCGGTAAAAATGGAGGCATAACTGGGTGGTAATCCAAACTCTGCGGCAACCGTCCGAATGATACGCCTAGCACGGTCGACTAGTTTGCAGTTGGAGGCGTTTACATCGACCATCTACAACCATTATTAACATTGGGCACACGCCAGTCATGCAAGACTCACCAAGTTACTATACGTCTTGCCGAGCTTTATATGCACCCCCGTCGAGATCATGTTCAGCACCATTTTCGTCGCCGTCCCCGCCTTCAAGCGCGTGCTGCCCGTAATCACCTCAGGGCCTGTCACAGGGTCAATGACCAACGCGCAATTGCGCTCCAACCTGATCGCGCTCGGCCGAACACATGCAATGCCAATCGTCAACATGCACAATTGCTTCCCCCGCTGGAGTGCGCCGAGGACGTACGGTGTGCGTCCGGACGAGGCGATCCCGACCAGCACGTCCTGCGATGAGGGAAGGAGCGATTCGAGGTCGGCTCGTCCTGCTTCGCGCGAATCCTCTACTCCTCCGCGGCTGCCCCGCAGCGCGCCGTCGCCCCCGGCAATGAGCGCAATGAACTGCATGGGGTCCGCGTTGAACGTCGGTGGCAGCTCGGCCGCGTCCATTACGCCGAGGCTAACATGGCCACATCAGCCCATTGTCATAAGGGAGGCGGAGCACTCACCGCCCGCTGTTCCCAGCGCCCATGTACAATAATCGCCCGCCCAGATGTATGCGCTCGACAATGGCGTCGATGGCCTCTGCGATGGTGGGCAGCACGTCCGCCACCGCCGCAGCGACTTGCGCGTCCTGGTCGTTGATGGTTTTGCACAAGTCCAAAGTATCCGCCGAGTCGATGTCCGTCGTCCGCGGATTCCTGATTTCTGTGGTGAGAGAGGCGAGCGAGAGCGTCATGGTGGGCGGGTGGTTCCCAGATGGAGGACGATTATAGGCGAACATTTATACACTGGGGCAAGTAGGTGCTGAATGACTCCCCCCGTGTGGTAGCAAAATCTAAAGAGAGGGTTATTTGATTTTCCCCAGTATATGGAAAGCCGACGCCCGATAAGCAAAATCCGAGGTCATGAGAGGGGCCTCATAGGTCCTATGAATGAGGCTCTTGGAACAGGTCATGTTGGGAGGAAGTAAGAAAGAGAGACCATCCTGAGTCTGTCAATGGATATTCATTTTGTACCCCACCAGTAATCACCAATAAGACGCCATTATGATCAACCATTGCCCGCCGCCGGCTCTTCTTCTTGATCATATAGATAGCAACCCCTACAAGATACAACACCGAAAGCAAAAAAGCAAGTAGTATATACACGAAATCATGAAACAACAGGCGACTCCTTGGGCGGAGTCGTCTCTGCCTTGTCGACCGTCTCCTTGACCCACTTGCGCCTCAACAAATGCCTTCGTCGTACATTCTTCATCGTCTCCTGCGTCTCATCTTTGTCCCGTATCTTGTAAAAGTAGTCTTCGGAATTGGCCACGAAGAATAACCGATACGTCCGCACGCAGACTTTGATCTCCAGGCCGTCTGATGTCCGCGCTTTGGGTTCGGGAAGATTCGGTGGCAAATTCCTGAAGGAAAAGTCGATAAACAACCGAGGATGAGGATCATGACTAGACGACATACTTCTTCAAGAAAGGCTTCCGTAACCTCGTCTGTAGTGCGTCAGACGTAGGTCCGGGCTACACGAGAATGGTCAGCTTCCAGTTACCCCCCGCTACGAATTGCACATACCGCCACATAAGCCTTGATATAATCCTGCCACCGCCCATTCAAAACTTCCGAGTCATCGAAGCTCTTATCGTCCTTGCCAAGAAGTTGTATCGTCATGGTCGTAGTCTCAGGCAACTATTACACTCCAGTCAGCGAGACGAAGAGGAAATACGAAATAGAGACCACGCACCCAATCAATCCTAAAAAGATTTTCGTCCGGCCCCAGAATGTTCTCCGCGTTGTGTCGACTGTTGATCTGGTCTTGGGCGGTGATAACAGCGAGGCTCCTGTCGCGCTTCAGTCGATCAAACAAGTCGTTGCTCTTAGCGTCCGAGAGCGCAACCTGAACCTGCTTGATGAAAGACCCGATGACTTTGTCGATGGTGAAGATGTTGTACGCATGCTGTATGATTACCATGAGTCGGTAGCCAAGTTGTTAGTAGAAAAGACAACAAACCTTGACACCGAACATATGCCTCATTTGGTCCTCGAACGCACTCTGCTCCAGGTCGTTATCGAACAGACGCTCACACGACTCCAGGAGAAGCTCGTAATAATGAGCTGCATTCGCATGCTTGTCGGCCAAGCTGCTCTCGATGAACGCCGTAGTCTGCGCCGACAGGCCTAGCGTCACAGCAACAGGATTCGGAGTCGCATCCGCCACCATCTCGTTGGCCAGATTGCGGAACAGCAGCAATCGCGAGTAGAGCACCTATTGCAGACGCATGAGCTTCATGGAGAACAAACAGGATGAACAGCGACATACCTCCAACAACCGCATCATCGCATAGAAATTGGTGTTGGTGAAGAAAAAGCCTTTCTTCGGCATCTTCGCACCATCTGCCCCGTCCTGCGGGACAGGCGACGCCACCCTCGAGTACGCCTCCGCTTCCTGCGCCCTCGTCTTCCGATTCGTTGACTTTGCCTGCTCACTCTTCAACAGCTTCTTCCGTAAATCACCCCCAGCCCCAGCAAGCCCGCCCTTCTTCCCCTTCCCCTTCGAAGTGGAATCGCTCTCCGCGCCATCACTCATCTCCACATCGCTCCCCGCCCCATTACCGCTACCCACTTCCCCCGGCATAGCGAACGCCGCATTAAACGCGCCCGTGTCCTGCATGAAGAACAATGGCACGAACACCCTCAGGAATCCCTCAATCCGCCTCCGCTCGTCTTTGTGGATCTGCCCTTGCGTCCGGTCCAAGAACGAGAACGTCAGCTTGAGCACATCCTGCAGGACGCCGACGTCCTCCACCAGATACTCCAACTGCTGCCTCGGCCGTGTCCGCGCAAACAGCGGATCAATCAGACTCGCTCGCTTCGCCATCTGCTCCTCGCGCGCCGCCTCGATCTGACTCACAAAGGCCTTGACCGTGAGTGTCTTCTTATCTGTCGCCTTGAAGGTGATGCTCTGCTGGTCCAAGCTCTTGATGTAATTTCGCGCCTCGACTTCGCGCCAAACCTTGTTCCACTCGCGCTGCGCCCGCTTCCACTCCTCTTCCTTCACCTTGAGGCGCTGCAGCACCACGGGAATCGCCTGGCTCGGCGTTTCCTGCATTGCCTGGATGACATCGTTGCCCCCCTCCCGCCCCCAGATCTTCTTTATCACTCGGTGGTTGATCGCCTTGGCTGAGCCGTTGAGATTCGGCTTCACCTTGAACGACGCGCGCTCTTCAGAGTTGAGCTGGGCAATCTTATTGTTGATGGGCTCGAGGATGCCGATGGTGCGCGTGATGGCCTCGATGTGGAAGTCGTATTCGTGGCGTTCTTCTTCGGAGCGATGCAAGGCTTCCTCGAAGATGTTCTTTCGGGTGGAGAACATAGGCGGATCCTCGCTCGTCCAGGTCGGATGAGACACCCATTCGTCGTTCAAGACGGACCTGCACATATCGTCTCGACCAGTGCATTTCACATTGCTTTCCTGGAAGGTTTTTAGGATACATTACGAAACGTACGACATGTAATCTCACCTCTGCCGGTAACTTGCGATAACTCCCAAACTGTTGGGACATGTCTCGATGGGTAGGGCGATCATGATACCCCGCAATGGTAGGTCTCGTGAATCCAAACGGCTGCTCGCGTTCCCACTGGAAGTACTCTCTTTCACGCTTCTCGTCCCAGCCAAGAATTTCTTTGAACTGCTTCATCAGCTCTGGGTCGACCATAAGGAAACTACGAGTTTCCCTGATCAAACGACCGGTGTCGATGATGCCTTGCGTGAAGAGGTTGATGAATTTCAGGAATTCGTTGTAGGAATCACGGCTGTCGAGGGCTCGCTTGACGCGTTCGAAGAATTGGGAGTCGTCTGAGCGTGGAGGGGGTGGGGGATGATGTCGTTCTGGCCTGACTGATGTAGAGGCCAAATCGTGCGCTGAGACTTTCGTTCGCTTCGACTGGAAAGAAGAATGAGTGGGTGCAAGAAAAAGCAGGGAAGTGGCGCACCTTGTGATGCGTTGACGAAGATCTGGGGCCATGTTCCCTCTGCTCCCTTTCCCGTTCTTTTTCCCTTTCCCTTTCCTTCTCCTTGTCCCTCCGCTTGCGTTTCTGGGGAATGACGACGTCCATGCGCGGCCGATCCGCACCCTCTGAAAGGTCAGGCATGAACTTGTGGAAGTCGCGACGAAGGTCAGGCTGGTCCTTGAAGAGCCGAGCAATCTGCTTCTGGACCTCCTCCTCGTCGAGCTGGTGGGGTTGGTGGTGGTAGCGGGAGAGGATGTCAAGGAACTGTTTGTAGGTGTCGGTGTCACAGCGCTTCTTTATTTTTTGAATGTATTCAAAGGCCGGGCCGATGGGCGCTTCGACACCGTGATCCATAGGTGATCGAGGACGTGGGACGGGCGGAGGCGGCGGCGGTGGTTGGTGCTGGGGCGGCGCCAGGCGCTGAGGGTGAATGGTGGTTGTGCCCGTGGGAGAGGTGAAGGTGATAGTGTCGGGGGAGCGGTAGCGAATATTGTATCCGGCAGGCAAAAAGGTGTTGAATCCCGAAATGAGGCGCTGGTGGCCGTAGAAGAGATGGGAGACGCGTTCAATGACGCCCGGAGTGTCAATTCTGGAATAATTGAGGACAAAGGGGAACAAGAGAAAACTAAATATAACTCACCTTTGACTCTTGAACTCCTTCATTATGTCCAAGAAGCGGTTGTACACAAGCGGCTCGTCGTGGAACTGGACCTTGACGGCGTCGAGATAGCCAAGCGCATCGTTGACGTTGAGCGTGCGGCTTTCAGAGGCGGCGCCGGGGCCTTGCGGGGTCATGTCCATGCGTGGCGGCGTAGAGTCGTTGTCGAGCAGGAGGGCGACGGACTCCTGGCTGTCAACAGCAATGGGCATCCTGGGCGATGGTGGACGCTGGAAAGGGCCGGTCTCGTGCATCGGCGATCCTCGAGTAATCGAATTATCCTGCTTGGCGTCCGGTCCTTCAGCCGTTATTTTCGTGGATGTCGCGGCTGCGTCATCGGACTGCTCTTTGTTCTGCTCCTGTGCCGACCCTGCCACCTCGTTCAGCTCGTTCAGGCCCATCGCCTCGTCAATGTCCATGGCAGCGTATGGCTGAGGCGGCCCGGTGTCGGCCACGCTGTCCTCGTCGGCGGCGGCGCTTCGCGATATGATGGCAAGACGGCAAGCCAAATGTGGTCTGTGCGCAGATCGCTGTCGTACCACGTGTTGCAATTTTATACTCTCCGATCAATCAACGGCTCTAACGGGCATCCTTCCGATCCTTTTCCCTCCGTGGCTTCTAATCGCCACTTTTTCTGGAGAACCCATATCTGTTCAAAACGCCGACGCAGTCTACATGGGCACCTTATATCTTGCAGGCGCAACTGCACTGCCATTCTTGCGCACTTCCCGTTGTCATTGGTGATGAGCAACACCGCCGTCAAAGATCTACATTCGTGCACAGGACGTGCAATATGATCCGCACGGTAGCCGACTTTCGCTGACAATAACTTCTTATTCTGTACAAAGAAGGCGGTTGCTCTACACTCGCTACGGCCCACGCTCAGAGCTATAAGTACAGTACTATGTGGATGGCTCAGCAACCCGTACCTACCCAGCATCACACAACCCACTCACATATCCAAACCACCTACCCATCGATATGTCACACATCGACGAAAGCTTCGAACTACTGCCCGAGCTAACGGCGCCTTCAACCCCCGGCCCACTTCCTGATCCTCAGGACTCTTTGCCGCCTCCACATATTGCGACGGCCAGAACGCCTCCAGGCACTCCACCTTCCGAGTCTGAATCCGACTCAATGACACTGTCTCCTTCCGACTCCGACTCCGACCCGTACACGCCAGACGGTCCCAAGTTCACAAATTGGTCCCTCATCCGTCAGGCAGTGATTCCGAACCCATTGGTGCAGAATATCCCTGTAGCTTCGCTCAACGACCTCAATAATGAACTTGCGGGTGGCGTCAATTTGACAAATCGGTCTTTCATCCCTGAGGTACCCATCTGCCTCAGAGGGGCAGTTTACGAGGGGCCGTTGGACGTCGGATTCGACGAAAGGGTGCGCCTAGTGGTGGAAGAGTTCAATGATATTGTTGATGGGGGCTTTCGGGACAGCGTTAACATGGATGAACTCGGAGATGTCGACATGGCAAGAGACGCTGCCATACTCGAGATGTTGACATGGAAAGAGACACTGAGTAGTTGAGGAACTCGAAGAGACTGAGGAAGGAGTTCCACGCGCCGTCACATTGATTGTAGACGAGCATTTGGCGGAGACAGACCAATCTATGAATTGACATGCACGTAGTACAAGAACAATAAAGCAATGTTTGAATATTTTTCGAAGCAAAACCCCAAGGTATCTGCAGAAGATATAACTTGTGGTGCAAAGTACTCTAGTATGATCAAGTCAGTGACGGCACAAAGTAGACGAAAAGCACGCTTCAACTTTTGCTCCCATCATCAATCTTCCTTCGTCCTTCTTTCCCCGCTCCCGCTCCCAACTCTATTCCACAAGGTCTTGACCTTACCGCCAACCCACTTCCCTGCCTCGGTCGTCTTGGATGCAACCACCACCGCTCCAACTTGTGCACCCACCGCCACATTTTGACCTACATCCCTTATCACCGGCGCTACAGCAGTGCCCACTGACTGCACCCTCAGAATCACGGCATCAGCGGCCAGATTGATGCTCTTCCTCTGTGCTTCATTTTTATCTTCATCACCGTCGTGTCCTCCCTTGCCGCCGTGTCCGCCATCATGGATGTCACCACCCGGCACGCCTGCATGTCCACCACCTCCCGGTCCACCTCCATTGCCGCCAACTTGAAGGCCATTCCACTTTTCACCCACCCACTCCGCCGCACCAGTCAACGAGGCCACCGCCCCGGTAAGCACAACAGCCCCAGTCACCGGGATCGCAACAGCGTAGACCATCCCCATAGACTGAAGTGTCGCAAACAGGCTGCCTGCAACAACGTTTCCAATTGTCGCTTGCCACGCCGCTGCCGCGGATCCTAATTTGCCATCCGAGTCAGAAGTTATTGTTCAATCAGGATGGTCAGACGAACCAGCGACAGGCCCCAGTGCGCCAAACCCATACAGCGCCAGCGGGTTCATCACCAAAACCGTTCCCATCACGAGGAAGAGGATTTGGAACGGATGCGTCTTGATATAAGCGCCGACGGCGCGGATAAGCTGACGGCGGAAGTCGGCGTCTCGTACCAATGCGAGGAGCTGGTCGACAAGACGGACGAGCTGCTGCTGGTTGAGAAGACGTGAGAGATGCTGTGCGAACTGCTGGGTGGGGATCTGGGTGACGTGTCCGGGATTCGCAGAAACTTGAAGCGCATGGCCCGGGGCGTCGGGGTGGTTAGCAGGTAGAGAACCGGCGGGCAGATTGGTGTTCTGTGTAGCATCAGAGCCATCCGAGGGAGGGGAGGACATGGTTGTAAGGGAGAACGATAGTCTAGCCACGACTAAGCTCCGTGGAAGAAGCCAAGAAGACGTCAGTTTAGCGCTCTGAGCTTAAGCGCCCATAGTCGCCGGTATAGCAGCACCGTGTTTGATGGGTAGGACCAAGTCTGTCACTTGATAAGTATTGAGTATTAAGTGATACGGTGGCGGGAAGACTCAAGAGACAATCTCGACTCTAGGGTAGTGGGGAGAACCTATGTTTCCCCCCAAAAATGGTTTGACTCGGTAACTTACCGGTTTGGTACCGGTTCCAAACCTCGGAGGGCGTGGGATGGTAGGTTCGGAACCTGTCACATGATAAAATCATGTGATCCTCTGGCAGGAGGCTATCAAAGCATATGTGGCGTAAAATACTGAGAAAGACACCTGCAGTCTGACCAAATGCACATACAAGTCTCTGAGACAGCTATGAATGAATACTTTGGGACTAGAAAGCCCAAAGACAAATGCTCTGAGAGCTGTTTGTGGCCGCCAGACGGAGGCGGGACTGGGGCGGGAGGCGCGCGGCGGGGTCACGTGAATTTATCACGTGAGGGTTTGGTTCCAAACCGGTATGAAACCTGGCGGGGCGGCGGGGTCGGTACCAAACCGGTTTGGTACCGCCTCGGGAGGTTTGACCCACGACCCTACTCGACTCTCGAAAAGACTCTCAAGTTTCGATGCCATATCGGAGCTTTTGAATAAGAAAAAAATGGATACACCGAAGGGGAGTCGAACCCCTGCCGCTTGCTTGGAAGGCAAGCATGATAACCGCTTCACCATCGGTGTATAAATAGCCAGTCAATGTTAGAATCAGGTCGCTCAGGTCATCTCCCTCTGGGGTGAAAAAATCAACTCGATCATCATTCACAACGCATTTGTTTATCAACGTCCAACATCAATGCTGGAAAGTGGTATTTCTACTACATTCGTGTTTTCCGACGGGATGTCTTGACAGCCACTACCCCATCTTAGAGTCTTAGACTGATGTCGCCCTCTTGCACTGTTGATCGTCCACACGCACGCTCGAACCTACCTATATGTCAACGGGGCTCAGCGGCGCTCCTGCACTCAAATCAATGGCAACGTCAACGCATATCCGTTGGGTTCTCTCTTCCCTGAAAAATGATGTTCAGCGCATCGTGATCGTTTTTTCGTCGCATCTAAAATCCATGCGGCGGCAACTGGGTTTTACATCCCTCTTTTCTTCCTTTCCCTGTCCTTTTCCGTGTCGGGTACTGCGAGGTACGTGGACGCTCAGTAATCAGGCAGCTGCACAGGCGCTTATCTTTCCCTGAAAGTGCACCGATGGCGCCGGTACCGAAACGCGTCGTTGTAACGAAATGGTTAGGCGAGGACGCTATGTCTATGCTGACTGGGCGGTCTGATATAGAGGTGTGACACTATTCAAGTGCTTGGTTGAGTCAATAATATTATCTTCCCTCTCTCAAGCTTCATGTCTGGAAGAACGATGGTCTTTGCACGAGGGACTGGTTCCTGAAACATGCTGAAGGTGCCTCTGGGATACTAGTATTGCGCTCGGATAAGGTTCGTCTGTATACAGAATATACATTTCCCCCCATCTTTACTTCCATACAGGTCGACTTGGAGCTCGTGGACGCTGGTATTTCATAGATTTTACCTTCTCTTGACTCGCCTCACACTGTGATACTAGCTGGAAAGAACCTTCGCGTCGTGTCAACCATGTGTGTCGGTCATGGTTCGTTCCGATTTTTCCTGGGGATCTGATCACCAAATTCATTCGCGTTCCAGAACATATGGACACTGCCGAGCTCACAAAACGCGGTATTCGCATGGGCTACACCCCTGACATCTTAACAAATTCCGGTTGGTGTTCAAGTTTTTGCTTTTGCTTGCGAGAGATTGAGCGCGTCGCGAATTGCAGTAGCGGACACAAATATCATGCTCGCGCTCATGGCAAGCCGGAACACGAACGAAGCCTCCGCTATGATCCAAAGTGGCCAGGAAAGTCCTTGTTTGCTGACCAAGGAAGCATTTTACTCAGATATTCACGTTACATTACAGTGGCCCCATCTTCTCTGGGAACCCTTCGGCTTCTCTGGTCCTCAACTGTCTACCCTTCCAGGTACCTCATACACTCGCACCGTAGGTTTCCTTGGCTTTGGCCGCATAGCGCTCGCCACCCTATTCCGCCTCATCCCCTTCGGCTTCACACACTGCGTCTATACCTCGCGCAACTCTGACAACCCGACTGACGAGATGATCGAACGTGACGCTGCTCTGCGAAAGACCTACCCAACCCTCCAAGCGCTCTCACCCGTCCCACTAGAGTTGTTGGCGATGAAGAGCGAC
This sequence comes from Strobilurus pachycystidiatus, assembly GCA_019915135.1. NCBI lineage: Eukaryota > Fungi > Basidiomycota > Agaricomycetes > Agaricales > Physalacriaceae > Strobilurus > Strobilurus pachycystidiatus. The sequence goes on from JAHLMK010000010.1 coordinate 1,424,824, forward strand.
TTGTTGGTGGTGGTCGCACCTGGTGGGAAGGAGACGTATCATCTCATCGATGAGGCCTTCCTGAAACGGATGAAAAAGAGCGCGGTCCTGGTGAATACTGGACGGGGATCAATCGTCGACTCCAACGCCTTGGCGACAGCATTGAGTAAGAAATGGATCTGGGGTGCGGGATTGGATGTTATAGAAGGGGAACCGAACGTCACGTCGGAGCACCCGCTGGTCAAAGAACCTCGGTGAGTGCAATGTGTTTATCGCCTGTCGATAATTGTGTCTGATGAATGACACGCGACATAGATGCATAGTGTTACCACATATTGCAACCGCCACAATTGAGACGAGGACGGCCATAGCCAGGCTGGCGATAGAGAATATACTTTGTGGCATGAGTGGGGATGTCATGCCTGCAGAGCTCAAGTCATGAGTAGAAGTTTCCATTCACCCACTACTTACATAGAGCTCATGTCCGTAGCACTACAGCCAGCGCAAACAAGCGAAACCTTTTCCGTCGCTTACTCTGTCTGCTGTGGTGATCAGAGCAAGCGAATTTTTTGTCATGAATCTACTATAGCTTTTTGTGGCAAGTACACGACCAGCAGTCGATGCCTTGCTCTCCAAGCGATACATTGCCGCGGTACTCGTGTCTCTGAGAACCCCTGATTTTACCTCCCATATGTGAAGGAGGTAACTACGCACACTCCGAGTCAAAATGGCGGCACAAGTAGGCCGCGGCGCCATTGAACATCTGACTTGAATGGTCCTTCTGCCGCACATCTCATTGGAACCACAGCTTTTCTTTCCCGATTCGTCTGTTGTGTATGTGTGCACGACGATCTGATGATTGATGGTCACTGGTACAGTGAATCCGAGCGCTGATCATAGCAACAAACAGCATGTTATTGTACTCTTCTCTATAAAATGCATGTCCCAGGTCCTGTGCTTGTTCAACAGCCTTGCCTTATTCCTCCTCCGACTACAAACTATCCTACTGTCGTCTCTGCGAAACAGACTGCCAGTGCCGGCCACTACTCAGCGATGTCCTACTACACATATTACACTCCCCAGGCTCCGACCTATGGCTTCCTCGCTCACGCTCCTGAGCCACCCAGGCATCAAGTACGTCTCATGGCCCCTTGAGCGCAACATGCACTGACGAAGACATAGAGTGGGACAAGATTCCACGTCAATGACCCATCACTCTGTGTGTTGGACATCGCAGTACACGGCTGCGAGGTGACCATAATTAGCTCCGGGTCAGGCGATGTGAGCACATCATAACTCATGCTGTTGACCTTGCTCTTGTTGACCTTGCTCATGTGTCTAGCAATATCTCGTGTACCTGCAGGCAGGCACGCCCAACTTCAGAGGAACGCGCGCACCAGCTGGAGGGCAATTCTGGATACACGGAGCGGCGCTTGTGACTGCGAGGGTGTGGAGGGACTCCCAGCGCCACAGACGACCTGGTTGGTCATAACTCACCTCCCACCATACTCCGAGGGCTTGAAACCATCTATGATATCATGATGTGCCATTAAACTGTTATCCGAATACTTGTGCCTCTACAAAGAAGACTCGACCCTCTACAATTACAAGCAGAGACATGGAGATCCTACGACCGTCGACGCACAATGGCACACCGTGGCTCACCGTCCCTGGCATAGCAGAACCTACCCCGCGATATGTACTATGTAGATCTGCCTTCAAGTTCGAGTCTCGACCCTCAGGTGGTCAGCATGTTTGATCAGTCGGTCTTGCAGCCGGAATAAAGAGTGCATCCTGGGAATATTCTTCATCTTGGCACTGAGTGAATGAGTAATTCGAAGAGTGTACGACCGCAGTAGTCCAGTTCCAGCGTGTAATCGAGAGCATCAAGGTCGCCACGACGAGACTGTGGCAAGTTTCACTGTCCTTCTTACACCAAGGGCCTCACTCTTCCGCCCGTGCCCCACCCATCCTCTGCCGTCGAACGAAGCGAGATACAGCCGAAGGCGTACTCATGCAGCCATGACGCACGAAGCCACGAAACCACCTTACCACTGCGCAGGCAGGGATGGTAACACGGACGTAGATGTCAGATTCAGATACAACCAAAAAAAAACGAGGGCAAATGTGCAGCGTGGGTGTGATAGTCCTTGATTATGGAAGGCCAAAACTCTTGTCAATCCGTAAGGGGGTCGTGATCACATACAGACAATGTGAAATAGAACGGTGAACAAGAGGCGAGTCAGTCTTGTAAGATCGTACCACTTGCCGCGTAGTCTCATACACGGACGGATTTGATACTTTTTTCTTCCAGACGCGTAAATCAAACGTCCAGTGTAATCTTCATGACCTCTATTACTCAAGTCAGCATCCGCCTAGACATAGAATGGAGAATTCAAAACTTACTATTGGATGGAACCTCGGGCTCAGGATTGGACCTCTCAGCCTTGTCATATTGAGCGTACACCCTTAGACCATTGATATAGAGTCCCTCCCCAGTGAAGCTTGCGTCCACGATCCTTTCAGCCGTAGCCTCGTCTCTGAAGGTAACGAAGGCGTAGTTGCTTGGATACACGCCTGAAGCATGGACTGTACAAGAATGATGAGTGTGAGTGACAACACAGCAAGAGGCGTACGCTGCGAAATAGACGCGTTCCCAAAGGCCTTGACCAGCTCTGCCACATCCTCCATGGTGCAACCCCTCCGTGTCGGAATATCCGTGATCACGATGTTCGCGCCCTTCTTCTCGTCAGTGGGACGCTCCTTGACGCGATCAGTGGGCGTCCGAGTTGCGACAAATGGTTTCGCCTTTATCTCCGGCCACCCAGGCAGTGATAGTGTTCCTGCATCCAAAAGCTTCTGAGCCACCTCCTGCTGCTCAAATTGGGCGATGAATACCCCAGGGGCTTCGGGTAGCATCTGAACGAGGTCCACGACGGTACCGTATGCTCCAAGCTTTGTTTTGATGTCAAAGTATTGGGGTTGGCCGCTGATGCGAAAGAAGATAGAGTTCAAGGGGGATATATACGTGGATGAAAAGCGGGTGGTAGCTGAGAGTGCAGCGAGCACAGGTCGTGCACTGTACCGAGCGAGAAGACAGAACATGGCGGTTACAGAGAAACCGCGATCGACATTTGTCAGGGTCCCAGATCAGACTGCTAATGATGCCGGCGGCACTGCGCTCAATCAATCAATCGTGCACTCCTGGGAACTTGTTCGTCGATTCCACGTCCCCGCGCCCTCCACACCGACTAGCCCCCGGGCAGGTCATCTCAAAATCCAAATGCACTGAGTGTCTCGTCCCACTCCCAAAAACCACACACAGCGGTGAGGCGCCGAGACTGCGGATGACAGTCCCGACGTCTTGACCGTCGATTCACCAGCCTAGGCGCCCTGTTCCCGACGTTGGTCTCTGCATGTGATGCTATACATACACAGCTGCCGACGTGGTGTGCGCTCTTGTCCCTAGTTCTAGTCAGAAGAGAGCATGGACCTCGTTATTTCTCCCTTCTCCCTTGGTACAGGACATGTATTGGCCACGCCAAATGCCTTCCCAGCGCCTGCCTTTTTTTCTTCTTTTCGCTCGAACCTCTGTCCGATTAGTTTTTAAGGTTTCGATCAGTCCGCCGGACGAGGCCGAAGTAAGCCGCCATCATTTCGGCCTCACGGCGCTGATCGTCTCTATACAACATATGGTCCCCTCGACGCAACGCGAAAAGAAAATTACAAGGCATTGTTGGGGCATTGGATATTTCATTACCACACAACAAAACTTAAATCAGCACAAGCGTGCAAGATACCCAATCAATGGTGGATTGGCTTTGGTTGCACTGAATCGGGATGGCTTGCCGTCTCGCCATTTATGACACTGGGCAAAGTTCTACAGCACCAGCGTTTGCGCGTTGACTGCGAGCTCGGCTTGCTTGGGAGATAAAGTGGTTAAGTTGGAGGTAATACAGTAGTTGTGCCCTTCTGTACTCTAGCGTCCGGCGATCAGTAATTGGTCCGTGCCGAGTATGAATGAATGAATGAATGAATAAATACACGGCACGGACCCTCCAGGATCGCCGGACGCAGCGTAGAGTACGCTGATTTGTTTCAACCAACCGTCCTTCGCTCATTCACGAGCGTCTCGCGGCTTGGCGGGGAGTTGCTGACCTCGTCGAAGCAGCTTACCATGAACTATACTCCCGAGTACTTGCCTTCATATCTGAAACTGGCGGCTGTGGCACCAGGCGCTGGACTTGAGAGCATCCTCAAAAGGGGGAAGTTTACATACTAGTGAGTACAGTCTCGCCTATGCTGCCAATGTTTGTGACGCTTTATATTAGCCTAGCGAATTCCTAGCTGCATGCGGTCAATAGAGTGCAATACTAAGAACACAGTCTCTATATGCGAAGGAATCGTACAACATTGTAATAGTTCCAGCGCCCGGGACTCCAGTGGACTCAATCAGGCATTTATTACACAGAAAAGTTGAGGCTGGCGACGCCGTCGTCGCTGCTGATGCAGTGCCTCCGCCATCATCTACCTGTATGTAGATGGTTGATTTGGGGTCCTTGATCAATTGAAGGTGTACTACTAGATGCACAAATTCTTGTCCAATCAATGAATGTACGATCGCAGAAGTTCAGTCTTGGCGTGTAATTAAGGGCAGAGGTGCGTGGTCGCGACGGCAATGCTAATATATTGTTTTAGCGTACCTCAACAAAGATGGAAGGTCTTGAGTGGGGAGCACGGATTGAATACCTCCCAGTCAGTTGCAGTAGCCCCGCCCACAATCAGGTAGCAAGTTTTCCTGCCGCCCCTACGTCATCACGCTCTTGCTTTGTTGTCGCTCATGCTCATATAGCACATGACCGTCGCGGAAGTCCGTACGACTACGCATCTGCCACCTCCAGTGACGAAGCCACAGCGGAAAGGATTGTGGACGCGGCGTACAAGCGGGACGGACTATATATCAACGGTAAGAGGGTATACGCTCAGTATGCGCCGCCGGACCTGTAGGGTGAACTCACATGTGAGCGTTGACCTTTTCCTCTTCTGCCCGTGGCGAGTACTGAGTCTGGTACAAGCCCAGTGGATACTACTAGTACGGTGGAAGATTGAAGGACAATTTTTCGGATTAGATTGTCTGGATGAAGTCCGTATTTTGTGTAAGCTGTGCTGGGTACTTGCCTCAAGTCTGTCGGTCGGATCGTGACCTGTAATTGTGAGTACAGGAGGGTAGTTCATCAAGGGTCTCACTCTTCCGTCCGCGCTCCTGGCCGCTCCACCCGTCTTCGGCGGTCGAAAGAAGCGAGATACAGCGAAGGGTGTACTTACGCACCCACGACGCTCGAGGACTGGGTAACACGGACGTTCCATGATTATGGAAGGCCTTAATGCTTGTAAATCTGTGTTTGCGAGGCTAACGAGGCTGTGACCATATACAGACAACAATCTATGTGAGATAGGACATTGAACAAGAGGTGATTTGTCTTGTGGGAGGTATGAACTCATCTCGACCCAGTTCACATACTACAAGTGGGTCATGATACCCTTTTCGTCCAGACGCAATCACAATAGTACTCAAACTTCCAGCGTCATTCCTACCCTGATTTCAGCGTCCGCCACGAGCAGAAGACAAAGGACTCGGAGCTCACGGGTGGATTTACCCTTTTCTGCCTGCCCAGAATTGGATTGCGGACCCTCGTTATAAGCGTAGTAAGCGTACACCCTGATACCATTGAGATAGAGTCCCTCCCCCGTGAAGCTTGCCTCGACGATCTTTTCAGCCGTGGCTTCGTCTTTGAGGGTAATGAAGACGTAATTAGATGGATACCCGCCTGGAGTTTGGGCTGTACAAAGATGATGAGTGTGAGCGCCAACAGAGCAAGAGACGTACGCTGCGAAATGGACGCGTTCCCGTACGCCTTGACCAGCTCTGCCACATCCTCGATGGTGCAACCCCTCTGCATCGGAAGTCTCCTAATCACCACGCACGCGCTCTTCTTCTCGTCAGTGGGACGCTCTCGGATGTGGTCATCCGCCAAGTGGTTAGACCTCAAGACTTCGGCCTTCGTCTCCGGCCACCCAGGCAATGATAATGTCCCTGCCTCCAGAATCGACTTAGCCACCTCCTCTTTCTCGAAATGGGCGACAAAACTTCTAGGCGTCTTGGGGACCAACTGGATGAGGTGTACGACGGTACCGTATGCGCCAAGCTTCGTTTTGATATCAGAGTAATTGGGTTGCCCGCTGATGCGAAAGAAGATAGAGTGCGAGGGAGGTGGAGATGTGGATAAGGAGCGGGTGGTAGCTGATAGCGCAGCGAGCACGGGTCGTGCATGGTACCGAGCGAGAAGACAGAACATGGTGGTTAAACGGGAAAACGCGATCGACATTTGTCTGGGGTCCAGATCACACTGCCGATGATGCCGGCGGCATTCCGCTAATTTGATCCAACCAACTTGCAACCAACCGTCCTTTGCTCATTCACGAGGCTCTCGCGCCGGCTTGGCGGGTAGTTACTGACGGCGTCGAAGGCAACTTACCATGAACTATACTTCCGAGTACTCGCCTTTATTCTGAGTCTGGCGGCTGTGGCACTAGGCACTTGAACTTGGGCGCATCCTCGAAAGGTGAGGACTTTAGATACTAGTGAGTACAATTTCGCTTATGCTCTCTATATGCGAGAAAAATGGACGATACTATGAACTGTCGGCGCCCGAAGGTCAGTGGACTTCGTCAGGCATCAATTGCTACCAAATGTGATTGCTGTTGACGCCGTTGTCGCTGCCAATGCAGTGTCTACGCGGTCCTTTGATTGTATGACCGAGGAATTGCTTTGTTTGGAGGCATAAGTCGAGTGAAGGCGTACTATCAGACGCACAGATACTTATTGGTAAATGAGTGGACGATTGCAGCAGCTCAGTCCTGGCGTGTAGTCGAGAGCAGCGAAGATGGAAGGTCGCGAAAACAACACTGACATGTATCTTTAGCGTACATCAAGAAAGATGGAAGGTGTTGAATGGAGAGCAATCAATCAATCAATCAATAAATACACGGCACGGACCCTGCAGGATCGCCGGACGCAGCATGGATTGATTACCTCCCACTTTGTTGAAAAGAACCATCGGGTAACAAATTTCCCTGCTCCTATGACTGACTCTGCCGCTCGTTCCCTGCCAATCATCTGCTGTCGAACAAAACGGAACAAAGCCACGAGTGTACTCACGCAGCCACAACGCTCGAGACTACCGCTGGGCAGGTAAGGCTGACAACACTAGAGGTCAGATTGAAATACAAAAAGAGGGCAGATGTGCTGCTGCAGCGTGAATATGCGAATTCCATAATCATAGAAGGGCTCAAAAGCTTGTCAAGTCGTTGTTGCGAAGCTAGCGAGGTCGTGACCGCAAAAATACAATCTACGTGAGATAGACCGGTGAGAGCTTGGGATGAGTCAGTCTTGTATGAGGTATTGACTCGGCTCAACCCAGCTCACATAAGTACTACAGATGGGTCATGATACCCTTTTCGTCCAGACGCAGTCACAATAATCAAACTCTCAGCGTATCTCCTATGCTAAATTCAGCGTCCGCCACAAGAAGGAGACAAAGAACTCAAAGCTCACGCGTGGATACACCCTTCAGGATCCGGAACCGCCCAGGATCGAAATTCAGACCATCGTTATGAGTGTAGTCAGCGTACACCCTTACGCCATTGAGAGAGAGTCCCTCCCCCGTGTAGCTTGCCTCGACAATCTTTTCAGCCGTGGCTTCGTCTTTGAAGGTAATGAAGACGTAGTTGGAAGGAGACCCGTGATGGTTACGGGCTGAACAAAGATGATGAGTGTGAGCACCAACAAAGCAAGAAACGTACGCTGCGAAATGGACGCGTTCCCGTACGCCTTGATCAGCTCTGCCACATTCTCAACAGTGCAACCCCTCTGCATCGGGAGTCTCCTGATCACCACGCACGCGCTCTTCTTCTCGTCAGTGGGACGCTCTCGGATGTGGTCATCCGCCAAGTGGTTGGACCTCAAGACTTCGGCCTTCGTGTCCCGCCACCCAGGCAGTGTTATTATGCCTTCCTCCAAAACCCACTGGGCTACCTCCTCTTTCTCGAAGTGGACGATGAAATTCCCAGGTGTTCTGGGGACCAGTTGGATGAGGTCTAGGACGGTTCCGTATGCGCCAAGCTTCGTTTTGATCTCAGAGTATTTGGGTCGGCCGCCGAGGCGAAAGAAGATGGAGTGCGAGGGAGGTGGAGACGTGGATAATAAGCGAGTGGGAGTTGAAAGTGCAGCGAGCACGGGTCGCGCGCGGTACCGAGCGAGAAGACAGAGCATGGTGGTTACAGGCAAACCGCGATCGACATTTATCAGGGGTTGAAGTCCACTCGGATCAGACTGCCGATGATACCGGCAGTTGCCTACCGCGTTGAAGACGACCTACCGTCAGCTTTTCTTGCAAGTACACGCCGTCGTGTGTGAGACTGGAGAATCAGGCGCTTTGGAGATGAGGGCGTCCTCGAAACTTGGGAAGATTACATGGTGAATTAGTGTTGCTTATAGCAATCCCAGTTGTACATATTCAGCGTGCAACATCAAGAACTCAGTCTCAAACAAGCAGTCGCCTTCTCAATACTTTGGCGGGCCCGTACTTGACCTCAAGCAGAATACCTACGCGCTACGTCACCATTATACCACTTGCGATCCCACGACGAGCATGCGTGCCTCTGCGCTCCGTTCAGTTTACAAGTACACTACTATACTCACATTTACAAGTCACAATTCGAGGGACAGACTTGGAGCAAGTGCCCAACACATCCAACGCAATATGCAGAATATGAACGTCCCTCAGACAACCCGTTCATGTGTAGTTCAAGCCTCCACTGTATCCACCGGGCCTGTACTAGACTCAGTACTCGCCACAAACTAAAGATAAAGAACTCGAAGCTCACGTTTGAATTCACCTTCCGGGACCGGCGCATACTGAGCGTATATCCTCTTACCATTGATGTACAGTCCGTCCCCCGTAAAGCTCGCGTCCACCATTCTTCCAGCCGCGGCCTCGTCACTGAAGGTAATAGATGCGTAGTCGTACGGATATCCGCGACGGTCATATGCTATGATGGTCATGAGCGTAAGGATGAGCAAGAGAACCGAGACGACATACAGTGCTCAACAGACGCGTTCCCGAACTTTTTAGCCAGCTCTGCCACGTCCTCGACAGTGCACCCCCTCCGTATCGGAAGATTCTTGATCACCACGCTCGCGCTTTTCTTCTCCTCACTGCGCTTTTTGATGCGAGGCTCAGACCGTTGTTTCCTGGGGACCGTGACTGGCCGCGCCCTCGTCTCCGGCCATCCAGGTAGAGACAATGACTCTGCGTGCAGAAGCTTTTGCGCGACGTCCTCTTCCGCGAATTGGACGAGGAATTCCCCTGGGTGGAAGGGGAGCATCTGGATGAGATCTACGACGGTACCGTATGCGCCGAGCTTGGCTTTGATATCGGCGTAGCGGGGCGAGCCGTAGTGGATGCAGAAGAAGATAGAGTGCGAGGGCTTGAAATATGTGGATAACGAACGGCTTTTAAATGAGAGTGCAGCGAACAGAGGTCGCGCGCGGGACCGGGCGAGGAGACAGATCATGGTGGTTGGACAGGGAACGCGATCGACAATTGTCAGGGTTGTTCCAGACCGCCGACGAAGCCGACGGATAAAAGCGTCCTTCTGGCGTCCTTCGAAGTTCGCTCAACCTATTACTTTCCAGTGCAGTCCTGAGTCTTCATAGCGTGCCCGGCAATTAATTGTCTCGCTTAAGGCGCACTGTCCCGTCAACCCCATTGCATTGACTTGACGGTCATTGATACAATAATTACATGCTTAGCATACAAGTAGTGCTATACGAATACTGCAACCGGCACACGAGATTGGCAGCAATTGAATCGTATATTGCATGTAAAGAGTACATGATACACTACACACAGCGACTTACCATCCACATCCTGGGTGTCGTTCATCTAGAAAAGACTTCGTCAGCATTCATTCAATCTTGAGAAGCCAAAGCGAAAGGAGGAGAAAGATCAGACACGATATATGTGTCCTTCATGTAGGGTCGGACATATGCTTGTATATTATAGAACATCATATCGAGGAGGGAGGCGATGGAGGCTTACCTCGTTGAGTTCCGTGAACCCGAAGACACACTGGAGTCATGTTATCAGTAACAGTGGACGAGAGGGAGGAAGGGTAGGAAGTGGAGGTCAGAGGGTGGTGTGTGTAGCATGTGCGCCCATGGTTTGAGACGTCGCGCGCTAACAGCTTCATCTAGCCGGGGGAGGAAGAGCAGGGAGGGCGATACTCACCCGATCGAGGGACATGTGATGGAGTAGGTAGAGGAGGTGAGTGTGGAGGGAGGGAGAAGGACGAGGGCGTCAGAGACGTAGGCGAGGAGATGAGGAGGAAGGAGGCAGTGTAGGTGAGAGACTGGGTGGAGAGAAAGAGAGGGAAGCGTCATCCTGGGATGCCGCTAGGTGGTCATCGGGCAGCGTGTCGTTCTCGTCGTCGGGTGAGACGCGTCATCCACAAAAAAACCAATGGCTCATAAGCGTCTACGCATCCTATAGAGTAGATGTCGTCAGCAAAAGGCGCAAAAAAGAACAAGAGCCAGAAAAAGGAAAGGAAGGATCAGTTGGTGATGCATGTTCGAGTACGGCCCATGGATGTGGTCGCCTTCTCGGTTGGATAGGTATCATCAGGGAGAGAGGCACAGAACGCAGACTCACCCAGCGCTGGAGCTCATTGGGGCGCGAAAGAGGAGGAAATGCAGCGCAAAAAGAAAGGAATGCACGACGCGAAAAAATGAAGACGGAAGGAAAGGCCGTGCGAAAAGTTTGCTTAACGCTCCAAATTCAAGCGCCGATTCGGAGTCTGAACTAGCAGATATATAGGGAGGAATTTTTCACTGGGTCTTTCTGTCAGTCGCGGCGGCGTTCCCTTTTCTTACACGTTTCCTTCCCGCTCTCTTTCCCCCCCTCCCAGGTAAGCTCGCGCCCCCATTCCCTCGCCTGATGATTCCAATCAGTTCTGCTTCCGAATGAGAGCAATCAACCTCTTGTGGACTACTGAATCTTACCAAAATATTTTCCTGACCTTTTCCATTTCACCCTTCCCGTTGTTTTCGTGCTCTTTGCTCATTGCCTCCCCTTTTCAGCGCGAAGGACTAACACGAGGACATTGACTGACACGAAGACATCCGCTCGACCGACCCGACCCATTCGGTAAGCCCCCACCTCCATCCACCCCCACCCATCCCTCCACAACACGACGAAAACCAAGTTCATCCATTCGTTGATCCCGCCGCCGACGCCTACCTCCTGCTTGCTTTGGCGGGCACCGTGCCGTATGATCATCATGTCATGTGGTGCTCTGCGATACGGCGGAGGCATGCGCCCTGGTGTCGTTTTGGCGCCAGGGTGCTGGCGGATGCGGCCGTGGGCTGAAAACAACGGCTTCTCTGATTCCCTCCTCCTCATGCTTTTTTGCTCGTCCTGTCGAACTTCGTGCTTATGCCTTTTAGGTTGTTGTCTTGCGCCGGGCAAGTATGGTGGTATACTATCGTTGGTCTTGTAGTGTACATTTTGTCAATGAAAAACCGTACATATCTGCCTCCGCACCGAGATCGAATTCTAGCGCGACTCCCCAACGCTCAGCGCGCGTCACTGCCGCCATGAACGAATTGAGTGCACCGTCGGCTGAAGCTGGCGGCCGAAGCCCCGGCGCCGATCAAACATCCCGAAAAATGATCGGCCAGCCGCCAGATATCTTGCCTCGTTTCCGTCGTCAAGTCTCTCTTCCGCCTACCTTGATACAACTCGATGACAGACCAGATGGACATTGGGGCAAACAGGCAAGGCCCAGGATCTGCGAGTCTTGATTGATTGACGAGCGTGCTCACACAATGTTCTCGCTATTTGAATTAAGTTCTTCCATGCACAGCGGAGCAATCCACTTCCCCGCCAATTACAGAAGAAGGAAGTATACGACAGTCAGCCAGTCCGAGACACATTCTCTCATTCACTGTCGACAACAGATGGGCCCTCTAGGCACGGTGCTCCAAATATACCACGAGCCGGTTCAGGTGAGTCCATGTAACAGTCATTTGTAGTATGTGCGCGTTTTTGTAGTTTGAAGGGCAAGATCAGGGTGACTGGACAAGGAGTGCAGACCACGAGAGGCATATAAAAATTCCCTGATAGCCCCAATCACAGAGGCTGGGATGGCAAGACCGCTGACCGCAAGCTCCAGAAGTTCGATGTCCATAGATAGCACGAAACAGACATACCGAAGTCCAGATCCGGCGCAAACCTTGACATCAAGACGTTGTCAAGACGCTTCGAAAAGTGTTCGTGCAGAACATCATCAGTCCTTAGAGAACGCGGATACCTCTTTACCCTGTTGTGATCGTCGTTTGCGGGTCATCCCCGGCCTCGGTCAGGCTTGCGTTCCTCTCATCATGTGCGTATATACCTGGGCGGCGTACGACAAGTCCTGGCGCGAGCGAGTGTCAAATTAGGGAGTAAGAGAAAACAACAAAACGTGATATTGTAAAATTAAGGGCGAGTTTTTGGTTCTCTGAACGTAGTATATACTGAGCAATGAATCTCTATTGAGGAACCTGCGTCATTGAGCACGCCGGCGGCGCCAGCGAACGGCGGTCGCGACCAATGAAATGTTAACAGTTCCCACGTCCTCTGTGACATCCCATTCAGTACTACAACCAACCGCTAAAGCCCAAGTGGACGCACCTGTTCTACCTTCCTCTTCCCTGTGATCATGACTTTGCCTGTCCTTTTACCCAGGTAGCCGTATCCTGCCCTTCCGATAGTCGTCTTCCGCCTGCTTGTTCAGACGCGTGCATTCATCCTCATATTCCTCCAACCACTGACGGTACCGGGACTCATTGTAGTCTCTCCTCTCCAAGAATTTGGACCTCGTAAGGACGCGATGGTATTGTCTCAGCTCGACGACCTCGTGTGTTAAGCCGGGCTGTACTGTGTTGTTGATTTCGACATGAACAGCCTTGGGCTTCGCTGCACAACAGCCTGGGGCTTCATTGGCATAGTCCATAGCGATATCTCTGAGATGCGACAGAGCAACTGACAGGCTTCCATCGCGCTCCTGGAAGGCGTTGGGGTGCAATGGCAAGTCTATAGTTGTCCCAGGGGTCAGATCCGTTGTTGTCTCGAAGTATCTTGGTTGTCGCACATTATTCATCATCTGTTTGTACCGTGGCTCCCAAATATCTGCCACTTCTTGTCGTGTTCTTTTGTGAAATCTTCATCAACAAAGTCTCGAAGTATCGGGGTTATACTTACAGATATAGGATTTCCGGAAGCTTTTTCGCCAGAAACGTCATGCCTCCTGGACAGTGATCTGGATTCATGATGCAAGGTGTGGCGGTGTCTGCAAATCGAATGAGGTAGGTAGGGCCAAGGTGCTTTATCTTCCAATGCAGAGTGTCATGTGTCCATTGCACATAAGCCCGCTCCCACTCTAACCGACGCTGATATGAAGCTGAGACAATTGCCTTCCTCTTTTGCTTTGGTATCTCGTTGTGCTCCATTGCAGTCACAATCCGAACTAGAAAGTGATGGCGCTGGATGTAATGCTTGGTGGGTGGATGGATGGTGAGGTGGGGTGATGGGGCAGTGGGTGGCAGATGTGCATCAGCGAGCAGAGCTTCCCTAAATCCCTGCGAAAGACAATACCTTGAGAAGAGTTGTTGTTCTTCATTATTCCAAGCTGTGACTGTACACAAAAGACTGAGACTCTATTGTGAATGTTGCCCGACAATCAACAATGCGCGCTGATACGCAGGGTACTATTCCAGTACTAGAAACGGGGAATTTTGCGATTCCTGAACAGCCCAAAGACCTTAGGAACCTCCAGTCAAGTACTTAGGATAGAGCACGCAGGAGTTACTGCCTTGACGCGGGCAAGCCTCCAGGACAAGGTCCAAGCGCCTTAACAAGTCCTTTAGGACAGGCGCGATCGAAACCTTCGATCACCTTCATCCGAATATCCTTATCCGCGCGTTGGATCCCTTTCAAGATCCCGTACCTTTGCGTGTACCTTGTACTACAGACGATGTGCTATAACCATTCGCACCCAAGGAGGGTCCAAGGTCTCCAGGCGGTTCAGTTCGAGCGACCCAAGACCTGCGCACCTCAACCCAAAGACCTGGAAGGTCCCGAAATAGTTCAAGGACGTCACAACCCTTTTGGGGAAACAATCTTCGGAGCTGTCAAGGACTCCGAACCGACGCCTTCCGCTATGCCGATCGATCATGATCCACGATCAAGGACCACCCCGAAAGCAGGGTGTATTACCACTTTAAGAAAGCACTCCCCTGTAGTGTCTGTGCTCGAAAGGACGTTCTTAACGATCTCCATCCAACCTATCCACAAGAAAGCAGGTGTCCGTAGGACCTTGCAACATAAAGATACCTAAGGATCAAAGTCCTTATCGGACCTTGATCTCCTGGGCACAAGGATTGTACCATACCGCCAAGGTGGCGTATATGGCTAAAGGACCAAGCGGCCTGTCCGCAGTTGTTTCGACCAGGGATAGCCAATGAGAATCCAGCACTTGTATGACTCGAAAGTCCGATGTATCCGATCCTAGAATAGATGCTTACTCAGTAGGAACCCACCAGTAGTATAAAAGGGCCCAAAGGACCCATATTTCGGTAGCTTAGAGCCCCCTCCAGTAGCCGCTAGTCAGACGCAGCCGTTGTAGTGAATCTATCTCGAGTTTCGACTCATTTCTGCAAAGTACACAAAGACCCCAAAGACCTTTCCAAGATTTAAAGACATCAGGTGTTGCCAAACTCCTTGAAAGACTCGAAAGAACCTTATTCCGACGTACCAAGTCAAGTACCAACGAATCTACTTGGTGTTAGAACCTTGTATTCGCAAGAAGGCCGGTTTGCAAGTGGTTCTGCCCTGCACTCACGCTCTTTCGTGAAGTACTTCCCTTTGAGGAATAAGTCGAGTTTGAACGAGTGTTGTCAACGTCTGAGACACCTTTCGGAACCTTTGGTCCCGGTGCAAGACACTAGAAGTTTGGTTTAAGTGCAAGAAGGAGTCCTTATCGTTAGCAGTCCAGTGGCGTAAAACCTGCGGTAGCGGCCTGACGATTCCAAGACAAAGTCCTTGTACACCAGAGCACTTGATAGGTAGAAGCTACATTGCCTCGCGCTGTTTAAGGTCTTCATACGTCAAGAGGTTCGGCCTACGACTTCAAGGTTTTCTTGTGTCATTTCGATCAGAATCCCTACACCCCCAAAAACAACTCGTAGTTTAACTACAGCGATTCGGAATACATCTCTATTTCTCCATTACCCAAAAGCACCTTGTTCTCTCGAACCTTTGTGCACCCCAGCTCCCTTACAAGGAGTACTAGTTGTGATAAGGATTGATAGTGTGGTTAGACGATAGCTTCTTTTCAGAGGTCTATTCCGAACTTGCACATCATATTTTGGAGCCCACCGCGAGGGGGTGTAAATTTTGATTTCGAAAAAGACTTCTAAGTCGACCTTGAGATCGGAATCTCCATAAACAAAAGACACTGGCTGCAAGGAACTCTGGTCGTTACACCAACAGCCAGAACCGCGCAAATCCACAACCACCAAAAGGAGACCCAGTTATTGCCGGATCTTCAAATCCAGCAACCTCTGGTATCACTAGTCGCCTAAGAAGCAATCGCCCAATCGCCGGCTCACTTTACAACGGTTTACCTAGTGAAGTAGCTCAAGCACAGCGACGCTTTGCAGACCCGACTACTCCCAAGAACCAAAAGAAGAAACGTACGCAAGTACCACCTTCAACACCTACTGCCTCTAGGATCAGATCTTCTTCAGATCCTGAATCACCTTCGAGAACTCCAACCAGTATCCGAAGACATTCGGACTCTAGAACTTCGCCTAGTCCCGCATTTGTGACACCTTTCGGAAGTCCTTTGACTGACCTTGAAGACCCCAAAAGTCCAGAACCTATTACCCCCTTCATTGACTTTAACCCGTCTACCCAAAACACGATACCAGTTCCAGTAATGGCAGTACGAGCAATTGTACCTTCCGAGGAACTTAGCGCTGAAGCTAGAGGCGAGATCCAAGGCAAGAAGATCCCGATACCATTCTCAAGGGATGCCCCAAAGTTCAAGGGACACTCTGGAGACGATGTGAGGGAATTCTTCACGATGTGCAACTGGATCTTTGACCAGACAGGAATCACCGAACAAGGTACTAAGTTGGAAGTAGCGGCGCTATACGCCGGCCACGAACAACGCCTAAGGTGGCACAAAAACCCAGACTACCTGAAAGGTGTCTGGGCGGACTTCCAAGAATCAGTTCTTTCCTCATACTCAAAGGGAAAGAACGATCCTACGTACGTCCCGGCCGACCTAAAGGATGCCTTGGACCCGTACCTGGCTAGGCCCGTAGCCAACAAGCAGAAATGGGAAAGCTTTCAGCGCGAAGTGCTCCATATCATGGGACATCTTATCACGTCGGGAGAACTTACCAATAAGGGTGCTATAGAAGATATCAAGTCCTCTATCACAGAGGGAGTTTGGCATAATGTCCTTGGGGACCTCAGGCGCGATGCGAAAGCTAATGCAACAGCCGGGACAACCCCCACCTATGACTTCACGTTGTCAGAGGTCGAGGCAGCGATCTCCAACTACTTCTTGACCGATAAATGGATGAGCAAGAGTGCGAAGGATAGTCCTTATAACAGAGAACTTATTCCCGCCTCTACCACCCGAATCAAGACAGAGGAGTTGGATGAATACCTGAATAGGGTAGCTAGCCTTCAGGACATTATCCAGAAAGGAGAAAAGGAACGCGAAGAGGCTCGCAAGGCTGATCAGAAGATGATGGCAGAACTTCTCCATACCTTACAGCGTGGAGGTCCGCAAGGACTCCGCACCCAAGGTTTTGTACAAGAAGCCTCGCCGATTTATCTACAAACACCTGCTCAAGGTGTCTCAGTCCCGACCAACTTACCGAATGGACTCTACAAAGCTCCTCCGGGCGCGTTCCCAGGAAACAAGTTCGTAGTTAACGATGGAAGGTGTTACTTCTGTCGTGAACTAGGGCATATTGTAGCGAATTGTCCTACAAAGGAAATGTGCGAAAGCAATGGTCATATCTACAAGCCTGGTGGTACCAACATATATCATGTAACGAATGGAACTACTAGTCAACCTATTCAAAGGGTTAGTCCCAAGCAGCCTCTCAGCCCTTGGGAACAAGTCCAGAAGTTTCAACAAGAAAATGCACCTAAGGTATCGGCGTTCCAATCTCAAGAAGATGAGTTTGCACCTGAGGTCGCGATGTATGTTCAAACCCCAACCCAAGAAGAAGAGTTTGCCCCCGACGCCTATCAGGGTTTCGGCAGGGCTCGATGAAGGAAGGAGTGCAGTTAGCACATACTCCTCCGGAGAGCCAGTTCACTGTAGAAACTCGTCAGACTCGTCAGAGCGCAAAAGCACCTAGTGCTCCTGTGGATTCAACTCCACAAAAGAAGGTAACCTCATGGCCTAAGGACCGGGTGTCCGTGGTCATTCCAAAAGCAGCGCCGCCTAAGGTATCATTCTCCAAGCCGGAAGTCACTCAAGAAGTAGAACCTGTTGACCAGGACCTTCTTGACGAAGTCCTGGCGATGGAAGAACCAGACCCGGTGCCGCAACCAAAAGCAGATTCAACTCTGCCAGAAAAGAACCAACCAAAGGTCCAACCTAAGGAACCTAAGGTCAAGAGTTTCCAACGCCGTAGCCTGGCAGAAGAACTCTTGCACAAGAATCCCAGTTGGCGTGAAGCCTGGAAGTTCTTGTTACCCGAAGCGCTACTAGCTACCAACCCCCCTTGGCAGCAGAGCATTTCGGACTTCATCAGGAAACGCAACACGCCTGTGGCTGTATTCAAGACGGAAGAAGTGGCCGATACGGTCCAAGATCACTTCCAACCCGAGCTGTATTCAGTCAACTTTCATGAGCAAGGTGATTTACCTATTGGTGGAATTGTAGTCCACGATGCGGTAGAACAGTTTGTAAACCTTTCCGGAGGTCACTATACTGGTCCCTTTCAAATGATAAGTGGCAATATGGCGCCGGAAAATGCAGATCTACGAACCTTTTGGCCCTTGATCAACAAGAATGGTAAAAAGGAGAGTTTAGTGGATGGTGGGTCGCAGATCGCCTCCATTTCGCTCAAGGCAGCATTGGAACTAGGAATAGCCTATGATCCCACTTTCACCATTACTATGGAAAGTGCGGACAAGGGACGAACCAGTACCTTGGGATTGGCTCGTAACATACCTTTTGACTTTGAAGGAATTGTCTATTACCTTCAGTTGCATGTGTTGCAGGATCCCGCCTATGAGGTCCTACTGGGACGACCTTTCGAGATCGTTTCAAACCTGGTCATCACCAACCTTCCCAACGGGAACGCAATCGGAACCCTTACGGATAACACCAATGGGAAGAAGTTATCGCTACCTTCTTACCGTCGAGGACAGATCCCAAGACATATGATTCCAGGAGGACAAACGGGTTTTCACGGGAACCTAAGGACGTAGGAAATTCCTATGAAGAAGCCGTGTTGATCCTTGAAAGGTCACCAGAAGGAAACATCGAAGTAAAGCAAAGTTGGATACCTGGTGATAACAGGGAGACCTTCGGGGAAGGGGACTTAACGTCCTTATACATGAAGAAGTCACCCAATAGGGTTCATCAGGCAGCCAAAAGGCTAAGGAAGCAACACGCCTTCATGCATGCATCGATGCACCAAGCATTGACACATATGACAGTCCCAGAACATATGGTGACACCTACGGGGCTATTAAAGGTCCCAGCCAAGACTCAAGGCTTTCGCAAGGTATTCAATATTAACCAGATTGCGGAAGACCAAGAAGAATTTAAGTCCTACGCCACGGCGACTTTGAATCTCTTTTACGGGGTACCAAAGGAGTTAGAACAAGTCTTTACGGGCTTGTCGGTAACCTTACCAAAGGATTACATGGCGGAGGCACAACAGGAGTTCCTAAGGTTGGAAAGTCAGATCCCTAAGAGGGGTGTATTCGTAGGAAAGAAGTACAAACCAGTAGCCTTGAAAACCAAAGCTCACCTTGGAACCTTACCGGAAGAATTCAGGATCAAGCGCCACATTCATGGAGACCCACTAGCTGGGATGCCGGAATTAGTACCTGATCCACCACCCTTCGTACCCACAGGTAGGTATACTGCCGAAAGGAGGGAACAGATACAAGCCGACCACGTCGGGGACTTCCTGACGGATGCAGAAAGACGGATTATAGACTCCATCTTCTGTAAACAGAACGAAGGCTTTGCCTGGGAAGAATCTGAGAAAGGACACTTCAAACCAGAGTTCTTTCCACCAGTGGATATCCCGGTAATACCGCACACACCTTGGGTGTTGAGGAATATACCAATTCCACCAGGAATCTATGACGAAGTCTGTAAGATTATCAAGCACAAACTAGACTCGGGCGTGTATGAGCCTTCGAACTCCTCATACCGCTCCAGGTGGTTCTGTGTTGTTAAGAAGGATGGAAAGAAACTTCGCCTAGTGCACAGTCTGGAACCACTCAATGCGGTGACCATTGCGCACTCAGGGTTACCTCCAGCCACGGAGGAACTAGCGGAGTCCTTTGCAGGACGAAGTTGTGGAGGGACCTTGGATCTGTTCGTTGGATATGACGAACGGCTCCTTGCCACCGCGTCTCGCGATATGACAACCTTCTCGACACCTTACGGAGCGTTAAGGTTAAAGACCTTACCAATGGGCTGGACTAATTCAGTACCTATCTTTCATGACGATGTTACAACGATTCTCAAGGATGAAATACCAGCCTTTACCAGACCTTATATCGACGATGTGCCCGTCCGCGGACCCGCTACGCGATATGAACAAGCTGATGGCACCTACGAAACGCTTCCAGGTCATCCTGAAGTAAGGCGTTTCGTTTGGGAACACCTTGTGAACATGAACAGGATCATACAGCGAATGAAACATGCCGGAGGGACCTTTTCTGGTCACAAGGCTATCATTTGTGCAGAAGAGATTGTGGTAGTGGGACATGTCTGTACCTACGAAGGTAGAAAGCCAGCTGAAGATCGCGTTAAGGTGATCTCGGATTGGCCCCCTTGTAAAGCGCTCACGGAAGTCCGTTCGTTCTTAGGAACAGCTGGAATCTTCAGAGCATTTGTAAAGGACTACTCTAAGAAGGCGTTACCTTTGACCAGGTTAACCAAAGACATTACCAAGTTCAGATGGACAGACGAGGAGCAGGAAAGTATGGATACCTTAAAGGAAGCCATACGAACTTGTCCGATGCTGAAACCACTGAATTATGAATGGTCCACGCCAATCACACTGTCGGTAGACACCTCTTACCAGGCAGTAGGTTTCTATCTGTCCCAGGTAGATCCCAAGGACCCTAGGAAACGATACTTTGCGAAGTTTATGTCTCTGACCTTGAACGAAAGAGAGGCAAGGTACTCGCAAGCCAAGCGAGAACTATTCGGGCTCTTCAGAGCTCTGTCCGCGTGCAAGTACTACCTTCTAGGGTGTAGAAAACTAGAAATTGAAGTAGATGCAAAATACATCAAAGGCATGTTATCAAACGTGGACTCCTTAGCGAACGCAAACCTGCAAAGGTGGGCTGAGGAGATCTTGATGTACCACTTCACGCTTGTACACGTACCAGGAAAGGTCCATGGCCCGGATGGCTTGAGTCGCCGTCCAGCTTCAGAGCATGATGTAGTAGTACCCAGACCTCATATAAACATAGAGGATGACGAAGTCAATACCTTTGAGTACCAGGAGCCCAAGGGTCTGCCTATAGAAAAGCAACCTTTGGACTTTGACACTTTCCGGAATGACATCGACAGTAGGGGAGGCTACTTCCAAGAAATAGTGCGGAGTCCTTTACCAGACCATATAAAGGTTTCTAAAGCGGTAAGGACTGCGGGACTAGTCAACGTTAAAGATATCGAAGGATGGATGCATATCACGGAGTTCCCAGAGCTCAATAAGAGCAAAAGGGAGCGGTTGTGGGAGACCTATCTGCCCAAACTTCAACCTTACTTACAATCGGAAGATGTACTTGAGGACGAAGACTTGGAGAAATGGAGCAAAGACTTCTTTGTCCAGCATGAAAAGTTATACCGAACACATTCGGACTCCCACCCCCGTCGAGTGCTACTTCCAAATGAACGAATCCCGGTTTGTAAAGCTCTACACGATCGGGCAGGACATAAAGGACAATATTCCGTGTTACAACTCATCATGAAGCGATTCTGGTGGCCAGGTATGGAGGTCGACATACGATGGTACGTAAGGACCTGTGTACTATGTCAGAAACGCCAGAAACGTAACATAAAGGTTGCACCAACGATTACTTCAACTCCAGGTATCTACGAAAGGGCTTATATAGACACCTTCCGGATGCCAAAGGCAGGAGAAGAATCCACTCGAAAGAAACGGCCTTCAAAATGGGCCGGCTTCAACGCTGTGACCGTAGCAAGGTGTGGATTAACAAGTTGGCCAGAGGCAAGGGCTCTCAAGGAAGAGACCGCCGAGTCACTGGGAGAATGGATCTTCGAGGACATTCTGTGCAGGTGGGGTTGTATCAAGGAAATTGTAACCGACAATGGGCCAGCAATCAAGAAGGCTTTAGTACATATTGAACAGAAATATGGTATTACAGGTATCTTGATCACGGCGTACAATAAGCAAGCCAACGGAAAGGTTGAACGAGGACACTGGGATATCCGTCAATCTCTCTTCAAGGTATGCAGGGGTAAACCCGAGCAATGGCCAGAGTTCCTACATGAGGTCCTTTGGGCAGAGCGCATTACCATAAAGAGAAGTCTAGGTACTTCAGCGTTCCAGGCAGTAACCGGTTGTGAACCAATCATGCCAATGGACCTGGAGGAATTGACTTGGCTGGTCGAAGCACCAGGTCGACTGGTCTCCCATTCGGACCTTATTGCCTTCCGAGCTAGGCAGCTCATCAAGCACAAGGAAGATACTGCCAAGTTAAGGTCGAAGGTCCTTCTAAATAAACAGAAGGCCGCGGCGAAGTTCCTAGAGGACTTCCAGAACAGTATCCCTCGCTACAAATTCAAAACTGGTGAACTAGTGCTAGTAAGGAACACTAGGATCGAATCAGAAATGAATGCGAAGTTCAAGGAAAGGTTTATGGGACCTTACGCGGTAGTAACAAGGACCTCGGCAGGAAACTATGTGGTCTGCGAGTTGGACGGGACAATCTACAAAGACAAGATAGCTCAGTTCCGTGTAATACCTTTTGTATCGCGACGAGATCCTATAGACCTTGGAAAACAGTTCTTTGATCGACTACACTTCATAAGTAAGCCGATCACAAAGACCTTAGATGTCCTTGCGAGAACTACGTGACCTTGAGCACCCAGGACTGGACTACAGCTTCAAAAGGAAGCCAAGGTACCATACCAGATGACGGGGACGTCATCAGAAAAGTAAAGAGAGAATAGAGGGACATCGGTCCATTTATTCAAAGACTATAAAAATTTTATTTAAGACTTATTCTGTGCCCAGCTGGCTACAAAGGTAGCTAAGGTAGCATTGAACTAAGGACAGAATAAGGAAGCAAGACAAGGCACGAGGCATCAGGGAAGTGGCGGGGTGCGAATAAAGAAAAAGCTTAAAGGTGATGGAACCGTAAGGTGATGTGATAAGCGCAAAAAGGAAGCACCACGCACCAAACCACCACCACGACAATGTCAACAAGTTCGCACCAAGACACCGAGCGCAAGGAGGACGTGAAGGTAAGCAACCAACACGATCGCCGGCAGGGCGGCATGCGAACTTACTTACCAAAAGGAGCAGTCGCCGCCGCCAACGTCGCCACAAGAACATCAGGAGCCTCCCGCAGCTCAGGAGGAAGAGGAAAAAGAGGCACTAGCGCAGGAACAGGTGAGTGACGGGCAACGACGCGTAAAGAGACGAGAAAACTCACCACGACCACTCTTTGCGCTAGCCCCCTCCCATCGCCTGTGAAGCCAGGCCGGACCACGTCAAGATGACCCGCCCCCTGTTTAACTACAGCGGCTTCCTCACGAACATGACCGCACCGCCAGAGCTGGACGCAGGGATCAGTCTGCGCCTGGCCGAGTCACTGTGCGCCAGCCCAGCGTCAACCCGCGACATTCTGCAGGCGGCCGGTTACAAGGGGTACCTCCGTAACGGCGTCTTTTGGTTGACTTTCCAGGACGCACTCGAATCGACCCCAGCGGGCAAGGCCACTCCGCTGGAACGCGTCGAGATGGCGCTGAGCGCCGCGTGGCGCGACGCCACGACCTACAGGAGGCAGGTCCGCCCCGTCTACGACATCACCTTCCTAGATAACGACCGCATCGCCCCCGAGCTCGCGCTCCGGCTTTCAGAAGACGACGCCCAGCGTTGTTTTCTGGAGCTGGATCACCTCTGGAACTTTGTGCGCGACCAGGACCGGGCTAATCTATTCTGGGGCGCGCTGCTCGTGGAAATGCGAAGACAGCGCGACGAGACCGCCCTCCAGGGGTCGTTCTACAAAACGATGGATAATCTGATCGAAAGCGCGATAACCGAGCTTGGAATCGCCAACTACGAGCGCGACGGGACGCCCAGCCTCGACAGCAAGGTCGAGGACGAGGATACGCCGCGCCCCACGATGCAGGAGATTGCGAAGGAGGAGTCACCTAGTCCTCGCGACTCGCGAACGCCGTCCCCGGCGCCCTCCTCGCACCATGAACCCACGCCCAAGCCCGAGGCGGAACCCCCCAAGCGCAAGCCGTATGTCGCGGCGAGCAAAGGAGGTCCCAAATCGACCACCAAGTACGTCCGCCGCACCCTCGCGCCGCTAACATTTGCTGACGCTCCGCTAAGGCCGAAGGCCGTCGCAATAAAAGTGGAACCCAAGGACAAGGACGTCGCCCCCGCCAGGAAAACCTCGGTCGCGCGCGCCACCACTGGTGGAAGCCAGAAGCGCAAGTTCGTCGAGGAGGAACCGGAGGAGGAGGACGAGCTGGAAGAAGACGCCGAAGCCAGCGCCGAGGAGGAGGACGACTTCGTCCTCGACGTGCGCGACAAGACCAACCCGCGCATCCCCCTCCACCGCGACGACGGTGTCTGCGTCCCCTGCATCAAGCAGCGGTTGACGTGCACCTACTTCCGGATTCACGCCACGCCCGCCGAGAAGAACAACAGTTTCACGTGCGACCAATGCAAGGAAAAGGACGGACAGCACGGTCCGTGCTGGGTCGCGTGGAGGCGAAGTCAGGTCCCCGCGCCGTGGAAGGAGGTCGCGCTGAAGGTCCGCGCCCAGTTGCAGGCCGTGGCGAGGAACAAGCCCGACTCCCAGATCAGGGCCCGCCGCCACCAGGACTATTCCGACGCCGCCCAAGCGATCGCGAAGGAAGCGGACCAGCGGTGGAAGGAGGAGAAGCAGAGGAAGAAGGACGAGCCCCCGGCGAAGCGCCGTCGCGTCGAGAGCACGGCGGGAAAGAAGGGCAAGGCGAAGAAGGAGGAGACGTCGGACGAAGAGGGCACCGGCGACTCCGACATCGAGGAGGTCCACGCGCCCCGCACCCGCCTCCAAAAAGGAAAGGTTAGCGCAGCCCCGCCTCCCGCCTCGACCAAGTCCTCGAAGGGGGCCACCACTTCGATCAGCGCGGTCCAACGACAGGACAAGGGAGAAGGAGCCAGCCGTCAAGGTGCGACGTCCTCCGCCTCCACCAGCCGCGTCGACCCCGCCGAGGACGTAGACAAGGTCCTGGCGTTGTACTTCTCCCTGAGTGAGAAGAGTCGCAAGAAGTTTAGGAAGATCGCAGAGATTGCGGTGGGACGTTAGTAGCGTCCCGCCGCAATTCCCTTTTATATATACACGAACTTTAGTCACAGTGCCACAATGGACACTTTCGTATACGCATCGCCCGCCCCGCCCCGTTGTACTTTATATGAAAATTTACAACTTCTTGTAACGAAAGAACCGTGTGAAAACACTAAGGAAACAAGAACAAGGACCTTAGTTGAAACCTTAAGTCAAGGGGAGAGTCCAGGACTCTCCTTGATATACCAGAGGTCGCAAAGGTCGGAAGCTAAGGACTTTGTTAAGTCGAAAGGGCCCACAAGGAACTGCGTTGCAAGTAAAGTAATACAGGCAGAAGCAATGTGACTAAGGACAAGCTGTAAGGAATAAAAAGAGAGGCAACCTTTAGGTCAAAAGAAGTCATCTAAGGACTAAGCAAAACGACTCCAATCAGGAGGGACCGCAAGGTTCGCAAGGCGCGCATAGAAAGGTCCTGCGTGGCTAAGGTCGATTGCTAACATACTAGCAGCAAGGAGTTCGTAGTCTACTTCGGTGGCCTCCGACCAGTCGATGAGCCAGAGTAGTGGATCGATGATAGGCAGCGACTGGTTGGGGCGCTGGAAACACAGAAGTTACAAACGGACCTCAAACTACGAAGTTGTTCACGGACCCGATTGGCGGGAAGGTCAATCTCGGGGATCAACCGACGCATATTGGGAGGTCTATCCAACGCGTAGGCGTCGTCCCAGCCGTAAAGAGCAGAGTTCTGACGGTGGAACCCTGGCCACCACTTCATAACCGTGACAAGGTCGGCAGGAAGGTCCCCATACTGAACAGGAAGGACCTTCAGGTCGTCAGGCCCGATGTAAAGCGAGCGAAGGAGTGTGGAAAAGCCGGAGTAACCACCAAAGTGGGCCTCGACCTACGTCTAAGGTCAGTGCCGACCACAAGACATGAAAGGAAAAGACCAGGTTTAACTCACCATGAAAGGTCCAATGAACTCTTGGGTAAACCAAGGGTGACTCGCAAGGATGTCCATGTTAAGGTCCCCCAGGTGGAAGCGGGCGCCTTCACCGTCAAAGGTATTGCCTTCGGCGAACCAAGCCTTGCAAAGTTCGACGGCGGTGTAGTACAAAGGAAAGAAGTGCGCCTTGAAACCTTGAGGAATGGCCCCGTTCTGGAAGTGAAAAGCGGGTTCCCAGATATAACGAAAGCGGACCTAAGGACCATCCGATTAAACGAGAAAAGTGTCGAGACAAATTCAACTAGACTGACCAGAACGTGCAAAAGATAGCGCAAGGTCGGGACGTCTAGAGGTTCGTCACGACCAAAGGCATGAACCGGAGGCTTGAGCTGGGGAAGGAGGCGAGTGTCGTCTTCCGTAGCTAAGGTCCCATCCGGATGACGGACTACCGCAACGAAGTAGCGTGTATAGTTGTACATCTCCATGGCGCAGCTCAGCGCAAGGTCCGCTGTGACTAAGTCATGTTGAAAGGAGGTCAAAGGCGAGCGAAGTCGAACGCCTTGAATGCGCGTATCTGCAAAGGAAGGCAGGACGGGTGCGGGCATGATCAAAGATGAGATTCCTGGCTCCAGGACCGACTTAAAAGAGGACCCTCATCAGTCGAAGGTCCGAACGAACCGATAAAATGCAAAGTTTAGGCGCCACCTATCTAAAGGTAGGTACGATCGGCGATAGCCGATCGAACTAAGTTCGATCTTAGACCTACCAAGGTGCGGTCAGGAAAAACTTTAAGGGTTCAAATCGAAAGGAGTTGGATTATGCACCAACTGGGCCTAGAGTAGTCTAAGGAAATAAAGTGACTACCGCTCCTACAAGTGGGAAAGGAATCCGAAACCAGTATGAAGACGAAGTAGTGAAAACTATGAGTAGTACTGGTTAAGACTTGGCGAAAGTTAAGCTAAAGTAGGACCTTGTAGTCTACTGAGCCTGGTCAATCGCGTCTAAGGCCGAGATATAAAGGTCCCGAGTCGACTGCAGGACTTGGATACGGCCCCGAATCTCGTTGAAAGTCGAGATAATGTCGTGCCGGTACTGGCGCTCCAAAATGACCAAGTTGGGCGAGATGTTGGGGTCGTCAAGACCAGACAACCTTGACATACGCTTGTGGACTTGGGCCAAGGCAGCAGACAGACCATTGATGTACTGGTTCGCTAAGGGGAAGTAACCAGGAATCAACAAGGCAAACCAAGGAGCGAGGAAGAAGCACCTTACCGCCTTCAAGTTGTTTAAGAACGACAGGTTCGACCCCAAAGGTCGAAGGCCGGGCCGCCTTTACAACACGGCGAGCGTTCTCATCGTTAAGCTTACGCTTAGGAGGAGCTTCTTGACCATTGATCGCGCCCAAGGTTTGAAGGGCTTTCTGGTAAACACGGGCGTTAATGTCCATACCGGGAAGAGCTGCGAAAGGAAGGTAACGGACGGAAGATGACTATTAAAGAAGTCATAAGGAAGTCCGGGACAAACATAGGATTCAAAGGAACGTACCGCTTCGGCTTCCTTTGACAAGGAATTGGCGACTTGGAGCTGGCGAAAGGCTTCAATAAAGGAAGATGAGACTGGCAAAGAAATTGAGCGCACAGTATCACCGACGACGACAACGGAGTCCTCACCGTCGCTCTCGCTAGCTGCCACATCGTCAGCCCAATTAAAGTACTCCGGACGAAAGAAGCGCGCACAAGAGTCGGGATCCATCGCGACGTCGCCGTCTCCCGTCTCGGCTCGTTTCTCCATGGCCTCGGTAACGACCTCGGGCGATTTCTTCGTCTTCTAAGCGAAGACATCCAGAGGTTACAGTAGGAAACCAACGAGTAACGAACGGACATACCTTGCCTTTCTCAAGCTTGTCCGGCTTGAAATAAGCGTTATCCGGATGCATAGGGTGACCCGGGGACAGGCCAGGGAAGTGGGCGTTAGACGCCTTCTTGCAGCTGCTCACCAAAGGTTGGAGGATATGAGCGATGTGGTGCGTCGGCGTCTGAGGGTGAATCCCCAGCAGGTGTACCAGCATCCCTACATAGAGGCGGAGGTTGAAAAAGAACACCGCCATGTCCGTCGACACCTTGGAACCATTCGGAAAGGTGCGAAGGTCATGGGCGACGGCCTAAAAAGAAAACAAGGACAGGATGAAGTCAGGATCAGGAAAAGAACACAGCGAAGGAGTACACACAAGGACTCTCTCCATGATCTTGTCAACATAGCCGGTGATCTCCAGTGCCACGTCGGGATTCGAACACGCCTTCTTGAGGTCCAGACGATGGACCTTGGGAATGATGAGCGTAAGATGCATGCCGAGGTACATAAGGAAGTCGGGTGTGTTGGCTGGAGGGTCGTAGTCGAGCGCATAAGCGACGAGACCGGCGCCAAGGTCGCGCGTAGTGATCAGGTCCTTCGCGGACGGAACGTGCGGCGTTGTGGGAAGCAGCTTTGCGATGGGAGTCCAAGTTTTGGGAGCCATGATAGAATAAAGGCAGGAATGAAAGCTCTGAGGACAAGTCCCAGGACCTTTTATAACGGAACAAAGTTAGGCAAAAGAGGGTCCATCGGGCGATAGAAACCAAAAGGAGACTTCGTCACGGCGGCCTGGTACCCAGGATAAAGGGTCTGAACCACCAAGGACTATGTCGCGGACAACATTTCATAAGTCAAGGGGAGATGATACGCAGGGTACTATTCCAGTACTAGAAACGGGGAATTTTGCGATTCCTGAACAGCCCAAAGACCTTAGGAACCTCCAGTCAAGTACTTAGGATAGAGCACGCAGGAGTTACTGCCTTGACGCGGGCAAGCCTCCAGGACAAGGTCCAAGCGCCTTAACAAGTCCTTTAGGACAGGCGCGATTGAAACCTTCGATCACCTTCATCCGAATATCCTTATCCGCGCGTTGGATCCCTTTCAAGATCCCGTACCTTTGCGTGTACCTTGTACTACAGACGATGTGCTATAACCATTCGCACCCAAGGAGGGTCCAAGGTCTCCAGGCGGTTCAGTTCGAGCGACCCAAGACCTGCGCACCTCAACCCAAAGACCTGGAAGGTCCCGAAATAGTTCAAGGACGTCACAACCCTTTTGGGGAAACAATCTTCGGAGCTGTCAAGGACTCCGAACCGACGCCTTCCGCTATGCCGATCGATCATGATCCACGATCAAGGACCACCCCGAAAGCAGGGTGTATTACCACTTTAAGAAAGCACTCCCCTGTAGTGTCTGCGCTCGAAAGGACGTTCTTAACGATCTCCATCCAACCTATCCACAAGAAAGCAGGTGTCCGTAGGACCTTGCAACATAAAGATACCTAAGGATCGAAGTCCTTATCGGACCTTGATCTCCTGGGCACAAGGATTGTACCATACCGCCAAGGTGGCGTATATGGCTAAAGGACCAAGCGGCCTGTCCGCAGTTGTTTCGACCAGGGATAGCCAATGAGAATCCAGCACTTGTATGACTCGAAAGTCCGATGTATCCGATCCTAGAATAGATGCTTACTCAGTAGGAACCCACCAGTAGTATAAAAGGGCCCAAAGGACCCATATTTCGGTAGCTTAGAGCCCCCTCCAGTAGCCGCTAGTCAGACGCAGCCGTTGTAGTGAATCTATCTCGAGTTTCGACTCATTTCTGCAAAGTACACAAAGACCCCAAAGACCTTTCCAAGATTTAAAGACATCAGGTGTTGCCAAACTCCTTGAAAGACTCGAAAGAACCTTATTCCGACGTACCAAGTCAAGTACCAACGAATCTACTTGGTGTTAGAACCTTGTATTCGCAAGAAGGCCGGTTTGCAAGTGGTTCTGCCCTGCACTCACGCTCTTTCGTGAAGTACTTCCCTTTGAGGAATAAGTCGAGTTTGAACGAGTGTTGTCAACGTCTGAGACACCTTTCGGAACCTTTGGTCCCGGTGCAAGACACTAGAAGTTTGGTTTAAGTGCAAGAAGGAGTCCTTATCGTTAGCAGTCCAGTGGCGTAAAACCTGCGGTAGCGGCCTGACGATTCCAAGACAAAGTCCTTGTACACCAGAGCACTTGATAGGTAGAAGCTACATTGCCTCGCGCTGTTTAAGGTCTTCATACGTCAAGAGGTTCGGCCTACGACTTCAAGGTTTTCTTGTGTCATTTCGATCAGAATCCCTACACCCCCAAAAACAACTCGTAGTTTAACTACAGCGATTCGGAATACATCTCTATTTCTCCATTACCCAAAAGCACCTTGTTCTCTCAAACCTTTGTGCACCCCTAGGGTTTAAAAGTCCGGTCCGGTCCGGTCTTTTGACCTCTGAGGTCATGGACTGGGGACTGGACCGGTCCAGAAAATTCCCAAATCTGGCTGGACCTAGGACTGGACTGGTTAGGACCGCAAAAACCGGTCCTAATCAGTCCGGTCTGCGGTCCTAAACCGGTCCAGGACCGGTCCAAAGGATCATAAGCCTAAATTTATATTTCTGCACATTTTCGAGTAAGTTTACCATCATATAAGTTTACCAGATAGATCATATAGTCAACGACAGTGAAATGAATGACTAGTGAAGCTTGTATAATATGTTTTAGTCACAACAAGATGACATTTCCAAATGTAAGAGAGTATGTGCAGCTAAATGTACCATATGAGTATATAAGTTATGGAAAGTTTACCATAGGAACGCCTCAGTGAAGGTAAGTTTCCCATTGACCGGTCAAGTCAAGGTAAGTTTACCATAAGATCATATATAATGACCCTTTTGGGGGACATTTGACTGGTCTTAACTGGACCCTGAGTAGACCGGTCCAAACCGGTCCTAGACCAGTCTTTACCAGTCCTGATAAATCTGGGATGAGCTCTGGACCTAGGACCTGGACTGGTAGGACTGGTAGGACCGGTCCATGTTGGACTGGTCATGTGACCGGTCCAGTCCGGTCCAGTTCACCGGTCTCACCGGTCCACTTGGACTGGACCTTCAAACCCTATGCACCCCAGCTCCCTTACAAGGAGTACTAGTTGTGATAAGGATTGATAGTGTGGTTAGACGATAGCTTCTTTTCAGAGGTCTATTCCGAACTTGCACATCAGCGCGAACATCATCTCAAATGCCGACGATGACCTGTGATGCTGGATCGCCGTGCCAGTGAACACAGCGCTGTCTTGGGTCCTAAATCTGCCATAATAAGTAGCGTTCGGGAGAGGAGGTTCTTCGTGGCACAGGAAAACGAAATCCAACCGTCTTTTGAATCACACTTGTACCAAGACTAATGTCCTCGGTACAATTTTGAGCCGTTGTTTCAAGACCACTTTTTAGGGCTTGAGTACAGATGAACGAGAGGCCGGCGCGTACCTTTTCGTTGTTGACGACATCGTGAACCTGATGTGATAGTTAGCCTCAGGCAGCGGCAACTGTGGCGACAATCAAGTTATGACCCAATTGTTGCTTCGAGCAGTGTCCGGCAAAGTTGGCAGTGCTCAATAAGCCGACGAATGATTTATGGAGTGAAAAGAGATACACTTGAATGGTTGTGGTAGCTTTGAGGAACCTAATTGAGGCGAAAAAGCGTCACATGTATCCGGAAAGTCGGCCCGACCAAAGGCAGAGTGTGTGAACTGATGAACACTACGAACACTCAGTTTAACCAATGAAAATCAGTAGATAAGTACGCGGCTGACATCCTCTACGTTGCGACACTTTGACGTATCATTGTAACCAAATTATAGGGCATGATAAGCCCATCACACGACAGAGTCCAGCGCTTTGCTACCATCTACGTTGCTACTGTTTCCGATGGTCGACAGCGAGGTGGTCGGTGGATTCCGTACCTTTTGGCACAATGGAATCGAGCTTAAGAGCCACGACTCGCGGCATCTAGCGCTGAAGCGCCCCCAAAATGCTGTTACACCATCCCACGAATCATACTCCAGTATCTGACCGCTCATGTGCGGATGGTTGTCATGCGATGTGCGGCATTCATACACCACTCGAGCAGTCTCTTGGAGGATAAAGTGAGACATTTCTCGTAGGCAAGGAGCCCAAACATCACTGGGAACATCTGGGAGCAGCTCAGAGAGCTGCCTTCGCCGTTCTACGTCGGCCAAGAGCAGAGCTTGGCAAATGACAAAGAGTGTTTCCGGGTGTTGAATATGGACCAGTGTTTTGTCATACTCGGACGGGCTCACAGTTTTGAGAGCATTGAGCCCCTTCAGAAAAGCTGCAACCGTGAAGGATGATGCACGTGCATCTTGGTACTCCTTCGTCAGACGGAATGGCCAAACCTCATCTAGACGTAAACGATGAAGGTGGCGTGTTTTCCGAATCTGGCGGTAGACTATTGGAAGTAGAGTCTGACATGCCACACTTGCGGTGACATCAAGAACATCAGCTAAGAGGGTCCAAGACTCGCGCAAGTCGGATACCAACAGGCCGGATATCCTTTCCGCTATCACTTGATTGATCCATTGACGGTAGTCCTCTGCGAGACCGTGATCCAGTGCAATGGACCGAAAGAGGATCTGGAAAAGATGCCGCTGGTCGGTAGTGCAGAACGCGGCACTGGATGTCTGGTCCTCGAAGATCTCCTTCAGAGATTCAAAGGTGTGTCTTGGGATGTGTTTGTGGCGAAGGTACGCAACTACGCCCAGGGTATCTATCCCAACACTGTGCTTTATGCACCTAATGACGCGGGAGGAAGCTGAATTTGGTTTGTCGAAGGATGTGCGTTGAACCAGTGGTTCATGAACAAGAGAGAGATGAAGTTTAACTTGTGCCGGGATATCGGAGTCGTCATACCAGCGGGCCGACGCCAGAACGGACCATACGAGTTTTGATAGAGATGGCACCAAAAAATTCTTGACAGCGTCTCCCAATGTCATCGCGGACGCGGTGCTGGAGTGGGTAGAGTCCAAAACAGTCAAAGATTGATCGTCGTATTTATCTCCCCCTCCCGCCCTTAACACGCACTCGTACAGAGTATCACTGAGTTGACTCGGAGTACTCTTGGCACAGGTTGCACAGGTAATGTCGTGTGGTTGGAGCAACCAGCTGTAGACAGTCCACCATTGTCGGGATGTTTTCTCCCCAATATGAAGCCAGCTCGCGCCAGGGCGCAGAGCATTCCGGAGAATTCGGACCCATATTACAACATCGTGGAGTTCTGTAGGTCTCAAGATTTGCTCTTCCAAGAATTGTGCCGCTTTTTCTGGCTTACGAACATCCAGAAGAATTGGCAGGGAAGTCCCATCGCAATCAAAGTCAATGGGAGGTCCCACCCTAGCACTCCAATCATTTCTTGGGAAAAAACGAAGAAGCGTGCGAAGGAAACGCTGGTAAGTGGACTGATTGACAGGTGAGGTAGACCCAATCGACCGGACAGCACTTTCCAGAATGTCTTCCAGATTGTCCATCTTCTGAGTGATGAACTTCGCAACAGTGAGGGGGGCATTACTGAAGGACTCCAAGACAATGCGGTGAATCGATGAATTCGATGAAAAGTGGTACAGCCATACAGCTGCTTCAGCTTCAAGACGGTCCGCCTCCTTCAAAACCCTGCCCTCTTCAGCTTCCTGGAGAGACATTGGAATTTCCATCTCTGACGAGGACGAGCAGAACCTGCGGAAGAATGCACTTCTGCGCATATACAATCTGCATCTACGCGGCAACTTGATACGGCGGACATGCGAGTACACAGAATAGATGTAGTTCGTCAAGGGTGTCTTGTAGGGGCAGGCAGGATCATAGATGGGAAGGACGTTCGTCGAAGCGTAAATTGTTAATGTCGCGGCGGACACGATGGAGATCGCGATGGTTATGGCGGTGCTTAAGCCAAGAAGGAAGATGACGAGGCCGGAGAGAAACGCGCCCAACGCAATGTGCATCAAGACAGGTAGGAGCCCTATGATAACGGGGACATGCCATTCCTTCAGTTGGTTGAATCGGAACTGGCGGATACGGCTGCTCGTGCGAGGGCTGCCTGACTGCGCCGACTCCATGTACTCGTTCACCCACTGCTTTGTAAGCACAGCGATGAGTGCCGTGGTCAGGCTGAGCACAAGACTCATGAACCACAAGCCGTTCACCCACGTCGCAGTCAGTCCGGGGCGGAAGTTGGTCAGAGGAGTGAGATCCGTCTCGGCAATGCTGTCGACATCCTGACCGCGGCCAATAGCTCTCTGGAGACCGACGAGCTCAATGATGAGGGAGACGGTAAGATTGGCGGTGTCAACTTGAAGGCTCTGATACGTCTGGCTGACGAAAGATGAGACGACGGCGGAGAAGAGTCCAGCCTGGGAAAGGCTTAGCCAACCCAGCTTCAGCACAATAGTAAATCGGTACTTACAAAGACTAAGAGGACGTCCAGGGCATCCTTCCAGTTGGCCACCCGGTCGTTATCGACTTTCCCTCTCTCGTGGAGGAAAATCTTCCATAAACGCGCAGTTTCGCCCATCTCCTGGTATGGTGCATCATCGGGCAGTCTGTTTATGAAGTCGAATGGATCGCTTCCTACATGGCGCAATTGTTGGATCAGCGGTGGCTTCACAACAGCGAATAGAGCCAAACCTTGCTTAGTGCACGCATGCTTTATGCCAAAGAACGCGCCCCTGCGCTCGGCGTCGTTGGCAGTATGATAGAGCCCCTCCGTCTTGACTTCTTGCTCCTGTTTCTCGTTGAACTCAGCTTCCGAGCTTGGGCCGAGGGCAAAGAGCCCGCCCCCGGCAGCACTGGGGGGTGTGGTCCAGGGCACCGTTTGGATCTCTATGTCGTAGCGTGTCAGGTCGTGTGGCGTAGGTGGTGTAGAGGGCGTGGAATCCATGGTTAACGTTCGGTACCAGGAACCGAGTGGATCCTTTGACACCTTTTCTAGTTCCGCGCGAAGGCTGTGATATGCCCTCAATCGGATATGGCCTGAAATATGTGAAGCGTTTCCGTCAAGGAAAGACATATACGGAACAATACATACCGAATGGGAGCATATCACCACCGCGACTAGATCTTGATTGGAGAACCTGTCCGATTGGGATGAAGGCGTATCTCGCTCGGTATAGTATGCGTTGTTCGACTCGGAATCGGACTAGATGTACGCGGGAAGGACTAGAATTATGACGAAAAACGAGATTCGCTCATCGGATGCCAAAGCGGATGCCTACAGAGTCGTCTGCCGGGCAGGTCAAAACACGTTCTACTTCCCACGGCCCGACTCCCACTCGGTCAACACATCCCGTCACTTTTCAATCAGAAGATCGCGCTCAGATATGACTGACGTACACGGTCGAGCGGCCCTTTTGGAGTCGCCACGATCTGTCAGCAACTCTGAGAACGAAGCCCCACAGACAGCCCCGAGGACTCTTATCAGCCCCGAAGGGCGCAAGAGATCTGGCGAATGAATAAACATCAACGTATCGAAAGAGTGTGTACGCCACACTTACGGCTTATAGTTAGACCATTTGACGAGGCGTGATGCCCGAGTAGACCGTCCATCAGAGCAGCGCATCCTTTCTATGTAGCTCGCCATGCGATATTGTCCATCGGTCAGGTTGTACCTTTCTGAACAGTCAACGTCGCTTGACTCCATAGCAACTATTGATTGCTGCTTCAGGTTCAGTCATACTTATTTGAGGAGAAAGGTTGGGGTATGACACGGAGAGGAGAAAAAAACGGCAAGCCACGTCACGACACAAAGAGAGGCTTGAAGATGATCGCGAGCATAACGCACAATCATGAACGCCTCTATGCATCGCCATGCCACCTTTCGGTCGCAGCTTCAAATTGTACACAAAGGTCCAAGTTCCGAATCAATGCATATCAAGTATATTTCATTGACGGGAAGCGAGATATGGAGCAATACTATCATCTGCATGTCAGATGAGGGTGGAAGGCGAGAGAGAGAAGGGAACACACGTTGACTGACAACTTGTCTAGCGTCCTCTCCAGATCATCTGCCCCTTCTCTCTCTGCCACCAGCCTGCCCATTCTGCGCATCCAACATCCCGTATTGCGCACCTGTGATAAATTTTTAACGTGCACGTCAAGCACGATGCAAAACTCGACGCACATTCAGTCTTCGCTCTCACTCCCAGCGCAATGATGATAAGGAGATTATTGCCAGCAGCCGGCTCATGCAAGTCTGCCTTCTGCTCGCGTGTCGGGCCTGCTTTACTGGTACTATGGGTCCCAGAGTGAGGCCGAATCCATGGTGTGCAGTGGTACTGGGTGACCGGATGGTGTATGGTTCATGGCGTCGGTTTCCAAACGGATAAAGAAAAGGGTTGGTCAATTTACGCGCAGCGTCGTCATCAGTCTTTGAAAAGGCTGAATGAGAGAAGTTGGGCGAAAAGCAGAAGAAAAAAGGCGTACAGCAGCGACGAGACAAGGCCTGGATACCTGGCATTGCATCACGCATTACCATCGCTGGCAAATGTGGAATCGCCTGAGCGTGTGCGAGTAACATCATTGTCCGTGCGTGGTCCGTGCTGAGGACTTCGGGTTGGGCGGCAGCCGCACCAGGATGATCAGGGCGAGAGGCAAAGAGAGATCGGGCACGTGGCGTCCTCGTAGTAAAGTCTGAACTTAGATTAGGTTCGAACAATTTGAATCCCTCACTCCTCGGCAGACTAGACTTAGCTATGCCAGCGTGCGGCAAAAATCCGAGACCTCTGGGTTTTTGCTCGATCTGAGTGGACCCTAAGCCGGCGGAGACGGGGTCAAGACCGTCATGGGCGCAATTCTCAAGCGTACAGTACGCACCGAGTAAGTGAGTGTATCGGTATTACTCATGTAGTCTCGAAATGTTCCAAAAGCTTCATGATTTGTTAGCTGGAGCTACGGATTTCGGGTTTGTGAAAAGTGTACAGATACACTCTGACCCGAGCTCGAAGTATCACACGCGTAAAGAGAATACAGTAGTAGTCCAGCAAGTCTCGGCCGACGGCCCGATACCAATAGAAGATCGTGAAAATGATCGGCCGCATATCTTTCCTCATCTCCGCCATCATCAGGTCTCTTGATTTACTGTCCACGGCGTTTGGGTACTCTGCTGCCACTAGACTTGAAGAAATATCACAAGAAAGGATGACGGAAAAGATAGACGTAGACGCCAAACATCCGTATCAGCTAGAGCTTGTCGCCGAGCTGGATGGTGCGTGCCATCGTCGTTTACATCCATCCATCCATTCGATCCACCGCGTCTCCGCTAGGCCACACCGAGCGCGCCTGGAACATAGCTTGGAATCCGCGTGCGCCGCTCCTCGCCTCGTGCTCTGCGGACAGGACCGTACGGATGTGGGCGTACAAATCAACGACCACCTCTCCCCACATCAACATCGCATTTACCGCGCTCGCACCGATACCCTCTGCGCACACAAAATCCGTGCGCGCGCTTGCGTGGGCGCCATCCGGCCGGACGCTCGCGACCGCGAGTTTTGATAGTAATGTCGGGATATGGGAGCGGGAGGGTGTGTTGTGTTCTCCTTCTCTTTCGTGATTCCTCTTGACTCACGGGTATCAGGTGGAGACGAATACGAACCAAATCTAGACTCTCCCGACTACACCGGGGAATGGGAACTGTCTACGCTTCTGGAGGGGCACGAGACGGAATGCAAGAGCGTGGCGTACAGCGCGAGCGGGACGCTCCTCGCGAGCTGCTCGCGCGACAAGAGCGTGTGGGTGTGGGAGGTGCAGCCCGATGCGGACTTTGAGTGCCTCGGCGTCCTGATGGAGCACTCGCAGGACGTGAAATGCGTGGCGTGGCATCCGCAGGAGGAGGTC
This sequence comes from Strobilurus pachycystidiatus, assembly GCA_019915135.1. Classification (NCBI taxonomy): domain Eukaryota; kingdom Fungi; phylum Basidiomycota; class Agaricomycetes; order Agaricales; family Physalacriaceae; genus Strobilurus; species Strobilurus pachycystidiatus. The sequence continues at coordinate 1,462,445 of JAHLMK010000010.1, forward strand.
CTGGCGTCGGGGAGCTATGACAATACGGTTAGGCTGTATAGGGATGATCCGGAGGATGATTGGTACTGCTCACACACACTAGCGGGGCATTCGTCGACTGTATGGAGCGTGGCGTGGCATCCAGGCGGTGAGGTGCTCGTTAGTGGTGGCGAGGGCGGGGAGGTGAAGATATGGGTGCGAAGGAGAGAAGGTGCGTACATGCCATCTCTTGTTTATCACTTTTCGTTGTTCACTATCGTCGTCTACATTTGTTGATAACTCATTTCAGGCCCCAACGAGACGTGGACATGCGCACACACGCTGAAAGACCACACGCGCACCGTGTATTCCGTGTCGTGGAGTCGGGACGGAAAGATGCTGGCGAGCACGGGCGGGGATGGCGCCGTGTGGGTGTATGCGTTCGATGATGATACATCTCCAACGCGCATCGCACACCTCGTAGACGCGCATGGGGTGTATGACGTTAACGCGATATCTTTCTGTCCGAGGGTGGAAGGGGATGGGCTGGTGGCGACGGCGGGGGACGATGGGCAGGTGAGGGTGTGGAGGGTGCAAATGAGCTAGACACCTAGAGGCAAAGAAAATCGGAAACGGTACCGGGACTTCACACATGCTGTGGGTGGCTATTGTCTTTGACCCATGGCATTCGCGTTTGACGCCCGAAGGCAACTGGATTCCGAAAGATTGAGGAGTCTTGAGAGCTATCTCATCCGTATCCCGACTGTAGCGGTGGTACAAGTAACTCATCATGTCTTTGACTCGTACGGCTCAGAGAAGTTGTCAAGTTGATGTCTATCGATCTTTGCACAGCGCTTGCCACTTCGAGGGAACCCGTACCATCCTGGCATTCTATCACGGAACCAAATCCACCCGGAGACCTAGCGTCGGGTAACAGTCGACCTGAGTTCGAGACAAAAGAGTGTAGCCGGACTCGACTCGGATGCTTTCCACGGATGGTGATAACAAGCCTGTATCTTTGAGACCAAGCTACGTTCGCCGGTGCTCGGGGGATACAGAGAGCATAGTAAGGCAGAACGATGGAGGAGGAATGGCCCTTCTTGACACTATTGAAAGCACAACGAGAGCATAATATTTGAACCACGACAACTATGACTATATAAGATCCAGAGTAAATACAAGTGATTAATATGATAACATCCGCTAATCAGAAGGTCGACACAGATCAGGTAAAGTAAAGCGCGCCGATCTACTCAGAACGAGCAAGTCCACAGGGTTTTCCTAGCTTTTTTCCTTGTTTGAAAGCGGCCGAAGCCCACTGCACCCCCTTTGTCCATCTTGGCGGCCCCTGGCCTGGCAGTTTCCTTCGCCTGTTTCCACCAACGGTTTCGCTAATCCTCAGACCAGTCGGTTCTGGTCGATCCTTGTTCTTTGTCGTCCTCTTAGACTGAGACGGCCAAGTCTCTTGTCGGCCCTTCTGTGCGCGAGGTAATGCGCTGGGAGACTTACCGAACGACATTGACTTGATCGCGGCCGGGAGAGAGAAAAGAGCGCGTACTTTTTGAGCTAGAGTTGGCGAAGGAGTGAATCCTGTGGGCGGGCAATCAGACACTGAGAAGAGAAAATAGTATGTCATCACACCAGGAGCGTCAAGCACAGATGGCTGATCCTCGCTGCTTTGCGGAGACGTCTGAGATTTAGAAGCCTGAGGTTGCGCTTGTGATTCTGTCGAGTTGAGTGGGGCTGAAGGGTACACAGGTAGATATGCGTACCATCAAGATCAGAGGCTTGCGCGCATCGATGGGCTTCCAATATAGCCTGCACCTCCTTGGATCTGGCATCTGTGCCGGAGGCGTATTTTGTCAAGCGAGGTCCGTCGAGGATCTGTCTAAAATCTGGCTCTGATACTTTCGCTGCATATCTCTCAGCCTCCAGTTGCTTCATATATTCCTCGAGCTGTGCTCTCCTGGCGCTGAGATCTGCCTCCATCTCCAGCAAGTAGTTTATGTCGGTCTTCCCTGTATCAGGGCGATTTGCGACGGTATGTGCCTGGAGGTCCAAAATTTCGAGAACCTCAGAAGTGCGAAGGAGTAGCGGAAGCATATGAAGGGTAGGACTCGTAGGTGATATACAGGTAGCAGGCGATATATAGGGTGGCTCCGCAGAAGTGGCCGCTTCCGATGTGGTTGAGTCCGAGTTTTCGGTGCCAAACATCAAATCGTCCATGCGTCGAGTTTTTGCAATTTTCTCTATCATGGAGAGGCGAGAGCGCTTCAAGGAATCAATCTGGACTCTGTATGTGGTTCATCAGAATTATGGCCAGTGCTAGACGGCTCGAGACGAGTGCACCTTTGCAAAGTAAAGCATTCGTCAAAGAACATCCAAGGATTACTGATATCGTCGCCTGAGATGCTGTCAAGGTCCGTTGAGAAGCTGACAATGGGAAACTCTGTCGCCCAGTTGTGGTCTGGTACCTCGGCATCTGGTTTTACAGGTGATGTACCCACGTGGGGTTCAATGAGGCAAGCATCTTTCAGCCTTTGGAGAATACTTAGTCTCCACTCTGTATCGTCTTCCGATACCTCCAAGATATCGAACGCTTCATACTTTGGCTGCAGTTGATATTGACCCCGCTCGCGGTCCTGGGGCACGCTATGTTTGACGAGGACCGTAGCGCGTGCAGGCGTAACTTGATAGCAATCAGACCAAGGAAGTGGAGGGCTGCAGTCTAGAGGCTCGCGCTCAAGTGGATGCGGGGTCTGGTTAGGAAGAATTGGGTAGGACATCTCGGGGATCGTGGCGGGATCAGGACCTGCGACCATTCCTCGAGACACAAGAACGACATCGAGCGGATAGTAGTTCCCAAGAGGAGGGACAATACCCAAGCACTGCGGCAATCTATGAGGAGAGATACACATCTCTCGTTTTTGCCACACACCTCGACGACGCATGCCACGTATTTTCTAGGCCGCCACGTTTCGTACGATCGAGTTGCCTCTGGGTCCTCGAAACGTGCAAGGGAGGCGACGGGGTCCAGTTGAAATACAAAATACTCTCCAAGCAAAGGGATGGACATGTTGCTTTCAATGGTGTGACGCAGTTCCAGAGGAGTGGTTGGACGTCTTAGTGTACGTTCGCCACAGCCACTCTCCCAACTTCAAACTCCGACTGAGTCAATGAGACTGGATTTGATCGATATCCTGAGTCAAAACGCCCTTCCGATTTTGCTTCGAACGTTGATACTCACGAGTCACCTGTTTATAAAAGCGGTTGGCTACGTGCTGGTTTCTGATCCGGGTTTCCGCCTTGACGATCTACAGTCTTAAACGCGGCGAGCTCGTCCTCTTGGTAGGGATTCGGTGTAGGAGTAAGTGCATTAGCCATGTAATAAGCTCTTACGACTCGGCCGTTCATCTTGGACCTTGTTGATTATAATACAATACCTTCCTTCCTTCCAAAGCTTTAAGCCGCCTTTGTGATTTTTGACTACACCATCGCATGCTGAAAAGCCACAGCAATCCCCTTGATTTCATTCGCAGAGAAGTGAACAGACATCATCGTGCCACTCGAAAGAAGGGTACCGAGCAAAATTGGCACTGATAGCTTCTCGTGAGAGCACAAACGAAAGCATGATATTTGAAAGCACGATAGCTGTTACTATATAATATGTAGAGTAAGTACGAATGATTAGTATGATAACATGATCCGCCAAACAGAAGGTCGACACAAATCAGGAAACAGCAAAGCGCGCGAATTACCTCGAAACGAGCATGATGGCTGTGCATGTCACAACGCTTCCCGAGCCCTTTTACCTGTTTGGTCTGAAACATCTTTACTTGGGAGGAAAGCGGCCGATGCCCACCGCCTCCCCATCCATTTTGGTGGCCGCCCCGGGCCTGGCAGCTTCCTTCGGCCTTTTCCACTAACGGCCTCGCTATTCATCGGACTAGTCGATTCTGTTCGATCCATGTCAATGGGCGTCTTCTGAGACCGAGACGGAGGAGCCTCTTGCTTGTCATGTGCGCGACGTTCCGCGCTGGGAGACTCCCCAAACAACATCGACTTGATCGTGGCCGAGAAAAGAGCGCGTAGTCTTTGAGTCAAAGTCGGCGGAGGAGTGGATTCTGTGAGCGGGCAATAAGACACAGACAAGAGAGAAAGAGTATTTCGTCATACCAGGAGTGTCATTTACAGGTGACTGATCCTCGCTGCTTGGCGGAGACGTTTGAGGTTCCGAAGGTTGTGCTTGTGATTCTGTCGACAATTGAGTGAGGCTGAAGGGTGCACAGCTAGATATGCGTACCATCGGCTTGAGCACGTTGATGGGCTTCGAAAATAGCCCGCACCTCCTTGGACCTGGCGTCTGGGGAGGCATATTCTGTCGGTCGAGGTCCGTCGAGAATCTCTCTGAAATCTGGCTCTGACGGTTTTGCTGCATCCTTCTCGGCCTTCAGTTGTTTCAGATATTCGTCGAGTTTTGCTCCCTTGACTCTGAAATTCTCCTCCATGTCCATCACGAACTTCATGTCGGTCTTGTTTGTATCAGGACGATTGGTGACGGTATGTGACTGAAGATCCAAAATCTCGAGAACTTCAGGAGTGCGAAGGAGTGGCGGGAGCATATGAAGAGTGGGGCTCGTAACTGAAATACAGGCAGCAGGCTGAGTAGAGGGTGGCTCAGCGGAGGTGGCTTCAGATGCCACCGAATCATCGTCGGTGCCAAACATCGCATTGTCCAGGCGTCGAGTTCTGGCAATTCTCTCTATCACGGAGAGGCGAGAGCGCTTCAGAGAGTCTATCTGAACTCTGCAAGTGGTTCATTAGAATGATGGATACTGCTAGACGGCTCGAGACGAGTGCACCTTTGCAAAGTGAAGAATTCGTCAAAGAACAACCAAGGTGTTAAATCACGCTGGCAAGGAGAGAGAGACTCTAATCAATTGATGTACATGCTGTACTAGAATAACGACATACCTGGCAAGGAGAGAGAGACTCTAATGAGCTCGATCCCTTGCCAGGGTCCTACTAAGATCATCGGGACTACGGTCCGGCTACTCGATCAATATCCTACGACGATGACACTCGGTCAGTGTCTGACACCCCCCCTTGACCGGCGTCGAGTCGGAGCATTTGAACCCAGCGTTGGTGAATAACGCGATGAAGAGGCTTCGTGAATAAATCAGCGATGTTCTCCTTGTTCGATACATACACAACGTCGATGAGCCTTTTCATCACGCAGTCCCGAATGAAGTGTTCTCGAATCGAGATATGCTTCATCTTCGAATGAGCATGCGGGTCGTGTGTGCAAGCGATCGTCCCTTGGTTGTCACAGAACATTGTCGTCGGCTGTATCTGTGGCATGTCGAGTTCGGCGAATAGGTTTCGGAACCACAGGATGTCCCGCGAGCAATGTGTCGATGCCAGGTATTCAGCTTCGCACGATGATAGAGCAACCACCGCTTGCTGCTTGGAGCTCCACGCCAATGGCGAATCTCCCAAGAGAATGACAAAGCCTGAGACTGACTTTCGCAAGTCACCCATGCCCCAGTCCGAGTCGGTCAGCGCCCTGATCATCGGCTGGGCAGTCTCGGGCGGTCCTCCAAGCAGAACACCGAGGGAGGTGGTACCTTTCAGGTAACGAAGGAGGTGCTTGGCAGCGGTGATGTGCGCTGGACCGTAACTGGACATGAATCGCGCAAGTTCGCGTACCGTGTACGCGATGTCGGGTCGTGTACAAGTGGACAGATACATGCACTTCCCGACGATGGCGGTGTACGGGAATTCGGCGACTCTGCGAGCCTCGTCCTCGGTCAACGCTTCGGTCTGCGCTCCTAGTCGTACTGAGGGCTCCATCGGCGTCGCTACTGAGTTGCACTTGTCGTAGCCGAATTCTCGGAGGATCGACTCGATGTACGACTTTTGATGCAGCCTGACTGTCTTGTTGGGCCGGTCTCGCTCGACTGAACAACCAAGATGGAGGGTCGGTTCTCCATTGTCGGTGATGTCGAATAGGGAAGCGAGAGCATCTACAACAGCGTCCGATTCGGCGTCCGAAGTCGACGCGATGAGCATGTCGTCGACGCTGGTTGTCAGGATACTGTGCTCCGAGTTTTGGACGCGTCGGTATACACTCCAGTCTGACTCCGTGCGCTGGAACCCGATTGTCTCGAGTTTGGAGTTCAACTCCAAGTACCACTGTCGCCCAGCTTGCTTCAGGCCATAGAGTCCGCGTAGTAGACGCCAGTAACCCGGTCCCATTATAGACGGTTTGCGCATGAAAATCTCTTCATCGAGTGGTCCGTTCAGGAAGGCTGTTTTGACGTCGACTTGGCGAAGCACCATGTCTCGCTCGCCTGCCAAAGTGAGAAGAAGTCGAATGGACTCCCAACGTGCTACCGGCGCGAACGTGTAGGTGAAGTCCTGTCCCGGAATTTTGAGTAAAGCCCTTGGCCACTAGACGCGCCTTGAACCTCGAAATAAGTCCGTCACGATCGCGTTTGATGTGCAAAACCCATTTCGATTCGACGGCCTTGCGATGAGGAGGTAGTTCGTCAATCTCCTCGTAGACACCCTTCGCTTTCAACGCCTCCAACTCCTCGTAGATCGCTGCCAGCCAATATGACCAGTACGTGGAAGATTTGGCTTCCTGGAGGGTTTTCGGGTCTTTGGCGTTGGGATCGTCGATGGGGTCGGTGAGTGCGGCGCCTACGAAGGCAACCTCTGAAGCAATGAAGGCTCTGGCGATGCTTGGGAAGTCCACCGTGTCACATTCAACCTCAACCTCATCGTCGGAGGCGAGGATGCCACGAAGAACATCGTCACCCCCCTCATCCGAGACTCCCTCGACGATAATGTTCGCAGCCACGCGACGAAGGCGGGTAGAGCGACGAGGAGGTGGCGGAGGTGGTGGTGGTGGTGCCCCAGTTGTACCATCAGCCATATCTACGTCGTTATCAACGTGGCCGTGAGATCTGGCAAAGCCAGTGTAAGAAATATGTTCGAAGACAATAAGAGTAACACGCGTACTCGGTGGTAGCCTCAACGGGTGCGATAGTCTCTGAGGACGGTGTAGTCTCGGCGGACAGCCTGCAAATGCAGATTAATATATGCTCAAAGGCGAAAGAGACGCGTGTGACGCACTCGGTATGCTCTGAGGCAGGAATATGCTCAATGGCAGGTATACGCTCAGAGGCGGCAGTTGGACCCAGTTCCAGGCTGAGACGGGTCTGTCCGTCGCGGAATCGAGGTTCGAGATCGAAATTCAGGTCGTCCCATAGGATTTCGGAGAGTGGTGGCGACGGCAAGAAGTCCGGGAAACCGTGAAACTCAATGTCGCGACGCGAACGAATGGCCTTCGCGTCAGGGAACCACACGAGATACCCTCTTGAGTCTCGCGCATAGCCGACGAAGCGACCCTCCTCGCCTCTGGGAACAATCTTGTTCAGCGTATCGGAGTTCGTCTTCCTTGCAGTAACGAGAGCTCCGAACGGGCGAAGGTGCGACAAGTCTGGCTTTCGATGAAACCAACCTTCGAAAGGCGTAGACTGCGCAGGATTCGAGGCGTGTGGTACGCGATTTTTGATGTGGACACTGGCCTGGGCCGCCAGCGGCCAGAACCAGTGGGAGAGACTTGCGTCGACCAACATAGCACGCGACATGCGTTCGATGATTTGGTTGGCGCGTTCCGAGACGCCATTCTGCGGTGAAGCGTCGGGTACGGTTTTCTCGTAGGTGATGCCGTTCGCTTTGCAGTAGTCGGCGAACTGTCCATCGCCTAGTTCGGGTGCGTTATCGATGCGCAGGATGGCGATTGGGTATCCGAGGAGTTTCTCGGCAGCGACGCGGAATTCGACGAATGCCTGAAGAGCCTCAGATTTTTGTTTGAGAAAATAGACAGTGATGAAACGACGAAAGTCGTCAATGAAAGTGATGAAGTACCGAAATCCCCCGTAACCGATTGGTAACGGACCGCAGACGTCGGAGTGAATGCGGAATAGAGGCCGTTCTGCGCGATGAGAGGCCTTGGATGGGAATTTTAGTCGCTTGATATTGGCGAGAGCGCAGATGCGACAGTTTTGGACTCGAACATTGTTTATCGGGAGTCCAGTGGTGGTGCGCTCAAGCCCTTTAACGTCTATGTGGCCCATTAGACGGTGATAAAACCCAGCTTCTTCGTCTCCTCGGACTCCGAGCCAGGGCCGAATAGAGACGTTACGGATGGGGTGAGCGCGGCCATCAAATCCGGGGTCGGTTCCAATAGTTCCCCAGGTTTGACGAATTCCACATCCATTTTGTAGAGGTCGCGGACAATTTCGCCAGTCGCGAATGGAACGCCAGCAGCGTTGGAGTAAACGATTTTGCCGCCGCCGGTGCGGGTAGTGACACCCTTTCGGTCGAGCCGAGATCCAGAGATGAGATTGCAGCGAGCTGATGGGATCAGCAAGGCACTCGAGACTGAAAAGTTCCGCGTAATTCCATCTAACTTCGTTCTCATCACCACCTTCCCTTTCCCCGCTGCCTCAGTCTTGAGGCCTGTGCCAAATCCTTGAACATTCAGCGGCGTATCGAATGGCGAGTAATTGTGGAAGACTTCGGCATCATTGAAGATGTGACGAGTTGCGCCGGTATCGTGGTTGACAGCGTCGTCCTGCTCGAGCGCGGTGTTGAGTGCAATTGCGTTGACGCGGACGTCTTCTCCAGGTAAGATGTCGTCGTCGTCGTCCTGCGGAAGATCTAACATGAACGCAAACGCGTCCTCCACCTTCCCAAGGACCTCCTCAACATCCGACTCGGAATCTTCTGTGTAGTCTGCCATGCCAGCGAAGCGATAGCCGGCGCTGGTACCACTCTTCGACCCTGCTTCCAAAGCAAGCTTCCTGCGCGCTGCGGTGCGTGCCTCTGGTGCGAGGTGGACGTCACGTCGGCCCTTGAAATTCTCAGGGTACTGGCCAGCCTTGCCACCTGTGTAGGAGAAGCAGTCGAACTTGGAATGGCCGATGGGTGTCTCGCAGTACGAGTTTTCACATACGGCTCGGGTCGTTTGGCGCTGCTGCTGATTGTTATACGGTGCAGGTCGTCGACTTTGGCGGTCCGAGTTCCTATCGTTTCGGCGGTCGGTCTGATTGCTCGCGTATACTGCAGGGACAGCATCTCCAGAGTCCTGGGTGCGGCTAGGGCGTCCCTTAGCCAACAGAGCGTTGATGGACACTATTGAGGGTGCGATCTTCATTTCCACCTCCTCTTGTTTCAAACGCTGAAGAACCATCGCTGAAGTGAACGGGCGTCCCATCTGAGCGCCTTGGCGTACGCGTTCACGTAGCGAGTCTCGACAGAAGCGCCACTTGTCGGAGACCGTCATGAGCGTTACGAGGTGCTTGGCGAACTCGGTGTCGGGCATCATCAACGGGTCGGCGTCGCGGAGCTTTTGGTATAGCTGTACCATCACCTCACGCCACTGGACAGGATCGTCGTGTACTCCACATTGGTTCGCGATGATTTGTTGCTTGATTGTGATGGCAGTGAGTGCATTCGCCGGCTCGTACTCGTTTTTGAGAGCAACCCAAGCTTCGTGAGCGGAGAGGCAGTCGCGAACGACATGGAGTTTGCCGATGGGTACGGCCTTGACTATGATCGCGTGCGCCCGTTTGTCGGCTAACGTCCAACTTTCAGCCTTCTTCTCTGCTGCGGTGACTTCGTCCTCGTTCCCCGGAACGGTGATGCTGGCTGGGTCGCCGTTCGAATCGACTCCTTGGACCTGTAGACTCGGACGGAGTGCCGGAATCACGGGAGGGTTGTAGTTCTTCCCGTCTACATATGTCCAGTAGCCCGCGGCATCGAGGTCGAGGAAGGACTTTTGCTTGAATTCACTGTAGTTATTCGAGCCGTCCTCGTCGTCCTTTATAGGGGTCAATTTGATGTTTTTCCACTCTTTCTCTTTGTCCACAGCCTGTGAGGGATTCGCCATGTTGTGTATGGGTAAGAGCGATAGCGGGGCTGATGCGATGATGATTGGCGAAGATGCGAACAAGGCGGGACGTTTTTTTAGGTAGGGATAGTGTTTTTGAGTCGAGGGAAAATTTCGTGCGCAATTATTCGGTGTGGCGGTTTAATTCGCTACGGGGCCCATAACCTGTTAAATCACGCTGGCAAGGAGAGAGAGACTCTAATCAATTGATGTACATGCTGTACTAGAATAACGACATACCTGGCAAGGAGAGAGAGACTCTAATGAGCTCGATCCCTTGCCAGGGTCCTACTAAGATCATCGGGACTACGGTCCGGCTACTCGATCAATATCCTACGACGATGACACTCGGTCAGTGTCTGACACAAGGATTACTGATTTCTTCGCCTGATATGCTGTCAAGGTCCGTTGAGAAGCTGACAATGGGAAACTCTCTCGCCCAATTGTAGTCTGCGACCTCAGCATCTGGTTTCACAGGTGCTGTACCCACGTCAGGTGCAATGAGGCCAGCATCATTCAGCCTTTTCAGAATACTTAATCTCCACTCCTGATCATCTTCCGATACCTCCAAGATGTCGAAGGCCTGATACTGTGACTGGAGTTGATATTGACCACGCTCGCGGTCCTCGGGCACGCTATGTTTGACGAGGACCGTAACGCGTGCGGGCATAACTTGATAGCAATCAGACCAAGGAAGTGGAGGGCTGCAGTCTAGAGGCTCGCGCTCGAGTGGATGCGGGGTCTTGTTAGGAAGAATCGGGTACGACATTTCGGGGATAGTGGCGGGATCAGGACCTGCGACCATTCCTCGAGACACAAGGACGACATCGAGCGGATAGTAATTCCCAAGAGGAGGGAGAAGACCCAGGTACTGCGGCGGTCTATGAGGAGCGATAAACATCTCTTGTTTTTGCCACACACCTCGACGACGCATGCCACGTATTTTCTGGGCCGCCAAGTTTCGTACAGTCGAGTTGCTTCCGGGTCCTCGAAACGTGCAAGGGAGGCGACGGGGTCTAGTTGAAGCACAAAATATTCTCCAAGCAAAGGAATCGACATGTGGCTTTCGAGAGTGCGATGCAGTGCCAGAGGAGCGAGTGGGACGGCTTCGTGTACGTGAGCAGGAAAGTAGTCTAGGACCTGGGGCAAGCGTGCATCGGACTTTGAATATCGTGATGGCCGTCAAGGCAGCAGACCGGAGTTTCATCCAGCGCCTATTGAATTTGCTGTGACCGCCAATGCATCTTCACTCTCCGTTGAGTCTGGCTTCGTAATATCAGCACTGCAGCCTTCAAGTTCTCTCTCAACGGGCCCCCAAACGGTGCTTCAGACTGATCTTACTCCGTCCAGCACCGTCCTGACTCGATCCAATTGAAAGCGTGTCAAACGCCCCTTCCGATATTGCTCCGAACGTTGATACTGGCTCTCACCTGTCCACCAGTGCCGCCTTTGCGATTCATAAAACACACAATGCCTTCTAATACACCGCTCAAGCAAGGTCAAAATGGGGTGTCACCAATGTCTGCTTACTATAGTAAGTAAGTTACTATCAGATATCTCAGAGATAGTCTCTACTTGTCCTCGTTCACGGAGATGTATCATAGCCTTCTTCATGCCACGGTAGCTCTAACCAAACCTGGCATCCAAACCCCAAGACAGTGGTACAGCACATAGTAGATAACTACGCTTGGTGCGAGTCCTTGTGACCCAGTTTCTTGCACTGGACTAACAGCACTGCTCGTCGAGGTTCAGCTCTCTGCCCATTATTCAGTCCCACTTGACTGAAATTGCGAATCTGATCTAGATGTCTCACATGTACACCGAGCAGCCTGGACAGGTAGCCAAACCGTTCTACGGTTATGTCTATGCTGTGGAGGAGTCCATCACTCTCCCTGTGTACAAATTCGTACACGACATTGCTCAGACCAATCCTTCCACGATACATAACCGCGTCACCATCGCCGCTGAGATGCAGGAACAAATCGACGAGATCACGAAATATATGAAAAATTCTTCGAAAGGCGCCCGTCCGGCGATGCTCATCAGGCCGTACAGCAACAGTTACCCATTTCCCGACAACATTGACAGTGGCACATATTTCCTCCCCATTGGCACATTTGGGGAAATGGTCACATCCCCTCCAGTCGCCATGGAACCATTCTGCACCGAAATCGCCACGGCGTGGAGTCCCGGGGCCGATGTACAGACGGAACCCAGATGGATTCCCAAAGACAACGAGTATCAGGCTTGGATTTCTCTTCTCCCGTTGGAGACGCACGACCAGCTGCCGCCAACAAGTCTCTTCAAGAGACAAGGAAAGACATTTTGTTTGTCTTCGCCAACTATGCGGAATCTCCGCTTCATAACACGCTCAGCGATAAAGTCATTCATCCAAAGAGTAGGGGAGAACCCAGGCTTTTTGGATGTGTACATGGCGGATGTGCGCCAGATGTACAAAGTGAGTTTCTGTATGATATACTATCCATATGTCGCTAAGCTTTGACCTTAGGGGGCAAAGCTTGTTACTGAGAAGCCTAAGTAGGCCAAAGTTTCGTATATTTTCGGGCCATCGTCTTCGTTGAAGACAGAATACATTGTCAAGTCCAACCTGCTGTAATTCATAATCACTTAACGGTACTATTTACTTCGTGTCTTCAACCTTCCTGATGTGCTTTTTCTGTAGAACGTGACTGAAATTCCTGCCCGACGTGCGTAGCTGTACTTTATACTATTACCCTTTCATTCGTTCATCCATTATCAATTGTTTGGATCGCTGTGATGCCATATCGTAGTCCGCGTTGTCGTTTGAGGGCTACAAGGTATTACTTTCTGATCCACTCGAATTGATGCAGCGGTGCGTGTGTGACTCTCAGCGGCGGACGTACCACGCTGGGCCCGCAAGGAGAAGCAGCAACACAACCACTCGAGTTGTGCATCCATCTCGATATCAAACCACTCGGAGATGACGACTTGTTGCATACAAAGGCGCAACTGAGTCGACTCCTATACACGGCTAATCGCATAACGAAGAGTCCACGAACACTCTTCTGCCGGTCCTTATTATATTCTAATTTCCGTATATCACACCAAGTCAGTACAGGTCAATGCCCCGCCGAAACACCCAACTCTCGAACACTGCCGATACCCACCATGAGTCCCTGCAGCTCGGGGTTCCCGACTATCGCCTGCGTCAGCCAGGTTTCGAACCAAATCAAGAAAAAGACACTAACCACCGGCAGCCCCAAGCGCCTCGACGACCCTCCCCATATCCTCCAGCGCAAAGTCCTCCATCTCCTCTACCAACAGCAGCTCCTCGTCCTCCTCTTCGTCATACCCCATCCGGTGCCGTGCCCTCGTCCGCCTTCGCTCCGCGATCCACCCTACTTGACGCTTGAGTGCGTTGATTATCGCCGGGGAGGGGTCTCCTGAATATAGAGAGTTAGTGGTGATAGCGGGGGATAGACCAAGGAAGTCACGTACCGCCAGCCAGAGCATGCCGCCCCAGAACCCGCAGACAATCCCCCAGCGCTCGACATAGACTCCCCAGGAAACCTGGATCGCTCTCGCCTCCAATGGCATCAACGAGCGCGCCGAGTGTTGTGTGGACCATGTGTGGGGTGAGAACAGGACCTACACGGACAGCAGTTAGCATTCAGACAAGGACCGGCAAGACGATCAGGTAGGGAAACAATACAATCGACAGTCATTTCAAAGGCGAATGTGAAATTGCTTACCTGAACCCCCCTCCATCCCCCCATGCACGAGCACAGGTAGCAGCATCGCTGCTGCCTCCCTCACGCCGTCGTGGAAGTAGAACTTGAGCCCGCCTAGCGCGACCTCCAGTGTTGACACAACGTATGGTGTATAACCTCCGTCTGCAAATCAAGTCAATGCGGTCCAGGGATTACGATGAAGTGACCACAAAGCTCACCTTGCAAGGTACTACTGAACACCAACAGCGTCTCGAGAGCTTGACACTTCTCCTCCAGCCCTTGCGTCCGCACGCTGAAGAGTTGATCGTCTAATGGTATGATGTCCCATCCTGGTGGTGGAGAGTCGTCTGTCGGAAACACCAGTCAGCGGTAGGGATAGTACAGGGAAGACAAGTTACCTCCACCTCCTGCACCGACCTGCACGTCGGCCTTCCTCCCTGCAACACTCAAAAGGCCAGGTACGACTAGTTGGAGGTACGGTGTGAATTCAGGACCGAGAGCTTGACAGACCTGAAGGACGTTAGTATCAACAAGAGAGGCAGAGCAAAGAAGGGTCAAGGCTGTCTAAAGATGAACAACCCACCTTCGCCCAAGTTCCCATCAAATAATGCGCCAACTGCGTATCCTGGCCCTGTCCCTGCAGCTTCTGTATACCAAGAAGCAGCTCAATCAACACCTGTGCGTCTTGGCGGAACGTCTCTGGGCCCACTGCGATGGCTACGATACACGATTTCAGCACAAATATCTAACATTTGGGACTGAGCTCACCAACGAGGCCCGCACACTCCATCGCCTTGTTCCGCATCCGGGCTTCAGCACCATGCAGCACCTGCAAGAGGAGCGGCATGATGGCAGCGTAATGCTTCCCGAACCCACGCTCGCTAGCATCGGCGACCATTGCCAGCGTTGTGATAGCTTGTTCTTGGACGTAGCCTCCGCCTGCGTTGTTACCTGGTGGGAAATTGTCAGGCAGGAGAATGGGTATGACGGATGGAGGGTATGTACCAGCGTTGGTCATCAGCCGCACCAATCTTTCTACGATGGGATCGAGGTACGGCAGGAGGACGTCCCGTTCGACGCCCTCGCAGAAGTTTATCAGTGCTGCTGCTGCGTGGGCATGGACTCTGGGAGCGGATTGTGAGTTGAAGAGAACCGAGAGACCACGAACAAGTTCGCGAAATAAAAAAGACTCACCTCATCTCTGGATCTTCTAGCGTCGGTATCAACACGTTCAACAACTGCGCATAATGCGCTTCGGTGAGGAGGTCCGCGAGGTCCGTACACAATTGCCCGACACACTGGCACGCTGCCCACCGTACGCGGGGATGCGTATCAGCGAAGAGGGGTGTTACCAGGCTGAAGCGGAAGTCAGCTTAACGACAAGGAAAAAGAGGGATGGAGGAGAAGGGAAAGGCAGAAGAGATGGGAGAAATACCCACTCAACGACCTTGCTCAACTCGTTCTGCATCGTCTTTCCGGTACCCTCCGCGATGGCCGCTACAGCACATAGACCTGCATGCCGTGCCCGCCAGTCGTAGTTAACGAGCATGGATGGAATGTAGCGGAATGCATCTACGTGAAGTCGTTGTTGGTTTGTATTCGGAGACTGTACAAAAAACTCAAACTCACCCGGCAAGACCACCGTCCCACCCAGGGCACACGCCAACCTATCAAGTGACTGCTCATACAACGTTGGTGGTGAATCGTCTGCTGCAGACGAGGCCAGGGATGGCTATGAGGGTATGTGAATCGGGATTTCTTCGCCAAAACTTGCAATAACTTACGTCCTCCCTCAACCAACCGACCACACTATCGACGTCGTCTGCCCATTCACCCATACCCTCCAGGCAAGCTCTAACAGCCAGTCCAACCCATCCTTCGACACCGCGAACCATGCTGGGTTTCGCCTCTGTTATGGATACCATCACTTCCAACGCCGCGAGACGCAGGTCTGTGCGGTCAGCGTCTTCATCTGTGGCATGGTCGGTCAGGGATGAGAGAGTGAGAAGATGGGGGGCATGGAAGACACATACCAGCATCACCACCTCCACTCCCTACCTCCTTCTGCGGCGGGAACTCAAATCCCCCTCCTCCACCGCCCCCTCCCCCACTAAGTCCCCCACTCCTCATCGTCGGCGTCGGCCCACAATCCGCCTGCGGTAACACCAAATTCGGCAGCAGAGCCACCAGCGCAGGCAGGTGTGGCCCGAACAACAGCGGGTGCGACGCACACAGAGGAGTCAAGCTCTGCAGCACATGTGTCGGCATCTCCGCCCCGAGCAGCGCCAGCATCCACCCGACCATCTCCGTCCCCCCGCCCCCTCCTCCGCCCGCTTCGAGGTATTGTACACCAGCTTCGACGGCGGCCTCTGCACACTCTGCCTCAAATCCAGCTTTGAAGACGCCGAGGATTGTGGGCGGGTCGAGGTCGGTGACGAGGTTCGGACAGGCGGCGAGCACGCGGAAAGCAGTCTCGCGGTCGGCGTTGGTTGTAGCGCTGGAGGGGTCGGAGCCGCGGAGCATGGCAAAGACTACGCCTTGAAGGGCATGCCATGGTCGTCCGCGTTTCATTCCTTCGTTTGCAAGCTCACAAACGCTGTCGACGGATTTCCTGTAGAAGGTGGATGAGTTCAGACCAGAGAGAAAAAGGACGAAGAGAAAAGTCAAAGTCAAGATGCCAATCAAGACGCGTCTTGCACACCCGAATTGAAAAATCAACTAACCTTCTCACCATCCCGGCCCGCTCATGCTGTAGGGAATGCAACAGCAGACTTTCTAGCGCATTTAGCGTCGAAGGGCCAAGCGTGTCGTACAACGTCTGTCGTGATCCTAAATGACGCGTTCGCTCAGTAAAGAATCAGCGAAACAAAAGATGAACGCCAGGTAGATCAAAAACTCTCGCGCCAATGGACTTGAGACGTGGACACACCTGATGGAGGCTGTACGGATGATGAAGACGATGGTGCAGTTTGGTTCGCGGAGCGAAAGAGCAATCGGCGGAGAAGTACCAGGGAGAAAGAACGCATCTAGAGTTTGGGTATTAGCATGACTACAGATCATAGTAGGAAGTCTACACGAATTCAGAATTCGTTGATTACGGAAAACAACGAAACGAAGCGGTGCCAAGAAACACGACTCACAACCTCTGTATCCGCACCGATCGCGAACTGGGCTAGCGCGAGGAGGTAAACCTCGGGGGTATGAGCCAGCCGTTCGTTGACTAATTGTTCCGCCCTGGGAGGAGATAATGATCAGACGCGAGATGAAAAAGATGGCGCCCAAAAGACGGGGGAAAGCAAGGAGAAAGTAGCCAAATGGACGCGGAAAGTGGCGAAGAGTGGATAGGCGTGCCAGTGTAATCCCACCCGTCTCGCCGCCACACTGTTCAGCCACTCAATCAACACGGGCCTTCGCCCTCTCTCCCTCAACCAAGATGTGCAGCTTAACCACCTCTCCGATCCTCCTCCACCGAGCCAAGAAAATAAAATCAACGGACACTCACCCTCTCCGGATTTCATTATCCCCAAGCACCAAATTGCTCAATATTTGCGTCAACTCCGCCGTGACCTCGGGCGGGGGCGGCGGCACCTGTGGCGGGTCCATCCTAGCTCTTTTTCGTGTGTGTTACTAGCCTATTTTTCGTGTGTCTTTTCGTGTGTATTGCGTGATTACGGTCCTAGTCTTTTTCGTGTGTGGTCCTTTGGTCGTGATGATGTGGTACTCTTGAGCCTGTGTCTGCACAGGTCGTCCGCCTCGGCCGTTTATGATCGCGATGTCGTCGATGATGGTCGTTAAATCAAAACCTGCGTGGCCTACTTGATTCCCACATGAAAAATGCCGGACCGTGGGCCCCGTGTGCCTGCCGTAATTGCCGTCCTGTGCTCGCCACTGCTCTCGACCTCAGGTGAATAGTACTGTGGCGACACGCAAGGCTTGTACAGATTACAGCAGGGGGGGGGCATGATAATCCTGCAGACAATAGTTTGGATTCTGTGGCGCTTTGCAGATAGCAAGACAAGATATGTGAACTCTATGACAGCAACTTCTATCAAAATAAAAGCACATCGCTCATCCATCCATTTCGCCAAATAGTCTGTAGTACAACACCAGTGCGTACATAGTATAGTAATGTCCAAATGTCATAGAATTGTCCATATCTCATCGTGTCATCACGCCGCAACCACACTCTTTCCCACAAGCTTTCTGAAGAACCGACTTCTCGGTACGTCCTTCACCCACGAAGGACGTTTGAACTTGATCGCATTCTTCTTCACCTTTATAGCCCCATCAGATCCCACCTCAACGACATCCGGGTCAGCATCAGCCGCGTCTCCCAAGTCATCCTCATCCTCCATATCCGGTACGACGACATCACAGTCCACAGGCCTCGTCTCCGGGGTGACGGGTCCAGCAGTGCTAGGCGCCGACGACCCAGATGATACAAAGCTTGAATCATCGACAAGTGTCGGTGTACGCGATGGTCCAGACAGTGAGAGACACGTATCGGGGCTGAGTCCGCCATTGGTACTTGAGGATTCATCGTTCGCAAAGGGATTGGGTACAGCAAGTCTCGAGGAGGCGAACGGATCGGATGGACTGTGCGAGGAGACAACCAGGGCAGACCCGAAACTGACACGCTCCATAGCGTCGACAATTCTCTCGATGAAGCTTCCTCCAATCCCAGAAATCCCAGAATCTTCGACAACAGACAAAGACGCGTCAGTCCCGGATTTCTCCTCGTCCTCTGCCCTTCTCAGACAGCTGCCCCGCGGGCTTGTATCATCAGCATGAATGGGCACCAACTCTTTCGCCCCATGTCCCTCTTCGCAACCCTCGGGGAAGAACGTCGTCATCTCCTGAATGTCGCAGCGAATTTGACCCAGGCCCATCCGACTTGTAGGATCAACCTCAAGTATCCGCTTCAAGAGGTTGTTCAACTCGACAGAGATGGGGAGTACGCGAAGGAAGTAGTGCGAATCGGACATGAACGCTTTGAAGCAAGGATCGCTCATGCGTGCACGTTCCCAAGGTGAGCGTTTCGTGACCATATTCACGAGGATGATCCCGAGCGCCCAGACGTCATTAGTACGCGTAGAATACCCCTTGTCAGAGAACCTGAAGTCTTTCGCGATACATTCTGGAGGACCGATTAACGGAGAAAGGCGAGACCACATAAGACGACATACCAGGACTCATATACTCCCAGCTTCCACAGCGATAGTCTGCCGACAGAGAGGAGACAGTCGAAAGTCCGAAATCAGCGAGGAAATAGCGCTCATTGTCGCAAAGGATGTTCTCGGGCTTGAGATCCCTACCGACCAAAATCAGCCTGGGAATCAGCACATATGCGCACAAACAGACACACCGATGGAACACTCCCTGGCGATGACAATACGCCACCGCGTCTAGCACCTGCAGAAATGCGCCCTTCACCCGGTCCGTGCGGCGGTTGAACCAATCGGTGTGGACAATCGCCTTGAACAGGTCCCCGCCGGAGCAGTAGTCAAGCACGACATAGACGTACGCCTCCTTCTTGCTCTGCACGGAGTACACCACTCGGTGAAACGAGACGACGTTCGGATGTGCAGATACCAGACGGTGGTTGGAAAGCTCGCGTAACTGGAAAAGGGAGTCGCATGTGCCGTCGGCGGGCTTGCGCATGCATTTGACTGCGTAGAAGATGGGTGCGTCGGCGGGAGAGAGTAGGTCGATGGCACGGTAGACCTTGCCCCATGTACCGGAGCCGAGGCACTCCATCAGGCGCAAGGCGCCGTCAACGACGGTACCGCTGAAGTCAGGGAGCTCGCGGCTAGCGGAAGGCATGACGGTATGCAAAGGCGGGATTGATTAGCGAGGAGCGTGTAAAGGCGGAATGGCGAGTGGCGGGTAAAGGCGGGCAATGAATTACGAGTGAGAAATGAGCAGTGCAGCGATGACCGGCAACGACGAAGAAGAAGTGGTAAGGAGACGACTTTCAAAGCCGTCAAGAGAAAACAAAATTAGACAAGTGTTGGTAGTGGTTGGAAGGCAAGATGCGAGTCCCATCTTTCCAAACTGCGAAGCTTTCATGTCGATCGTAGGAAGCACGATCAAGGAGGGAAGAAGCGTGTTATTGTGGCGTGTTTATCGGCGGTGCCCAATGACCTCAAGCCAGGGGGTTACAAACAGAAGTTCGTCAATTTCGTCTGTTAGCATTACTAGTAACAGGGTCAAAATCTGTTTGCTTTAGCACTCGTTCAACCCATCGAGCGACCATTACCGTAGTACGATCTAACAACGATGCATTATATCACTTGATTCATGATCCACTCGCTCAAGAAGAACTTTTTGTAAACGTACTCGGACGACTAGAATTGTCACTCAAACGACCAGCGCCGCGACAACTTGACGGTCAAACGGACGCCCATTGTCATAGTATATTAACACGATGGGTCACCAAAATTGCATATAATCACGATACCAATATCGATATAAGCTAGAAACGATACTATTCCTACAGGCGAGTCTCCGAACGGAGCTGCTTCCTTCGTTCCAGCCATTGAGAGCGAGCAATGCGACGTAAATCGCCTTTGATGATTTTCCCGGACGGTGTTAGTTCTAGAGGGAAGTCTCGTCAAACAAGACGCGGACTTGACGAAGAGAAACACTGACCGAAAGGTCGATCAAGCACAATAATCATCACCGGAACCGCATATCGCGGTAGCCTACTATCTGTGTGAGCATAGGATGAGGAAGTGTATCAAACCGGCAGTACCGTATTTCAACTGCTTGTATCAAAGATGCCTCTGTAACCTTTCCGCGGAGAGCAGGCTTCACCGAGACTACAGCAGCGACTAACTCTCCGAGACGTTGATCCGGAACACCCACAACTGCCGCCTCTTGTATTCGGGGGTCTGCGTATAACGCGTCTTCGACCGCAACAGAGGCCTTCAAACGTCGTTCAATCGTAATTCAGAGCCATGGACGAAGTAAACCTACGACATTCTCACCACCTCGAATGATGATGTCTTTGACTAAAGGCACGAGTCAGACAGAAGCAGGCCACAAAGAAGGTCCCAACACATACTGCGATCTGTGAGATGCAGGAATCCTTCCTGGTCATGGTACCCAAGGTCACCCGACCTCAGCCATCCGTCAAGAGTAATCGCTTTGGATGTCGCCTCTGGACGAGTGGTTTGAGTGGATGCAGAACCGTCGATGGTACGAACAAGCCTACCAGGATCCCTCCAGTAACATTTCATGACGTTCGGACCACGACTTGTATAAATCATCAACCAGCGCGTAGAAGAGGAAGGATCAACTAGGCTCACATCCAGATTTCTCCGATCTGGCCAGGAGGCAGGCGCGTTCCAGTCTCGGTATCGACTACCACAACGTCGTTTACTGGAGAAGGCAGTCCTCTAGAGCCATGTCAGTCAAAACTAGATGAACAACTAAGATCGATACATACACTCGTGTTGCCTGAGCGACGTAGTCCTCACCAGCAATCTGAAGTGCTCTGTCAATCACGGACTAGTATATGAACGAGGAGATGCGCCTACGGCCACAGAGATCGAATTCGTTTCTGTGAGGCCATAGCCTTGGCTTCTGCGGAGACTTCAGTCATGTCATCGGGTCATCGAAGAAGGCGACTATACACTTGTGCTCCAGGGAAGACCGACCTGGCCCGCTCAATCAGTATCCGAGGTGCGGGCGAGCCTCCGAAGAAGAGCGACTCCAACGGATAGCCCGCTAAGGAGCTATCCATCAGATCGCTGACCATCGCGGGAACACTAACGCCTACTATGAGCGAAAGTTCGCGACAGAAGGCGCCCAATGTACTTACCCTCCAGCAACGGTGATGTTCTCGTTTTTAATCAACCTAGTCGAAACGGGTCACTTAGATAAAGCCTGGCTAGCATCACGAACACTGACTTTGCGCCTAGCGTCATTCGATAAGTGTGAATGAAAGTGTAACGGAGAGCATCGACTTGCCTTCTTCTGGAACCCACTTCGTCATGAGAATGATCTTCATACCAAACATTGTTGCCATCATCTTTTTGGCCTTAGCGTCGGTGAGATCAAAAAGTAGGTTGGTATTCACCGAGTAGCTTGTTGTTCCGGTGACGTGAAAAAGAGGCACCGCCACTAGTGCACCCTTCTGAGGTCCTGGCGGCGTAGTCAGTGGGGCTAAGCTTTCGCCTCTTCTTAAAGCGGCCCGGCGTCCACCGACGATGGTCTATCGGTTTTCATCAGTATCGCCCGCCAATAGAAGGCAAAGAAGGAATGTACATTGAGGACGTTTGTTAAAAATTGCCGCTGTGTACTCAGTACGCCTTTCGGTAAACCAGTCGTACCTGGGCACCGACATGAGGGGACAATGGCGTACTGACGACAATAGACATACCGGAGGTAAACATGATGATGCAGTTGTCCTCTGGAAGAATCGTTGGATACCCATGGAGAATGTCCTGTGCTCCGGTATGCTTCACTATCGCCTCGTGATAAGACTCCATTCCAGCAGGGATAGAGGTGGGCCGCAAGATCAAAACACCGGTAGCGCTCGCTTCGTTTGTGATAGATTCCATGCCTGGCGCGAGTAGGATCGCCCGTTCAGCGTCGACAATCAAGAGCCTACACTGCGTATGTATGAGGCAAAACTTCAGAGGTTCAAGGGGCAACCATCTGCCATATTGACTTCGGTTAGCGAAATGAGAGAAACGTTTGGCATGAAACATACGCGTTCACGAGGACAGCGACAGCGCCAATCAGATCTATACAGAACCAATCAGTGTGAGAGTCGGCAATGAAGGCAAGAAGAAACATACGGCACGCCCAAAATATCGTCAGGTATTCGGAGCAGTTTCGCGAGACGATGGCTACGCGGTCGCCTAGCAGACAGCGGATCAGCGGGACAGCACACAGACGAGGAAGAGAACCGACCTTTCCTCACGCCATACACAGCATAGAAGACTCCCGCTGCATGAAGGGCCCGCTCATGCACCTCCTTATACGTCAGCCGCTCGTCCCCAAACACGATGTACGTCTGGTCCCCAAATTGCTCCACGGCCCGCATCCAAAAGTCGCGTAGAGTGGGCGGGAGGTGCTTGTAAACCCTCTGCAGTCGACCGTCCACCAGTCGCGTCTCCACTTCGTGCAGCTGTCCAGGCGCGCAGAGTATCTCCTCGGCTGTAGGAGATGACAGCGCATCAGTCATGATTTTTAATCCCGGGTGAGCGCCAGCCTGGTACTCACTTTCCTGGAGACTGCGTTTCGGGATCCAGGCATTCGGATTGGAGTTCGACATGTCAAGCAGTGGGATTGGGGGGTTCGGGACGGCAACACACGGATTGGTGAGGGAGAGAAGGCTGAGATTAAAACAAAAACCTGCGAGTGTAGGCTAGCCACTCTACGCAGGGAGGGGCAGCCAAGTCCGAGGTGACCCACAGTCCCCGCGGAGACTTTCATGTGCATGTGCATGTCGTTTTCGACATAGGGCCGCATACATACAGTATTGATCGTATAACCCTACCCGGGGATGCTTCGCGGGACGGTGCGAGGTGCGGTGGCCGAAACAGAGACGGGGAAGAAGAAGCTTAATGGAAAGGTCGCCTCCGCTTAAGTAGAGTGGATCTCAGGCAGTATAGAGCGGTGTTCCGAGTCGCAGAGAATGCTCTCATCGTTCCTTTTGGCCTATCGTCATTAGCCTGCACCGGCTCTTTGCGCGCGCGCTGAGTAAGAACTTTACTTACTCGGGCTGCAGGGCGATCTATGATAGTCTTCTTTATTAAGGGCGCTCAAGCGTGTCCGTCCCGAGAAGCTTCGCTACGCCACCTGGTAGATCAGAGCGTCGGTGGGTATCGGGCAGATGGCGATCAAAAGGTGCTTACCATCGCCGAGAGCAAACACGCCACACCGATACTATGATTTTCCACAGTTCGGGCGACAGTGCAGTAGCACTATCGCGGACAGGCCAGAGGGAGTCAATACAATGATCCTGACCACGAGGCGAACACGGTCTGGAACGGAAACATCACAAATGATTTGCGCCACCTCTTTCGCCACCTAGGCCTGTGCAGTAGCCGGAAAGAGCTCGCGAGCATTCGCAAACAACGCCTCGGAAACCTATTCATCTCATCTTGGCTGCTGGCAAGCAACTGACTTTTCAATGGTAAGGTAGGGCAAACTATCTCATGCCATTTGTCAAGATATAGAAGACAGATGAACAGTCGAAGGCTGAACTCACTTCCTCGTCATCGGGTCATGCGCTGGCTACGTGGTTTTGTAGTCAGTACGTCCCCATCTCCTTTCAATCCTCGCCGTATATGACGAAATCCCAGACTCATCGATGCCTCAACTATGTATCGGCCACTCCGCACCACACCTCTCCCTCTATCCATGTATCCACTTCGATAGACCGTCAGTCATCTTCGTAATGCCGGTATCCATAATGTCTCTCGCCGCGTCTGGGTCCCATATAGTCTATATCCGTCACACGTTAGATCACCGGACTACAGCAATAGAGACGATCACTCACAAGAAGACGTATCTCGCTGAGGACTGAGTCCGGCCACTTGAGCAAGGTTCAAGTAACCTCCCGAGACACGAGCACTGCCAGCAGCCGCCGTGCTAGCACCTCCAACAATCACCCAATCAGCACGACACCATACACAGGTCAACTTCTTCCGAGCGTTACGCTGAGTGGTTTGCCCTGAGCGCAAAAGGATCAGCAATGAAACGCGAGGCTCACAAATGGATAACTTACACTGCCCGAAGCATTCCTTATGAAGCGCGTTTCCACATTCATCACACCATTCCAGCTTGGCCTCGGGCTGGTTATGCATCTCCTCGTAGCAGATAGGGCAGGAGTCTTCCTCGGTGGGCATCCTCCGATTCTTCTTAGCTTGGGAATTCGAGGGCGTTTGAGGAGCTTTGCCAGTAGCCCGCGCGTGCGCCTCGCGAATGCGCTCGTGCGCCATGGCGTTCGGTGCTAGAGGTGCATCTCTGAATATTTCTTCAAGTTCTTCGGTGATGAGGGCCCTGTAGCGGACAGTTGAGACGAGCATCAGCAGGCAGTGTTCAAAGAACATACTTCTGATACCAGTGGGTAGAGTGTCGGGGCACCTGAAGCACTGAAGGCGTTGGATAAGGACTGACGTATTAGATGGCTGCGAGATAAGCACCTTTGGTAAAGATGAATATCTAAGGAGATCATAAGCCAAACACTGCTATAGAGCAGATATAACGCACGATATGCTTGCAGTGGTTGCCCTTGAGAAAGTCCGGACCTGTACGATGTTCAACACGATTCGTGGTCCAGACAGCCAGACGTACAATTGCAGCGAGGAAGATGGTCAATCGTGACCTTGTAGACCTAGAAAAGCGTCAGAGCCAACCAAGGCAGGATGTAAATACGCACATTGCCAGTAGATCCCAGCACCGAGAACACTTCCTTCAGCTCGTCGCCTTCGCGTTCACGGTCAATCATGAAAAATCTAAGATTCACGGTGAATTCCCCATCCAAAGTCAAGGCAGCACTCGGTCGCCTACCTCTGGCATGCTACCCGGTCCAGTCGCTGCAAGACAGCTTGTGACGCAGAACTCTTGAAGCGTCCCTGACGCTTTTCCTTTTTGGCAGCTTTCGCTTTCGGGGCGGGAGCGGACTTCGAGGCAAGAGGTGGGGGAGCCTTGGAGGTGGATGCCATTGGGAAAGGCGCGACTTGTGATGATGGTGGCAGCAGTGCAGCTCTAGGGGCGGGCCTTGGAACAGTGGGAGTCGGCGGCTGCACAGCAGGTGGGGGCCGACGCGACGCAGATGCGGACGGGATAGACGCGTAGCCATTGTCACGGTCCGCGAACCACTCATTTGCAACTGGCGGCGGAGCACTTTGGGTTGCATTCACTGGTGCGGCGTCTCGGGGCAGGATTGGGTCGAGCCGCGCTCTTTTCGCAGTGGGAGGGGCGGCCGGTGATGATGAGGGCGGCCCGCTTGATGAGTTGCGCCAATCTTCGAAGTTTCCGTCGGCTTTGCGCTTCTGCAGGACCATGATGGTTGCGGATGAAGGAGTTATTTTCAAATTAATTTTGCGTGACCAGCACGTGGTCATAGTCGCGCCACATCCTTTGAAAGCCTTTTGCTCATACGATCACGTTCATATGCTCATGCCAGTCTCCTGCCGTGGGCACAACGCTCCTTCAGCGCGATCCTTGAAGATTTCTCTCTGGATGCTTGGGAAACTGTGCTAGTTGGTCTTGTCTAACATCGACAGCCATCATTTGGACTCGTCAGCACTGCTCGGCACATTCGCGCCGTAAATGGGCTGCTCTATTATAGGGTGAAGTGCCCCCATGTTTGTTGCGGTACTTTCTATGTCTCCACTGCCCCAGAGACAGTCAAAGTTTGGACTGATCCATCGATGGCCACGGCGTAGTGAACTTTGACAGAATCCTGTCCGTGCATGATATTTTTGGTTTCTCCGTATCTTCTGACTTACACCCCAGAATTGTGTGGAAGGGGCGCACCAACAACACACTGTGTACGTCGCCCTCGCGAGATACCTCCGGATCCAGCTGCAGCTGTACTCCTCGGGCCTTGATTGTACGAGTGCTATTACTTCCCGGACAATAACCTCTAATCAGTCCAACTATAGAACTCCCTAGAGTGAAGGATTACTATTAATGGATCTCCTGAATACTAAATTTCGCCGAACTCGCTTGGAAAGCGCGTGATAGCCTTGAACCACGTCTTTCAACATGCTTTCTTGTACGGCGCATTTCGCTCTATGTCCCGCCATTCTTTTAATCCCTGACCTCTCTGAAAAAGATAGGCCTCGAGAACCAATATATGACTCAGGCCTGATCTCCGAAACATCTACCATGTTGTTTTTGGGTACTGAAAATTCCACTCCAGTGCACTCTGCTCCTCACATCACACTCGGTCAGCCTTAAATAACTCTCGAGTGTGACTACGGGTTAGTAGCGTGAACAGTTTCTCTTTGAACATCCCAAGATTCCGAAATCGAGACGAACATCATCCGTGCGGTACGGCGGTATTTCGGATAGTAGATGATCGCGGTCACGTATGTTATTTCACTTTGCTTATAAGCCAAAGACACCTCTTGACGATTCTTCAGGCTGCACAGACCCAGAGATGCGCTCGTCCACGAAAATCATCCTTACATCAGCCTTTTCCTTTGCCTTCGTCCGCGGTCAGTCACAGCTCTACGGTCAGTGTGGCGGAATTGTGAGTAGTAAGGGCACAGTTTTCGTGTTGGGCTATAGACTTACTGCGACTTTCAGGGATGGACGGGCCCGACTACTTGTGTGTCTGGAGCAGTATGCACAGTCTCGAACGCTTGTGCGTATGCCTGCCTATCGGTGCTCCTCGCATCACTAATCATCTTCAAGATTATTCTCAGTGTCTTCCGGGAACTGCGTCAGTCACCAGCACTGCCTCGCTTCCGCCACCAACAGGTTGCGCGGTACCTCCTGCATCTGTTGGAACTTTGAAGTACACTGGGGTGAACATTGCTGGATTCGATTTCGGTTGCAACACGGATGGGACGTGTAATGCATCAGGAGCCTACCCACCTCTTACGCAGTACTATGGTTAGTTACTGTCTTGCTCCATTTATATGGCCTCTCTGACATGACGGATAGGGCACGACGGTGCGGGCCAGATGTCTCACTTCGTGAACGATGATGGATTCAACACATTCCGCCTACCTGTCGGATGGCAATTCCTCACCGATGACGTCGAAGGGAGCGTGCTGAACGAAGCCAACTTCGCAGAGTATGACACACTGGTGCAGGTACGCGCGTCTAAAAGTAATCGGTACTAGAATGCTGAACAGAAGAAAGACCTGCCTGAACACCGGGGCGACATGCCTGATCGATATCCACAATTACGCTCGGTTCAACGGAGAGGCAGGTTTTTATGATGTCCTCTCTCTGTAATGCTCAGTGTTTCTCGTAGATCATCGGTCAAGGTGGTCCTACCAACGACATGTTTGCCGCCCTGTGGGGAAACATTGCTGCCAAATATAAGGATGAAAGCAAAGTCATGTTTGGAGTGTCAGTGAAATCCACGACGCTCTTGTACTTTCATGCTAAAACGCACTCAAGAATGAACGAGCCTCATGACGTTCCGGATATCGTAGCTTGGGCTGCAAGCGTCCAAGCGGCGGTGACCGCGATTCGCAATGCTGGGTACGGAACCTAAGCTACCACAACCAAAGTTTTGGACTCACTCAACTTCGGGACAGCGCAACCTCGCAGATTATCCTCCTCCCAGGAAACAACTGGACATCCGCCGGTACATTCATCTCGAGCGGATCGGCCGATGCACTCAACGTTGTTGTCAACCCCGACGGATCGAAGACCGGGTTGGTTTTCGATGTACATAAGTATCTCGACTCCGATAACTCGGGAACAAATGCGTACGCTCATCGCTGGTCACCGTCTTGAGATGCTGACCATTCGTTCACAGCGAATGCGTGACAAATAACATTGACGATGCATGGGCTCCCCTTACTCAGTGGCTGCGGTGCAATGGCCGCCAAGCATTCAACACGGAAACTGGTGGCGGCAACACCGCTTCTTGTGTGACATACTTGTGCCAGCAGATCGCGTACCAAGCGCAGAACTCTGACGGTTTGTGTACCCCTTCTTTGGCAGTCTATGCGACGGTTGATGTCATCTTCGAACAGTCATCCTCGGATACATTGGTTGGGCTGCAGGTAACTTCGATCCGTCATATGTCCTTGTATGTCACTCCGATTCCACCCTCTCGTGCGGAGACTTACTGTTTTGTGGTGCAGAGCGAAGTTCCGACGGCCAACGGATCGTCCTGGACGGACACTCTGCTTGTGCAGCAATGCCTTTCCCCGAAATCTGGGTCGCAGTTGGCGAAATGATGCCGACTTGATATTTCTTTGTCGTTGCTGTCTATCGAAGATGGCAATAATGATATATATATCTCGCAACAAGGAGCTCGTCGCTCAATGGATTCCAGATCCCTGATAGCTCTGAATCTCTTATTGCCCGCCGACCGCGATCACCTGATAGCGTACTAGGCTAGGCGCTTAGTTGGCCAACTTGGCAGTGACAGTGTCTGTCAAAGGCTCCGAGGTGTATCCTCGACTCGAGCGGCGACACGATTATCAGGACTGTGGACGTCGTCCAGGTATAGGCGATGGAACGCGCTGCTTTTTTTCAAAGACTCATATCGCCGACTCTTCGTCGACGGAAAGGTGAGATGCACGGTCAAAGAAGAAAAGCTCATCGTGGAGCCCACGGGTTTTCACTAAGTATTCAAGATTGCAGAGCAGACCTTATGATCAGCGTTCTATCCAGCGTTGCGCTGACGTTTGTACCTTTCTGGATCACCTTCGATTGCTGCTCCAGCTCTCAAATTGACGCGTCAAGTTTTGTTGCTGGGACTGTTATCGGACTAGGCCAAGTCCAACTCATATTACCGCGAAAAGTGCCTGTATCTACTCCTCGGCTTTTTTGTTGCTTCCTGGTTTCCAGTCGAACCACCGCAGAGAGCGCGCACTATCAGCCACCATTCTAGAATATGCCATCGGGAGATACTTGAGTCCTAAGGACGAACACTCGCCTATCTTTTGCCTCGAAGTACACATAGACTTGAATGAGCATTGCATTTAGCATGAGAAGATCAATGTATGGACAAGAGGACAAGAATTGCAGGAGGGTACTGGACGCGTTTACTTAGAGGTGAGATAGGTCACATCCGGGCCAGAGCCAGGAGCCCACGTGCCAGAACGTGGCGATTTCCGATCGCACCACTCTCCACCACTTCTTTCTGACTTTCACCACCACCCCTGGCCACTACCGTTGGACGCTGCATTCTGTGTGCTTTCTTCATGGACTTCTACCTGGCATTCATCACTTCCCTCAAGCTCCGACATCCGGTGGGCCAGTAGTCGGAAAAATCGACTGTCCTGTTTTCGCTCACCAGCGAACTAATTCCCCTCTCTTTCGGTCTCTATATCACGCGCAATGGTATATTTGACACATTTTCTGTAAGATTGGGCCTTTGACGTCGCGCCAGTCAGCCGAGGTTGATGAATCACGACGTGGCCAACTCTCGACCTTGCGAAGGGCTAGGACATTGAGTCACGAAGCCACGAAATATGGTCTTTTCGAACGTCTCATGCGGCCGAAATTGAGACGAAAATGACCCGCGCCCTCGACGGCAGTATCTCGGACGGCAGATAACCGCGGTCACGCATGGCGCTTTGTTTTGCTCATAAGGTGGCCCGGCAGACAGTTTTCATCTTTCTTCAGATAGAAATATGCGCCCTTCGACAAGGAGCCTTCTTGTATCGTTTGTCACGATAGCCTCCGTCCGCGGACAGGCGCAGCTTTACGGCCAATGTGGCGGAATAGTGAGTGTCTGCAGTTTTGTCTTGGACGCTGGACTTAGTTAGATTTTGAGGGTTGGACTGGACCAACAACATGTGTTGCTGGATCAGTATGCACAGTGTCGAGCGCTTGTGCGTATGCCTGTGTATCGAGGCCCCTCGCTTTACTAATCATGTTCAAGATTACTCTCAGTGTCTCCCTGGGTCTGCGTCGGCTAGCACCGCTAGCGCGACCTCAGTCTCGACTTCGTCATCATCAACGGCAACTGGCTGCGCGGTACCGCCTGCATCCGCTGGAACTCTGAAGTATGTTGGGGTAAACATCGCTGGGTTCGATTTTGGCTGCAACACGGACGGGTCGTGTAACGCATCAGGTGCCTGGCCGCCTCTTGCCGAGTACTATGGTCGGTTTTTGTTCCCCTCCTGTATACGGTATCGATGACCTCGTGGATAGGCCATGATGGAGGCGGGCAGATGACACACTTCGTGAACGATGATGGATTCAACATCTTCCGCCTTCCTGTCGGATGGCAATTCCTGACCAATGACGTCGAAGGGAGTGTCTTAGTCGAAGCCAATCTTGTGAAATATGACGCGCTGGTTCAGGTATGTTTGTCGATAAAGCACTGGACTTCCTTGGCTGATCTTGAGGACAGGCTTGCTTGAACACGGGGGCTACATGCATCATTGATGTTCACAACTACGCTCGCTTCAACGGCAAGGTAGATTCGTTGACTTGCTTGACAGACATACGCTCAAGTGTACCCTTTCAACAGATTGTTGGTCAAGGTGGCCCCACTAACGATGTCTTCGCTGCCTTGTGGGGCAATATTGCTGCTAGATATAAGGGTCAGAGCAAGCTCATGTTTGGAGTGTTGGTGGATCGCAATGCTCTTCGGCTTCCATGCTGATTTATACTCCAGAATGAATGAGCCCCACGACGTTCCGGATATCGTAGCTTGGGCTGCGAGTGTCCAAGCGGCGGTGACCGCGATTCGCAATGCTGGGTATGGAATTACAGTCAGCACAACCGTCCACAACTCATTTGGCTCCCGGATAGCGCAACCTCGCAACTTATCCTTCTCCCGGGCAATAACTGGACATCTGCTGGGACCTTCATTTCAAGCGGATCCGCTGCTGCTCTGAGCACTGTCAAGAATCCAGATGGATCTATCACGGGCTTGATCTTCGACGTACACAAGTACCTCGACTCCGACAACTCTGGAACAAATGCGTACGCTCATCGCTTCTCTTCGTCTCAACTTACGATTTAAACATTTGCTCACAGCGAATGTGTGACAAATAACATTGACGATGCATGGGCTCCCCTTGCTGAGTGGCTGCGGTGTAACGGCCGCCAAGCAATCAACACGGAAACTGGTGGCGGCAACACCGCTTCCTGTGTGACGTACTTGTGCCAGCAGATTGCCTACCAAGCAAAGAACTCTGACGGTGTGTACATCCTCCTTCGATGCTACGGTTGATTCGAATACGTGAACAGTCTTCCTTGGATATGTTGGTTGGTCCGCGGGCAACTTCGACCCATCGTATGTCCTTGTATGTCTCTTTCTTTCATGCTGTTGGCCGGAAACTTACTGCGCGCAGGGCGAAACACCCACGAACAGCGGATCGTCGTGGACGGACACTTTGCTTGTACAGAAGTGCCTTTCAACGAAATCTGGGTCCCAGCTGGGTTAAATGCCCCGAACTTATCAAATCTTGGTCGCATAGCCAAAAACATGGAAATATATCTTGTCATTACAACTGGTCAATCCAATCTCCACGCGAAAAGGTTAATCCTTCTCCTTTGGATGTTCTTGACTTGTCCGGGTCCCGCAATTTCTGGTGAATAGCTTCTTTAGCCTTTGGGACGTGAAATCGATTCTAGAGCCGGAATGCGTCGTTTACTCACAACTTCAACTACCAAGATAGCAGCTCGAATAGTTACGTTCGTTCGTCCCCTTCATCCGAGTCTGATCGCACTGGAATGTGGACCGGACTCGGTTAGCTCTTGTCTCGGCAGTGAACACCCGTCCTCAGCGCTCAAGCGTGCCGTACACTGGCCTCAACGAGCCTTAAGCTACGGCATTAGCTGCTTGGTTTCTATCCGTCAGGTATCCATGCCGCAGTCCGCAACCCGAAACGACGAGACCAAGAGTTCAAAGGAGGGAAAAGAGGAAACAGTTCGCAGGATGTATGTACAAATATCGGCCAGGGATCGCCTCGCAGCTGCAGCTGTACAAAAAATCAAGCACTTGTTCTTACTCTAGCAATGAATCTCGCCGGTACCGGTGTCTGTCGAAGGAAAGACATCTAGACTCATTACTGCGACACGTCTGTATGAAGGTCCGCGCAAGCGAGGCCTCGGTTCGGCTGCGCGCCAACTTCCTGACGTGTACTCAAGACATGCCACAGCCTTTTGAGAGACGCCGCACAAAGAGAAAAAGCTGAGCCTTGTCATTACCTTTATTCCAAAGCTGTTGAAGGCTGATCTACACAAGAAGGCAGCGCAACAGTGATCTGGCAACGCGCCACGGTACTGTTCAATTACCAGGCATGGCAGGAAGGAAGGAATGAAGGAAGTGTATTCGACTCGACCGGGTTCCGGCAAACAGTAGGATTCGGCATGGCCGGCATGGGAGTTACATAAGGACCAGCGGTCCAGCGCTTGGAGTACTCTTTGATCCTTTATGTCTCTCATGATCATTGAATGGTACCGGTCGCTCGTATTTCGTGTTGCTCTCGGTACTAATTCTGACTTCCAGCTCTATTTTGAGACGTCCCCGCGTTTGAACCGCCCTACACAACATATCCAGGAGCTTCTCGTTGGTGTTCTAACTCCCCGAGGATGACACGAAGATGAACCACGCGTGTCGCGGCAGGACGTCGGGATGGCCTTCGCGGTGATGTCGTCGAGGCGACGAGCTTATAAGGGAGTGGTGGAGATGGTACTGCAGCATAGGAAAGAATGCGCTCACTTTTGACAATCCCTTTGGCATTGACTGTAACGATCGCCTCTGTCCGCGGTCAGTCGCCGATCTACGGACAATGCGGTGGAACGGTGTGTGATCTTCGATTCACGCGAGCTTTTGAGCTGTCTCATGTCAATCAAAAGGGATGGTCTGGATCTACGACGTGCGCTTCTGGAACTGTCTGTACCGTCTTGAACTCATGTAGGCTCAACAACTTTTTGAACCATAGTGAACCTCTGTACTCATTGACATTCCTCCTCATGAGATTACTCCCAATGCCTTCCAGGCTCAGCTACCGCTAGCACCGCCACCAGCGTAGCCACATCTGCCACCACCGATGCCACATCCGCCACCACCGATGCCACATCCGCCACCACTGATGCCACATCCGCCACCAGCGCTGCCACATCCGCCACTGCGGCGCCCACGGGAAGCGCATGTGCAGACCCACCTGCCTCAGCGGGAACCTTGCAATACACAGGCATCAACATTGCTGGGTTCGACTTTGGGTGTGAGACGAACGGGACGTGTACGGTAGCGAACGTGTATCCCCCCTTGCCTGCATATGGTCGGATCCTCTTTCCCTCCGTCGTTTGCGTAACTAAATGATCCCGAAGGCAACGATGGTCCCGGTCAGATGAGCCACTTCGTCAACGACGACGGGTTCAACATCTTCCGTCTTCCCGTGGGATGGCAATACCTTACCGGGAATCAAGAGGGCGGGACGCTGAACGAGACTAACTTTGCCGTTTACGATCAGCTTGTTCAGGTCAGAGCAAAAGTTGTTCGCTAGGCTTACACTGACAAGCATGAAGGCCTGCTTGAGCACCGGAGCTTCGTGTATCATTGACATTCATAATTATGCAAGATACAACGGCGGGGTATTTCTTTCATTACCGTTCTTGGGTCTGCGCTGACTGCGGCCTTCTTCCTGCTATAGATAATTGGACAGGGCGGCCCAAGTGATGACGAATTCGCCGCTCTGTGGGCGTCAATCGCGACCAAGTACAAAGACGAGAGCAAACTCATTTTCGGATTGTATGTCCACCTTCCATGTGCCTTTCACCCACTCACTCCATAAACCATCTAGAATGAACGAACCTCATGACGTCCCCGACATCACGATTTGGGCTGCCTCTGTGCAAGCCGCCGTCACTGCCATTCGTAATGCAGGGTACGCTTCAGACATCAGTTTCATTGCACGTTTGATATTCAGTCGGATTCTAGCGCCACAACTCAGATCCTGCTCCTCCCAGGAAACAACTGGACCTCAGCCGCAACCTTCATCTCGAACGGATCGGCGGATGCACTGAAGACGGTTACTAACCCTGACGGATCCCTCACGGGCTTGGTCTTCGATGTTCACAAGTATCTTGACTCTGATAACTCTGGGACAAATCTGTGCGACTTAGATCTCTCTGGAGTTGCGGATGCTGATTGCTTGCAGTGAATGCGTCACGAATAACATCGACGATGCATGGGCTCCTCTAGCGGAGTGGCTCAGGTGCAACGGACGCCAGGCACTCAACACGGAGACGGGAGGTGGAAACGTCGCATCTTGTGTCCAGTTCTTGTGCGAGCAGATTGCGTTCCAGGCGAAGAACTCCGATGGTAAGTACTACTTCTATGAGAGCCTGCGCTTTATATGCTGACGACGGTAGTTATCCTCGGGTACGTCGGATGGGCAGCCGGCAACTTTGCCGCGGATTATGTCTTGGTGAGTTGACGTGCTTTGCTTCGTGTCACTTGTACTGATGCCTCTTTGCGCAGGGAGAGGTCCCTACTAAGACTGGCAGCTCCTGGAACGATACGTTGCTCGTGAGCTCGTGTCTTTCGCCGAAGTCTGGCTCGCAGCTGGGCAAATGATCATCGAAGTATTAATTGCAACTTCGAGTATCATTTTCGGTGTTTTACCTGGAAGTAATAGCCTTCCACTGCGACTTTGTCTATATACCTGTACACCAAACCATCTGCTACTAAATATTGCAGTCAAAAACACGTCCGTTCAAGTTTCGCAGACTCGGTTTGAGTGTGTGACTGAAATCGCTTGCAGTTGGTTCAACTTGGAATTATGTAAATGTTCTACGACTCTTTATCTAACATTATCAATGCGCAGCTCTACTTACTGTATCTGTCTAAGTGTCTTCCAGCAGATACACACGTTGTCATGTGGCCGTGTTGCTGAAGCTAATCCGATAGCAATCCTCAGCCTGTGATTCTGCACGCTGGATCAGGGCAGGCTATGACGTAGTTCATCGAACGGTCCCTTCTCCCTCAACTTCGAGCTCGGTTTTCGTACACGTTCGTTTTGCGGGAAGGAGTGTTCAAAATCTTTGAATTGGGACACCACCTATGGATGTTACTATTTTGCCCTATATCGAACTCGCACCGGAATGATTGCGCCACAATTGATGTATATCAGCTCCCTCATCTCGGTCCCTCACATGGTATGTCGTGAATCCGCTCAGCTGAGAGTGTACTCTGAATGCTCTAGATTCCTTTTTCTTACGTCTGAAGTCAGGCAATAGGTTCTCGTTCTCCGTCATTATGGAATTCGTCATAAAACATACGCATGGCGCGCGCTTTTTTCTCTGGCCACTGACGACCCTCTCCGGGTCCATGTCTGTCTCTGAGCAACCGAATAAATGTGTCTTGCTTCTTCGCATCGCCTGGTAACGTCATCCTCCGTGATGTGGAAACGATCTATGAGGTCGGGACGCATTCCGACTCGTGGCCGATGTATAGTCGGGATGGTTGACGTGCCTTCAATTGGGCCAGTCTGCCTCCCCCTCCACTATTCCGTTGGCCCTTGGCCGTTTGACATTCTCGCACAAGACAGGCAGGCGGCAAGCGCGTTAATTAAAGCCCAACATCCTCCGAGTCGTCCTTCTCGGACTGCCGTGGGATCTCGACTACCATTCTGTGAGTCATCTCCATCAGGCTCAGGCTTGCTCCTTGGAGGTGGATGCTACCTCTGTATACTACTCTCGAGGTCCTCTGGTCCTTGGGTCCACTGCGTCCACTGCATTACCCCGTTGCGGATGAATTTCACATGTATCGTCACTGCCCGCTCCGCGGCGCGCAGGCGTACCGCCCCATCCGCCAAGCATAAAGTGCATCATACCAGACCATTGTGAATGTCGTCAGTGAGCCTGTCCCCGAAAGGAACATGGAAGAATTGAACGGGGACAGCGTGAGAGACCATCAAGATCCTGCATCAGAACCAGAAGCGTCAGCTAGACAAGATGCTATTCGTTGTTACTCAGTTATCGCTTCCAGGAGTGGGGGCTGTTGCTGGTGGGAGCTGCTGCACGATGCCTGCGCCTCACACTGCAAGGAGGACCGAGAGGGTACTTAATGTTGATGTCCGATTTGGCATCGCATTTTGCGCTTTTGACTACGATTATCTTCCGTCTTTGTGTGTCTTTGTGTGCGAATTCCAGATTAGTACCACGTTCGTCCGACTTTGTCGACGATCGCCTTTCCTTTCCTGACTTCCCCCACCATCCACCATCTCCATATTTAATTATCCCTGCTCGTCGTCGTCGACAGCAAGCACACATCGAACCGCATGGCCTCCAAGATAGTACAAGACGGGCCCGCCGTGGGCAATGGGGCTAACGACACCATAGACGACGAAACGGCCACTCCTGCCGTCTCGGTTCCTGATACCGGCGACACTGGCGAGGGCGGCAAGCTCAAGATGATCGTGTCTCTCGTCAAGAAATGCCTCGGCGTCAAGGACATCGCTACCATGTGTGTTGCAGCGCGCTCCCGCCCGCCAGTTGCTTATCCTTTATCGTGTTTTAGGCGACTATCATTACCCGCATCGTTGTTGGAGCCGATACCGAACCTCGAATGGTCGCAGTACCTGGACCGCCCCGACATATTCGCTGCGTGAGTGCGCTCGCCCGACTCTTGTTAGCGCCCCCTTCGACGCTGACGCCGTCTTGCAGCATCAATGATTCCGAGGATCCCTTTGAGCGAATGCTGGCAGTGTTGCGCTTTACATTCACGAAAGACCTCAAATATGTGGTGCGTAGCCGCTCCAAGCTCCCCTGGCGCCGTCGTTGACGTTGCGCAGTCGGGCAGGGTGTTCAAACCGTACAACTCCGTGTTAGGAGAGCACTTCCGCGCCCACTGGGACGTCGTTCCCGTTGAATACCAGGATCAATCACCCATCGCCGCCGCCTCATACTCGAAGAGCGCCTCCAACCTCAACGTTGACACCGCCAGCATGAAGAGCGGGCGCAGCTCCAAGAGCACATTCAGCGCTATCAGCTCGCGCAAGAGCCCCTCGACCGCCGCCACGTCGCTCGGTGACGACGCCCCAAATGCGCAGATGTCCAACCTCAACCTCGACGCCAACAAGCTGCGCATCGTGTACGTCACGGAGCAGGTGTCGCACCACCCACCCGTCTCCGCCTACTATGCATCCTGTCCGGCGCGTTCGTTGGAGATGTCAGGCATCGACCAAATATCCGCCAAGGTTGCCGGAACGACGATAAAGGTCATCCCCGGCGGCTACAACCAGGGCCTTTTCGTCAACATCACCGACGGCCCAGGCAAGGGCGAGAAATACCGCATGACGCACCCCGTTGCCAGCGTCAACGGTATCCTTCGGGGGAGCTTCTATATCACGGTCGGCGATACCACCATTGTGACGTGCAGTGGCGGCAAGTCTGGTGCGAAGTTCAGGTCCATAATCGAGTACAAGGAGGAGGTCAGCCTATCTGTCTATCGCATGTCCTTAAAACTAATATCACTTTAGTCTTGGTTAGGGAAAGCGCGATTCCGTTTGGAGGGCATTGTCCATCTCGTTCCCGAAGCCGATGCCGCCAAAGCAGAAGGCTGGAAAGCAATCAAGGATGTCCCTAGGTCGTTAGTTGTCGCTGAGTTCGACGGTTCGTGGCGCGGCCTCATCCGGTGGAGGCGTATTGGTTCCGGTTCATACATGGACACCACCTCTTCGTCTTCCTCCTCTCCGGCCCCCGTACATGTCTCCTTGCCTCGCTCGAACGCCACCTCGAAAGCCGACCTCTCGATCGACAGCGAGTACGAGACGCTCATCGACTTGAGCCAGATGGAAGTGATACCCAAGCAGGTGCGGCCGATTGAGAAGCAGCTACCACACGAGAGCCGGCGGTTGTGGAACGATGTTACGCAAAAGCTGGTCAACAAGGAGTTTTCGGACGCGACGAGGGAGAAGGTTGCGATTGAGCAGAAGCAGAGAGATGATGCGGCGGAGAGGAAGAAGAAGGGTATTGAGTGAGACCTAGCCTTTCTTTCATTCGCTTCGTTGCTGATGGTTGTGTAGGTTCGTGCCCAGATACTTCGAGAAGGACATCTCGACGGGGATACCCACTCTCACCGAGGAGGGACGGCAAGCCGTCCAGGAAGAGCTCGCCGAGCCGCATGACTACCATATAGTCGGCTCGAAGGACGCGCAGCTGTCTTCATAGGACGTGGACGTGCCGACGTGATTCTTCACTTAGATGATATGACGACTCGTGGACCTTGCTTAATTCCTGGATCGCATTTACCATATTATACTAATCTTACTCTATTACGAACCAACCCACCCACCCATTCATGTACTGTCTTCCTCATTTGATGTCTGCCACGATAATGCATGCTTCTTGTTTCTGGAATCGACGCACTTCTGGTCTGCTGAGGTGGGGAAATGGCCCCAACATTATCATACTTACTGTTTTCAGTTCGTCGAATCGTCGCTGGCGGCTCGAAGGTGAACCTTCGAGCATGCTCTCCATGAGCACGTCTGGTCGAATCGTCTTCTCTCTTGCCATTGACTCGACAAAATTAATGCAAGCTATGCAGTCTAGGCTACGAACGCTCGTGGACAGGGAGAAGTGCGCGAAAAGCTCATGAGCTCTGCACTACTAGGCGCCACTGGTGCACTGCATTTCCGAAGACAACCCGCCAGATTGAGCCGAGATCTTCGGCTTACATACATAAGAATTCAATACTCTAGTCTTGTCTTTTCGGGGGCGACTGTCGACAGCGACGGGTGAGTCCGAGGCACGTGCCATGTGCGGGTACGTTCAGCATCCTGGACCTCATTTTCTCGATGTGGTACAACGTCTAGGTGATGATTTCAGAGGAAACAGATATAATACGGTAACATAGTCTGAATGAAACTCGTACATAAGTTGGAGAAAGGAAAAGAAAAGAGAAATTTACACAGGAAACTCTGAGATTGGATGGGTACTTGGAGTGAGTACCAGCTAGCTAACTTGAACTTAGTAGTGGCAATTACCTCCTGCCAGTGGGGCCACTGTAATAGCTCCGGCTACCCCCACTGCCGCTGGGCCCAGCGGCTGGCTGTTGCACCCGGGTGGCGACAAGGAGATCAATATCCAAAGGTTTATGCAACGCCCGAGCCCAGTCATGATCTGCTGTCATCCAACACTCACGAGCAACTCCGGCTTGCAAGACTCTTTGGATTCTCCACTGAAACTTCGCACCACGAGGATGATTGTTTTCAGCGTATGGCTTGACATAATAGGTCACCCTGGTAGGAAAGTTGGACACATTGGAGTAGAAGTCCATCCACACCACTTCTTCACTCAAATTGGCACCCTTATCCGACCGTATGTCTGGCAGTTCTCTGGGGAGTAGTCGCTGGACTTGTCTGAACTTGGGAATACCAGCTAGCGTGACGAGTGTCTTGCGTATGAAGTCGTTGTCAAGTGGGACAGCCTCGTTGTAAGACCGGAGATGTTTATTCTCCCAGAAATTCATCTGGGGTGGCTGTGGTGCACTGGCAAGTGGACTCTGTACAGGCCCGGATGGTACCCACTGACCAGAAGATGACAAGGACAGCCGCTGCATCTGAGACGCAAAATTGCCAGGTACTTGCCCGTATGGTCCGGTGTGCGAACCGTGTGACGAGTGAGACTGAGCAGGGTTTTGCCCAAAGTAGTGGGAGCCGGGAGTCATGTACGGGTCTTGGCTCGGAACTGGGACTGCGTGACGAAGTGTTGGGTCTCGGCTGCAATGCTCTTCCCAGCTTGGTGGCTGGAATGTATTCGTGGCGGCGTGCGACGGATACTGTCCTTGGTAAGAGCCTGACATTACTCTTTCGAGGTACTGTCGTCGACGTTGCTCCTCTGTCGGATTGTTGGACATATTGACCGTGCTTATAGGCAGGAATGAGACGGAGATACGATGTCGGTAAGTGAGGACTGGGAAGAGGTGCAAAGATGGCTCAGAAGCCACTGCCAGTGGCAATGAAAGGAAATTGCTTGGAGCAGTGGTGAGGTTTCTCGTTACTGGTTACTCCCCTTATATATCAATCGCACCCATAGTCCCCGTTTTAATTGCGTGAAGACGCCGCAGAAAGAAGCGCCGCGCCTTCAATCGAAGGCTGTTGAAGCGCAGGTCACTTGCGTTCTTCTCTCCGGTTGCCAAATACAGCGCCGCAACGTCGAGGTTTGACGCTCATCAAACCGATAGAAGTCCAGTTAAATCGATAGCAAGGCATGAGGTGTTGACGGTGATGGATCCTCACCTCCGATGGCTCTTGGAAAGTGAGTTCGTAACCGAGGTCTCGAACGGTTACGTCCCTCTCTGAGATTGTGCAGAATGCTACAGCGCCGCATCACTGAAGCTCGACACACATCAAATCAATAGAGGCTCTATTAGATCGATACCCAGGTGTCCAGTCTCTACGATGATCCTGCGGGCTGCCTCGTGCATCTGGAGCGCCACTTTCTTTGAAGGCCTTTGGAGAGTCACCAACTTATGCTGTGCCAACTCACCAGCTAATCATGTGTCCAATAGTTGTATGAGCGCATTGTACTCCACGCCCTGAGAAAGACGAAGGTGAAAGACAAAATATACACTGCGCTTACTCAAAGATCGAGCGGGCCGACTCCCATATTGACTCGCGGGATGTCTTCGAGTCAGTCTCTGATCTTCTTCGGTCCTGAGTAATGGAATGATAGCCTCCCAACACGCCCTACAGCTCTGTCAAATTGCTACAGCATCATCATGAGACGATCACTGTAGAGCACAGAACTAGGCCTGCACAGAAGCCGCAAAATGGGCAGAAGACAGCGTCCGCTGATGAGCACCTCTGAGTTCAGACATCGAGGAAGCAGGTAGTCGCAGACGCAGAAAACTCCGAGCTGAGAAGAGCAGCGAGCACGCAGCGAGACTGTGACTCGTGAGAGCTCGTGAACACTTCGGTACTCGGGTTATCGGTCCGATCTGACTCGGATTCGTGCCTGACCCTGCCACGCCGGGTTGCCTTCTCTCCGTCATGTTCGTCGCCGAGCAGCTATGCCCCGCCGCCCAACTTCTCACTAAAGGCCACTAGAATAAGACGAGACTGAAACATTCCTTCTCTCCGTTTCTTGGTGAGTATACTTTTTCTTCAATGTCCATCAAATCAGTGAACATTGTCCAAACCGAACGCAGGAAGGTGCTGTTCTCCAGCAAGGCTGCCTCCCTTGGCTATCTCCACCGCGCTGAATAGTGTGCATGATTGCCGTCCCATTTCCCACTACCCTTGGCGCGAGTCCCTCGAAGACTGCTTCCCCTGCCAAATTTCCCAACCTGGTCCTGTTGCGCAAACTTTATTCTTACAAGGCGTCGTCTCGAAGTCAATGCACAGCAGCAATTTGGATGATATTGCCGCAACTAGCCCCGCCATCTTTCTCTTACCACTTATATCTGCAATGCCCCGGAGAAAGTCTTGAACCAGCCATTGCACGTCGTACGGCCATATGCGTCCCCTCAATCCTGTGGAATTACGATGGTTGACCATGCCATACCCGGATGCTCGATCACACGTGGCGGCTGCCTAGACACGACGACAAAAAGTCGTTCTGTATTGCCATCCAGGACCGTGCGAAATCGGCAGTGCTATGTAGGCGCATCTTCTTCGGTGACCCGCACTCGGGATGTGGATGATTGGTCGCTTACCAGCCCACCAGCTCACCAACTCACGTGCGGGAAAGATCTTGTCAGTGTCCATTTGGATCAGGCGATACACATACACGACCATCGATGCTGTTTGTAATACTTTGTATCACTGCGGAGCTCATGGACAGCAACAGAGGACGGCACGCCTATGAATGACACGCGTCCTTTGCCGACGTCGTGGAACGGGTGTCTGTGGTGTCGCACGTAGGTCATGCCTGATACAACAGCGACGTGACACTGAACCTCGCTGCAGGAGATAGCCTCCGATAGTGGTGGACGGGAGCATGTCTCCTTTTCATACCATCGCAACATTCCTCGTTCAGCGCAGAGTAACAGCTGAATCCTGCTGCAAGGTATTCGTTTGTCATATCTGTACAACCTTTCGCTCGATGCTAATCTAATCTTGCTATACAGTGTTATTGTTGCTCCACAACACCTACCTCTCTATTGAGAGTCACTGCAGCTCCAGGTACCATGTATCTGTCTCTCTGGCCCTTTGCGTTAGCCCGACCAGCCTCGTCCTTCCACCCAGATACGATAGTCTTTTGAATCTGACATGATCACCGTGTCCTTTCCAATGCGCCTCATGACTGTCTTTGTCTCGCTCTGGACTGTACCCTCCCTCCACCCACGAACCGGCTTTCAATGCCACGGACGAATGCAGAAATTTCCAGACTCGTGCTATGATGTCCCCCAGCGTCACGAATGCCCTCCCTTGTCTCGGAAACACCACTATCACCCACGGAAGGAGTGGGTGTGTGACTGCAAGCGACGGTAGTGGCGGCCTCGTCGCAAACTCGGTGGTTGCCGATGACGGCCAACCTGATTTCACCATTGTCCAGGAAAGCGCCAAGTTCATGCTATCCTTGAATGGGACGCGCTCCAGGAAAGGATGCAACACGATGGTTTCGCCTGTGACAGTCTGCGGCGGGAGAGGCGCGTTCGTGCGCAGTGGGTTGGCGTTGGTGCGGCGATGAGCATTTGGTGCCATGGGTCTTCCGACCGAGTTCCGGATGTGACGTTCATCTGTCGCGTCTTCGTCGCTGGCGGCGCTCGTCAACGATGGTGCATCACGCAGAATCCCGTCTGTACCCTCCCACTGGCCCGTACCAGCAGTGTTGGATGAAGCACAGAGGCAATATCGGTGGTTGGGCCAGTACAGACCCAGTCCACCTACAGGAATTGGCGGCGGCACGCTGTCGTGCCTCACGAAAGTGACCACAGACCGCGTCGTAGGCATGTCTTCATGCATATCTGACAACCTGTTTCTAACATCGGTCTTCTAGTTACGAACCTTGCCAGGAGGAACCTACCAATCGATTCAGTAATGTCTGTTTACCCGGTGTGGGTGTTGGGGACGTCGTGGATGGGTGGGATGGAAGGACGGTAGTGGTTTGATGGAAAGATGGGCGGGGCAGGGGAAGCAAGGCAGATGGTCTTGCGCTGCTTGGTTTTGAAGATTCCCTGACGGCAGGGAAACCTAACCCTAACGTCGCAGGCTGGGTTAGGTTTTGCACAGCATATCTTTCCTGTCGTTTTCTCTAGTCGCGGCCTCATGGAACGGCGCAGACATTCACTCGGTTTCAGCATTTTCTTGTCATAGTTATCGTCAGTAGTTGATCCTTGGAAAACTTTCATATGACGGTGGCTTGCAGATCCGAATATATGTTCTGCTTGGTACTTACTATGTATGCGCATAAAATACGCCGCTTCTCCTCCCGATTTAAGTGCAGTACCTTTATGAGGACTTCAATCTCAATGGTCGGAACATTGGGCTTTCTACGAACATGTTGCCTGCGATATGTACAAATTTCCTGCCCAGCTGGACACGATCATAGCTAGTCTTGCT
The DNA here is from genome assembly GCA_019915135.1 of Strobilurus pachycystidiatus. Taxonomy (NCBI): domain Eukaryota; kingdom Fungi; phylum Basidiomycota; class Agaricomycetes; order Agaricales; family Physalacriaceae; genus Strobilurus; species Strobilurus pachycystidiatus. The sequence goes on from JAHLMK010000010.1 coordinate 1,506,217, forward strand.
TTACATCTGAAGGGAAACATAACTTCCGAGCCGAGCTTGGCACCTTCAAATCTTGAAAAGCCTACTAATTGACCTCCTCTATTGACCCACAGAGTCTCCTCCAGTTCATATATAAGTAGGTAAATTTAGTGGCTGTATCCGCCTCCGTCCTGAAAATGAGAGTGCAGCCGCTTCAGCATCGCGGGAATAGGGCTCAAGTTCTGCTGAAGCGCAACACCTCACGCAGTGAGACAAGCGTCAAACAGGCCTTCGAGTCGTCCGGATTATCGAAGTCGATTGTGATCTATTGTAAAGCCGTAGGCGGAATGGAAGATCACCGCCGCTTGCATCACAGCCTAAACAGCTCCGCTGCGACAGATTTGCATACCATAAACTTTGGTATCCTGAGGTGGTGACTGAGAAAGAGAGCACGTCGACTGAGTATAGGATTCAGTAAAAATAAAACGCCTCGAAGGACTGCTGAGAAGTTGACGGCTCGAACCATAATGGAGAACGTACTTGGGAGGCGGATGACCCGCGGGCGTGAAAAATATGAGAAAATATGAGGACTTTGGGATGTGAGGTGCTAATACGACTGGTGGTGTGGGATAGTGCCGCGTTCAAGCATGGATTGCACGCGGTCTTGGCAAGAGTCTCTGAGCTGGCCTTAGTCGCTGACCGCCTGTGTTCACAGGAATGATCTTTCCCATGCACCGCATACTACTGGCTTCCCTCAAAATCTGCGCATTGGCCCTATACTCCATCGTAAGTCGAAGCTCGTGTAGCGTGGCGTTACACTTGTGGCCAATGCCACAATCGTGATCGATGTCCTGGTAGTGCGCCATTATACCCGTGTGAATCGTCTAAGGTTTGCGATGCTATCCCAGTCCATAACATATATTACATTCAGTCAGAACAGCACGTGAAAAATCCATCCATCCACTCCTACTATGCATTACCATTAGTTGCTGTCGTCTCCACCGATGACCCAGCCAGCTGCGCCGCCAGATTCTCCACCACCTCATCCCCCTCCGGAATCGGCGCCTTCCCATCCCATACACCCTGTATCTGCCTCATAGTGCTTTCCAAACTACGCCTCCTCGTACTTGGCGAGGTCATCGTCGTGCCCAGACTAGCTTGACGGCCGTGGCCGCGCTTGAAGGGCGTCGATGACGGGGAGGACGGCGACGTGGGCGATGTACCAACGGGTGGTGTACCAGGTGTGGCAGTGTTGATGGACGTGGTGCGTGTATGGGTAGGCGTGATGGTCCCGTTCGAAATCGCCGCCTCGATGCTCTCCGCGACACCATTCGCCGCCACAGGGGTGGATGCCTCGGCACTCTCAGACGGCGTGCCAGGAGCAGAGCCAAGAATAGCACGTCCTTCCTCCGAGTCGGCGTCGTATAAATCCGGCGGTAAACGTTCGTTTTCAATATCGGATTTACGACTGGACGAGGTGTTAGTGGTAATCCATTTCGAAGATGATGAGACTTACGCATCGTCGAAACTGCTAATTGCTTCCCGGATACCCTCCGAACCAGATGCAAGAGTACCGTAGGGTAGCGTACTTGAGCCAGACACGCTCTTGAGCTCGGAAACCTTCTCGGACTCTTCACGAAGCAGCGCGAACACACGAGCCATCCGTCCGACGGCCATAATCTTGTTTTTGATGACCTTTCTGCGCTGGACGGTTTCCTCGGAAGTTTCTGATGACGGCGAAACGATTTCCTCGTCACTTTCCTCCAGCTCCTCTTTGGTGCAAGTGTTGAGAACGGCAGCGAGCATGTCCGTGACTGAAGAAATTAGCAAGAGTCGGAAACATAGTTTTGGACTCACTCTTTTCACCAACAAAGGGTAAACTCCACGTAAACACGTCCATGAAATTCGGGAGCCAGTACGGATGAGGCGTGCAGTTGAACTGGCGGATGTTCATCACGTTGCTCTCGTATTTAAGCACAGCCGCTTTGTTATTATACACGTCCAGATAATTCGGTGCTGAGAAGATGGTCATGACAGATGGGAAACCGGTCGTCTTTGTCTTGCGATACATCCGGTACCTGCGGTCGTGTGAGTGGGTGCTGGATCTCAAGAAGATAGGCACGAACCCCGCATCCTGTGCCTCGTGCGCGCGAATGATTGACAGCAGATTATTTCTCTCCAAGAATTGACACGCAGCAGTGTAGCTGTCCAACGATTAGGACATCGCCGTATCCAGATGAATCAGCCTCACGTGAAAAAGTACGAACAGCCACGGACGTGGTTATGCACGAAGCTGTCGGTGTTTGTCTCTGTTCCAAAGTTCTCGACGGGGTCGGCCCAGAGGATATCGCACATGAGGCCGTGTGTGGGCGGCTCGCGGAAGCGATCGAGGGCGCGGATGTCGTCGAGCGTGTTGAGCTCAGGCGAGAGACCACCGTGAATACAGAGGAACTGTTTGTTCATCACCGCTGCGAGCGGGAGCGCGCAGAAAGAGTCCATGCAGGCGTCGTAGATGCGGTCGGAGTATTTGTGTTTGCCTGCGAAAAAGATCAGGCGAAATTGGCAGCAACTCGAGAGTCAAACGCACATTCCAGCTTGAAGGTAAAATAGTCGGTCAAATGGCGGCACTCGTGATTGCCGCGGAGGAGGAAGAGAGTATTGGGGTACCATATTTTGAGGGCCCATAGGTACAGCACGCACTAGACACGTCGGTCAGGAGGCGGGAGACGGCGATAAGAAAGGCGCACCTCTATGCTGAAATATCCGCGATCCACGTAGTCGCCGAGGAAGAGATACCGCGTGTCTGCTGGGCTGCCGCCAACCTCAAATAGCTTCATCAAGTCATACTGCAAGTATCGTGAGCTCATCGTCGCCGTCGATGACGAGCACTCACATATTGGCCGTGTATGTCTCCGCACACTGCGAGGAAGAGGTAAAATGCGATGAGCAAGACGGTAGTGGAGCGCATCGGCATGCGGACCTGTTATTGGAGCGTCGACGTTGAGCACATTGGGCTCCCGCCTAAGCATATCCGTGCCCTTTTCCAGTATCCACAACGCCTGTTCCTCGGTGAGGCGGCCCTCGCGGTAAAAATGGTTCTTCAGGAAGGCGATGTCCGGCTTGGAGCGGTCCTTGCCGCCGTTGGCGAAAAACTGCTCCGGGGTGGGGACGTGCATCGCGGGCGCTTGGACCTGGGGGGCGGGGGAGTCGGTCACAGCGGCGGGGAGGGCAGGTGGGGAGACGTACATCTTTAATGACCCGCTCCTGGGTGCTGATGATGCTCCCGTCGTCGAGCTTATGCTGGGTAAAGTCGATCTCGGGGACAGGCGCCTTGACCGAGATCTGCTCTATCGCCCGTGCCATATGGGTGCTCATCGTCGCGTGCGCTGTCGTCCGGGTCGTAGCGGTGGGTCTGGTCGTCGTGGGCGTCGTCGAGCAGCTATGCGCGATGGTGGCAGGAAGCAAGGGGCATGGCTGTGCAGTCCGGCTTTCCATTTCTGTACCTCGCGCCTCCCGATCTTGCCAGGCCGACACAGATCAGTCCGTTTCCAGGGCGTCCCATTACGCATGTATATAGACCACTTAGAGCACATAAAAGTGCATACACGAGCGTACATTGAAGTCGAAGCGGGTATAACACTCATTTGTTGGATCAACAGCTATCAGACATAAGAAAATGAATTGGGCCTTGGCGTGTTTAGCTCTAAGTACCGTTGTACAAGGTGAAGAAGGATCTGCTTGAGAATGTTAAGCAGAACTCGAGGGAAGACAGGCCACGTAGGATATGAGGGCGCGCGCCTCCATCCTTCCGTGAAGCTTAACAATGACACAAGGTATCTCAGTAGCTGTTCATGGAAATCAAACAGCTACTTAGGCTCTCCATAAGTACTAGTGCATCAACGATACATCAGACAGCTCCCACTGCCCTGAGCAACAGAGCCGGATAGCTGTCAAGAACGCCCACTACTAGAGTATGCGTTGATCAGAGCCGTCTAGGTAGATTCAAGAAGGGAAGTACTAAGCAGTGGAGAGGCAAGTAGCATACCAACAGAAGGAATAATATGCCAAAATCGCTATGACACGTCAGGACACACCGTCTGAAAGACATCGAGAAAAGAAATATCAAGGATATCAATCATCTCCGCCAACAACCTCACGACCAGAGGTGAACAGAAAGCTCGAACCGAGGAGTGGGAATGTCCTGATCCCTAAACCTCGACACTGTTTGGTAGGTAATCGCAGGAGAAAATGGAGCCCCCAGCGCGTCTGGGCGCGTTCTAAGATGATAATGAGGTGATGACATTCGGTGAGATGGTTGAACGAAACATAAATTAGTAGCATTGATTACAGAGTTCACGCTATGAGCCAAAGTATGCCGGCAATACATGCTTTGCGACGTTGAACCCCAAGAGTGATATTATGTACGCCGTGAAGAGTGGTAGAAGCGGTGAGAGGAGGAGCTCCGAGCGCACGAGGAAGGGTAGGGCGTTGAGTCCCAGATATATACCATAGGTATATTGTGCGAACCTAGACAAACCGATGGTCAGACCAGGCAATTACGGCAAAGGTGGGCTTGACATACGCAGCGAGATATAGTGTGTTGCCGACCCAGAGGCAGACCCAATTATCCTTTAGCACGACTGGGAGGAGGAAGAGTTGGGCGAGGTAGAGTGCGAGATACAGAGGGAAAAAGGCGTTGGTGTGGACATCAAAAGCGTACGCCCATTCTACGGAGGAATCTGCGGGCGTGGAGTGTGTAGGCGGAGCAAGAAGAAGCCGATTCGACGTGAACCTGGCCGGTCATGAGTACGAAAAATCGTCGTAATGAGGGAGCATGCAGGCGTACCATAACAGCGTGGCGATGATGAACCCCGTGAGCAGGTAGTCTCGCAGAATCATGAACAGCGCAAGCTTGATGGTGTCCAGAAAGCTGTACGAATACACGATGGACCAAGCTACGGCAGAGACTGCGGAAGGGTAAGTCAACAGCATGCATGCACGGCGAACAGGGATCCGCACCGGAGAGACAGGCGCCAATAAGCACGAGAATGGCGGGATCGTCGCGTGCCCACGTATTTTTAGTTTCTGGGCCGACTCGTCAGGCATCGCGGCCGACGGCGGAGGGAGACAGGCAACATACGCTTGTGGAAATAGACGTTCCGGTACCTGCTCGACACGTCAGGCGTCGGGATAACGCGGCGTTGGGGCACTCACACTCGTTTCGGGGCCAAGCAGAGGTATGTCAGCTGCCACGCAGCGAGCTCAAAGTCCTGCACGACGGGATGAGCGAGTATCCGGGCCCAATTGCCAGGCAGGTACGCACCATTTGGTGGAAGCGATGCAGGCGGCGGAAGATGATAGGGACGCGATGCGACAGCGAGGTCGGCGGGCGGGAGGCGGCGGCGCCATTGCTGTAGGTGGGCAGTTCCATGTCGCCGTCTTGTGGGCGCCGGGCCAGACGACGATGAGCAGGCGCCAGTGTAGGAGGAAGCGGAGACGAAATTCGGCAGACCGTGCCGCATGCAATTCGTGGGAGCGTGACAGGTGAGCTGACCAACCAGTCGTCACCCATTGTGTGATCCAGGCTTCTTTCCCTTTTAACGCCACTAATTGTCGGGCACGCTACTCTCTGCTACACCCGCCATGGACGAAGAAGAAGTTGACTGGGAGGTCGACGAAGAACAGAGCGCACGGCGGGCGTCGATGTACGCTGCGGCTGGCGGGGGGGACGAGGGCGACGTTGACGACGACGCCGTCTCCCTTGGCCCAGACGACGACGACCCCGACTATTACCTCCAGGACAAAGGCGCGTGCGCTGACGACCGCGGCACGGGTGCCACTACGCCGCTCTCGCAGATGGGCCCGTCGACGCCGCGCCAGTCAGACACCGCCCTCCCTTCACAGCCCCGCGAGAACTCATCGACAAATGGTGGCGCCACAGCGTCTCCCCAGCGCTCCTTGTCGCAAAAAGGCATCCATGGACTCCCTCCGAAACCGCCTGCCGCCGTGTCATACAACGCACTCCGCTCGTCGAAGCTCACCACGACGAGCGCGATGGCGCGCGCGCCCCCAAGCCATCCGAAAACCAAGTCCGTCTCAGGTAACTCTTCCTCGGGGAAACCGCTTTCTTCTGCAGATGAGCCTTCTCTTCCACCGGGCTGGCAAATTCGTACAGCGCAGTCGCAGCAAGGCGCCATCTATTACTACAACACTTCGACTCATGTCACCCAGTGGGATCGTCCGGTGCGCTTTACTTGTCCCTGTAAAATAATGCCAAGATGATTGACCATTGATTCAGACTATGCCGTCCATTGCCCTTCCCCCTCCACCTCTCGACGATGACGATAGACATTACAGGCCGGATCATCCTCCAGATCGCCCTCGTCCCGCAGATAAGCGCGGTCGCCCAAGCCGTGATGTTTGGTATGGCGATTACGCTACTTCGCAAACTGAGGCTCTTCCCGCTTCCCGTACTCGTGGTCGCTCCCCACATTCTTCACCGCAGCGTCCGCGAGGCGGGGAATCTCGTTCTGGTCGCAGCCATCGCAGTGGCGGTTCAAAACAAGCTCCTGCTAACTATGATAGGAATGCCAGCGCTCCCAGGGATAGCCGCAGCGTCTCGCCTGCACCGCGCCGTTGGGGCGACGAACCTGCTCCTCACCTCAATCCACCTCAAACATCTCGCAAACTTCCTCGTCAACAGTCGTACCCAGAACCTATGTCCAGCGGCCCTGAGCGCGACAGTGACTTGGGTCGCTCTGGCCAGGGAGCGTCCCGAGGCCGCCGTGATCGTGATCGCGATCCTTCCCCGCCGCAGGAGCCAAAACTCTCCAGTACGTTAATCCACATCCTGCCATCCCCGTCCGTCCGCACATACTGCGCCCTTGCACGAGAGCGCCTAAATGATGCTTGCACTATTGGCGCTCTCGTGTCTTGCGCACGCTACCCGGTCCCATTTCCCCTCCTCTCCCTCTGCCGATATAAGGACGCTCGCTCATCATGGACTCTCTTCTCCCCTTTCACCTTTACTCCATCCTGTACCACTCCCTCATGTATTCATCCTACCCTTTCCCGTCTTTTTCTTTTGCAGTATTCGGATCACCTCCCGGAAGGGTCTTAATCGAAAAGGACAAGATCGACCGAGCCACTCCTGTAGGAGGAGCCTACCCAGCGCCTTCGCTGCGTCCACAAGAGGCTGAAGCAGCAGCTGGTGGTAGTCGGCGTCGAGCATCGCGATTCGGTCCGCCAGCGCCTGGCGGTGACATCGTCATGGCAGATCCAGCGTCTGGACCAGAGACCCCATCTCCTGTTATCGAATCAAGCCAATTACCTTCAGCGGATCCCCAACAGCCCTCCGACTCGCGTACGTTCCCTACCGGTCGACGTATGGTGCGCTGTCTTACATGCATCCTCTATAGGGCCACCTCCACGAAAACGCGTTCCTCTTCCTCCACAACATACTCGTTTCCGCGAAGCTTCCCGAGGAGGCGACTTGTCTTCTGATGGTGCTCCAGTTCTTGTTCCGGCTCCTGCTCCAGTTTCAGCGCCCACCCCCATACGTACTCTCGTTGTAGCGCCTCCAGCTTCGATGGACATTGACTCCCCAGGTCTACCAACCATTCCTAGCGGGCCCAGAAGCAGCCGAGCGACGAGGAGAGGTAATCCGGCTGACCGACCGAAGGAGTATGGGCCGAGTGGTACGGAAGCACCGATTCCGGGTGATACTGGGGATGTACCTACGCAACCCAGGGCGATGCAGAGGGAACCGGCAAGGAGATCCCCCAATCCGCCTGCAGGCCCTTCAAATCGGCATCAACCGTTGATGTACCATCCCATGGAACGAACACAGGTGTGATTCTTTTCTTTCTCCTCTCTCGCCGTAGAGTATGATGCTAATTCGCTATATAGGGCCGTCAGCCGAGGGGACGTGGTGGTGACTTTGTTGGTTCGGGGACGAATAATACGCCTATAGGTGCCAGGAAGACCGGGACGCCTACTGGTTCTGCTGAAGAACCCCCGAGGAGGTGGGCGAAGGAGTTGGACTCGGTGACGTCTTCGAATCCGCCTCCTCCACCGCCACCACCCCAAGCACCCGAAGAACAGCGGTCGAGGAACAAGGGTAAAGGAAGGCGTGATGGCGGTACTGGTCTGGCTGATACTTTTGAGCGCGACGTGAGGCAAAATGCTTTTTTTTGTCATCTTTGTTGATGCCCTTTTAGGCTCCACCGCATTCGGCTATGCGTGCAGATGCGATTGAGGCCGAGGCTCATAAGAAGGCTGAGGTATATCTCCCATTTCTCAGCCTTATCTTGACAAAACTCAATGCCAATTCATAGTTCTATGGCCCGCCCAAAATTGACGATGGTTACTACTCGGATGTGCCTGAAAAGTCGACCCGGTGGTCCAATGAGCGCAATAATGACCGTGCTTACGCGCCTCGCGGCAGAGAGCCATCACCCCACTCTGCTCGTCCCGACAATAGAGACAAGGACTCGCGGTCGTCTCGCTTCGATTACGAACCTCTGTCAACTACAGGGTTCTCGCCACCTCTCAAGTCACCGCCTCGGAGTTTCGCATCGCCGGCTTGGGACAGTGCTCCATTGCCGGAGATGAAGAGGGCTCAGTCACCACCACCACAATCGAACCGTCGTCGGTACGGTTCACCGCCATGGGGTAGCGCCAACAGCGTGAGGCGTGTTCAAAATCGCGATCAGCGACACCCGCCAAAGTACGGCAACACAAACCTCCCCGCGCCTGCACCGCCAGCTATTCGTTTCGACCTCACCGCATCGGCCAATGATGCACCGAAGGGTCAGTCGCGGTCGGACAGCCCTGTAGAGCGACGTGGTATCCCCCTTCCGCCTGACCTTCCCAGCAAACCTACGGGTCTGCCGTCGAATTGGGTTGCTGAGGCTGACAGGGACGAGGGTGGGAGGCGGCCAGAAATGCTGCCGAGGGGCGCGTCGTTGCTTGACCGTATGGGCGCGCGGGGAGAGGGTGGTAATGGGGCGGGCGGTCTTGGGAAGCGTGACAGGGAGAGAGATGATGATGGCGAAGGACACGAGGATGGGAAGCGGAGGAGAAGGCCTGGTGGTGGCAAGTCAAGACGAAGTGGTGGGGGTGGACGAAACCCGCCTAGGATATCAGCATAGTCGTACTGAAGCTGATCATTCTTCTGGTCGTTAGTGTACATATTCTTCCAATAGGGACAAAGTATCAATCTCGCTATCTGTTTTTTGTTGTGTAATTATCGGGGTTTTTGCGTCATTGGAAGAGGAGGCTAAGTGAAGCTAGTGGACAAGACGTTGCCGCCTCATTGTTTTCGCATCATCGTTTCGTTTCTCCACCCAAGGTCTGCTGTGAAATTCACGCGGTCATGCCTGCGCGGCAACAGCGCTGATAACAGCCACATTCTATGAAGGCTCTGGGTCTTTCAGTCACAACAACTCAACTACCAGATATAGTACATAAGGTGATTCGTGAATGCGGTGAGGCTGACGCGTTGAATAGGGGCGTTCTTCAAGTCAAGAGTCATCTTCCGTTATGATATATTAATAGAGACGATCATTAATACTCAGTACTCAGGACTGAATAAGGATCAGCGGCTGCGTCAAGAGCTGGCAGTGCTCGAGCAGTCTAGGACACCGCGGCGGAGCTCGCTCACTCGCGCGAAGTTCAAATGAGAAACAATATAAGTCTTGGTGGTTGACCTTTGCCTAGTGAATTGTGCAAGTCATATACCTCCTGTTGGAACGCCGATACAGCTCTTGTCGGAGACTCGTCGTCGAGTCAGAGAATGTGGCGCATCAGATGCACGAGGCATGTTCGAGACCGCACACCATGCCATCGATCTCATAGAGCGCCTATCGATTTGATAGGCGGCAATTTTCTTATTTTGCGGTGCTGTAGCATCCAGCACAATGTGAGAGAAGGACATAACCGTGTTGTGTCTCGCGTACATCTGATTCCGTACGACCACATACCCAGATCCTAGGGTGGACTCTGGGTCAATGATCAGCGCTTTCATTTGTGTATAAAGAACAGACATTCTGGTCCCCCAACAGCATAACCTACAATCCAACTCTCCTCTCAGGCAATTATATCAATACTCCACACTCCCGCCAACCATGTCGAACTCCGACTCCTCCAGTTCATCCGGCAGCAGCAGTGGTGGTTCGAGCCAGCCGACACCTGCCTCTTCCCCCCCAACCAGCGTCCCAAACACCGCCTCGTCCGGAGGCTTCTCCTTTCTATCCGACTTTCCCGATGTCCCAGGTAGTGGTAGCCTGTCTGGTCAGCATACTAGGGCAGCCTCGTCCCCAAATGCGAGGCCGCCACAGAGTCCAGCCCACAACAAAGCAAGCAAGAGCCAGGGGTAGAAGGTCGGTTGAACTGTGAACGGTCTATCTGGGATCGATTGATTACTGATAAAGTAGCCCGCAGGTTGCGCAACGGTCGTCCTAGATTTCTGAGACCCATGATCCCTATGCCGTGTCTTTCTATTTCTGCTGTCATTTCCTCATATCTCATAGTCCATCTCTCTCGGCTCTTGTTGTATTGATGATACTTACACTGCTCGGTGCATAAGTACATAGGTAGTACCTACATAAGCTTACCTTTTTACCTTGAATATACATCTACATTCCATGTAGCATGGCGTTGCACCTCAACGTATATCAAAGCTCTCCGGAGTCCCTGGTAGCCACAATCAGTAGGGAGCTACCATCGTCTCAAAAAAACCAAACCGCAAGTACCTGACACGCAAAAACACGCAGCGAAACGCTCCCAGTTGGGCATTGTGCACTCCTAGGAATCTGCTCGTCGATTCCACGCTCCCGCCCTCCACACCGACTACTGTCACACTATAGCTAGCCCCAGGGTGACTCAGGTCGTCTCAAAATTCAAATGCACTGAGTGTCTACCACTCCCAAAACCCGCACACAGCGGTAAGGCGCCGAGACTGCGGATGACAGTCCCGACGTCTTGATCATCGACTCATCAGCTCAGGCGCCCCTGGTCCCGAGGTTGGTAACTGCATGTGATGCTCTACATAAACAGCTGCCATCGTGAGGTGCGCTCTTGTCCCGGGTTCTAGCTGGAAGAGTGCATAGACCTCATTGTTTCTCCCTATTTCCTTGGTACAGGACGTGCATTAGGACCCCGGACAACCGACGAAAATGTCAGATCCGCTGTGCGGAAGAAAAATCAGTAATTGGTCCGTGCCGAGTATGAATGAATGAATGAAAGTACCGGATGCTGTATCGTGGCGACGTAATTGGGAGCCTTGAGGTGACCACTTGAGATCAGAACTTCCCAGACAGTCACGACAGGAGCACACACTACGTACTGAAGCTTGAAGGTTCCTGTCGACCATCGTAAATGAAACAAAAATGGCCACGTATCAATAATATTAATTAATAACAACCATCATGATGCTTACGTCACCACCACAGCACTCTTCTGAATCTCTGCACTGACACTGACAGTGATGATTGCAAAAACGCTGGATGACTGGCGTAGTGCTTTCCAAAAGGTCGCTGTGTCTGGCTTCGAGTCCGGCGTGCATTGCACTACTTTCCAACCGAATTCTGGTCACGCTTCGGAGGATAGACATGTGGTCCTAGAGTGGCTCCTCGAAGGCCGTTCTTTTCTTTTTCTTGGGATATTTGATGGTCAGGACTTCTCAGCGAAACCCACATTCAATTAAAATACGATTTAGGACACAATGGACCGTGGGCTTCTGACTACGTCTCTCGTCGCCTTCCCGAGCTCGTTAAGGAAGAACTGCGTGGCGTCTTACATCGCTACCGCCGCAAAAATCGTCCAGCTGTTATAGCACGGGTTGAGCAAGTCCTGAAGCACAGCATCGTTCGATTAGACGAGGAAATAGGTCGCGCTGTCACCGACCTTTGCCCTGATCCCTCGAATCTAACCGACGCCGAGGCGCAGGCCATGCTCGATGATCATATCGACTCAATGCGGCGAGCATTTGCTGGAAGTACTGTTGCGGTAGCCCTCCTAGATAATGCGCACGATGATTTGTGGGTTGCAAGCGTAGGCGATTCGACGGTCGGTGAGTGACAGTGCTTGGCAGTTTCGGTTCTGACCTCAAGTGGATTATTGATCTCAGCCCTTACGTTCGCCGAGGATGATCAACTTGGTCAAGGAGAGCGTCTTCTGAACCACCACAGTGCCAGCGGTAAAACGGACATGCAAGCCTATGCTGTTCTCAGCCTGAAGCATATGGGGGAGCCGAATATCTTTCGGAATGACCGTCTCATCGGGGTCTACCAGATGTACCGCGGTACGAGTATTCGTGCGAGTTTGTGATACCTTATGTCTAATATCATTATGACAATAGCCCTGGGTGACTTTGCCGCAAAGCTACCAACAGAGTACTCGAAGAAATTCTTCTTCCGCATTCCTTCTTCGCTTTCTGAAGAAGGTCGTGAATCTATCTTGAAGTATAACCTCAGACCGCCATACATGGGCAACAAGCCACATGTCCGTCACATCGACCTGACCGCAGATATTCGCAGGAGGAACCCAGCACTTGTCCTGTTCTCCGACGGTGTCGACCTCTTGACGCGATTCGAAACCTTCTATGCCAGCGGTGGAGTTGGTAGCAATGAGCTGGAGGCTGCCTCCGTTGTGGGCAGCCTTCTCGGAGACCGAGTGAACAGTGACGACCTGCGCTCGATTCTTGGTCACCACGTAGAGGCTGGCTGGATGGGTGAGGGCGCCAACAAGGCCACGGAGCTCCTGGGAAATCTCGTCGGTGGTACATCCCTCTCAAAATGGGAGATTTACATGGGACCGGCTGTTAATAAGAAGCGGTGGAACGAGGATTACTACGTTGATGACACGACAATTCTGCTTTACAACCTGCGTAAGGTTACTTCGTAAGTTTGGTAATAGCTGTTCGTCGTAGAGATGTCTTCACAAAGAGTATATCGTATTCAACAATTTCAGCTCATAGGAGGAGCCTGATGCCTGCTTTATAAACACTTTCAAGGGCCTATTGGCATCCTGATACATGTGACAGAGGTCTTACATTCTGTACTGCGTACAATTCACTACATCAAAGGACTAATAGGTATAAAACACATTAGCTTGTATCTAAAAGCGAAAATGACCATGACTGAATCCAAACCTCATAACGGAGTCAACTGTTCGTTGTAAATCGGGTTCAGGCAGTAACCATCCGCAAAACCCCTGCGGAATAGTCGACCATCAATCCTCTGAAAAGGACTTTACCCATCAGATAATCGACTCTCTTGACGCCCTGTGCCCTCTCCGAAGACGCCAAATGGCCCGGTAACGCCCTGCATCTGCGGTTGTACGCTCTACTAACGTCCCTCTGCGCTACAGATTCCAACCTCCCCCAATCCTCATGCGCGATCTGGAAATGCAAGAACTGGTACAGCCACCTGAGGACGTCACCCAGGCTGATGGCGCGGGTGCCGTCACCGATGTGCATCGGCCAGTCCCGCAGCCTGTCGTGGACGATTCGCATGCCGAAGCAAGGGGGGTGAGTAGCGGGGGAGGTGAGCTCTTGGGCTGAGATGGGGATACGTGTGCCCATCGTGTCAACGAGACGCAAGGGGTTAAACGCGTTCATGGAGAGGTCGAACCAGAAGTCGGATCGGGGGCGCATCCCGTCCAGCCAAGGGTGCAGTTGCATCGGTTGTTGTTGGGGAACGGTCATTGGTTGGTAGATGTTGTAGATAGAGGCAGGATAGGCTTGATTCTGTGCGTAGCCAGAATAGGCTGGCTCCTGTGCGTAGCCGCCTATTCCACCGAGCGGCATCATCTGCTGGGATGGAGAGAGGGAGAAGGGTGTATCGAGGCCGGCGAACGAGACGCGGCGGGCTCGCCAGCCTGTCGTAGAGTCGTAAGTGATGTCGTTGGCGAGTTGGGGAGGGGTTCCAGGAAGTGGGACGGTGTTTGTGTACGGCGATGGAGTACCAGGATAGAGATAAGGGCTTGGGGGTAGGAAAGGCGAGTTCTGCTGGTAGCTAGCGAACGGGTCCTGATACGGTTGTTGGGGGTAGAAAAGGTTGAGCGGCTCGCTCTTCGGTGTGTACACAAAGGCGCCAGACATTATGAGAAGACTAGAAGAGATATTGGATAGTGATGATAGTGGGAGTAGAGAGCTGATATGCTTCGAGGTGCCTATATGCGGAGAGCTGTGCCTAAGTAAGGACGACGGTGTTTGAAAATGTCAGAGTTCACCGTTATACAGATACGTCCGATATAGTATGTGTGTGTCCTAGAGCAGCTGCGACCGAGAGTCCACTGTCACTGCAGCGTCAGACTTCTGCTATATGCTCTACTGACTCGTCCGGAGTGTTATGGATGGCGGACCCGCAGGAGGCAAGCCCCGGAAGAGATAGAAATCTAAGAGCAAGGAACGCGTCAACATGGTTGGAATAGAACGATGGAATGTGTTGGATTACCAGCTAGACTGTTAGGCGCCGGGTGTGGAATTCGCGGAATCAGCGGCTGCTGGGCGATTTGTCCAGAGTCGCGCTAAGATCTGCAACCCACAGCGCGAATGCGATGCAAATACGGATGGTGATGATAGGATGCGCTTTGGCTTAGCTGTGACGGTTGATAAAGGACGCGATCGAAATCAGGAAGAAGACTCGGGTGGACCGTGCGAATCTGCGATGTCCGCCAATCATACGGACTGTATGTCAGCAAATTGATGCGGCAATGATGCCTATCAACGTACCTCAAGCATGCATCACGATGTTCTTCGTGTTTCCTTCACGAAGCCGAGCGATATCAGGACATGAGTGGCTCCAGAGCATACGAGGGCCGCCGATATGACTTTCCTGATACTCTGGATGAGTCGACGCTCGGCCTTGCGCTCTAGTCACAATGCCGTGTGGTGGCGGCATTGAATCTAAGGCGGTGAATGGCATGCTCTGATCTCAAACTTGTGCACTCCGGGCAGCATCCGGATGGCGCGGAAGATGGCGATCTGCAGGAGAGAAAAACAAGCCGTTCGTCATGGAGCCGGCGCGCCAGAGCGGGGCCACCTGCCAGGCGCTTCGCCGATGGTATGAGTCTGCCCTTCAGTGTCGCAGAATTCTGACTTTGATAGTGATCGGCACCTTTTTCCGTTTCCTAAGTTGCTATAGTCATTGGCACGCATACCCCAGGGGCGCGGATGTCTGGGCGCTGTGCGAGCATATAAGAATCAAGACCAGGCCATTCAAGCAGTATACTAATAGCAGCCCACTCGTTATGGTCTGCTGACTCTGCTCCTGGGCCACCCTGTCTGCTCGGTCCACAACGGTGTTTCGGATCTCTTGCCGCCTCGTGAAGTAGGTCACAACAATCCACATCCTTCTTTCATAGGCCTTCATTATGATGCAAATCGGAATTTGGCGAAGCGTCGAGCGAGTATGCGTGACCTCCATCTTCATCCGCTACCTCTCACTCCGAAATCGGTAGCTATTCTCCTCCATAACTGCCGGACATCAACGTTCGATGATTCAACGATGAACATTCAGCTTGGTGCCGAAATTCTGGACCGGATTAAGCGCTCATTGACTTCACCGGGTCCATTTTCATCGGACATAACACTATTAACAGTCTCGCTTGCCAGGGTACCATCACATTCAGACGCGCCAGTTTCAGTATGACGCTCCATTTGACAGGGACGGCAAGACGCGACAATATTAAAAGGGCGTCGTGTGTCTTCTGCGTTTGTTCGCTCCCATGAAGATGGTCTCCCTTCCTTTCCTTTCTCTCCTCTTCGCTTGGGCGACGCTTTCGGCCGCTTATTCCTTTACCACCGGACAATTGAACCAGACGGTCGATGCTCGCTTCAATCTCACTGTCTCGCAAGGTCTGTATAACCCAGACGGAGGCAAGGAGAGGTTTGTGTTTCCAGGCTCCATCCTAATCGTGCCAACCGCTCATCCAAAAACAGATTGGTATACTTCGTCAATGGAAAATTTGCCTCGGAGCAGCTCGTCATCGACGAGGGTGATACAGTCGAGGTTAGTTCTCCCTGAAACTGGGATCAGTGGATATCTGAGCGCTGATTGATTTCGATCTGTATTAGCTCTATGTGACTTCCAACATAACTTCACCATTCACGCTGCACGCGCACGGTATTGAACAAAAAGGCACACCCTGGATGGATGGGGTAGATCGCTCCCGTCTTTCTCTGTCCGTTTTTGTCTGACCACGCCCCAGGTCCCTGGAATAACGCAGCCCATGATTCAACCAGGCGGGAACTTCACATACAAATATACGGTCAGCCAACACGGGTTTTATCACATTCACGCGCATTCGAGTATGTACTTTTATGGGAATGATACACACTGATGCCAATACCTTCATTCCGTAACAGAGCTGATGCAAGATGATGGCCTCTTTTTGGGTCTCTTTGTTCGGTCTGTGCACCATCACTCATTGTCCCGACAGCTTTAGCTGATATCTCTCTCAGTCCCGCAGCGACCCGCGAAAAGCCGTTCCACCTCATCTCCTCGGACCCGACTGATATCGCGCAGCTCACTGAAGCTGAACAAAATCCCCACCCGTTCCTGATCAACGACTGGAGACATCATACTTCGGATGATGTCCTAGCAATCTGGAAAGCCTCTAACATCGAACCTCTGTACGTCACTTCCGATGGCACCTCGCTTCATTCGTATCATTGATAGCCCGGCGGTCATGTAGCTGTGTGCAATCCATTCTCATCAACGGTCAAGGCGCCACTGTGTGTCCCCCCGCAGACGAACTCGCGGCCATAGCAGCTGCTAAAGGCTTCGGCCCTGTTACAGCTCTCGGGTAAGATACATCTGCCTCCAATATACGGTAATCATACACTCATGATTCATAGATGTTACCCCGTAAACTCATCTTTCCTCAACCCTCCCATACCGGGCTTCGGTCTAGAATCAAATGTCTCCGCAATTCCTTTGGACTTATGGCAGACATGCGAAACGTCTGGTGGGTCGACTCTTTTTGTCTGACAGCCTCCTCTTGCTGAGGAGACGTCGACGTAGGTAACGACAACCCACTTTACACTGTGACCGTGGACAACTCGAATACGTCCTGGGCTGTTCTCAGCTTTGTGAATGCTGGCGGATTGTGGGAGCAGCGTGTCTCCGTTGACGAGCATCCCCTGTATATTTTCGGTCCGTTTGAGTTGTTCCGCTTTTCGCGCAGCTATCTCATGAACATGCAGAAGTCGAGGGCGAATACGTTAATGTGTCTGCACCCGTCGACGTTGTCTCCGTAAGTGTCCAACTGCATGAACTCGATCCAAACTCATTCTGGTTAGATCATCTCTGGGATGCGCGTAACTGCCGCCATAAAGCTCGACAAAGATCCCGGCTCTTCATACACGATTCGTGTCTCCGCCAACGTCCTGCCGCAAGCAATCTCGGGCTATGGCATTCTCCAATACGATGGTAGCAATGGCCAGCTGGCGCCCCTTGTCAAGCCCGCTCCAGGATTCCCCGCCCTCCCGACATCCAACGCTTCTATCTCATACGCGAGTGCCCCTCTAACCACAGCGCAGGGTTTATCTGCCAACGCCACAGAATTTGATCCCAGCGGCCCTGGTGCGGCGCCATACATTCGTAATCCCCCACCTAGCACCGACTTTGTTGCTCATACGCTCTTCTTCCATATGTCCCGACCCAATGGGACGTCCTGGGCCATCAATGACACTGGGTTGCAGACAAGCATGTACGAGGACTCTGAGCGACCGCTGATTTGGGAGAGCGTATGGTCAGAGGTGGTCGAGGCCGTTCAGGATAATGTTGGGCCGTATGTCAACTCGTCGCTCGTCGAGTCGGGATCGGTCTATCTGGTACCCATTCTGAATACTGTGGTTGACCTGATATTTGTGGTTCCGAACCAGGACAGGTGGGTTCTTCTACAAATTCTAGAGTCAATTTCCTACTGATGACTGCATCCGTATTGCAGCCCGCCTCATCCCATTCACAAGGTCCGCATCCTTACTGTTCTCGTTATCTCGAAGCTGAACCATGCTCACAGCACTTCAACTCGTTCTGGCCAATCGGTGCAGGAAGCGGACTCTTCAATTGGTCGACTGTAGCGGAGGCTGTGGTAGCTGTGCCCGAGAACTTCAACCTCATCAATCCGCCTATTCGCGACGGCTACAACACACCCCCTGCTGCGGCAGCAACGAATGGAAGTTGGATGGCAGTGAGATGTAGCATTTCTTCCGTATCCCTATATGACCCGACTAGCTAACCACAACCCTCCAGACGTGGCCGAGAACTCTGGACCATTGACTGTACATTGTAAGTGTCCCGTTTCTTTGACACACCGGATTGGTTCAAACGTTTATTCGCAGGTCATCTTACGCAGCATATGGCGCAGGGAATGCTTGCTGGTAAGCGATCCGCGCCTTCTAGTGAAGTATGACTGACGCCTCGTAGTCATCTTGCAAGACATGGGTAATGTTCACGTCCCGAGTCCCTACGACGAACCGCTGTGAATATGGGGTACTTCGTACACATTTCCCTACGATATGTAGAGCTTGTTATTATCGAATCTCCCCTCATGTTGTGGAGCGGGTAATTACTAAGAAACACGATGAAGCTTTCCTCCAAATGTGCGATTCGGTGTGCAGTACACGTCGCGTCGGTCGCGAGCAACGAGGGCGGCTTAGCTATCTCCGAGATCGCCGATTGAGCGGGGTTTGAATTATTTATTTATTTACTTTCTGGGGAACTCGGGCTTTAGATGAGCGCCCCTGTTTTGCGAGACACCGAGCCTGTCTCTTTCCTTCTCCCGCCATGTTTTGGACGCTGGTCGCACTTGCGAAATATGTCGCGGCCTTTCTGGTTCTTCTTAATATCAGGTCATTTCCGATGGTCTGGCACTGTAAGTGGCGTCTGTAGGAATGGACCCGGGCTGAAATCAAATGCAGTCCGCGTTCTTTTTCCGTGGTTCCGCTTTAAAATTGAAGAATGGCTTCATCTCCGCCAACTCCCAAAGGATCCTCGCATGCGAAATAAGCTAGACCAGGAATGGTGGGATAGACGGTGCCCGATAGGGAAAACGCCCTCAGACGTGGTCGTCCGTCGTAAGAATTGGGTTTGTCAGTTGGCCATGTCTATAACGAATGATGTCCAAAGACTGACGCGTCATCTCAAGCCATCGACGAGACAGACTACAACTTCCATCTCAGTAACTCATGCTACGCGAAGGTTCGTGCTGCTTCAGCCTTTCAACTCTGATTCTCAACACGCCTCCGGGCATCCAGTTGCTTGACGATACTCGTATGACCTGGGCGGTTGAATACATACCACGATTTCTCAGCAAATCCATCGGCGGCACGGCACCCTTAGGATGCAAGTGCAATTGACCTTTGTCGGCTTCGCTGACGTTGCTCCAGCCACTTCTTTTCTATATCTCAAGGAAATTCCCGTCTTTGCCTCTTACGAGCTCCGTTTATCCGTTTACACCTGGGGAGATAAATGGGTTCGTTGGCTCGGACACGCCTGTGTACCCTGTGTCTGACGCGTCCCCATAGACATACAATGTTGGGAAGTTTGTGTCGACTTCTAAGCGGCGCACCCCTCGAAAAATGACCGCTGTCATTGGCACGCCGGCAGATACATTGTTGAACACACCAGCCGAGACTCTCGCGGACAAACCGACAAACTTGGATCAGATAGCCGCCAAACTCGCTGCCGAAGGAGAACCTGACGGCGCCACTGTGTACTGCATTTCCGTCTCCCAGCTATGTTTCAAGATCGGAAGGATGACAGTTCCGCCCGCTCTAGTCTTTGCCATGAACGGATACACATCGGGGACCTCTGAGGTATATAGTCGTATGTGCGAGATGGACACTCAGAAGACCTTACGGGCGTTTCTGGCGGGTACATGGAAGGAAGAGGACCGTCAATGGTGGCTTGACGCCTTCGGAGAAGACATGGAGAAAATAAGGAAGGATCGCCTGGGAAGTATGGAGGCAATTCGTGGCAGTATGGAATCTGTTGACTGATTGTATTGGTTTCCGTGGGATTTTCGGAACTCTGTCAGTACACAAACATCTCACCCAGACCTTTCATTGATTGGACTTATAAGTAGATGCCGCCAGGTACAGTGACAAAATTGCCAGATGAAGCGGTTCAGTTATAAAAGTGTCTACGTGAAATGACTGGTAAAACGGAGTCATTACTAGGCCAGTGTTCGAGTGGTCTTCATCATCGTCAGTTTGCGCAGCATGACAGTATCTGCTCGATTCTCAACGAGTGACGGCGTGGTTCGGTGACAGAATGAACAGTACGGCATATAGGTGGATGACACTGATTGGATGTACAGATAGATCCAGCGCTCAGTCAGCGCATCCAGTGCGGCATGTTCATTTGGTATCAAGACCTTCCAATGTCAACGCGTCGTGTCAGAGCATGCATCGGGCCGAGATTATCCTCTCACCCTATCTCCGTCTGATTACACCCAGATCCCTTAATGTACCTTTCCCTCTTGCCATCATTTGTTTCGTCTCTTTGCGATATCAGTCGCCAGCGATGCGCTTGCCCCGCCGCAGTGTAGTTGGCTACGCCCTGGCGGCAGCGGCAATATTTCTACTCCTTTCTTCGTGTTATACCATCGGCCTTAACTCGCCGGGCGATACCCCTCGATTCGCATACGTCCTGTATGCCACAAAACCACCGTATCTCTGCAATGCGGTGCGTGCCGTTGTCCGATTTTCTGTGTGCTAACTCATGATTGTGATCGTTCTAGCTGATTAACTTTCATCGACTCAAAGAGCTCGCCGCGACTGCAGAGCTGGTGCTCGTGTATCCCAAGGAATGGACCTCGTGGTCTTCATGGCTGCACGGGAAACCTTCGAAGAATATCAGAGCCTTGCTCCACAAGGCGCGTAAAGAGTATGGTGTTCGCCTATACCCTGTGGATACCCTCGCACAACGAACAGGCTCTCGTAAGTGTTATAACTCGATTCTGTCCTCGGTCAAGAGCCCTAAACTTCCCCACAGAGACGTGGAAGGAGAGTATGACCAAGCTGTACATTTTTGCCATGACAGATTACGACCGCATTGTATACTTCGATAACGACGGACTCGTTCTAAAGAACATGGAGTAAGTGGGGACTTCAATGACAACGGAGACAGCGGAGTAATCGTGACATTTTTATAGCCACCTCTTTGTGGAACGCGACGCTCCCCTTATCCTACCACGCGCATACTGGATGCGCAAACAGACATTTGCCACGCATATAATGGTTGTACGTCCATCCACCGATCTCTGGGATAGAGTCACGGAGTACTTGCATGCGCCGCCAGACCGCGTATATGATATGGAGGTAAGGGCGCCTCTCTCTCTCGACCAGAGCTGTTTCACGGAAATCTGTAGATCATAAACCATCTATTTGCAAATATCACCGCCACACTTCCTCACAGGGGCTATGCCCTACTTACTGGGGAGTTCCGAGATCAAGACTCACGACACGCGGCCTACCTTCGAGACGATCCTGACGTGGAATGGGATCCATACGAGGAGATTGCACTTTCTCACTACGTGCATTTTTCGGATTGGCCTCTCCCAAAGCCATGGAAGTACCTGCGGCAGAGTGACTTCAGGCAAGAGCAGCCACAAACAGAGGGCGATAGGGAGGTGTGGACAGGCCTGTACCATATGTATCGACGCGAAAAGGCGGAGTTGTGTTCGTCCTGATGAAACGGCCTTCTGTCGGTCGCGTTTGGTTTTTGTATGACGTTGTGAGCTTGAATCATGACGGGTTTGATTTACGGGTACACACACCCTTGCCTTGCCTATGAACTATCAGTCATCAAGGAAAGCCTAGTGCTGGTAAACGTTCCCTACCGGCTCACCTGACAGGAAGTCTACCTATCTGATAATCTACCTAACTAACAACACTTACAAGTAAGCCTCGTAGATCGGTAATTCGAGTGCAAGCTCAGCAGGGCCATCGTTACTTAGGTATTTTATGAATTCAAAATCAATAAATACACGGCACGGACCCAAAGGATCGCCAAACGCAGCGTAGATAAGTGCTATATCTTTGATTGATGGTTTGACCATTCAGATTGACTCAGACTAGCGATCACGTGGGCGCCTCGTTGCTCTGCCTGACGCGTCGTTCCCGTGATGACTCATTTGTTCATTCCCAAATTGTCTCCCAGGCCCATCAACCATCTGGCTCGCTTCCACATCAACGCTCATACTGCTGCTTCGCACGTAATACATCGCTCCTACGCTACGTCTCATCTTGAACCAAATTCAACATGCCCCGCAAAGCAGCCACAGCTATGGACGCGGCGCCAGAGGCACCACTTCGTCGCTCCTCCCGCATCATGGAGCAGGCCAAGCCTAACGTTGAAGCAGCTGCTCCCAAAAAACCTCGTGCAAAAAAAGCGGCGCTCGTCGAGAACAAAGGCGGCGAGGTGCAGGACAAAAAGAAGAATTCGTCAGGCAGGACAGGCAAGACTGACACCGAGGAGGTTAGTGACGAAGTGGAGGAGGAGGTAATCAAAGACGTGCGTGCATTTTTTGTCGTTGTGTGGGCTTTCATGTTGATGTTTGCTTCAACCCAGGTGAATCCCGCACCCACGGCGGCTAGCAAGGTTGACTTGGGCTCTCAGGCTGACCTAAAAAGCGTCAAGCCCGCTTCGAGGGCAGCCAGCACAAAAATCGCATCTCGTCGTGGATCAAAGAAGACTTCATCGAAGGTGTGTACCTCCGCCGTCATACTTCAATTTGCATCGGACTACGCCACCCTCGTCATGCCGACTCTTCCCAAATCTTCCTGAATTCTTTTTTTTGCACCGTGAAGCTGACTCCCAGGCTATATCAGGCTCGCGCAACCGAGTCTGCCGTAACCAACGGCCCTGCGGAAGACACTATTGTTGAGGAGTACGACTCCGCCAAGGAGAAGATCCCTGCAGGGGAGCTTTCGACCGAGGCAGAAGTGAGGGCCGTACCGTTGATGAATTCCTCAGAGGGTACGCGAGTTTGGGATTCAACCTTTCTCTTTTCACGCTGATCGTAACGGATGCAGCAGCTGACTGCGAGGGTCCCATACCGCTTCCTCTCGAACTGGTCGACCGCATTGTCGATGAGCTCAGAGAAGATGTCGCCTCCCTCAAAAGCTTACGCCTTGTCAGCTCTAATTTCCGAAAGCAGACACGCGTTGAAAGACATCTTTTCCGACGAGTCACCTTCCCCAAGTCATCCAACTGGTCATTTTCTCTGAGCAAGCAATCGAAACCCGCGAAAAAGGACCTCCTTAGAATCGCCCATCATGTTGACAGTCTGCTTCTGGTAGGCGGACGCCTCAGCGCTCGCCTTCGAGAATCTGCAGTCCCTGGGACTCAGGATGCATGCGCTTTGGGATGCCGTACTCCCGTCCTCAACGAGACTCATTCACAGTCTCACGACCCTCGAGCTCTCTTACCCCGCCACCGATGACACTAGCAAGAGACTTCTCCTCCAATTCATCCTTTCTTTCCCAAGCCTTTCTTACTTGGCCTTGAAGGGACTGAGTTTCGACAGTGCTGGAGATGAACTTAGTGTCGAAGATCTTGTTACAAAGTCGCGGCTTCCGATTCGTCGATTATATCTCGACTTGGATAGGATACACGGAGATGGTGGCGAGACGATGGCTGAGAGGTTTGTCTCCAGACTGGTGGATGCTACAACGACGCCGGACTCACTGGAAGAGCTGTATGTCTCCGGGTATCGAAAAGGCCTGGACATTGTGCGCGCATGCACAGCACTCAAGGTCCTGAACATAGCGTTTGATAAGCTCGATAAAGGTGAGCGACTCTCGACCTCACGGCTTGACATGCTCATGTGTCCCTACCAGACAACCTCCAACCCATTCCCCTTCGAGGTATTGCGAAATTGACTCTTGGCTTCTCCATTTGGGAGGTACAGTACATGGACAAGGCCAATGTCATTCTCGATTGGTATGCATCATGTCTGAAGGACACATCGTCTCCTGGCCGATTGGAGCAGCTCGATATCCGATGCAATGTCAACGGTGCCATGCAAGACCCGTTCGGATGCACAAAGTATTTCCAAGCTATCCGCCGACTCGATGCCGTCGTTGCGGGGCTTCCCCTGGACACGTTCTCCATAACGTCTTCCTTCGAGCACAACTACCAGGACAATCCCATGTGCATCTCTCATGTACAAACGGTACATGACGGTGTTTGTCGCAGCTTCCCACGAACGCTTAAGAAAGCAGGCCAGGGAAAGCACGGCGGAGTGTTTGAGTACGACCCGGTTCGTCTTTCGTCTTCGTTTCTTGGAGTCGTCACTCATCGTGATACCAGGCATGGAGAGTAATGCCAGACTACCAGGGCTGGGACATGAAGGGATGGTATACACGCGTTGTATACAAGCTACAGCCTGAGGCTTAGGCGACACGACACAGTTGCTCGCGAAGGTATCCAGAAGCAAGAGCCCTTCTCGCGAATTTCTTTCTGCTTGTAGAGAATCAGAAGGACTTATAGACTAGCCGTCCGTGGCCATCCATACGGTATACCACTAGTGCTGAAAACAGAATAATCATGATTATGTTCCGTGGAAGTAACCGGAGATCGGGTAGGATCCGAGTGAACTCCTTTCCTTTCCACCACTACATGCATTCGCACCCCTTGCACCAGACGACGACAAGGACGCCATGGCTGAAGCAGGTTCTCAAGTTTGTCTAATTTTATTTAATTTCAGTGATGAATCTTGTCATGATAGGCGTCGAACTCAACCCTACTGTTGATTTCATCGCAGGAACCGTAGGCGGCATAGCTGGCCTGGTCGTCGGATACCCATTCGATACTGGTTCGTCGCCACTAATTCGCGTGGATGTGGCCTAAGCTCTCATGTTTTTTTCAGTCAAAGTCCGGTTCCAGGATCCAAACATGCACGGAAAATACCGGTCGACAGTACATGCTTTGGGAACGATCGTTAAGGAGGAACGTTTCGTTGGCCTGTACAAAGGGATCACGTCGCCCTTGGTGTGTCTATCTGCCATTCTATCCGATCGTTGTCTCATGATTGATTGCGGCAGGCCACCGCTGCGCTCATGAACGGCCTTGTCTTTGCATCATACCGCTTTCTCATGAAGATTCAACTAGACACTGCCGACTCCATACCCACTCTCACTCAAATCGCCCTGGCAGGCGCCGGAAGCGGAATCGTATCCTCGTACGCCGTTCCCTATTCTCCGTCGCGTCGTAGCTGATCTGGCAGGATTGTCACCACACCGACGGAACTAATCAAGATCCGTCAACAACAACTCCTCACCCCCAGTTCCACGCGGTCCATCGCAGCGTCCATCATCCGCGCACAAGGCGTTCGAGGACTATTCCGCGGCATGCCAGTCACCGCTCTACGCGACTGTGGATACGGAACATATTTCTGGGCCTACGAAGCGACGTGTCGGTACTTCACTACGTCAACACAGGACGCGCCGAAGGACGAATTCCAAGTCATGATGAAGGCCATGGATGGGGAGATGCGGAGTATGCCTGGGTGGGCAGTGTTGATACTGGCGGGGGGTGTGGCGGGCGTTGCAGGGTGGCTCACGACGTTTCCTTTGGATGTGGTCAAGACGAGGATGCAAGGGACCCCGCCCTCTACGCAGGTGCTGGGACCTGGTACGCCTTTACTACATCCGACCTGCGACAATCCGTATAGAACGATGTGGAGTACAATCAAGCATTCGTATAGGTTGGATGGGCTGGGGGTATTTTTCCGAGGCCTGGCACCGACATTGATACGGTACGCTTCCCTTTGTCAATGTATGGCGGACTCATCATCCTTCGTCAGGGCCATCCCCGTGAACATCGCGACGTTCGCGACGTTCGAGGCAGTCGTACATGCATTATCTTAAGGTAGACGAGCTAATCACTGGATACCTACAATTCTACGATCATACAGTTCGAAGGCACTTCACGTCTGCGATTGCATTGCAAGCTTTCAGATCAATGTTTTCGGCGGACGTGGACAAGTCGACTGGTAAATGTTCTCTTTTCTTATGATGAGAATTTGCGAGAGATAGTGCTGTAGAAGCGACGTGATGCTCACAATGTTATAAAAATTACAGGGTATCTTATTGAGTCGAAAATAAATTCGTAAATATGTCCTCCAAGAACGTCAATCACTTTACGCCGCGAACACAGACTGAAACAATCTCTCATACACTGGCAACCGAATGCGCATCGTACTTCGTCTGATCCCTTCCTCTTCCCAAGTCTTCGTAACTCTCATCGCCCGGCACACGGATCCTAAATGGACCTTCGCCTCCATCCCTCATTCTCACGTCCCCTTCCCTCTCATGGTCGAACTTGCTTACGCTCGTCGTCGTCGTGGTTGTCGCCGTACCCTTTGTACTCAAGTCCTGTAAGTGAAATCCCGTCATAGTTGCAGGCGCAGCGGTGCTATCCTTCTGTGTGAAGACCCTTGAGGCAAAGTGCAAGACGGTAGACATGAAGCTGTTCTTGCGCCGCTGTTCGCTCTGCGACTCTTCGCGGATTCGAATGGCGGCTGTGACAACGACGGGGATGTTGCATACGATCAGGGAGACACAGTCCTAGGACAAGCGAGTGATCAGAGAAAAGAGAGGAGAAGGACTGGAGATGATCTCACCTCGACTAGGGCCGCAATGACAACCTTGACACCGCCTAGCGTCAGAATATACGCCGCGTGAACGAGGGAGACGATCGTCGTCACTATACATGTGGAAAAGATGACCATGAGCCGGTGACGCAGCCCCACATCTTCCAGACCCGAAAGAAGTTTAAGCGGCGCGATGATTAGAATGAGATCCGCAAGGACGTCAGCTGCCAGCAAGTGGGTCAGTAACAGATGTCGGAAAAATACAATTTGGAAACGTTCACTCACACACTAGCTGGCATATGGCTACCGCCTTCGTGAGCGTACACTGCGGGCTCCGCATATCCTTCCACCTCGGCTCGGGCTCACATACCCAGAAGAGCTGCGCGAGGAGAAACAGGAGGACCAAGAAGAATATGACGGCGACATAGAGGAGTCGCCGCCGCCGCCGCTCGCTTGGGTCGAGCCGAATTATCGAGAAGAGAATGGAGAGGCGGGCGGACCTAACGAGTAGGCATAAAAAAAGTGACTATGAAGTCGAGAATGTACCAACCATATGATGGTATAGAACGAGGTCGCCATAAGGTAGTAGGCGGCTACTCTGGCTGTCTTGGAGAGGTCGTCTATAGAAGTTTCAGTCAATCGAGGCGAACTGAAATGAGGCGAATTTGATGCCCACTAGGATTTTCGACATGCATGAATACAGCCACAATCTGAGCGATGAGGATAATCATCGAGAAGAGCGCCCATAGCTATGGCGGGAGGGTCAGAGATCAGAGGAAATTCAAGGGCTCATCAAGCAGGAAATAAACAACTGCAGTCTTCGAAAACAAGAAGCGTCGAACAGAGTCGGACCAACAGTCGAAAATCAAAGGTGGACTTACGTCGTCGGCCCACATCCTACCACGTCGCACGAACAGCCGGTACACGGTTGTGGAGATGGCCACGAAGGAGCATACCGCAGAGGTTACTGTCACCGCACACCCAACGATAAGCTTTTAATCGACATGAGAGGACAGGATCGAATGCGCACTCTTGATCTGGACCAACGGATCGTGTATGTTTATGGCCATGATCCCTCTGTGAGCGCAGGAGGGCAGAGGATAGCAAGAGGATCAGCAACCAGCGAGCAATGAGGGCTCAAGAGTGATTAAGTAGAAGTAAGTGGGCCACACGCGCATGGAAAGAAGGTCAATGGCAGACGTCGTGATGCTTGCCATGGCGCGTGAATTGACCGGAAAGAGTTTGGGGTCCGGGAGCTTCTCGAAGGCTATCTTGGCTGCCATATTGAAGACGTAAATTTGGACGATCTCCTCGGAGGAGATGGAGCGGAGGGCTCGCGGAACATAATAATACAATGCAGTATATGCAAAGTCCTCTGGTCAATTTGAGGGTTTTGGTAGCCAGCAGGAGAACCCAGGGGAAGTACCTCAGCCAAAAGTTGGAACCACTGGCATGAGCGCAGGAAAAGACATACATTCAAAGTCCGATTCAAGTTTGTGACTCCGGTAAAGCCCGGCGTCCCCAATTGGCAAAATACACTTGATGGATGTCTATCAACGAACTACACTAAGTCCATCGTCACATACGCCACGCCAAAGCCATGCAAGGACACTAGCTGGCGCTGGATCCATCTCGAATCAATTGCGTCAAATCAGCTTCGCACCTTGTAATATCGGCTTTTGAAATGATCCGATGGTCTTCGGGGTCACGGCTGACCACGGCGTGCAAGTGGGGAGGGGAGTCAAAAAACTGACGACCGTACGCCGTCCTATTCCCACCATCTCTCTACTCCAATGGCCTCTCGTGAATTTCTGCATCGCCTCGAATCACTCTATCCAAAGTCGTCGTCTGGCGCACCCACGCCCTGGTACATTGTTGCTGCGGCCGGCTTCAGCGCTAGCAACCTTCCCGAAGCCGTCGCTGATGTGTATAAATATGTCAATGAGGGACTGGAGACGGATGAAGAGAAAATGACAGTTGCGAGAAAGATGCGCGATGGCCTGTTCAAAGCTGGCATGACCGGTGGCTATTCGAAGGTATGTGCTTGAATCTGGCCTTGACCAGCAGGCAGTTCAGCGACAGTGCTCATTGAAGAATAGGCTATCAACGCGCTAGCGCAGCTGCACAAGGTCACCCCAGAGCAGTACCGCGACGCGGAGCCGATTCGGTCGGTTGCTTGTTCTTTTCGAGCCGACGTCAGCTCATCGATCGCTTGTTTTGTAGTGACACCTCGTCCGCACTTCCCGCCATAGCGAGTAACGGGCAAAGGTATTTCAATCAGACATACGGAGACACGGCGGGGACGGTTCAGCCGTTCTTGAAGGACATCTATCCGGATATGGGTGAGCGCCACATATTTCACGCCTATATCTGACTCATTTTGGGCTAGAATACTTCTCCACGACCATTGCCTACGGGTATGTCTACGGCGACTTCACCGTCACAACGCCCATTGAGACATCGTACGCCATGGTCGCAGCGCTCATCGCTGTCGACACGCCGCAGCAGGTCGCTTGGCATCTTGGAGGCGCACAGCGAAATGGGGCGACGCTGACAGAGGTAAGGGCTGTGCGAGAGATCTCGATTCTCGTGGCGAAGGAGGCGGGGGTGAAGTGGAAGAATGATATACCGGAGGTTATAGATGTCATGTCGAAGAATTGAAACAGTCTACTCGTACAGAAAGCTCGACTCTCAATGAATCAGAATACATCTTGCGTACAGTCAACTGATAGGACCTCGGACTTGAACGACTTGATCCTACGACAAGTCGCCTCAAATGCGCGTCAATTTGGCTTCGACAATGGACAGCAGCGTGGCGCGTTTTAAAACGATCTCAGGCCCGCAGAAGTGCTCAAATATGGAGCGAATGATAGGCCGCCTCGTGCGCTATAGACGAAGTTGGAGGGAAACTACATACACTTTGAGTTCGGCCGATAAGTCCGTAACCCTGTAATGCCTGCTTCCGTTCTTCTCTCATGTTCAAAAAAATCTGGGACTAAACAGTTAACGCTGCTACCTGGCACCAACCACTGGACCACCAGCGGACGTCACTTCTTTTCTCATACTCGCTCGAGCTGCAGCAGTTGGCAGCCCTCTCACGTCCATTACCTACAATCAGGCAACCTTCTGTGGCGTGGACGACCCCATGCACACCCAGGTACTATCAGCCTTCGAACGATTTCACTAGCGCGTGTACCTGACTGTCCCCTCACTCCCCAGTGACTCCCGAGTCTCCATTCACGTCCAGGCTATGTTCGCCACCACACCCAAACGTCAGCACCTGTCGCCCTTAGTATCGTATACCATACGATGCAATATGAAACCTCGCCCTCGTCTCAGTGCCTTGGTATGTATGTAATTGCCTCAGGACCCAGATCCGCATTCCATGCCGGCCGAATGGGTGCTCTTAAGAAGGATTGGATCGCGAAGCATGATTGGTATCTTCCTGCCATCTCTCAGCGATGGCTGTCGGACCATCTCATGAAGTCTGGGATAGTGAGAAGACTGGAAACGCCGTCATTGACACTCCATCTCTCAGAGATGAAACGCAGGCCCGGATGGAACTCGACCGCCGCGTCCAGCGCAAGGTCGACTGGAACCTGATCCCTCTGATCGCGATTCTGTATCTGTGTAGCTTCTTGTAAGTACGAGGTTGTTTCTTACTACACGCACTGATGTCGGTGCCTCTAGGGATCGAGGAAATATTGGTTTGTCCTTCTGTTCTGTTGTAAACATTCAGCTCATGCTTCTTCGCTTCAAGGGAACGCACGCGTATGGATAGCCCCACGTCACTCCGAGTCTCTACTCACCAAATCATATCATTCACAGGTTGCCGGCATGGCACAGGATCTCCACCTGACCGGGACGAGATACCAGTTGGCTGCGGCGGTGTTCTTCGTATGCTCCTCATTCTTCTCGTTTGATTGATTGCTCAGTTGAACTTGGGCCGCAGATCCCGTACAGTATTCTCGAGATCCCTTGGTACGCACACTCGCATCCCATGTCATATCTCTAGACCCTAATGGGGTTTCCATAGCAATGTGATGATGAAACTTTTGCGGCCGTCTCTTTGGAGTGCGTCCTTCGCTTCGCCGTCTTAGCGTTCTGGTCATTGATCATGGAGCTCTAGTCCCCGGCATCATGTTGACGTGGGGAATTGTCAGTACGTTGTTCAAGCCTTTGCATCTCTATATGATTGTGAACACGCCGATCAGTGATGTCAATGGCGTGGGTCAAGAGCTACCATGGCTTGGTCATGTAGGTTCTTCCAGAACTCTACTTCCTTGTCTCTGACACGATCGTGTAGTGCCCGCGTATTCCTGGGTGTCGCAGAAGCGGGATTACCCCCTGGTGTTGGTACGTTGCCGCCACATAGAGCGATGACTGGCGCTGACATGTACAGCGCAGCATTTTTCATCACGTTATGGTATCGCCGTGTCGACCAAGCCAGACCGATATCTCTGTATTTCTCGTCTGCGACTCTGTCTGGTAGGTTCCGATCTCATAAGTGTAGACGAGTCATCTTCCTGATACAATAATAGGTGCATTCGGCGGTTTACTCGCTTTCGCAATCGAAAAGATGGACGGGTCAGTCGATCCTTCTGTATCGCCAAGTTAACTCACGCACTCATTTTTGGTAGTTTGGGTAATTTGAGAGGATGGGCGTGGATCGTGAGTGTCGTCCCCCTAAAGATCCCTAGAGAGATGTTTACCTGCGACTTTAGTTCCTTCTTGAAGGTTTGCGTGAGTAAGCGAATCCTCATCTCAGAACTGTCAACTCAACGATAACATAGTGACGATCGTATGCTCGATTCTTGCGCTTTGGCGTCTGCCGGACGTAAGTTATCCCATGCCCCAGTCTTGAATCCTACTTCTTGTTGATGCCCTTACTCTCCAGTACCCTACGACGGCCAAGTTCCTTACCACAGAGGAAAAGGAACATCTCATTGAAGAGCTTCGAAACGACACCGTCGGAGAAACGTCGCATTTCGAGATGAGGTTCGTCTGGGAGACGCTGAAGGACTACAAATCATGGCTGCAGACCCTTATCTACATCGGGTAGGAGATTGACTTTATGCGTTCAAAGATTTCGTGTCCTGATTCTTCACCTCAAAAGCATGGTAATGCCGCTATACTCGTTCTCGCTCTTCCTGCCAACGATCATCAAAGCCCTCGGTTACTCATCCTCTCAAGCACAACTGTGAGACCTTTCACCTTTGCCGGCCCTGAATCCTTTTAACGTTGCATAGGATGACGATCCCACCTTACGCCGCGGGCTGCGTGGCCACCATCTTCATAGGGTGGATCTCCGACCGTCTCAAGCTCCGTGGTCCCTTCGTCATGGGCTGTGCGCTATTCGCCATCATCGGCTACAGTCTGCTATACGCCGCAAGTCCGACACATGCACCGGGTGTAGGCTATGCGGGTGCAATCATGGCTGCTTGTGGTGTCTTCCCTACTGTCCCACTGATGTTGGCGTGGGGGGCTGGGAACTCAGGTGGGTCGGTGAAGAAGGCGGTGATAATTGGGCTACAGAGCGGTATCGGCAATCTCGGAGGGTATGTGTCTCGGCTGGGCGAATTCATGCTTGTACTGAACCTTGACAGGATATGTTCATCGTTCATATATCGAACGCAGGATACACCGAGGTTCCATTTAGGCCATGGTCAGTGAGTTCTAGCACGAACCATAGCATCACTGACGGCGAGTCCGCCAGCCGTCGTTCTATCATTTTTGTGTGTCGCGTTCGTAGGATCGGCTTGTGCAACGCTGCTATATAGCCGTCTCAACAAGGCAAAACACGAAAGATGCATGAGGGAAAACATAGCCGATTCAGACGAGAGGAAGGAGGAGTTCAAGTCCCTCGGTACGGACTCTCCGCTATTTAGGTCAGTCATCTCTCGTCCAGTTTTGCGCGAGATCTCTGATCGCTTTACAGATATGCCCTATAGTTCTGTTTCCGTACTAGTCCTACAAACACGAAGCCGTTTCTCCAAACTATGACTCAGAAAGATTTAGATCTCGTTGTCACTAATCGGTGTTCCCTTGATCCACATCCCGCCCTGAGAGTTCCGACCCATGAACGTTGTGTAGGACACGAAGACTCAGATCACTCACCTCACTGTATATCGTCAACGTGGTCCTCGGGCAAAACCGCTCAACCCCCTTCCTTCCGTCACACTGCTTCCAGTCCTCCGGTGGCCTACACCCACTCGGCCACGCAGTTTCATCCAACTCGAACTCGGAGAAGTTTTGCAACAGACGGACAAGGATGAACGACGCCTCATTGTAAGCAAACTGCTGACCCAGACAGATGCGCGGGCCAGCGTTGAAGGGCAAGAAGATGAATGGGTTAGCAACGAGGTACTTTTTGAGACGGGCGTCGATGAAACGGTCGGGGTCGAACTCTTCGGCTAGCAGGAACGTTTGAGTGCGTGCGATTCCATGACGAAGAACAGCATGCACCATCGGGGCCCCACAGATCCTTTCGGCGCTGCATCATGTGGACGGAATACGCGACACTGCGGTGATATCTGAAGATAAGTCTCTTGAGAAGACGTGGAGGAGGACGTACGGTGTACCCTCTGGAATGTAGTACGGCCTTTCCAAGGGGTTCTCGGAAGGTAGGGTCGTTGCTTTGATAGATTGTCTGCCATGATGACATTGAGCCGTCGCGCTCTACTTGACGCGAATCTCGAGAGCCAACCTTATATTATAGGGCCTATGGAAGTTCTGTTAGTAGGACTTCCAGAAGCGCAGTTCGACTTACACGACAGGATACAGTCTCAAGGTTTCTAGGAGGAAAAGATTAATTAGCTCCCTTTCGATAAGTATAGGACGAGCGAGAATCAACACCAACCGTTGATCACAGCGCGAAGATACTTCATCTCCCGCACCTGCTCGAACGTTGGTGGCATTTCTGTACCTACGACCTGGAGGATTTCTCGTCGGAGGCGTTGCATAATGGACGGGTACATCGCAAGAAAGTATATCACAATGGTCAGCGTAGCTGCAGTTGTATCGCGTCCAGCTGTGGAAGCACTTAGCCAAGACGGTTCAGATACCACTCGCAACTTACCCAAGAGGATGTTCAAACTTCGGTCAAGACATCAATCATGGAGACACAGAAGAGACAGTGGGATACGAACGTTTCGTCCTGTATGACTTGGGCATCTAAGGACATGCCACGATAAGATGCTGTGAAGATCGATGATTTCGCGTGACGTACCAGAAGTCATCTTCACCAGATGGTCTAGCAGCGTATCGTCCTCGCCAATCTCAGGCCCGCCCTTCTCGACGTCTTTCATATTGCGCCTCTTATCGAGCGCTGCCTTGATGAGCGGCTCGATGTATGCGCTCACCACGCGCATATGCTTGTCCGTCCTGTCTGTCCATATCTCGTACAGAGGCCATATGGGCCATCCCTTCCTAGTCCTGTCGGCCAGAATGTCCTGAGCGGCAAGGAAGGCCTGCGCGAAACCGTCTTTCGTGTGACTTGCTTCTGCGTGTGGATAAGGAGAGGGTTCGGACAGGCTGTTGACACATGTGCCAAAAAGGAATTCGGTGGCGGCATCCATTGTGAATTTGGATATGAGATCCTATTCAATTCATGAATGACGTAAAACCGTAAGTTGGAGGTAAGAAGAGACCTGGAAATCAACAGCATGCCCTTGTGAGAAGCGCTGCTTCATGGTGGAAATAACGGTCTTCGCATGTCGATCGTACATCTCGAAATGCGTTATGCGGTCTCGCGAGAAGAAGGGGCGAGTCATGGAGCGATGGAATCTGTCAGCCGGCTCAGTACCGCTACCATATCATGGAGGCCGAGCTAGAGCGCTGCCACTTACTTCCACAGATCGCCTATGCAACGGTTAGACGGCAGTCTTGGCATTGGCAGGAGATTTACCGTCCGCGTTGAACACGCCGGAGCCTAGGACCGAAAGCATGTCCCTTCGAAACGATGAACCTGTGTTCTGATTAGTTGGAGAAAGGCCACAAATGGCCGAATCCTGCCTTTTTCGAAGTTGGTGAAGTCGGTGGCAAGAATCGCCTGAATGTGAACAGGCGACGCTGTTAAGAAGCAGTTCCCCCAAAGTATGTGTGGGTCGAACATGGGGCCGAGGGTGTGCATCTGTTCAAAGAGGAGATCGCCTGCCCGAATCTCAGCATCTCATCATTGCATGCAGGCTTTGTAACAGACCTATATAACCTCTGGCCCACATTTCCAAAATCTTCTTCAAGACGTCTAGATTAGCGATGCTGTTTCCAACAATCCGTGGAGGGAGACGAGCGCCAGCGGCTGAGGCCAGCCTTTGCCACCGAAACTCGACATATGCAACACGTAGAGCCAAGGTAGCAGGAGCGCCAACGAATAGACAAAGTACAGCAACCAGAATGGGAACTCCGAGAAGCGAAGCCCCAGTCAGGGCGGTTGCCACCAAGAGCACTTTAGGGAGGAGAAGAGCGGCCCCTGGAGTGAGCTTCATCACAGTAAGGATGAAGGGGAAAAGTAAGTGTGGCGTGACGTAAAGTAGTTTCTGTAAGAGGGTATGGTTACCGGCTATTTGAGGTGCCGGTTTTGGCGTGGCAGCATCTTTGACACTAGACAGATGCTGGACAGTGGAAAAAATGACGCATGGTCACACGCGCACGCCTTTCCGCAAGCTTTCTTGTTTTGTTCGAAGGCTTTTGATGATCATCAGATGATGTACGTAGTCTTGTGTTCGAATATTGCTTGTATAGATATCGTAAGGCGACCGTCACACTCCTGAATGGCAAGTTCCAAATTGTCAGGCTGACGAGAGGCAACGAAAGAGGCGCGTACCAATAAATGATGGTTCACATGGAACCATCGGAGTTCGAAAAAATGGCCGATCGGCCAAGGTCGATCATGCCCGAGGACCGAGGTCAGTGCGACCTAGAATCGGCCGTCAAGCTCATGCTCCTACCGCCTCACGTTCAGGCTTTGAAGTACGAATGTTGCATTCAAAGACAGCTTGAAGTGGTTTCCTCGCAACTCCTGTACCATCAATTCTTCCTTCGCAAATTCCTGACCTGCAAGCCTCGGTGATTATGCAGCTGGATCGGGGACTGAGTCCGACTGACAAACGCTTCTACCATCTATATAATCCCGAGTACAATTAGGGATATGCTACAGATTGACCGCCATGGAAGCCGCCCCACAAGACGTCGATGCAGCCACCATATCTGCGGACGTCAACGTCGACTCGAAAATCGAACCGGTCGTTAACGCGCCTACTACGTTTCAAACGCGATGGCAAGAGTCTCTTTTCATCGGGGCAATTTTAATGGGCCAGTCATTCAATCTGACACCCCTAGGAGCGGCATGTTCACCTCTTGGCCTCTTTTCCTCCTCCTAACAGATTGCCGTAGACACTGGGTGGTCGCTGGCTCATAGCAAACGATTTGGGTGTTGCCAATGATCCAGGGCAGATGTCTTGGATTGTTGCGGGCTTCTCACTAGCTTGCGGAAGCTTTGTTGTCGTTGGTGGGCGCCTCGGGGACGTGTACGGGCATAGGAAAGTTTGGCTACTCGCACTAGTGTGGGGTTTCATCTGGAACCTTGGTGAGAAAAGCAACCTGCATTCGCTACTCGTCACTCATATGTCATATTTTAGTCTCGGGTTTTGCGCGCTCGTGAGTGCCAAGTAGTCCCTCCTACTGATTTCAAATCTTGACTATACATCTATTCGAGACCTGTTTTCTACGATACTGCCCGTGGGCTCGCAGGCGTATCGGCAGGACTGATGATGCCGACGGCTATCGCATTATTGGCCCAGGCATATCCACCTGGTCTGAAGCGAAATCTGATCTTTGGATTCTTCGGTCTGTCGTACCTTGCGCTGGATGAAAGGAGACTGACTTTTCTTAAGAATCGTCGGTGAACACCGGGATAAGATAAGCTCTCGACTTATCTTATGTTTTACCCACCTATGTACCCATACACAAATCTGCTTCTCTGGCTCCTCTCATCATTTCATTGAGATGAGACTTCACATATGAGCACAGCTTAAGATGAGCA
Source organism: Strobilurus pachycystidiatus (assembly GCA_019915135.1). Lineage (NCBI taxonomy): Eukaryota > Fungi > Basidiomycota > Agaricomycetes > Agaricales > Physalacriaceae > Strobilurus > Strobilurus pachycystidiatus. The sequence goes on from JAHLMK010000010.1 coordinate 1,542,830, forward strand.
AATGCAACTTAAGAGCATCCGAGATTTAATTACTACTATAGCTAACTTCAGTGTTTACTTGGATTACTGTATAGCACCCGTATCGCGCTGCCTGGGCGCGTCCCGACTTGGGTCGACGGGCACATCGAAAAGCGTAAACAGCATCTCTTCAGGCCCAGGATCGACGCCTGACATTGAACCTATCATGATGTGTTCTGCCGTCGTCGGGGGTCAGTCGCCATATGCCTATTTGACTTGCTGGTCCTCGGTGTTGTGGTCATCCTTGCCCAAAGCCAGCAGATCCGAAGGTAAGGTTCTCTAAAATTGTGGCTTTAGTCCTCGCTGGTGATTGTTGCGTTCGTATCTATCGGCGGCGGGCGCGGCTGCATCGGTTCTCATTCCTAGCAGTCGTATTCTGCTAGAGATGATTATTACCATCGCCAAGTGATTTGAGTTTGTGCACTCACAAGTTCAGGATTTCTTTCAGGCGGACCACGTCGTGTTAGCGGTATGTCGTTGAGTCAGACGGCAAGGTGATGGAGAGAGAACAAAGGTCGGACTTCAAAAATTTGTGAAACGCGGTCTTTGCCTGTCGCGGCCCGATGCACTATGCACATCAAACCGGCGCAGACACCTTGCCGTGATTGATGGCTGACTAAGCGTTTGCCTTTCTCTTCCAACCACCACCGACCGCCTGACTACTTATACGCCCACGTCCGCAACGACCACGCTCACCTCTCTCTCACGACGAATCCGCCCACTTGGTCTTCAACCACCACCACCGCGACGACGACCACAGCGCCGCCGCGCCCTACGACACCTGCTCTGCAGCGACGACGCCAACGACGACCTCACTGGTAATCCCGCCGGCTACTCGTTACGAATCCATTGGGGACGACTATTGCATGGAGGGGTGTGTCGCGAACCCAAAAGGACTGCTGGCATGGCACTAGGACAGTTTGGGTGCGTCGTTTTTTTTTCTCGTTTTCGCACTGACAGTGTTGACGACAGCGGTCGCTTCGTACGGACGGCGAGGGCCTACCAACGGCACGACGACGACAAGCCGAGGACTACGACAACGGCCAGCTCGGTATGCCTCTGGCCGAGGATTTTGACTTGACAGGCCGACAGGCCCTTACATTGGCACGACGTCACGCTGGCTGCTCGCCCGCCGTGGCTGGTCGGTTAAACGTGGTGAGCACGACGCGCGTCAAAACAGGTGAGGTTTGTTTCTTAAATCCAGTCTCTTTGTTCTGGGTGTTGCGCGTCGACTGCTGCCCTGGACGCCTGCCATCCCATGGTGACCAGATGACAGGTCTAGACCGTCCCATGGATTTCTGCCTCGACTCGAGCTCAGCTCAAGTGAGTCTTATCTCAAGGCTGACTTAAGATGGTAAAGATCTCGACAGACTCAAGTCCGAAACTCTCAGGTCGAACTTAAGTCGGGCTCAAGCTGGTGTCTCGAGTTCTGGGACTTGAGTTTGAGTTCATTTACTTCAGTCGTAGTGTGTGTGTGTGTGTGTGTAGTAGATACATCGAAATATACATTGTTTTCATAAATTCAAAGCAGACTAAAACATAAGATGAGTCGACGGGCTTATCTTATCCCGGTGTCCACCGACAAATCTTAAGAAAAGTCTGTCATCTTTTTGGCGCTGGTCGGTCCTTCTCTCTCACAGACTTGTAGGAGCACTCGCTCCATTTAGCGCTGCTGGCGGTTCGGTCTTCGAAGTAATGCTTGCACAACTCGTCAATCCTCAGTGGATCTGGTGGCTCCAGTTCGTTTCTCCTTCAGAGTCATTAGTCGTCAGTCGAGTGACATTTCCGTAGAGCTGCTAAGGATGTTCTGCCTTTTGTTGCCGGCTTCTTTGGGATACCAATGACCATTGGTCTTGGGCAAGGCGGCGGGGTTGACTGGGTCGGCGCCTTTCTGGGCGTCGCTGGGCTGATCTTGTTCAATCTCGCGTTCAAGTACGTCCTTCCGCGCGGTTCAAGTGTGCTTTATAACCTTCAGGAACTCTCATAGCCAAGCCCCACTCGCTGGGTGGGCGTCAGCCACTGTGATTGCACCGCTGGTGGTTGGCTTCGTGCTTCTCGTGGTGTTTGCGATCTGGGAGATGAAGGTTGCTAAGAAACCTATCCTTCCCTTTGACATATGGCGCGCTCCGACATTCTTAGCAGTGATGTGCAGCGCCTTCCTCTCCTTCATGTCGTTTGGTATCTTTATCTTTTGTGAGTGAACTTATGTTTTACACGTATACCTATCCTCACGGAACCCAGATCACATCCAGTTCATTCACGACTTTCGGCATGTCACTGCACTTCAAAACACCGCTTGGCTGGTCCCGTTCACTATCAACGGCTTTGTTGCAGCGTGCCTGAGCGCTTTCCTCATCAGTCGCGTCCCAGCGCAGGCCATTTTCTGTGTAAGCTCTGTGATTGCCTTTTGCTGGGATATATAACAGATATTTGATAGATTGGTCTGACCGCTGTCCTCATCGGAAACATCCTGACCGCAACGGCTCCAATCGAAGGCACATACTGGACACATCCATTCTTTGCTGCTTTCTTTGTAGCATTTGGTCCGGATCTCACATTCACCGCTGCCCAGCTTGTTGCCTCAAACACGGTGAGAAGGGATGAACAGGGAGTTGCTGGTTCATTGGTTGGTACGGCATTGAACTACGGGATAGGTCGGTGTTGCCAGGCGGTCTTATTCAGGGTGTCTACTCATTGATATTCTACAGCGATGGGTATTGGATTCGGGGGGACAGTCGAGGCGCACACCAATCTCGGAGGGAAAGATGCTCTGCGCGGTGTGAGAGGTGCCCTTTACCTCGGAATCGGTATGGCAGTTTTGGGCATCGTGATTGTTCTCGTGTTTGTCAGAGTACCGAAAGACGAGAGAGTCGGGTACGACGACGAACGTGAGCCAAACTCACGTATCGCACAGCCTCCCGACGGGTCGGAGAAAGCTTAGACGCCCACATATATACATCGATTATAATTCTTCGTGATCAAGTTAGAGCTGCACGATTAATATTTCTAGAATCGTGAAACTGTTATCTCGGTAGTTGACGGTATTCCGAGGGATGAATCACTTGAGAGTCCTCCTCGGGCCCCTCGTAGGAATCGGGAAGCAAGCCGGTGTGATATATGCGAAGACATGCCGGTATCTAAACGCCAAAGTCATACAAGATTGACTGCTTCTTCCGAGAGAGAGTACTGGTCAAGCACGGCGAGGCTTCGATGAAGTAGTCCCTACATTTCTCCGGTCCTAGGACATGATCCTCGACTTCCCCTACCGCATTCGTCTATATGTATCTGTATCTATTCTCGAATCGCCGGTGAGGTAATCAGTATGATTTGAGACTCTCCATCCCCAGCCGGATCCCATCCATGTCTTTCAGCCTATCTTTGAGGGCGCCATCTGACCCACCGAGCTCCTCCTCCCACCAGCGCGTGTCCTCTCCCCTCCAGCCACCGGTCAAAAATGTCTTGACGTCCTTGCCCATCGCCTGAAACCTTTTGTAAGCCTCAGGCGGATTCGTGTGACTGTGGCCATCCTTGAAGGTATATCCATTCAGAGCCAGAATCAGTGAAGGCGGTACAGTAACGCGCCCAATCTTGAAGCACATCTGAGAGACCGAGATGCAGTGAACAGTGGCGCCGTCCGGTTCCTCTTCGCTGGCGAGCTTGGAAGCGAGAGACGCTAGGTCAGTAGGCGTATTGGTGGCGGGTGTAGGTGCGGTGACAGTGCTGATTGACCCTGGTGACTTCTTGGCCGGGCGCTTCTTGGTTTTAGAGACGAATTTGCAGTAGGCGTAAATCTGCGAAATGAGGGCGTGGAAGGGATACGTTAAGATAACTACGCACCCATTTCTCTCCCCAGGCAGCGATATATGTGCGCACCTCGTAAGGGACGAGCATTGGAATCTCTCGCAGGAAGAGGAACGATGTAGCTGGGGAGATATCAGGCATGGTTAGGACAGGTGCTTTCATGCGCTTACCCGCTAAGGGAAGGACACCGCCTATGTCTGCGCGATATAACTGAGGTATATGCTCAATTGCCCAACGGAAACGCGCGGGGTCCAATGCCTGTGAAATAGATCAGGCTCACATCGTGAACGCGGCGCATCGCCCACGGTATACCTTAGCATACGACGAGTTGCTGAGATGCATGTTGAAGTCGGAGTCGTCGATGGCTGTAGTAGCGCGTAAGTTTGAAAAATATTACGACATTTTGGGAACGCGTACTGGCAAAGCACTTATAATGCATGCACACCTCGAATGGTTTCTTGCCCACCGGTGATCGTTTGTGCCACCAGGCCTGTGATGCCTCTTGCTGTGCACGAATGGTCTTGTACTTCAGAGACATGTAGAACATATTCTCCCGAAGTTTGAACATGATGAATTCAGGCAGCACGCGAACTACACAGGAAAGTCAGCACATTTCAATTCCAAAACCAAAAGAATGTACCACTTACGATGCCATACAAGAGGGAAGGATCGTATATTGATGAGGAGCAGAATTACCAAGACATATTTCGTTGGGGATAAGGTAGATTTCAGTGTAGCCAGGACGCGCTGGAGAAGGGATGCCATTTGGAAGTGATAGAGGAGAAACAAGAACGTGGAATGGATCAGTACCCATGGAATTCCGAATGCCCCAAAGTTTCCGGTTATCTCGTGAATACGTAATTGATCGCCGGTATCGGCCCGCGGGTACTGGCCTGTTCCTGGGCTGACTCAATGGGCGACGTACTTACTCTGCTGTACTGTAATCCTAAAGTGAAAGGCTCTTCAGAACAATTTTTAGATTTCTAACCCTTACACAACTTGTGTCGGCCCAAGTATCACTTTCCCGCATGGTCCGGATCTGCCAAGGACCTCCTTCCGCTGCCGCGCCTCTTTACTCTCGGTCAAGAGCGACTGCTCCTCATCACGCGAACTGAATGCCGGGTTGGTAGATCTGACATGTATTGCACCTACGACAGATCGAGGCATCTTACATGATGCACGAAGGACATGGTCCAAAGCCAAAGCGGCAAGTACTCAGCAATCCATTTGGGCAGTTGGTTTCACCCAACGTCGAGGGTCAATGCCAATGACACATTTTCCTCAGCAGGGATTACAACTTGGTGCTCTTTGGCCGTGCTTGAATGATAACAATTAACCTGAGGGTGCTACGTGGCGTCCCCGTGAAATCCGCGCTCACCCGGGAGTAAGACGAGCTGCCGTGTCCGAAACTCAGGCTTTTGCGCACTGACCACGTGTCATACTGCCATACAGGGCTCTCCATGGGCAGTCAGACGCCTCGGAGCCTCCTCTAGAATCTCTAGACGAGTATAGAGCGAATACACAGTACTTATACAGTATTGGGACGGGTACTTGTTTGTTAGCCCTTGAGCCATGGAGCGTGGCAACAGACCGTAGCAAGCTGGAAAAGAGAATTGTATATATGAGCTGAAAAATTGCCCGCATACTGTATAGGTGAACGAAAGCGAAAGCCAGGCGAAAGCTCTTACCTGCGATGGCTTACACGGCCCGTGGGAGCTCGGTGTTTGCCGAAAGAACGGCCCGGGGGAATTTCAACTTTGAACTTGCCTCTTTCCATTCTTTCCACAACACCAGATGCGCGGACCAATGAATCCCATGCCAATTGCTCCGGATGACGATCCGTGACTCGCCAACTAATCATTCGGTACGTTTCTTCAACCTCGAGCCTCCATGGACGGTGGGAATAGACCAACAGGATGATCCTCGCATAACATGCCGAGGATTAACAGTCAGTGCAACGCGCTTTCTGTTGCACGCGTCCTTCATAGATGTACTCCACCAATCATGTCTTCCGGTCTTCCTTGATAGTGGCGTCGTCCCCTCGCCGTCATCCTTGACCTCATCGTGTGCTTGTGTATCACGATGGACCGCCAGTGTATGGCATGGGTGCGATCCGTCCTGGATCCTACAGGGTGTTTGTGCTGGATCCGTTCCGCAACATCGTCACGGTCGACGCTGCAACAATAGGAGTGACTCGTCCGTCATGATCCCGCCAGCTCTGTAGCCTCGTGCGCGGGAACGCAGCTCTAGTCGCAGTTCTAAACTTTGGCCATGCCTCATCGATACCATCACGAGCCAACGCCCAGCCGTCTCGATCATTACTGGAATTGGCTAGAACACTGAGCAGCGGCACTCTGTCCCCATACAAACATAGCTGTTTCCTCTCCATACCCTCGGCGACAGCCTTTTAAGCACCGAATCTCAGCGGCATCTCTCGCTACAACGACGGCTCGCTGAAGTTGGTCCCTTCATTACGGAAAATCTTCCTGCGATCCACTTCATCTGGATCGCCCTGGACTCGCCAACGATATGAGCTCAGGCACGGCAATAAAGCATGCCCCGTTCTCATCAGATCAATGGAAGTCAATTGCGTACAAGCTTGTCAACCATCGACCACGCACCGAGGATACTGGTTCTCGACTGTAAATCCGTACTCACTTGAAAGGTCTGATGCCACTCCGAAGATCGTCGTCTCCGGATCCAGGTGTCTCTCGCCTCCGAGTCCATGGTCTGCATCTCCGATGTCTAAATCATTCTCGCCTTAAACACCGCGCCAATCCGCCACAATACCATTTGGCATGCGCCAGTCCCACGCAACACCCTTTCATCCCCGCGCTTGCCGCTCAACATTCGAACAAAAGCGTTGTCAGAGCGGAGAAACACGCGCTTCGTGGAAACAGCGGCGAGGATCAAGAATGATGTATATGGGTTGCTATGTTTGGATAGGCTGATCAAGCAGACGTGATACATGGAGAGGCGTGTAGCTCATCTTGCGCGCCCGTGCTGCGCCTGTTCAACCGCCACCCTAGGCAATAGAATGGAGCGGCGTTCTTTCGCCAGACGTCTGACACCGCGCAGCCCGCCCCATTCAAATGTTGCCTACCACAACAATATCCCGCTCTCAATTGTAATAATTCTGACACGCGCACTGTCTGAGATTCTCTCATATCCATCTTCGGTGATAGAATGAAGCTCGCGGTATTGATCAAGGTTAGAGCAACTTCTTTCCGAGTCTGATCCCTCCCGAACAAACGCTGTAGGGAGTCGAAATCACAGACCACTACCGCTGGTAGTGTCAGAGGCAGTGGGGCAGAGGGTGGATTACACGCCCGCAAGCCTCGCCGTGAGCTGCCTGTTGGAACGGGCTCCATGAGTCATTTCTCTGCACCAGCCCACGCTCCAAAGACGGACCCTGAGAGTGGCAGTGTACTCGTCCCCTACCTCGCGTTACCCTGGCACGCCACGAAACTATATTGGTCCGTTTCCGAGATCTGTGGTGCTTCTCCTCGCCGCCACTATATCTGCGCTGCTGCTCTTCTCTCTTTTGACGCGACAGCCCATTCCCTTACCCCCACCACCAAAAGACCTACAGCAAAATCTGCGATGGCATCCACTATCACACTCACGTCGACGATGACCTCCACGCCAAGACACGCGAGCAGGAAGTCCTGCCATTTCGCGCCTCCGCCCCCCGTGGGCAAGTTCGCCTTTGCGCGACTGAAGAACGACCCGATGAACAGCGTGCATCTCATCCAGCTCGCTGCTTCAGGTGAGTTCCCCTTCATCTCTTTCACAGCCTGATCTTTAATGTTCTTTCCGCGTAGAAACTCCCGTCGACGACAGCATCACCCTACACATCTTCCGTCACGAATTCATCTGTATCTTCCGGCACAGCCGTAGCACCACCGTCCATCCCGCGGACATCCGCATCCTCCTAGTCATCGACGACGCTGCAAAGCGCTATGAAGAGGAACACGGGGTGGTGTTTTTGGAGAGAGGCGTGGCGCTGGAGGGCATGCGGCGATGATCCCCGTCTCTGATTCCCACCCCCGGCCTCGCTCACTCACTCATCGCCCGAAACCCACCTCTACCTCCATTCATACCATGCCTCTCCCAACCCCAACACCATCTCAATTGGGGTCATGCCGCCGGCGAGCCGGCTATATTTACCACTTATGATTTACTGTATCTATTAGCACCATGCCTTCTTCGCCTTCCATTATACATCAGCGCTCCAGCTATAGTTCGCATGCATACCCCCTACCTATCACCTCTTACCTATTACCTAGACGTCCACGCCCCGTGCAATGGTCATGAGTTACTTTCTCCGTCCGAGCATAGTCTCGAACGCCTGTAGATCCCTCAGGACCTCTACATAGCTAATCCGCCACATCACGAGACCGTTCTATCGCGCCTTTCTCGAGCACTTATATCCGACGGAAGTGCACTACATATCCCACTGGGGAACAGATAACGGCGAGGCAAGGCTGTCATGGGGCGTGTTTGCACCTATGGCGATATTATTCAGTCAAAGCAAGGCATTGCTGCCGGCTATTAACATATGGTGGATGGTCATACACGATGGAACACGAAATCTCGCAATGAGCCAAGTACCAGAGGGAAGACAGTGTCCATACATAGCTCATACCGGTGAACATGGATATCCGGACTGCCGAACATCCGTCTTGGGACTAGTCAGGGAGGAAGAAATTGACGCGGGAGATCAAGTCTGAGACGTCTGTCAACTTCAGTGTTATCGCGAGGCGTCACATATCTGACGCACCTTAAACACACCAAGACGTAAGAACATGCTGCAATTACAGCCTACAAGCGTCATGGTAAGCACAACGCAAAAGACCTAAAGCCTTGATTAGAGAGTTTACGTACGGGACGAAGAGAAGTCGAAGCGAAATTGAGGCAAGATGCAAACTTGCACACGACCCATATTCCCCCGGAAAACCAACGCCTTCGCCGTCAAAACATGCAATCATTTGGGGGACTAGCGATTGGGACTAGCGAATGCTGACGCAAACGGGCCGACCAGACTCAGTTGTACTAGTGGCCTGTGAATTCCTCTATCGAGTAATGCACGATCTAAAGGAATGAAGGCATCAGCACAACCCGACAAACGGCCATAGCAGACGAACTCGGAAGAAGAAGCCAAGGTGGGCTGACATAGCGAAACCAAAGCCTTGTTCTGGAAAGTGAGGATCACCTTTGAGTGGAACAAGAAACAAAGAACCTGGAAAATCACGCCGATGACGCCACACAAAGTACCAATGCCAGCGAACAAGACCCGTCCACTAGCAGCAGAGCCGCTACTTTAGTACTTTGCGGGGGAGAACAGGAAAGACTTCCTGTCAGTGACAGGCGGTGGACCCTGGAATGAGAATAAATGATCATGGGTACCGCCATGAAGTGTTAACACGATCCGAGGCAAAAGTGCTCGAGTCTCCCAAGGAAGCTTTGACTGTTGTCGCAGCAATTCCCCAAAGATCATAGTCGAACGCTCGGAGCATCTAATATGACAATAGTCTCATTTTCGATGATAGTACAGTTCTTATTGATCTAAATGAAAATGTCAGCACAGATTTGACGACGCATGTGAAGGTGATTGACCATTGTGTTCCTAGCCTCTGTCCAGATCCCCAATTATATCCCGACGTCGTCGCTGCCCGCGGCTGTGTGGCTGGCTGTCTGTTCCTCGGGGGGAAGGCATGTACGCCACTGCTTGGCGGCGCTGCAGCTCCTTCCACCGCCCTCGTCCCGACGTAAGCCCTGACCCAAGCCGGTGCCTTAGCCCATGGTGCGCCGCCCGGACCACCGATGTTCCAGACGCGCCACCACCACAGATGCCCGACCATCGTGCCTACCGCAGCGCGCGCCACGGCCGCCGGACCGCCCATGAGGAGTTCTATGCCCAACATGGTGTATGGGAGGTACGCGACAGGGAGCGAGATCATGCCAAATAAGCTGGCCTGCGTGCCAGGAGGAGCACGCGCGGAAGAGAGGTATTGTAGGCAATGCATCAGCGGGCGGAGGAATATGGTAGCAGCGAGTGGGGTGCTGAGCACGTTGATTGCCAGGCAGGCGAAGAAGAGCTGGTAGGCGAGGTCGGCAGAGTCGTATCCTTGTTCAAGCTGGTTGGCCGTTTGGCTTCAATTTTGTCAGCAATCCCGCATTTGAAATGAAGTAGAGACGCACTAGAGCATAGCGACCTCAAAGACGAAATTTATCCCAGCGCCTGCGTATCTTTAGGACCGGATTCATGCATGGTAGCCGTGGTGCTCACTGCCAAAGAAGAAGCTCGTGTAGAGACGCCATAGCTGGGGTGGTATTAGACCAAAGTTACGCCAGGTACATTATTTGAACACGTACCTGCAAATTCTTCAAGACCGCGTCTCGGTGGAACAGCAACGTGTATGGCGAGATAAGATTGAGCATGTATGGCACCGTCGTGCCTACAAGCGACAGCGACAGAAACCGTGTCACAGGCGGGATTTTGCGCAGTTCAGCCACAATCTGGTCGGCCATCGTCGTGGAATGTCGCAGGAAGACTTAGAGTACCACTGACGTGTTTCTTGGTAAGCGGCCGAACCTTTGCCGTGGGCGCTCGGACTTTGAATCGGCAACTCATGCCGAATTTTATTTTGCGCCACTGTGGATGCAGAGATTCAGGAAAATATCGTTGGGTATATACAGGGCACAAAAGCTCATAGCAGTGACTCAGTGTCTAATTTTGGGGATCTGGGAAAATGATAGCTGGTTGCTTCTAGAGTAAGTTCTGAGCCAACATCCTTTCCGGGAAACGACCTTGATTAGCCCGATAATGCAGCCATCCATGGTTGTCGGACCTCGTCGGTCTTGTGTCGTACGTTCAGAACCAAGCCGTCAGGCACTCATTGACTCTTCATCCACTGACTCCGGGGACCTCCCCAAGTCCTCGTGAGATATGCTGGAACTCGACAGACAATTGCTTATGATACCACAAGAAAGAGAGCTACAAATTCTACCACAAAAGAACAGGGTACCCAGATTACACAAAAAAAAGAGTGTGCCCAAACTACACAAAAAAGGAGTGTTCCCAAACTGGACGTGCTAGTTAACTACAATATATGTCCATTGTCCAAAGAGACTGAATGCTCAAACATCCAGATGCACCACCGTTGGCCTATGGTCACTCATCAACAACCCATCGTCGCTCCTGCAGTCCTGTACAATGTACCGCTCTGCGCCCCAATTCCCATTGCTCCCTCCGAAGACAAAGTCGATGCGGGTCCACACAGACGGATTGTTTGGCGCCGTGAAGCCAGTGTATGTCGCGTACGTCTCGCTCACGAGGGGTGGCGGAACGACACCTCGCAGATCCTGCATTGCGAAGCCGGGGAGCTGATCGTCGGGGACAGCATACGTCGCCGCCCAGGTCGCGTTAATGCTGGGGCCTGCCCTTAGGGCGCCAGTGATAATCTGGTATCCCTCGGAGGAGTTACCGTTTGGCGGACTGGAGGACACTTGAGAGAGGACGGAAAGTGGTGCAAGGAACACACCTATTGAAATCACCCATAACGAATACGGCCCCCCCTGCATTAACGGCCTCATATCGAGCACGCGTAAGCAACATCGACGCGCCCAGCTCCCGCTGGGCATTCGACTGATCATCGAAGTGGGTATTCAGGAACGTGATGTTCTTCGAGTCGCCGTTGAGATGGAATTGAGCGTATGTCGCCAGCCGAAGAGACCCAGCCCCAGGGAACCGGGACGGCTCCAACGGTGTGTTGGACAGCCAGAATGTATCGTTCTTCACGAGTGTCACGACGTCTCTGAATATGGCAGGCGTGTCAATACACAAAATGAGCCGAGGAAACAAGCACTTACGTGTTATAGAAAATGGCGCTGTACTCCCCACTCGTCACCCCATCGTCGCGTCCAACACCCACGTATTTCCATTTGTCGCCAAAGAGCTCCTGCAGGTCGTTGACTTGTCTGACGAGCCCTTCCTGTATGCCTATATGCAGGATATCAGATTGAAAAAGTCGCCCTGACGAAAGCAAGTAGCCTACCGAAGATATCCACTTCCCTCCCCTTCAAATACTCCGCTACCCGTATACGCCGCGTACTCCACGGTTGCTCTGCCCCGTTGGGTATACTTAAATACCCCGGCTGGGCCAGTGGCGGTGGGAGCGAGTCAATAGATTGCTGCACCGTGATACCGTTGGGCTGCGCATCGTATCGTAGATTCCATGTAGCGACGCGGAGGGTAGTTGCACTAGCTACACTCAGGCTAGCAGCGACGAGAGGGAGGAGGAAGAGCAGCATGCCAGTGGGTAGCGGGTGGGTGGTGAGGGGGTAAAAGCAGAAGCTTCAAGCAAGGTGGGGGTATTTAAGAGCCATACGCGTGACCGCGGCGCACATGGCGCAGAAGCATGGAGGAATAGTGGCCTGACAGGGCGCGCGTTGGAAGACGCAGAAAAGCCCGAAGCAGGATGCTCTTTCATACAAAGCTGCCTCGGCATCAGAATCAGACCATGCGACGCACGTTTATCACTTACCCTAGCATTGAATGGAGAGAACTGCTTGTTACATCGCAGGACGGGCTGAGAGTCCCACTATTACCTCGGAAACTGCGCGCGCGCCAAAGAGTGTCGATCATACCTAGTGGGACAAGAAGCGCAGTCGACGGAGGAGTCGGTGATTTCTGGTAAGGATTAGACGTGGGTGAGTGCCGGGTATCAATGGAAACTCGGGATTTATCCGAGTCGTATCCGGATCGATCCGTGATCACCGTCCTTCGTAGTCTGGCTTACCATACATACGGCTACATTCACCCCCAATGGGAGCCCGTCAGGCAATAGAAGGGAACCCATTGGGCGGTGAATACAGGCATCATGTAGCCGTATGGGGAGCGAGACTGCGTTCCTCGTCTTGGCATGTGCAGAAATGATGCATTCTTGGGGAGCACTCCGAAGGTACCTGGTAGATCACGAAAGCAAGGCAGACGCAGCATCGCTCCATACGAGGAATTGCGTGAAACGGAAGCAAGAGTAGTAGCTGGGCCCAAGAGAGGGTGTCGATGATTCTAAGATACACCGATGGAGAAGAGAAAGAAATTTCCCAATTCAGGGTCATCAGCGATCTGAGGAAGAATTAAAGTATTCACGTGCACTGAGCGGCTTTGTCTTTCGCCATCACCGAGACGCAACTTGGACAAGTTGGCCTGGACACTTTCTGCATACAAAACAGGCATAGCGGCCTCACTAGTCCGACGACGACGCGCGCAGGTCTTATTGTTATGCCAAAAGCAGCTCCGGCAGATGCCACTGGCAGTGATGGTCGACTATCTAAATTCATGGTTGTACGAGGTCGCAACGACAGGCGCGTCTTGATACCGCGTGCGCACTTATCTTCATCATACACCGTGTGTATAATCTTCCTGTGAAAGGCACGTCCACTGAGGTTCATGAACAGGACGCCTTGGACTTGATTCACCGCCATTTCCCGGAACTACCCATCAACAGGATGGTGCTGCAGACTTCTGAGCTCGAAGAATGTAAAGGCTGGAGCGCAGAGATTACATCTGACTGCTGGGAGATTGTTCTTCCGCTGGTCACCAACTTAAACATCGCCCTGAAGGCTCCTCCGCCTAAGGACCAGGACCGCCTTCAAGAACAATAAATACCGTGCGTTTGTATGTCAGTATTTTCCGTCAGATGATCTCAAGTTCCTGATTTTGGCAGGCGTAAGCGAAGGAAGTTTCATTCGTAGCTTACACAAAAGCCGTAAACATTCGAATTCTGGTACTCGTCTATATGCGTTACTCGCTATCGACCTCAGCGCCGTCTGGCAGCTTGACATCCTCCGGGTTCGGTAGATCCGTCAAGAGCACCGGCAGTGTTTGGTGCACGAGCCCAAGCAATTGGGTGTCCACCTTGTCGGAGTCGGGACGAGGAAGGGAGACCAAGACAGCGTGCGTATAATGCGCCCCGATAGGACCGTGCCCGACTTGAGATGAAGAATCTCCCTCGCTATTAGAGTTATCCTGCTCGTCGTCCCCAGACTCCACATCGTCCCCACCACCCTCGTCCCTACTGCTTTTTGACTTGGAGCCTTTCTTCTTTTTCTGTTTCTTCGTCTTTGTCTTCGCCCCATTGAAATACTTGTCCGCGATGTCATTCTTGAAGACACGCGCATAGTTGATGATGATATCCCGGTACTGGACCCATTTGTATCCCTCGGCCAGCTGTACCAGGACGAGGGAGCCAGGCATATCTGGGACGCCACCAACTCCGTCGTCGCCATGAGATACCTGTTTGACACCGCCACCCAACTTGTTATGCAGATCGTCCGATGTAGCAACCGCGACGGGATTCACTGCCCGTTTCCGTTTCCGTTTTTGGGTGGGCTGGGCGTCATTCGTACCACCGCTGTCGCCGTCATCGGTCTTCCCTGTTGCGTCGTCAGAAGCGTCCTCTAGATTCCCTCTCAACTTTGCTGAGTCGTTTGTGCTCAAGGTCGTTGTATCGATGATGGTAGCGTTCCACGCTGGGGCGTATCTCCCCATCGGGCCATCTTCTCCAGCAATCAACATCGACAGACCAGCCGTTCCCGGGGAGGAAGAAGCACGTTGCTCGAAGTAGAATGCTTGCGCTGTTATCTAGTAAAATTCTGCGTCAAAACTTGTAATATCGAAGGTTATGATCGAATCGAGAGACGCACGAAGTTCGCCAGAGTCTGCTGTTCATACTTGGGCTGAAGATCCTCTACAGCCTTTTTAGCCTTCTCATACCGTGAATAGTCCTTCTTCGTATAACCGGGTGCGCCGTGCCCGGCCATCGCCCAAGCCTCCTTCTGTGCAAGCGAAGGCGGTAGAAGTTTCAGGACGTCGATTACGCCCTCGGCGACACTATTCCCCACACCATCTCTCCTGCGCACCGTCTTCTTGACATCGACACCAACGCTTGTATCGTTCTTCTTATGCGCCGTGTCAAACGCCTTGACCAGCTCGGATTCCAACTGCTCACTCTTCTCCGTCAGGTCGAACCACTCCTTCGCCACCTCGTTCTGCGCGAGGAAGGTTTCCCTCGTGACGTGCTGGCCTATTTCGAAGAGGAAGTCTAGGTAGGTGTCGAACCATCCCTTGCCCTTCATCCTCTTGCTCAAGGATTTCGAGTCGTCCGTGTCATCTTTGTCGTCGAAGTTGGATTGGGAAAAGGTGGGATGATAAACAAAGTCGGCAAACGCAGCGTTGCTCTTCTCCACGCTGTCGCCAGCGAACAACGTCAGCTGGATGGGACTGGCGGTGATGAAGCGTGAATCGGCCTCGTCGTCAATCCGTGTTTTCAGTAAAGTGCGAAGTTTGTCTTGGAGGGAAGGTAGAACGACGGGCCCGTGCCCGAGATGAAAGGGGAGGAGCGGCTGAGTCGCGACAGGTGCCACTGAGGACGCTGAGGCGGTGGAATTAGGAGATGCGTCACCGAGCGGCTGAGCATCGGTGGCGTTGGACTCGGGAAGGGGGACACCGTACGTGACGCCAGAAAGGATGAAAAGGAAGGCAGTGATGCGCATGCTAGCGGGCCAGCCGTCAAATTAGCGATGGTCTTGACTCTGGAGATCCAGCTCCGAATTTCTGCGCGCCAGACGCAGGTACGTCTTCGTCCTACTAGCGTTTGTGATGATGGTATGAGACCAGCTCTACGGGAGAATAGAGAAGCAGTGCTCGTTGTTTATAACACTGAAGGCTATGATTCAAGTTGCCAGATCACCGTAGCTGCACCATGGTCGTCAAAGTACTGGTAGGACTTTCAAGATCAATATAGCTGTGCACAAGACTTAATATCCAAGAGACTTGGAGTTATAAGAGCCCAGGAGCCTTGGAAGTTGCTTGGAAGACAATCCATTTCATGGCGTAAAATGATGATGTGAAGCAAGGCACAAACATCCCGATTCGGAATCACTCGTCATCACCCACCATGACCGCTTTCTTCCACTAACCACAACAACCACCACGCTGCTCCCTACTAGAACCTGCCATGCCGCCACCGTCCACGAGCAAAGCGCCCGCACCGTCCTCGTCGAGCACAGCGCCCATAAACATCAAGCTCCTCCTTATCGGCAACTCCTCAGTCGGCAAATCATCCTTGCTTCTTCGCTTCAGCGACGAGACCTGGCTGCCAGAGGACGAGGCCTCTGCGACCATCGGCGTCGACTTCCGCGTGCACCGCCTGACGCTGCCGCATCCTGAGACCGGCGCACCGACACCCATCAAGCTAAGCATATGGGACACGGCGGGGCAGGAGCGCTTCAGGACGATCACCGCCAGCTACTACCGTGGCGCGCAGGGTGTGGTCCTCGTGTATGACGTCGCGAGCCGGGAGAGCTTCGAGAGTCTCCCGCGGTGGTGGAGGGAGCTGGAGACGTATGTCGGGAGCGACAAGGACGATGACGGAGGCGTCGTCAAGATCGTCGTGGGGAACAAGGTGGACAAGGTGCGTCTTCTCTTTGTTTATTGCGCCACACACTCTTATATGTGTTACAGGAGTTCTCACGTGAAGTCTCTACTGCTGATGGCGAAGCCTTCGCTGAGCGTATGGGATGTCTGTTTATCGAATCTTCCGCCAAGACGGCTGTCGGTGTCAAGGAAGCCTTTGAGGAGGTCGTCCAGAAGATCCTCGAGAACGTCGTGAAGGAGAAGACAAAGCCTGCCACTGGTGCTGGGTGGAAAACAGACCATGGCCGAGGCGGAGTGCCAGGTGGCGTGCAGGTGGTCGGTGCCGAAGAAAGGGCAGATGGCGGCGGCGGGTGTGCATGTTAGACAGCCGTCTGCCTCATGTTACGACTCCCGGTTGGCGCGCTTGCTAGATGAGCATGTTCTTTGCCTCGCTCCACGACGACTGGTCAGTGCCTTCATGCTTACGAAGCCAACTGGTATACACACACACGACCTCCCTACCCAATCAATCGTACGCACAATCATCCCATTTGTATTCTTTATCACTCTGGACTAGGACTACGCTAATGTTGCTGTATATATAATCGTTGTTTCCCTCAATATGTGCTCCCAGAATCCTTCATCAATGCTTCGTCGCTGCCACGTCATGTCATGTCAGCTAAGTGCGTAGCATTAACCCTTCGAACGATTCACAACTTAGACTCCATTTTCAATCTGTGCTTGCAGAAGCGCGCCCGGGCCCATGGGTATTTTGATCGAGAATGAGAGTGTCCTCGGGCAGACCACATACTTTGTCGCGGCGCGGATTGCTGCCCTTGAGTATGCTCAAATTGCTGGACTTCGTGAATGATGGGATTGCCTCATGCGTAGGCGCGTCTCTTCATCTGCATCGTCAGGGAGATACATGACTGTTACATGTCAACCCAAACACGTATGGTATGGTTTGAACACGTCTTTTCTCCATTCTCTAAACACCTTCTAGCCAGCTAACTTGAATTCCGAAGACTGATCGAATAATAGGAAAGAACAGTTACACCTCAGCAGCTTCGAGGACGTCTCCAGGCCCCAACCACATTCCCACATACTCCGGCGCGGTCTCTTCAAATCCCAACTTCTTATACAACGACCTTCCCATCTCATCTGCACTCAGCGAAATCAGCGCATCCGGTGATGCCTGCTCCCGGATCTTCCGCACGAGGCGCCTCAACACGACATCCCCCAGACCTTTCCTTCTATGTGCAGGCAGTACTGCCATGTCCGAGAGCACGAAGTACCAAAAAGATGACAGACTTTTCTTAAGATTTGTCGGTGAACACCGGGATAAGATAATCCCGTCGACTCATCTCATGTTTTCGGTCTGCTTTGAATTTATGAAAACGATGTATATTTCAATATATCTACTACACACACACTACGACTCAAGTTAATCTAATCTGACTGAAACTCAAGTTTCACATCTCGAGATGCCAGCTTGAGCCCGACTTGAGATCAATGTGAGTTTTGAGCTCAAGTCTGTGGAAATCTTGGGTACAAAAAGTGAGGACACTCAAGTCAGTCTTAAGATAGTACTCACTTGAGCAAGCTGAACGTGAGTTGAGATTCTTGAGTATCCAGGCTAAAGTTTCGGCGGATGCGATTACGAAGCGCCGGACCTTCCGTCCGTCTGCGGAATTCAGGCAAAAACGATCTACACCTGTCATTGAGTCAGCGTGAGATGGTAGGGCAAGTGAGAGGGGGGGAGGCGTCCACGATAGCAGCTGCAGACCAGTCGACGAGCAGCACCAGAATGGAATGGGGAACAACGCACCTATTTCCACTCACCGCCTTCAACCCGGCCGCGCTCCACACCGTATCTTCCGCCCAAGACAGACACCGGCCTGTGCGCGCAATGCGCTACTGAAGAGCTGTAGGCGCGTTCTTGACGGACTCTTCGCGTTGTCGCCGTCTCGTCAATGTAGACGTGCAGAGTAGTGAGGGAGGTGGTCGTGGTCGTCGTCAGGTACGTGGGCGTCGTCGTCGTCGTCAAGGGTGGTAATGGTGGTTGGAAGAAAAGAGCAAATGCTTAGTCAGCCATCATTCACGGCAACGTGTCTGCGCCAGTTTGATGTGCAAAGTGCATCGGGCCGAGACAGGCAACACACCGCGTTTCACAAATTTCGAAGTCCGACCTTTGTTCTCTCTCCACCACGCGCCCCGTCGTCCGACTCAATGGCACACGGGTAACACGACATGGTTCGCCCGCTTGAAAGCACACCAAATCTGTGAGTGCACGTTTCATCCATTTGGCGATGGATATAATCACACTGAATCCGACTGCTAGGAATTGAAAACAGCCGCGACACATGCAGCTGCACGCCGAAGGACACGACCCAGTGATTTCCGGCGAGGACCGCAGCCACAGTAGCGAGCATTACGACTTTGAGCAAGGACGACCACAACGCCGAGGACTAGCCAGTCAAGTAGGCAAGACGAGTGAAACCCGACGACTACAGAACACCTGGCAATATCAGGTTGAATCTCAGGCAAAGTCACAGTGAGTATTTCGTGCCATGTCAACATCCCCCTGGTGAACTGACTCACTGATGTCTGGAGAAAGGCGATCACCAATGTCGGGAAGGCGAAGGTGACGGTTCTGAAAGTAACAGACAAGCGAGTCCTCTGCGCCACACTGAGTCCAGGACGCGCCCCAGCAGCTCAATTCAGATTATCGACGTAGAGTTTTTATTGAGATTAGACAATCGAAACACATCTAATCCTGACGTCGAGTTCATGGTCAGGATCTCATCGTGAGAGAATCTTAAGTTTGACTTGAGCTCAAGCTTGAGCCGAGGGACCAGAAAAGCGGATTCGTGTACGGTAAGTGTAGGTAAACATAAGATAAGTTGGGGATCTTATCTCGCCCCGGTGTTCACCGACAATTCTTAAGAATTGTCGGTCTCCTTTCATGAAGTACCACCCTCCGTCCCCGAACGCGCGTATCATCCCTACGACCTCCGGCTCCCCCTCGTGGCCAGCAGGTTGATAAACGATAGTACCCCACGCCCAACTTCCCTTGAGGGCGCCTGTTGCTTGGTCGACAGTCTTGGGAGTGAGCCCACTAGCCTGTCTGAGTTTTCTGTACGCCTCTAATTGTGGTGGACTGTCAACACAGTGACAACCCTCAGGCAGTGGCGGCTGAGCGTCTGACACGGTCACGTCTTTACGGAGCCACATCTGGAGGCTGAGGGGCGCGCTCTCGGTGAACCCGCAACGCGTGTAGAGCGGTTTGTCCTTTTCGCCCGCGCTGACCATGATGAGGGAGCATGGCGGCGCGTTGGTTTGGATTTTATTGACTACGCGTCGGATGAGGGCGGTGCCGATGCCCTGATGGCGGTGGGCGGGGAGAACGGATAGGTCGGCGAGCATGAAATACCAGCCACCGTCTCCGATGGCGCGTACCATCGCGACGACCTCATATGAGGGGGCGTGGACAACGGTGATGAACGCCCAGCTGTTGGTCAACGCGCCTTCAGCTTGTACAGGCGATTTGGGCATCAGACTGGGGACTTGGTGGAGAGATAGATAAGTCGAGAGTGGAGGAGGGGCGTCGACGAAGTGGTATTCATGAGGTAGCTCGGGGGCCATGGCATATGATTCTGCGAAGGACATTCTAGTTTTACTTATAAAAGATACCCCAGTCGACCTCAGGTGTGTTGGGGCCAATGACAAATCGGATGGTCCTTATCTCCTTCACGTGAACGCGTCCGAGGGGGAGAGTATCATACTGAGTATGACTCGACGTGGACCGCTACAGTCAAACCCTCACAGTCCCGACAGCCCTGAAAAGGAAATCTCGACGACAAGATCCGCATATCAGATACCGGGCTTGACATGAAGATCTCAAGCTGAATTCGACCGGCCAATGAAAACGAGCTCGTATCTCAGCTTCACTCTCCTAGCCCTGAATCATATTCATGGATAATCAGGTTCTATAGCTTTTCATTTACTATCCGCTATCTTCGAGTAGATAAACTACATTGTTGTATCTCGCTACTCGAGATTGGTGTAGCTTGCTCTACTAAGTCAGACTTACAGTAACGGTACGCATGATCATGATCACCTACACGCCGTCCTCTACTAGGACTCATCTTCTCAAAAGAGGACTTTTCGAGTAGATTTACTGGGCATTTGGCACAAATCTCAGTATTGATTGATATCATACCGAAGATTTCAGAGGGCCAGATGTACTTAGTCAGGTCTGCACAAACCAGATATACAAGCAGACACTCTATAAATGGGGCAATGATATATTTCCTCTTGCTTGTTATTTCACTAGCTTCGAAAAGGATTCGAAGTCGACCTACACACGGACAACATCAGGAAAATGCCTCCTACGTAAATTCCAGGTAGATTGTAGTTAAAGCTCAGTAAGCTAGGTATACGGTGTAAGCACCAATGAATTGGCTATTTTCAGATCATTAGGGAGTAATGCGATTAGAATTCTATGGCAGTGGTATAATCGAACACAAGTACACGTAAGGTATCAACGATAACAGAAGAAAGTACGCTGGTCACGATAATTACTGAGTAGAAAGCCACGCGCTCTATCCAAGACGTTCTCGCACGTCCATTCCTCCGGAACCGCCTTCCCCCACTTCGGATAGAGGTGTACACTGCATTGAATCAGTGATATCGGGAGTACTGAGACAAGTGGAGTTCCATCCGCATTGCTCTCGCGGCGCAGATGGTACATCTCCGAGGTTGCATCTACATTGTTTGGGAACCGCGTGAACCATTCCACGTATGCGAGGTGCTCCGGTACGTTGACATTGGGGGGAAACAGAGATATGTGACTGCCCTCAGGAAGCGAGAATACAACTCGGACTCTGCCTACGCGAAGACCTGCAGCTCATGTTAGGTTTCGAAATGATGTACCAGATAGGACATACCGTCGAATGCATCATCCTGGTCCGTTGCATCGCGAACACGAATCAATGCCGTATCGAAGCGAGAGGCACGCGTGATCTTCCCGCTCTTGACTAGCCGTGGGTAGGCGTGTATCGAGTCCAAGGTCTCTGTACCGGAGAAATCAACATTGACGAATTTGATGCGATGGTAGACGGGTAAAGTCCGGAAAGGTAGAGCGATGTCGTGACAGGCTTCCTCGACATATGCGCGAGTGGCGGTGGGGTTGTTGAACTGAACGATGAACCGAGTGAGCGCAGGAATGAAGAGTGAGGCGCCGTGTCCAGGAGCGGGAGCAATCAGAGTCGTGATCTTTGCTGCCTTGACGCTGGGCCAGTTCGTCATCTTTGTCGTATAAGGACACAGGAGATCTGCAAATGAGACACAAATATTGCCCTTTGCTATGTCCTCACGTGGAGGTGGTGGGTGTGGAGGAGCATGGCGCCATGCAAGATAGTTGGCATGATCAACAATCTTCTCTCGGCGTTCGAGCCATCGCGTCATCTGAGCATACTCGTCTTTACGGTTGGTAGCACGATAGGCGTCTTTGGCGAAGTCAATATGTAAGCGTTCAGTGGTCTCGGTGTTGTAGTTGTCCGCTGTGCCGTATAGCTTGATAGCGCGGACGTAATGGTTCAGGAAGTGGAGTTTTGGGAATGCAAAGTCCTCTCGGATGCCGTGTTCTACAAAGACCCACTTGTTCTCATGGAACTCGGCAAGTGCAGCGTCGAGTTCGGTAAGGGTGTCGTCACTGTGTACCGGATAACGCGAGAGACAAAGAAAGTCAAGAAGGGATCGTGTTGCCTTCATGACAGCCCTCGAAGATTCAGCGGGAATGGAAAGATCAATGAGAACACTGAGAAGGAATGCGCAGATTTGCTTGTGCTCCGTGCCGCTGACACGAGAGAGAGAGCTGAGACCTTTGTGAAAGATCCGGATGCAGTGGTTTGGCGGCAACCGACGAACCCGAGCGTCAAGTTCTGCTTCTCCGACTATCTCCTTCACCCAGCCAATCAAATGCTTCATCACGCCCTGGAGAAGCTGATGGAGAATATTGGGGGTGATAGAGCGAAAGACATCAATGTATGGCAGGTCCTCCCAGAACGGGTGCTGCACTGGCTTGATATTCTCTTCGCCACAGCGCTTCCCCCACTCGGGAGTTCCCACGCATCCGACAGCATCAAGAGCGCGTTCGAAGTCACGGTAGGCATAGGCACACGGATAGTCACCCAGTTCATCTGCAGGAGCCTGACAGACTGGCGAGTCCCCGTAATATGTGCAGGTGACAAGTACCTGTTCGGGATAATCACCGACGTATGCGGCAAAGATGGGGTGGCATCGGCGTGCAATTCCATCACCGCTACGCATCACTAGACCGTCAATACCAGCGTCTTTCATCCCATCCAGAATTCGCTTGAGACAGGCATGGAAAAGATTGGCGAGGGCACGACGACGACCGGTCTTATTCTTGATATGGTCAAGTTTGGTAGTGGGGAGATAGGCGAGAAGGACCTGGCCATGGCGCGAGGGTTTGCGTCGAACGTCCTTTGGGAGGTTTCCGATGGTGAGATACACGGGATAAGCGGTCTTGTTTCGGAACAGAGTGACCTGTGTCTTGTCAGAGGACAGAATCACCGGGATGATTGTAGCTCCGGGCGTGTTCTTCTCGACGGCGGTCTATCGAAGATATTAGAAAAGCAGGACTAGGTCAGACATGTAATTGACTCTTACCTGAGTATCCCACCACCAACGTCCGGTGAGGAAGTCGTGATAGAGTCGAACCGTTTGATCAGCATCGGAGTAATGACGTTCGGGCGTGAAACAGAGATATTGGGAGTGCGTGGGATCACCATAGAGGGCGCGAATACATTGTATTATGTCGCGTCGATAGAGGTCAAATGATTCACCAGCGACAACTACCTCTTCACGGAAGAACTGAGGTCGGCGATTGGGAAGCTGCTTATCGATGATATCATTAAGGTGTGCCGCTGTCTTGAACGTCGTTCCCAGTCGGTCCGTAACCTGATACAGACATGAAATGAAAAAATATAACTGGAAGTTAGATAACTCACACCCCCAATGCCCAACAGTCTCGTGAATGACGAGGCACTCGGACCGTCGAGTTTGGCCCATTGGGCAATTTCCCACTCTAATTTCGAGGTGAATGGTGCATACGCCTCGGGGCGCTCTCCATCCTTATGCCGCAGAGCGTGCTCATAGGCCTCGAAGCCGGAGACTTTGGCATTCATATCGGCAAGGATCTCTCCGGCTCGGCCCCCAAAATGTGTAATATGCACTTCAGCGCGTCGTGCTTTGTCGGCAAGATTGCGTCGAGGTGTCGGTGGTAGCTTATCCCCATTATGCGCCTCGGTGGCCTTGTCCTGTGCGTTATCAACGTCCATTGCGTCATTGACCTCCAATATGTCATCTTCATCTTCAATGTCCTCTACCGTAGTACGCCGTGGTTCCCATGATGGCTGAGGGACAGCGTCATCCTCGTCATCACTCTCATCGACGTCCCGGTTCTCCTCGCTCTCAGAATCAGAGGGTGCCTCGTTGTCAGGCCCAATGTCAGGAAAGCCGGGAAAATCTGCAGGTACGTAGTCATCTGCCTCACCAAAGACATCGCCGTCAAAGGTATTGGGCAGCTCGCCGTCCTCTCGCTCAGGCCCGACGATTGGCGCGGGCCCCGCAGCGGCAGTGCTAGAGGGTGCCTTAGGTGAACCTGCACGTTTAGGAGGGTTTCGGCGGGGAAGAGACAGGCTAGGGCGAATAGAGCGCTCGTAGTCCTCTCTTGCTTGGACACAGGAGGAGGTCCGAGTCTTTGCGAAGTGCTGTAGTAGATCCGTACGACGATTCCAGTGGCGAGTACAGCCACTGCAGTAGAAGTAGTCCATGATCGATAAGGCGGGCGGCAATACGGGTAGGATGAAATGTTGAGAGCAAGCGATGTCGTGGCACAGGCACGAAATGGAGAGCGGAACTCGAAAGATATTCTAATTAGTCTTGAATAATATAACTTTTGTGGTACCTGAATAAGTGGGCATTGAGGGTGAACGTATATTTAAAGCATCGAAGGTCTCACCATAAATTATCCAATTTACTCCCACTCTCGTTTACCAGCAATGTCTCAACCTCGAGTGACACGTAGAAGTGCGCGGTCCGCATTGAACAACGCCTCTGAAGTTTCCTCAGTGCCGGCCGCTGTTCCTACTCGTACCCGTACACGCATTTTGGTCTGCTGCAACGCGAAACACACTAACGGAATATTAGCTTCTACTCCAAAGGCCAAGGAGAAGGCTAGTACCACTGCATGGGCACCCTTTGTTGCGGGTTCAAGGAAGGTTGCCTCGGCCATGAAAAGCGTCAAAGACGCATCGAAGTCCGCACTAGTCGGTCACAAGCGCAAGGGCTCGACTCAGTCCAGTATCCGGTCTAAGAAAAGTGGTGAGAATTCGCTTTATATGTCAGTATCTCTTCACTTACATTCTGTGCAGTGTCTATCGCTGAGCCGTCTGCCATCGATCAAGGACCCGCTCAGAAAAAGGCTAAAACTGATAGTAAGTAGCCACTCTTTGATATTTGGACAACACTTACTCTCGTTGAATAGGCCGTCTATTCTCTGCGCCTACTATGGACGCTCCTGAGGTTCCGAGTCGCACTCCTGCAGACAAGCCATCAGGTCAGATTTATCAGCTATCACACATCAGATGCTTACCATTGGCCAGCGTTCGAGGAGGGTGTCATGAGAAAGATTGGTGACTTCCGTATACGCCAAGCGCGCGCCGCTGAGGAAGTAGAGGAGTTTGAGGCCAGCGAATCAGAGCACGGCGATGTAGACGGAGATGAGCAAGAGATGGAAGACGACCATGATGGGAATGGTGACGGCGCCATGGAAAACTTCAACGACGAGGTACATGATGTCTCTCCGTTGATGCAAGCACTGTGCTGACCGTATCGGTAAAGGTGGCAGAAGTACAGCCGAGGCCAGACTAAGGTAGTCTCCGTCCCTGGGCCTGGCGATGACAGCGAAGGTGGCGGCAGTGATCCCGAAAGCCCCGATCCAGACTTTGTCATACACTTGTCGTCATGCGTTGCCAAGCTGGCGCGTCCGGCTTGCAGGGTCTTCCGGCCGTCCAGCTGCACGTATCATCCCGTAATTTACGGGCTGTCAACCTTGCCTTTGCACTTCTCTCTTCCTGGGCATGTCACCGGCAATACTCAGAGCGGTGGGGCCAAATTTTACACCTTTGCAATGGCACATCGAGATTCGACGCCTCCAACATGAATAAAAGTCATTGAATATGTTGTTGAGAACTCGCTATTCTGTTTCCCAGCCACTCTTTATCTGACGACCTGAACGACTGTTATGCCACCTTACTTTAATCACCATCCTCGTCGCGACTTTGATGCATACTCGCATCGGCGCACCCAGTATCGGCGCCCACCTCCATTCCAGCCTCGCCTTGACCCTCGGTATGATCGCGACAACTGGGATTGGTTGTTCCGAGACGATGCCTTTGAGTTCGACCTTCCTCCTCACCAGCAGTACGACGCACCTCCTCGCCGCCGCGATTCAATCCCCACGCGATCTTATTCCGCTCGCCCATACCCAAGGCGGGCCCAGACTCCTTCACCTCCTGATCCCGACCACGTTCTCCCTCTTGAGACGGTCTTGCTGGCAGAAAATCAGTGCCGGCAAGCAACTGTCGACAATGTTTTCCTCTCTTGGAACATTGCTTTGAATGGGTATGCAGTCGTTGAACGGTATGTTTCTTTCTCTCTGACATGGTCCGCCTTATACTGAAGAAAGCACCACAGTCCCACTCGTCCCCATGGCCTGCTCCTGAGACAGCTCGGATTCGAGTCTCTCAAGGACTGGCTGATTGAGAACCCCCTCCTTTGCCCCCACATCCTGTTTTATCCGAACAAACCTGCTAAATGCCGCCTCCACGCTAAAACCAACAGGAATCTGGGTTCGCATGGGCACAAGAACGTCCTCCAGGCCGACCATGACGGTGGAAGTTGTCGCTTCTGGAGTAAGTCGTCAATTTTACTGTACATTCGCAGCCTCTAATTTTATCTTAGTTGCAGTACAAAGCTCTCGACGCGTTGACCCCATCCTCAACCGGTCAGCCGGACCCTCAACCGCCTCAGACAGGTCTCGACGCACACCAGTCATAGACATTTCCGACGATGACTCTGAGGTTGAGATTGTCGAAGTGAGCTCGGGTTCCTCTTCGACTGCCAGCTCTGTACCAGCCAAGTGTCAAGCTGCTCGCTTTCTGGCCGCCTTCCAAGTCAGCCACGAGGTGCAGCCTTGTCTTGCTGCACCGGCGGGACCTGTGCATGTCTCGAGCTCGCAGCGTTTTTTGACTGCCGTGCAAGTCAGAGTGAGGATGGTACAAAGCGGTCAGTTTGCTGTCTTCTTACAATTCGATTCACATCTTCTGAGACCTTGCTAGACAAACAATGGATCAAGGTTCTTAGATCCCAGCTCAACACAGGACTGTTCGAAGGTAAATATATTGCGCTCTATCGATTTTTCTTCTTGCTGATGTTCAACAGTTGAACCTCACCGTCATCCCCTTAGCCCAGCCTACTGCGGCGAGCGATTCATTGTGGACGAAATGGACAAGTTCACGGGGTCCGCGATATCTCACCAGTCCTTCGCCTCTGGACGCCCACTGGCGAACGCCATTTGCTGGATGTTGGGGTGGGGTGTCAGTCACGACACATGGCTTGAGATGCTTGGCGACTCCCACCGCTGTCCCACCTGCTACAGTAACTATTCAGTGGATGGCTTCTTAGGCCACGTCGTTGAAGGATGCTGTGGCCACAAGCGCGAGAAACCCACACTTGGTAGGTGCGATGCTTTCGGGTGGTGCGCCGCGCTAACTATGATCCTCCAGTTTCAAAGCCTTCCCACCAAGCGCGCATTGTCATACGGGATTTCTCCGGGGACATGAATTTGTCCGCAATGTCACTGTACCCGGATGAATCCATCGAAGATCTGGCGGCCGTCGCTTGGGTGATGTGGAACTCACCTGCCGGTGTCTCAGACAATGTCTGGGCCATGTTGTCCACAGGGTATGTTCGGTGCCCCAGTTGTTCTTTGATTAGGACGCCTCTCGCCCACAACAAACATTTGCTCGAGAAGTTGAGGGTGTGTGGCGATCCCTCGGTTACTGGGTTAGTATCTCCATTGCCTTTGTTGACTGCGGCAACTCACTTGCACACAGTGCACACCGTCCTGGCAAGGGCAAGAACCCTGCCCCAACCTTCAAATTTTAGATTGCTAGTTTATCACACCCTCGCTCACTTGCTTACTTGCTTTCACTCCCTTTCGAGAATCGAATTGTGCTTTACCTCAATAAATACAGAACAGTAACGCGTACAAACCTGATTATTAGCTTAAGAATGAAACTATTTTAATGTGAAGATCCTTCGAACACGTTTAAGTACAACTTTGCTACCGGTGTGGCAAAGCACCCGTAGTCTGTCAATCGTCGTGAATGATATCAAAACATTGTGGGTAAATATATCTAAAGGACTTTTCGGGATTTTGCCAGGTCGATGAGCAGCTCGTGAGCGACGCGCCCATTCTCGTCCTTGTATCTCGCTACAACTGCAGTACCCGGAGAGGCACGCTGCCATGTAGTTCCCGCAGAGGCGCGCTGCCACGTAGTTGGCATCGAGAAGCGCCATCTTGGACGAATCGGTGAGGCCGCTTACGCCAAGCATCTTGATGTATGCCCATGAGATAAGGTGGATATGTAGAGCGGCTGCCGAAGGGAGCTCTGCGGAGACCACCTCGATGAATTGCGGGCTGGACTTGGTACGAACGTTGTGCGATGGAAGGAAGGGCGCAAGACGTTCAACGACACAGATGAATCTGCAAGAAACTTAGTAACAATACTAATGAAGGTAAAGGGTTTCTTACGGAAACTGTGCTACAGCGCCGGCGCTGCGCATCGTGGATGGCACAATAGTCAATCAATAGTCAATTGTCCACAGAGTGTTCGATTCGACGTAGAACTCGCGGGACTGTTTCACGGTAAGCTCAATTTGGCCGTCACTTTGCTACTCAAATACTCCAAGCCTTGCGGCGAGCAGTCTTGCGCTCATAGGTGTCGGATTCCGAGTCGCATGTGGCCGCCTCTCATTTCACTATGTCCGTGTCACTGTCAGTCTAAGAGCTCTATCTCACAAACAAAAACAGATACGCACGCACTATTGTCCGAGCCAATATGGCGCGCCCGGACCGCATCAAGCAGGGCAAAACGCGACTCTACGAGTGGTAGATAAGCGCCTCGGCGCCATCAAGCAGCGAGCAGCTGCCGTGGGCAACGACGACCTTGAGACCAGTACAGAGAGGCAAGGACACCCAGCCAAACGAGGGTCCACGTGTTCTGGACCAGTCTGCGTCCGGTCAGGGTTGAGGCGGCCTGGAGGCGGCGCACGGACATTCTGAGTGAGTGGGTCTGGACCCCCGACCCTGGCAAGTCCGTGACTCGTTGCCTGGCGGCGCTCTCGCTGTTTTGTTGACTGCCACCACTATTTGCACACGTGAAGACGCGTTTGACGCGTCTTGTTGATTAGCATAGGGTATAAATAGGTGAGTGATTGCCCGTCACCCCCCCAGACCGCAGTGCAGCCACTGACAGCAGACGTTGGCAGGGCAAGGCCTACTGACCCGCTCGGTTCCAAGGGAAAGCCATACGGCTAGTACCATAGCAGCTCGCTGCCGCCTCCGTGCACTCTTATCCCCACCCCCGCCATGGTTCTCACCCGCCTTGCCTACAACCTCGCCTCCCTTTTCTTCCGAGTCCCTAGGTCCGTCGCACTCTTGACCAGACACCCTAGTTCTGAGCAGCATTGCAGCGCTTCTCAGCAGGCTGAGGCCGCCAACCCAGACACCGTCCGCCTCAACATAGACTTTGAGGACGTCCTTCGTATCCGCCATCAAGACAATAACAAGGAGGCTCGAAATCGTGATCCGGACGTCGTTGCTTTCTTGGACTTTTTGAAGAATGAAGATAACGCGCCCGCACCCTCTGACTCCACCGCACCCACCCAGTCTACATCTGCCACCTCGTCCACTTCTGCGTCCGCCTCTGCTGCCGCGCCTGTTGCGCCAGCCCCCACTCACATCGACGTGCCCCCCACAAATCCAAAACGCTCTGTGCCGCATCGACCGAGTAAACGCAAGCAGACGCCCCACAAAGGGCCCCCACCCCTCAAAAAGCTAAAGCGGACAGGTAGCGCCATCCCAGTTTTGCCCCCCGTAGAATATGATCTGTAGGTTTTCTTCCTTTCATAATCACTTCCTCAAGTAATCTTACTTACACAGTGATCCTCCCGGACACAGTACTTTCTCCCGCAAGCGAGCTGCACCTTCTCACAAAACACCGATAACTGGAAAACCTCCCCGCTCCCTTCGCCGGAAACTTAAGTACAAACAGTCCATGAATGTTGACGATGCACAGGAGTACCGAGCCGAAACCTTACTCAATGTTGAGGAGCTCCCCATCTCAACCACAGCTTGGATGGGAACGCGATTTGGTGCTCAAGCGGCTGCAACTCTACGACGCGCGCACGGTTCATTGAACACCATCTGGGAGCACTTAAAGGGCATCGTCATGGTTCCTTACGAAGGGTAGGCCTTCTATTCTAACGAATACAAGCTCGTTTTAACGTGTTTTATCCAGCAAAGCAACACGCTTCCTCGATACGTCAGGCCGTCTGATCATCTTTTGCTCCAAAGTCACGGACGAAATCAAGAGACTGATGCCTAAATTCATCGAGGAGGCTCAAGCCTTCGTCGACATCTGCATCCCGGTAACCGAAGCCCTCATGGAAGGAAACCAACGCGGTCATCATTGGTTTTGCGTGGCGGGTGTTGATCGAAATAATCGCGAGGTATCTGGTGCAACTCTCTGACTTTGAAGGAGACTTACTTCCCTTCTAGAAGCCAACCCCTTCCTTGTGGGATTCAATCAACTCAGACAAGCTCAAAGCCGCCTTCGCTCCCGGAACTGCCTTCGCCGCCATCAAGTACGCCCACATCTTTGTCTACCCTACAATGGCGCTAAACTTCCCTGCAGCGGCATCGCGCAGAGCCTCCTCAAAAGCATGTTTCCCGGCGTGGCCGCTCGATATGACGCCTGTGCTGAATACATGATGGCTACGTACAAGCTTGCCCCCAAGTACGGTTCCTTCTGGAACTGGTGTCTTAACCACGCCCGCCCAGGAGTCGATCGCGTCTATTGCGAACCCCACGTCAATTTCAAGAATATAGCTCTGGGGGTGTGTATAGTTTTCGTCTACGGTTAGCTTCCTAAATCATCTGTCTCAAGTCTCCTCTAACACATTCCTAGGCGTCTTCAACCACTACGAAAAGGCCTGGCTCGTCATCTGGGAAGCCAACGTGTGTATCGAGCTACCTCCCGGCACATTCATTTTGTATTCCTCCTCGCTCTTTTACCACTTCAACGTGGATCTGAAAGGTGAGATCGCTGTACCCCATCGTGACCTCCTGCTGATATAGTACATAGACATTGAAGTTGTCGTCACGAATGGGGCAAAGCCCACCCAGGGGAACTCAAAGCCACTGAACCGCACCCCACTAGAGCGTCCATCGGGTATCACAGAAGAAGACTGGGCTGCAGGAAACAACCGTGGCTCGGTCGTCTGGTTTAATCAGGCATCCATGTTTCAAACGTCGGAAACAGGGTATTCTACGCTTAAGAAGGCTCGTGATGCAGGACATACTGGAAACGCAGAGTGGGCCCAATTTCTTAATGTTGAAAGTGGTGTATTTCCCTCTACCTCGTCTTAAACTAATTGCACAAATACAAACATCTTGACTCTATAGAAAGAAATCGGAAACAACCATAGCCTTCGTCGTACCAGAACCTTTCTTCAAGCTTCCCACACCACTGGAACACGCCTCAAATAGGTCCCAGGCCTTGTTCATAGCTTCCCTCGCCTTTTGAACTGCCACAATATTGGCCGGAGATGGGGTCTGAATGTTGCGCGTCCGAGCAGACTCCCACTTCGTCAAAAGCTGCCGGTATTTCTCCTCCAATTTACGCATTTTGTCATTGTGAGCCTGTATTTTCTCATCTTCAGCGTGCAGGCGGTTTCCACGTTGGACATCTGGTGGGAAGGTCAAATTCAGAGTGATGGACAGCGAATCAACATACTCTGACGCTTCAAGGACCGCCCTATGTTCTCGTGCAAGTGTCCGCTGGCGTACGATGGCCGAATTCCATAGTCTTCGGTAATCTAGAGGCGCAAACGGTTCAAGTTCATAACAATAAGGTTGGGAATGAGATCTTACCTGTCTGGCTTCTGACTGAATGAGGTCGTAATATTCTCCAGACTCGACACCGCCCAGCAGAGAGCAGTACCTTCCTTCTTGATTTGCGTCCGAGTGAGAGTTCTCAATCATGTTGTCATGACTATCGCCAGATCGCCAAATGTCCAGCGGTATCAGACTTTTCTCCCAACATATACCTTGTAGTACAAACCCACTTTGCTCCTTGTTAACGACCCAGTCTTTCATTTCTTCAGCGCGTGTGAGACACAAAGAAAAACGGACTCACTTCTCCCTGCCAGTCCTCCAGCCTCACGAATGTACTAGAGACCTTCACGAGTCCTGACTCGAGTTGACTCGGACTCGTGGTCGTGAGTACTCGTGGGCCAAAACGGTGCCCGCGACTCGCATCAGGACTCGCACTGGCAAAGACTCAAGTCCCGCGAGTCGAGTACTCGCGGGTCTAATGAGTACTCGCCAAGATCTGAGTCGTCATGAGTACTCACAAGTACTTGCATGAGTACTCGCGCAGTACTCGTGGTAATCATTGTCATGCATGACGAATCCCCCCGAGCAATTGCGCAGGGGGCCTCAGCCGGGCATGATTAGATGGTAAAAAAGATGGGAAAGTTGCATGGGTGCCGATGGGAGCGGGAAGCAGGCCAGCGGGGTGGTGAGAGTGGTGAGGTAGTGGGCGGGTGGCTGGTGGCGGATAGGATGGAAGGCGGGGCCGCAATGTATATTGCCATAAATTGAATCAATGGAGACAGCACCATTTGACGCTGTCAAAATGAGTGAGAAGAAAGGACATACCTGGACGGATAGGGGCAACGCTCTCAAAATAGCCGGTGTGGTGGGAAGTGGTGTGAGTGGCTGATGGGCAATGGAGGCTGCATATTGGTATCTAAGATATGATTATTAGTAGAGACGGCGTCGTTTGACGCAGTTGAAATGAATACAACACACCTAGAGGCGCAGCGTCACCAGCAGACACGCCGTGCCCCATTGTTCCGCTCTTGACGGGTGCTGCTGCCGTCGTTGGCATCCGCGTCGTCGACGTCGTCCACTTCAGCAATGACCAACGTCTTTGTTTGTCGTGTGCTGCCCTTTTGTGGGGACTTTTGCGGTGTTGTCATTCCGTTGCTAGGGCTGTGACGCCCTAGCAACGGGCTGTGAATGCTGTCCAGGCCATCTTGAATGGCATACCGAGTGTCGTCCGAGTCCAGCTGACAGTTTGTCAGGCTGGCGGGGTTGACGAGACGTCAAGCCCCATGGTGGTTGCGGTGAAAGGAGTGTCGATCACGATCACTCGGGACAATATCTCAATCCCGAGTGATCGTGATCCGGTGATTCAGTGTGCGTGATTGGTTACACGCACTCAACCCACATTCCAAGGTCAGACATTGACCATTGGAATGCTCGCAAACATGCGAGTCTGGGCGAGTACTCGTGACGAGTACTCACTAGACTGCAACCGTGCCCGTGACTCGTGTAGGACTCGGGTCGGCAAGATCCGCGGATCCTTGGAGATCGAGTCCCGCGAGTCCCCGAAGCGAGTCGAGTCACGGGTACTCACGAGACCCCTCAGACTCGTGAAGGTCTCTAGAATGTACTCAAGCGTTCCGTCCCATCCTGCGCAATAGAGACCAGACAAAGAGCGCATAGCGGTCTTCACGTCTTCTGTAAAGCCGCTTTCCCAAATATTTTGCTTCCAGTGCACAACACAGATTCTGTAGATTCGGTGAAGGTGTTCGTACGGCGTGAGAGAGGATACAAGGCGATCCGGCTCATGAAGGTCGTATTTGTCACGGTAGGCAGTGCCTTGCGCTTTACGGTGCAAGTACTGGCCAAATCCTTGAACAGTCGTCAGTCAAAGTCACCATTCCAACAGAGATTGCACCTTTTCCTTGTCCACCCCCTTGATCACCCACCATCTGTAGACAACAGCCCGAAGGATAGTCGTCTAGAGACTCTGCATCAAGGTGACGCCATCAAAGTGCCTTCCCTGTATCCTCCTCGACAAGTACATCCATCTCAACAAACATGTGCTCATGCGCCTCAGCTGTTTCACGATTGATGTACATTCGCGTGTAGACATTGTCTTGAAACAGCGTCAGGGCGCAGGTAAGGACCAAGAAGTGAATCAACTTACTGAGATTTACTCGGCGGTCCTTTGACCCAACGACGAACTCCTTGTACCCCACGATTCGCTTGTGTGATACATCGCATTGCAGGTAGCTGGCACCGAGAAGTCTGACGCTGTTAGCCTTGTGCATACAGATGATGATTCGGAGGCGATCCCCATTCTCATCGACTTCGTCGATGATCTTGCGGATATAGCGGGCTTCTACGGGATAGTATTTGTTCTGGATGCGATAGTGATTGAGGAGGCCGTTCCAGCCAGTACCATGTGGGTAGGCATAGCCCTTGCCCTGTCCAATGTACATCCCTAGCCTGGCACGATTCCCAAGGGCAGGGTGCAGATCTGACAATGCTGGCCTCAACTTCCGAGGGAACGCCTTCCGGAGGAACGCCTTTGTTATAGGGTGACGAAGAAATCGGCGAGGCGTTAGATTCGCAAGATCTTCTCCGATATGAGAAAAGATATCAAAGAGGAGAGACCTCACGCGAGGTGGCGTCTTGTTGGGAAGGGGTACAGGATGATTGTGCGTCCCAACTAGCTGAATGAAGACGTATGGGCACTGGTGGCAAAATTCCTCCTTGGGCTCATAGACACGGAACCGAACTGGGCATTCGTGTCGAACCAGAAGAGGCTGCTGTAAGACACCGTTATCGTCACGATGATCAAAAGCTAGGGACATCTCAGTCTTGTTGAATGAGAGAAGAATCTATACTCACGACAGTTCAAGCGTTTTGAAGAAGTGTTCACAATTGTAGTACATCTCGCCAGAGGGCCGTATCCTTCTTGTGCCGCGGCCTCCTCCATTTCGTCGACGATCTCTGTATCCTCAAAATAGATCGCTTCCAAGTATTCTAGATCAAAGCGGGACTCATCAATGTAGGAGAGGAGGTGTAGACGGCTATCCACAGGGTGATAGAATTCGCAACTAAGACTGTGTAAGCATGCCGATCTTCCATGAATTCCAGAGGGACTCACCAAAAGAAAGGTTTCCCTTCGGAATCATACTCCAAAAGGATGTTGCCACGACAGCGAGGAATTTTGTCATGATAGCCTCTTCGAAGTGTTTCGTTGTGATGGTCGATGGCAAGCTGAGCTTCAGTTCGAGGAGGAAGTTGTTGAACCTCTGCTTGCTTTGCCTGACAGCCTTGGCGTCGAATAGCAGTCAAGAGACCAGCAGTCTGTCTGAAAACCTCCGCTCTTGGCTGCTGGCTATGCCTCTGCATCTCCCTATCCTCATTGAGGCGGCGTGTCACATCCTCTCGAGTGGCGGAAGTATGAGAGAATCTTTCCGAGGACGTATCCGCAAACGGACAGGCTTTGATTCCCTGGCCTGGTAGTGATTTAGCATGTGGCTGGCCAAGCGAGGAAATGTACTGACACGCAGAATGGCTCTCATAGCAAGGGACGGATTCCTCATAAACGTTGTTCAGACAAGGATGATTTACATCGACGTCCAGCTTCGTCTGGCCCATAGGAGCCCCCGCCGAGTACGCGAAATCCTCCAGCGGGTTTGACCAGTTGTCAGGATCTCTGCGAATAAGATAGCCGACGGGAGTGTTGTTGGTCTCTGGGTATTCAATGTAGGCATTGGGGTTTTCGTAGGTCAGTAACTTGGATAGAAAGCGCCTAGCATCGAGTTGCACATCTGTTTCAACGGCAGAAGGCAGGGGAGGCTCGGTATTCAAGAGAGCATCGGAAAGTGACGTTGTGATGTCAATACTGACTTCGACACGCTGGGAAACAGAGGGTTGAGGAATGGGGGAAGCAGTTCTCGTCAGAGGAATGGTAAGGCCCAGGGAGAGAACTAATTGCTCCAAGTCCAAGTAGAGAGGCGTCGGCGCGTAAAGTGTTGGATGATGCCGCGCATAGCGCGTCAACGTCTGGATCAAAGGGATGATGTCGCGGGATTCAGGCGGAGGGGACTCTGGGTTGAGCAACGAGGAGAGGCGCATCGGATTGAGCTGCCTACAGACACAAAGAAAGCAGCCAGAAGGGCGCAAGATGGTGGAGACGTCAAGTACAGTAAAACAATCATACCAAAGCCTCTCCCAAGCCTCTCTTCGATTCCTCCCCAGCTACTCGTGATCCTGTCCAACTCTTGCATCGATTGAAGCCGCCAAGCTTGAAGATCTGCTAGTTCTAGTCAATACGGTCGAATGGGTGTGACAGCAATTTACCAGTTCCAAGCAAATGCACCGAGATGGCCTTGCTAGCGCGTTCAAGATGGGTTTCGCCCGAGCTACACGCTATGAAAGTTGCTTCTTCTGCCATCTTCCAGCCAATGAGCGTGCAACCCTCTGAGATATCACACCCAAGAAACCGGAAGCGAGAGATGGCCTGTCATGATGTGGCCTCACCGCAACTCAAGGCCCTCCACTTTGGTCACACTCTGGCGTCCTGATGCTACGGCTACATAAACCAGCGCCACACCGGAAGATGCCGAGAGATATATCAAGGGGTTGAGAGTTCGATCCCTTATGGCGACAGAACCGGGATCCTGAAGTCCCGCCCTTGTCGGGCTTCCCGCCCTCCCGGATACACTTTGGAGCGAACGCACATGGTGTAAGACACCCCGGGAATATACTTAGGCCGCGTGAGTCAGGCGGGAGTCGGTACCCGACCAAACCCGCCTTCCCGACCAATGGGCGGTCATCGATCTGTCGGGCGGTCATCGGGATGTCGGGATCTCCGTCATCCGCAGCGTCGGACCACTCCCGACGCATCGGGAGTATGTGGTAGAAGCTTCGAGAAGAGGAACGACGAGCAAGCATGGGATTAGTATAAATACAGAGACAGCGTTGTACTAGCTACTCAGACTTCGTCCTTAACCAGTTTTCCCCATACAACCCCGTTGGGCACTCTGAGCTCTCCGTGGTAGGACTCACCCACATGTCTCCCTTCGATACCTCCGCCAACGTCGTTGACTCCGACGAGAGAAGGCTCCCCGACGCCACACCTGGGACTAGGTCCGGCGGCGAGCCTCGTGCCTTGGGATTAGGTTCCTACGGTATCACAGTCTCTGGCGAGATGGATGTGCGACCATCGAGGGCCCCTATGACTGGTACAGTACGACCAGTCAAGCACAATACGAGGATGTACGTGGTACGCTCGCAGGAAAGCTATGGGTTGACTACAGGGGTAGTCTCTCATGAGCGGGTCCTTGTCACGGCGGGGTCAGGTCGTAACATGGCCACCTTGAAATCTCGTCGGAGCCTCCTTTGACGTGAAGTGGGCGTCCAGATGTCAGAGTTCGGGATGAAGAAGGATTCGGCCGTACGACGCGCCGATGAACTTTTTCGAGGCCGGTTCACGTGGAGCGGCTTTCGGTTGTTGCTTACCGGTCAAGATCTATCGGCAAATGTTGATTCCTGAGGGGCTCGGATGCATCATTTTCGCCTTCGCTGTCATCACCAGGCCCAGGGGCGAAGACTACCATACTCAGCCCTCAGTACAGCCACGCTCACGGAAGCCTTCGGCGGGTCACATGAATGGTATGTCATGTTCGGATTTTTCTTCTCACGGCTCATTCCTTCCCAGTCGACCACGACGACCTACTTGATTTCGGTGACTACCGTTTGAATGCTGCCGCTAGTCGCAGCAGCATCAGTATTGGCGTCCGCGACGACGAGGACGAGGACGAAGATGATGCCGATATGGGAACCGGCTTAGAATTCCGTCAGGACGACGACGTCGACGACGACAGTGAAGCACTTGACCTCATCAGCAGTTTCGTTCAGGAGGGCCATAAGCTCAACCTCAAGGACTGGACTGGTCATTCGTTCAGGAGATGGTTAAGGTGCGTGTCTTTTTCTATCTGTTCATGGTTTCACTCATTTTTTACAGGCCTACATTCAAGAGGCTGCGGATCGTGAGCTCGCCTTGGCACTCCAGCGCGAGCTCGAACCAGTCCCAAAGCAACGGCCTGCTCGGAAAAATCCCGCTAGCACAGGACGGTTGACCGCAGTCCATGCCGAGGTATGTCTTCTTTCCTAGTTCTCTGATTATCTGGGCTTATCTTCTATAGAAATCTTCCTTTGCTGCGAATCCCTCGCCTCCGGCAGGTGCTACTCTCCAGGATGACGACGACGAACTTGAGGATGACGACGACGAACAAGACGGCCTGGACGACGGCTCACCACCTTCCACGTCGACTAGGAAATGGCACCCTTCCACCAATATCGTCACGACCATGAATCGCCAGAAGTATTTTATCAACAAGCGAGATCAGACGGCCGAGATGTCGTCCATCATGCGCGGCACCATCCACGGATCGAGCAAGGACGTCTTCCTCAGCCAGGACAAGGGTTTCAATGCGTTCGACAGTGCCGCGCTTGCACGCCTATGTATTGATCATGCTGTCATCGTCGCTAATCAGAAAGGTCATCCACTCATAGCAGAACGTCTCACGTCTGGAGATCGGCGCACGTACATCGAACCGATGGCCAACTATGTACGTGCTCTGTCTTCTGCATCAACCAACTAACACTCATGTTTTCGCAGTACTTACAACGCATCAATCTCGCTCGGACCAAGGTCAAGACTGTTGCCGACGCCATCGTTCCGACTATCTTCGACCTCTCCATGAACGCTGTCAGTCGCGGACGTGCCAACACGCTCCTTAGGGGCATGGCATACTCGTATGGTGTTGATGCGGCAGTATGTCCTTCTCTCTGTCCCGATTATTTTCTTGACACTATGACTGCAGGGCGAACCGGACCATGGAAAGCCTGTCGGTGCTGCCATCATCCAAATGATCCTCACGAAGACGTTTGCCGGTGCCGGCTCAAAGTCACTCCTCGCCAAGTACACCCCGGAGCTCACGTCCTCGCTAATGGATGTACCTCTGGAGAAGGAAGTGCCACCGGTCATGGTTGCACTCTCAGCTACCGGGGTATGTCTTTCCTGCTTGTTTCATGTATGTCACTGATGACTTGCAGGCCCACGCAATCCTATCTGAGATTGCCGCCAACAAGAAGGAAGAGTTCTCGGGAAGCAATCTCGAGAACGTCTTCCGTCACTACATGGTCGTTCTCCACGGGCTTCGCGAGCGCCGCCCTGTACATTATCACACGTTGATGCACGGCCTCTATCTCAATGCCACGTACGTCTTCGTCTCTGCACATGCACTGCATGCTTACCCTTTCTCAGTGCCGCGATTCCGCTTGCTTCTCACGGCCTCGACACGGCCGCCATTCTCTCCGCCGTCGATTGGGATGCCATCGCAGAGTAGGCTGTATGCTGTCCCGTATTTACTCCACGGACTTCGTCTCGATCCTCTATTTATCAGCCCCTGCACCCGTTAGTCCTATGTTACCGCGTATGTAGCATGTATACCCGCGACGGCTTCGTGTACGCTGCTCACACTCGTTTGAAATCATACTCTCTTTTGCTAGAATCTGTTGTATGAATTCCAGTACTGCTAGCTAAGCTCTCGATTGCACCGTGTAATATAAACTGTCAATAGTCACAATTTTGGGCGAAGTTCTCGCGTAAATGCTGGCTAATCGATGCGATTCTCCGAGGGGACCGCTTAACGGTTCGATAATGTGAAAACAAGTCGTTAAGTGAGATATCTTCTATAAACAGTGATGCTATCCAACTTCCGGGGTAACATCGAGGTAGCATCAGGCTATTATCAAAGGACCGCTTTCCTGATGAATGACATCCTCAAATGCTCGACGCTATACCTGGACACCTCAATGTCGCGCTCATAAGATTCGCATATCAGTCAGCTGCGACAGCCAAATCCTCCGCGTCCCCATCCTCTCCGACGCGGATCATTGTCCCAGGAGTGCAAACTTGGCGCCAGCTTGTACGCGATCGCTGGCATTCTGCTACGGGTATGGGGTCGTGTTGTGAATGTCGGATAATCTACGAAGGTCAGTGGAGTATCCGAAGGTCGAGGGTTCGATCGCGGTTCGAAGCGAAGGTCGGTAGTGTAGTGTGTTGAGAACGTATGACTAGTTTAGTTCGAAGTCACACGAAATGAGTATGAAATGAGAATGAAATGAAATTGAGACGGAGTAAGTAAAACAGATATATCGGTAAGTGTTTAGTTGTGGGCAGTAAAAAGGTGTCTTCTCAGAAGGGCCTGTTACTGGTTAAATACTGTACTACGAGGCAGTGTACTACTGCGCGACTACTGCGGAAAGCTGTCCGACATAGCCTTGAGGCTGTCCGAGTGAAACGCGAACTAAATACTGAGTGAGAGTGAAACGAGGAGAGCTGACGAATTTTTAAATAAGATAATTCTAGGCAGATAAGATAAGTGAGACGGAGGAGGTTACAGATCCATAACACAGCCCCCCGTGCGTAGAATTACCATTTTGAAACCTTTAGTCGACGCGTACATAGCGAGGGCGGAAGCGAGGCACGGCCTCGGCGTCGCGATCCCATCGACCGAAGACGGAGTCTGGCTCGTTCATGGAAAGAACGACTTCATCGTCTGACGCGTTGATGAGAAGGCTGTCCTCGCTCCAGCTGGCTCCGGACTCAGAGATAGTCATGAGCGACGGCATCGACGAGTGAGTAGAGATCAAATAGTCAAGATCGGACTCGTAATAGTGATCGTACTCATAGCCGTAAGCTTCGTTGAAAAGAACTGAGCCGACGCTCTCGTTCTCTCCGGCCATCGAAGAATAGTCCGATGCTTCTGCGTCGGCAAAGTGGTCGAAGTTTGGAGCGCTGAACGTCATAGGCGAAAGAGGCGGGGATTCCTCTTCTACCAGAGGCAGAGAAGAGAACGATGCCGGACTCTCGTGAAGGAAGGAAGGATGCAGATACATCTCGTCGCGTTGGTCCAGACCGACGCGAGACAAAGCAGCGAGGCATTCGGTCGAAGCGTTTGGCCAAGCGCTCAAGTCGCGGTCCGATCCCGCTACAGCAATTTGGTTGAACCCTTTCTCAAGGTCGGGCAAGGATTCATCAGAAGTGTTGGGAGCGGATGATATATTAGACGATGCGACCGGGGATGGTGAAGGTGACTCGTCGTCGGAAGACTCGTCGGACGAGCTTGAAGACCATTCCGGGCCATTGAGATATGGCGTGCGACGATAGCGACCGGAGTACAGCGTGCGCAAGGCATACACGGACACTCCACGTCGGTCTGCTTCGACAAGAATGCAGGTTGGAGTGTATTCCTCCAGGTAATCAAAGCCTGACCACTCGTGGCTTCCAATCGGTTGCCAGTGGTACATTTCGTTGCTGTCCCTCGTGAAAGTAAGGAGAAGGGACAAGGCGTTCATGAAGCGCGCCAAACAGTCGATAATGTCGCGCTCGAAAGCGATGGCGTTATGCACGGAACTCCAGGTTTGCAACTGTAATGTTGCTGATGAGTCTAGGAAGTCCTGACTTGACATCGAAGCTTACCATGTCTCCCTTCGCAATTGTTAGTCCGCACTCATTAAGGTGGTCCTCGAGTTGTTGTTCCGACATCAGCGCACCGGCAGATGAAAACTTGAAGACACTCGGAGTGATTTTGCGAACGACGCCGCCTGCGTTATTGAGGTAAGTATCAGAGTTTGGAATTTCAACGAAAGATACCGACGAAGGAACAAGTAGGCCCTTGTAGTTATGATCTTTCTTTCATAAACGATGTCCCACTCGCCGTCGTCCATGTAGCGGAATTGAGTGAGAGTCACGGCTTCCAGCGCCGGCTCAACGACTAGAGCGAGGACCTTCCCTACGTCGGGATCTTGGAGTAGAAGAAGATCTCTATACAGAGGATCCTCAGGAAAAAGTGGATAGATAGGAGGGGAGATGC
Organism: Strobilurus pachycystidiatus; assembly: GCA_019915135.1. Taxonomy (NCBI): domain Eukaryota; kingdom Fungi; phylum Basidiomycota; class Agaricomycetes; order Agaricales; family Physalacriaceae; genus Strobilurus; species Strobilurus pachycystidiatus. Next base: position 1,584,264 of record JAHLMK010000010.1, read on the forward strand.
GAGGGATGGGCATATGAAGCGAGGGAAAGCTGGAGTGGGGAGTGAATTGAGACATGCCTTTCGTCGTTATAGAATGAAGGCTTTTATACCTTTTTGTTCGCGCGTACTCGTTGCAGTGCCAGAATCGTGCCCTGCCCTATAGTCCGTCAGATCGTTTCATGCGGCCTTCCTGAGTGCGTGTTCGGTCGTAGTTAATGTGATTATTAGAGGGAAGAATGTACGCGTCCCATGAGTGATCGAGCATCTCGGTGATGCGACGCGGTAAAAGCGAAAAGAGAGCGACATCAATTGTCGTTCCTGTAGCTCCATATAGGTTTCGGAACGAGACAGGTAACGACTAGATGCAAGACAGGAATCATGAAAGCTGAGAGGACAAAATAGAATATGCCTCAGATGTACGGCTCCGGCGGCATGACTAATCCGCACTGGCGCCGCTCTCGGTTCGCGACTTGATCCAAGCTTCCATGACTGCTGGCGCGTTCTTGAGCGCTTTCGCGGTTTTCCACTGATCCTGGCTTGGATCTTGATCCTTCCAGCGCACTTTGAACATCTTGACTCTCTTGTGTTTTCCTTTTCCGCGTATCATTCGTTCCTGAACGATCTTGTCGATCTCCGTCTCCTCTACAAGGCTTTCGAGATCGGTCTTACTGAATTGCTTGGTAGGTCGGTCACCAAACTCAGGTGGTGACCTCTGATATTCCTCTAGATGTGCTATATTCAGAATTGGGTGGATGCGGCTGTTAGCGGGCATTCGCAGTTGGTAAGTGACGGGGCTGAGTTTCCGTACAATTTCATACGGCCCGTCGTACTTCAGCAGTAACTTTTCCCCTCGGCCCTTTTCTTTCTTTTTCAGCAGCTCCAGGGAGTGTGGATTTAGGACAACATAATCCCCTTCCTCATATTCTGTGAGTAATTTCCCTTTGTTATATGATTTCTCTTGAAATGCTTGACTGAGTTTTAGGGCGTCCTTGGCGCGAGTCCGAGCAGCTTCAAACTGTTCCACCATGTCTACAGCACTTTCTTCTTCATGCGACTCGTGCAATCTATCTGGTTTTCCTCCCTTCGTGACTAGATCGCCAAACGGACGCGGGATATAGTCCGGGTCACTTAGCATGGTGCTTTCAGTAACAGGCTGGTAACCATAGAGAAGGAAAGCAGGTGAGCTTCCCGTGCTTGAATGCGGAGTTGTGTTGTATGATAATGCTAACTTATCGAGCCAACAGTCCCAATCGTCTCTTTCCAGGCCCACGTAGGCTCGTAACACGATTTCGAGTCCTTGGTTGAGTACCTCAGTCTGTCCGTCCGCCTGAGGATGATGTGAGGTCGTTAACGCTCTCGTAGCGCCCATGAGCTCACAAACTTCTTTCCAGAACGCGTTACGCCATCTAGTGTCTCGGTCAGTGATAATCAGTTTCGGTATACCATACTTACAGATGATCTCTTTCACAAACACGTTCGCAGTTTCCAGGGCGTCAATTTTTATCGTACAAGGGATGAAAATCCCAAACTTAGTAAGTTTATCGACTAACACGAGCACGTTGTCATACTTACCCGATGACAATGGTAGTTCCGGAACGAAGTCCATTGATACAACCTCGAAAGGTCGCGTTGGGATAGCGATGGGTTGTAGTAAGCCTATCGGTCCGTGTCTTCTTGGTTTAGACTTCTGACAAACATCGCAGGTAGACACGTACCGCTTGAGATCGCGAGACATGCCCGGCCAGTAGTGTGTAACAGCTAGGCGATTGTAACACCGATGGTACCCAGCGTGAGCGCTCTCCATTGGTGAGTCATGTACCTTCTTCATGACTTCAAGTCTCAAACTTACTGGTACGCAGAGGCGATTGTTGCCGTTCGAATCTTCAAAGAATACAATTCCGGACTCGGCATAGAAGTACTGTGGGAATCGAGGGTTTGAATGATACTTAGGATCTTGAATAGCTTCAATAACTTCTTTGAAGTGAGCATCGTTCTGGTAAGCTGTTCTCCATCGCTCTAGCTCGTCGCCGGACATCCCTATCTGAACGTTGAACGTCCTGCAGCATACTATCCTTTCGGAACCATCTAGGCCGACCTCATTGCTAGCCAGTGAGTGAATGGAAGGTTCCGCGCTTGTTTCGTTTGCAGTAGCAAACTTAGTAGCTACAGTGAGTAGTTTCTCCTCAAACCGCTCTCCGAGCTCGTTATACATATTTCGTAGAGCGTCCTCGGACTTGCGCGTCAGATCTGCAGAAGCCACTGTGTCCGACTTTGGACCCAATTCGGGCGGTAGTCTTCGGCGCAGCCTCCAGATGGGATCAACGTTTGAGTGCACGCGTCCGGCTCGATGAACAATGTGGAGATTTGGAAAAGCAGCAAAGACAGTTCCCCATGTAAGTAATCGCCGATTGACGTTCTGGAAAGTACGACTCCAGGTCAAGGCAGCGTGGTCTGTTACTGCCAGTACTGTTCCACCCTCGATGAATGGCTGATACTTTATCAAGGCTTCCTTCAAGGCCAATGCTTCGCGTTCTGTTGGCGAATAATTGCGTTCCGCCGACTTCAAAACACGGGACCAGTAGCAGATTACGCGTTCGACGTATACCGTGGTTTCTTCGAACTCGGAGGACCATCCTTGAGCTTCCGGTACATCGTTCCACTCTTTTGAAAGGACTGGTACTAATTCGGGAATAGTTTCCTTGGCGTCGAAGGCTCTTTTCAGCCGTTCATAAACACGTGTCCCTCGTAAGTCTTTGATCTGGATAGGCTGTACTTGCTGAAGGATTCCTGCTAGGCCGTAATCGCAGGCGTCGGTATAGACTCTGAACGGAAGATCTCGTATTGCATAGGCGCGCACTGGCGCATGCGAAAGCACTTGTTTGCACAGATTGAAAGCTTCGTCGTGCAACGGTCTCCAATCCCACTCGATATCCTTCTTGAGGAGCTGGAAAAGCGGCTGCGCGATCCACGCGTAAAAGGGGACATACGCAGAGAAGTACACCATCATGCCTAGGAAGGTATGTAGCTCCTTCGAATTTCGCGGTGTTTCTAGTAACAGGATAGCTTCTACCTTTTCTCTATGCGTCGACATTCCCAGTCGTGAGACTTTCTGTCCTAATAACAGTAGTGATTGATATGCGAAATTACATTTACTTGGTGACAATGTGATACCTGACTTGATGATTGCCTTCAGAACTTGGTCTATGTGCCGAAGGTGGTCGTCAAAAGTAAGTGAGAAGACGACTATGTCGTCTATGTATACTAGTGCAAAAATCCAGAGAAACGGGGCGAGTACATTTTGCATCACTCGCTGGAATACACTCGGTCCATTTCGGTACCCGAAAGGCATTCTTGCAAAGCGCCATAGGCCTCGATGACACCGAAAAGACAACGGATCTCGAGAATTCTCATGCATGGTGAGTTGTGTAAAGCCTGAGAGTGCATCGAGCGTTGTTAGCCATTGTGCGCCGCTCAGAGCTTGAGTGATGTCGTCTTGACGAGGTAGCGGAAACTCGTCCGGCACTACCATGGTGTTCAACTTTCGATAGTCTACCACCATACGGGGCTTTCCATTTCGATATACAATGAATGTGGGAGCAGCCCAGGGGCTTGTAGAAGGCTCGATGACTCCGAGATGGATCCACGAATCCATCTGCTTGTCAATTACCTCACGATTAGCTGGTGATGCGGGGAATGGTGGCAAAGAAACCGGTTTCGCATCAGGCTTCATAGTGATTTTGACTTGAGCCTCGTAGTTGCCAAGTCTTCCGTCTAGCCCAAATGCGTCTTGATTGCGCTTCAGTACTTCAACTAACGATAAACGTTGTTCTTCGGAGAGATCCGTGGAAATCTTGACTGTCTTGATGAAATCTTCCGCCGATGTATCGTCGGGAGCCGTGTGAGCTGTCTTAGGGCCTCCCTCGATTGGTTCAGAGGAGCTAGGGTCGTCGCTTTCGGTAGCATTGCGCTGAGCCTTGGAAGTGATTTCCGTACGGCTCTGAATTAGACTCGATCGCGTTCTCGGGCCGGTACCCACGCTTTGTCCTTCTTCTACTAGGTGCTTGATGAGATTGGCGTGCTGCTGCTGTTTCTCCTTTTCTTTGACGTCACTGGATGTTCTGTCTAGCCAATTACGAGGGTTATGTGCAACAGATAGCTTCTGTCCCTGTGCTAGGACAACGACTTGATCACCGAAGTTGGAGATGTGTAGAAACGCGTTGTCTCTAGTGATGAGGGAATCAGGTGAGCCCCAGAATACTCTTTCATTTGTGTCTTGCTGAATTGTCCTTTCGACGAATAAACAGTCCGACTTTGCTGGAAAGAGAGCCTCTACCGGTACTTGTACACAAGTTTTGGGGCCTATCACTGTTCTTGTCGCGCATCGGACCGCGCCGTTGGCTAACCAGTTTCGAGCCCACTTTCTCAGCTTCTGAGCCTTACGATGGGCCTGAGGACGTGTTAGCGGCGCCTGTACGACGACTGTAGCAACCCGAACACTGAAGGATTGACCGTCTTCCATTGTGCGAGGATCTCTAAGTGAGTTTTCGACTTCGATTTCACGTCCTGTGTCAGAAAAGTTGATAAACGTTCTGGAGTCGCGTCGAATGATTGAAAGTGAGTATTGATCCGCATAATCATTACCGAGAATGAAGGCGGAGCTCATACCTTTCACGATGTAAGCGTCGACATTCATCTGGATGGGACCTTTTTCGGTTTCGAAGAAGAGATCCACGGTCGCATATTCACTGATGGCAGAGATATCGGTGACTTGAAGTAGGTTGATCATCTGCCCCTGCTTTGCTCTGGGGTGAGTCGTCAGTTCTTTCCAAGCTCTTTCTGATATAAGTGTGATATCTAGAGATGTCCACGAATATATATTCGAGTATATTCTTATTCAGGCACACGAATAATCCCCCCTCCAAGGGTCATAATCGTTATTCATGAATATACTCTTAATCTTATTTGTCAACTTAATCTTCACTGCGAATATTTCGCTTTTATTCATGAATATTCATGAATATACGAGTATAATCATCTCAATGTCACTCAAGATCACAGTTCAAGTTATTGAATGACCTATAAATCATTCAAACAGCATCTAAATTTATCATAAACTTGTCTTTAGTACTGAGAATTCAGTATTGTCAGACACTCATGAATGAGTTGAGGATTATGTGAAACTGAAGGTTCATATTCTATATTCGTCAACTTATTCTTATTCACGAATATAATATATTTGTCATATTCATATTCATGAATAAGATTAGGAATATATTCATGAATATTCTCCTTTACTCCTTATTCGTGGTCATGTCTAGTGATATCCGAGCCCGAATCTACTATCACGTCGATACTGTCGAGCCCGATTCCGTTTACACATGCCTTGGTTTGTGTAGCTTTGCTACCTGTCAAGACTGGCGCCCGAATACTAAGGCGACCACCCAAGTCACAAACAAGACAGAGAAGAGGGATAGAGATTGAAGTATAAGATGTGGAGGAGTGTGTTGAGCTACAACAGTACTAGGAGCGACCAAGCAGTGAGTAGACGAAGAGAACAGACTGAGGAAACTAAAGGGAAGGGAGCTACTATATATATACAAAGTCCGTGGCTGTGTAGTAAGGAGGAGAACAATAAGACAATAGGAAGTCCTAATGTGGCGAGACAATAGGCGGGCCGGAGTAGAGACAATAGGCGGTCCGGAGTGGACCCAGGTGGTCATCAGACCACTGATTGACAGGTCTAGGCAATGCCAAGACGATGGATGCCAAGTGAATGTGGGCTAGGCCCAGGCCGAGGTGAATGTAGAGATGGGAGAATGTGGCGATGTCGGGAGTGGAGACGTGATGGAGGAAGCAGAATAGAGGCGATTCGTGACAATACCCCCTCTTTAGGATGCGCTTGCGCCTGGAGCGCAGTAGTCCCCGTCCAGATGTCGTTAACGGTGACACCGAGAGTGCGAAGGTGGGGAAGGGGTTTGGAGTAAGCCGTGGGATGCGTACGATGGAATTCCTTGATCAAAGGGAGTGCCTTTGTGAGGTTGGAACTGGGTTCCCAGGTGTTCTCTGATGACGGGTAGTCCAACCACTTCACCAAGTACTGAATGCCGCGCTTGTTACGAGTTGGGCGAGAGTCGAGTATGGCTTCAACATCAAACTCTTCCTTGTCGTCGATGAGGTCGGGCGGATTAGATGGGAAATTAGGCCCATGAGCCTCGGTCTCCACAAAAGGAAGGAGGAGGGCGGCGTGGAAGACAGGGTGTATACGCCATGTGGGAGGAAGTTTGAGACGATAGTTGACTGGTCCAAGTACGTCAGTGACTTCAAAAGGCCCATGATGCTTGTCTGAGAGCTTAGCTTTGGGTCGCGTTGTCTTGAGATTCTTTCCGTCAAGCAACACCTTGTCACCAACTTTGAACGTAATGCCCTTCTTGGTGACATCTCCGTTGTTCCGCTTCATGATCTCTGCGGCGGTGGTAAGGCTAGCCTTGACTTCCTCGCGAAGCCGTTCTAGGTTGGTCAACCGTTCTTCGACAGTGGGAATGTTGGACGTGGGGTTCAAAGAGGGGTATAAGCGGGGTTTGAAACCATGAAGAAGTTCAAAGGGGGACTTGCCTGTGGCGGAGTGAATGCGACTGTTGTGAGAGAATTCCGCAAAGGGGAGGTATTTGACCCAGTCGTCTTGTCGGTAGTTACAGAAAACGCGGAGGTATTGTTCAAGTTCTTGATTATAACGCTCGGTTTCGCCATCTGTTTGAGGATGGTAAGCCGTACTAAGCGCAGAGGTAATTCCTAGCTTAGCGTGAACGGCTTGCATGACCTTGCTTGCAAACTGGGGACCACGATCAGAGATCATCTTGTCCCAGAGACCATAGCGTCGATAAACACCATCCACCAAGATATCAACCGTACCATCCGCATCAATGGTCTTGCGGCATGGAGATACAATTACCGTCTTGGTGAAGCGGTCAACAACACAATGGATAGCGTTATACCCTTCGCACTCGGGTAAATCTGTAATGAAGTCGGTGGTGATAGTCCCAAAAGGGCGTTCGGGGATCTCTTTGGGTATAAGGGGAACATGTGCAGGATGATTCCTAGGTTTCGTCATCTGACAGGTAGCACAGCCATCGACATAATCGCGAACAAAGATAGACATGCCTGGCCACCAGAATTCTCGACTGAGAAGTTCGTAGGTCTTGAAGCGTCCAGGGTGTCCAGGACCAAGAGAGTCGTGGTGCATCTTGACAATGTCTCGGCGTAGTTGCAGGTCATCGGGAACATAGACCTTGCCACGGAAGAGAACTAGTCCGTCTTCGTAGTTCCATTCCTGTAGATTTTTGACCAGCGAACGAGGACCATTGCGAAGAATGACTTCTAACGCACCACGGACCTCAGCGTCCTTATTTGGACATTCCCGAATACGTCGTCGCAGCTCAGCGTCTCCAACGGCTACAACTTCTCCGGGTCTGGTAGCGCGAATTCGGAAAAACTTTGGATCAAGGAGGATCCTGTCGGTGTTGTCGTCATCGACCCCCTCTTTGTGATCCGCACGGCGGGAGAGTGGGTCACTACGGTTCTGAGTACCAGGTTTATGAGTGAGAGTGAAATCAAAGCGAGTGAGGAATAGTGCCCAGCGAGCCTGTCGCCGGCTGAGTTTTTGCGAGTTGGCAAAATATTCAAGGTTCTTGTGGTCGGTGAGAATATCAACTTGGTGTGCTGAACCTTCGAGGTACTGGCGCCAGGCTTCCAGAGCACGGATAATAGCGAGAAGTTCCTTGTCATGAATGTCATAATTGCGTTGAGGTTCAGAAAGGGACTTAGAGATGTAGGCGACAGGATGCCATTGGTCGTCGTCGCCTGTCTGGGATAGAATTCCGCCTGTGGCATAGTCTGAAGCATCTACTTCCACACGATAGGGCTTGTCGGGGTTAGGCATGATAAGGACGGGTGACGATGTGAACGCATCTTTAAGTGCCTCGAAGGCCTCTTGACACTCCGGTTTCCAGACCCATGGTTCGTCTTTCTTGGTGAGATCAAACAGGGGGCGCGCAATCCGAGAGAAACCTTCAATGAAACGACGGTAGAAATTTCCAAAGCCAAGGAATGATTGGACGTCCTTGACATTCCGAGGTAACGGCCATTTGGCGACACCGTCTACCTTGACTGGGTCCATGCGAAGTTCATTGTGAGAGATGATGAGTCCGAGGAATTCAATAGACTCAGCTTCAAAGGTGCACTTCTCGGGCTTAGCATAGAGATCGTGCTCCTTTAGGCGCTGGAGAACCTGCAAGACGACCTTGCGGTGTTCTTCTAAGGTCTTGGTGAAGATCAAGATGTCGTCCATGTATACGACAACTTTGCCGGAGTCGATCAGGTCCTTGAGAATGGTATTCATCATTGCTTGAAATGTGGCAGGAGAATTCATAAGACCAAAGAACATCACCAAGGGTTCAAACAGACCGCGGTTTGTCTTGAATGCGCCTTTCCACTCGTCTCCTTCCTTGATTCGGCAGTTGTTGTAGCCTTGACGAAGGTCTACCTTTGAAAAGTAACGAGCACCCTTGAGTTTATCGATCAATTCTCCAATGAGCGGGAGTGGGTACTCGTTCTTGATGGTGCCTTTGTTAAGTTCGCGATAATCCTGGACGGGGCGTAGTTTTCCGTCTTTCTTTTTAACAAAGAAGAAGGGACTCGCCATGGGGGACTTGGAAGGACATATGTATCCTTTTGCCAGGTTTTCGTCGAGAAAAGCGTCAAGTTCAGCTTGTTCAGTTGGAGACAATGGGTAGGTTTTGCATAGTTTTGGCTCGAAACCGGGTTTGAGATCAATGGCATGATCCCAGGGGCTGTGCTGGGGAAGCCGGTCCGATGTGTGCTTGTCAAAGACAGTGAGATAGGCATGATATTGAGAAGGAATACGCTCAGCGAGAGGACGGGTGTCCTTGGGTATTTGACTAGCTTCAGCAAGTTCCTGCGCCTTGCTAAATCCAGCACGTATTTGAATAGAGGGACCATCAGGAGTTTGTGGATCTCGCACCGGGCGGGGATAATCATCCCGAAATACTTGAGTGTACATCTGCTCTTCCCATTCTCTTGGGACCTCCACTTCTTCTTCATTGTCCTCGGTGAACAAGACGACGGGAATTTGAACCCGATTGTAAACGCGGGGTCGGATGCTTCGACGTTGTCCGGCTGTACGCTGGACTGGGACAGGCCGGAGGTTGCCTTCGCGATCCTTCCATTGAACTTGGTAGTCTCGATGGTGAAGACGAGGGTCGTGAGGAGAGCGTTTAGTGGGGATGGGAATGCGTTTGGCGTGAGCACGTACGTCAGTCACCGGGGGGTTGTTGAGGGTACAAGAGTTGGGACAGCGAGTGAAATCTATCTGGACACCAGCCCAGTCTATTTCTGGGTTGTGTTCGTCGAGCCAGTCAGTGCCAAGGATAACGTCGTGATCACCAATGTCAGTGACGTAGAGCTCGATTAGCTCTTCGTGATAGGAATGACCGTCTCGGCTATAGATCCGGATGCGCTGGGTAGTATAGTGTCGGACCCAGCCCATAACGTTTTCGGTGCCGTCAACGTTGCGAACAGGGAAAGGGGAGGAAAGGGGCATGAGGGTGAAATGATGCTGGTTTGCATAGCGGGCGTTGATAATAATACCTTCAGCGCCGCTATCAATTAGAGCTTGTGCGACGATTTTTCTGCCAGTGATTTTGCCAATGAATTCAAGTTCCAGTGTGATCGAGGGTGTCTGTCGGTTCTGGGTGACTGCTGACATTCGAAGTTCTTTGGGATGGGTACGCTCACAAAGGGTTGATAACACAGAGAATCGATTGGTAAAATTTGTGACAGAATTGCGTACAGCTCCTCCTAACGTCGGGGTAGGGGAGCGCTCTAAAAATCCAGGCCAGCGACATCCTTCAAGAAAGCCAAGGCCTGCGCCTTCTCATCTCCCTGTAGGCCACGGAGCAAGTTGGCCGCGTTGCTAATTTGTTGAATTGCATCGGCAGACGATGCGGGAGCAGTGTCGGAGGAAGTGGGAACAGCCGTGACAGCGGCGGACGTATCAGCGGCGCGAATGGTGCGGTTTGCGGCCGGAGCAGAGGCGCTGGTACCAAAGCGAGTAGGATAGTCCTTGGACATATGGTTGGGGCCGCGGCATCTAAAGCAAGCGCCCTTCCTGCGAAGGATTTCGCGCTCCTCGGGGGTCAGCCTAGTCAAAGGAGAGGACGAGGTAGCACCTGTGTTACGGGATGCATCTACATCCATAGGTACTCCCATATCTTGAGCGGGAGCCGGGGCGCGCTGGGGCGGGGCACGAGGAGCGTAAATGCCGGGAGAGGAGTGGGAGCGCTGTGTCCAGTTAGCCTTTTCAGCCTTGCGGGCTTCATAGGCATGCTGCATCTCAACAGCGCGGGTCTTGAACTTGTCAAGGGTATCGGGAATGGGGTAGGACATGCAGATTCGGTCCAAGAGACTGGGGTTCAAGCCGCGTTTGAAGAAGTAGAGTAACGAGCTTTCGTCAAACTGGGAGTCATCAGCGTAGCCATCAAAAGCAGTGATGAACTTATCAATTGAAGATAAGTCCTTTTCCTGGCGGATGGTCTCGATGGCGGTACGCGCAGCAGTGATTGGGTCGATGGCCGCATAGTCGGCTTTGAACTTCTCGATGATAGATGCCTGTGTGGTCCAGCGTTTGCTGGCAGCTGGGATGGTATTATCGTCCTGATCGGCATCGTACTCTTTCATGCGGCGTTCTGCCCATTTACCGGCGAGAGGTCCCTTGAAATATGAAAGGAAGACCGAGACCTTCTCGATCTCAGTAGAATAGCGGGCAGTGTTCAGCCGCATGTGGTTGCGGTATTGGGCCAGCCATGTAGTAGATGTGGCGCGGTCGCCGACGAAGTCGTCAAGCTTAGCTCCACGCTCGCTGGGAATAGTAGTCATGATAGGAGGGACTGGGTGAACTGGAAAAGATGGAGACGATGACCGAGAGGGATTGGAAGAGGAAGATGACGATGAAGACGGGGGAGTCGATGGTTCAGAGTAGAGACCTTCACGAGTCCTGACTCGAGTTGACTCGGACTCGTGGTCGTGAGTACTCGTGGGCCAAAACGGTGCCCGCGACTCGCATCAGGACTCGCACTGGCAAAGACTCAAGTCCCGCGAGTCGAGTACTCGCGGGTCTAATGAGTACTCGCCAAGATCTGAGTCGTCATGAGTACTCACAAGTACTTGCATGAGTACTCGCGCAGTACTCGTGGTAATCATTGTCATGCATGACGAATCCCCCCGAGCAATTGCGCAGGGGGCCTCAGCCGGGCATGATTAGATGGTAAAAAAGATGGGAAAGTTGCATGGGTGCCGATGGGAGCGGGAAGCAGGCCAGCGGGGTGGTGAGAGTGGTGAGGTAGTGGGCGGGTGGCTGGTGGCGGATAGGATGGAAGGCGGGGCCGCAATGTATATTGCCATAAATTGAATCAATGGAGACAGCACCATTTGACGCTGTCAAAATGAGTGAGAAGAAAGGACATACCTGGACGGATAGGGGCAACGCTCTCAAAATAGCCGGTGTGGTGGGAAGTGGTGTGAGTGGCTGATGGGCAATGGAGGCTGCATATTGGTATCTAAGATATGATTATTAGTAGAGACGGCGTCGTTTGACGCAGTTGAAATGAATACAACACACCTAGAGGCGCAGCGTCACCAGCAGACACGCCGTGCCCCATTGTTCCGCTCTTGACGGGTGCTGCTGCCGTCGTTGGCATCCGCGTCGTCGACGTCGTCCACTTCAGCAATGACCAACGTCTTTGTTTGTCGTGTGCTGCCCTTTTGTGGGGACTTTTGCGGTGTTGTCATTCCGTTGCTAGGGCTGTGACGCCCTAGCAACGGGCTGTGAATGCTGTCCAGGCCATCTTGAATGGCATACCGAGTGTCGTCCGAGTCCAGCTGACAGTTTGTCAGGCTGGCGGGGTTGACGAGACGTCAAGCCCCATGGTGGTTGCGGTGAAAGGAGTGTCGATCACGATCACTCGGGACAATATCTCAATCCCGAGTGATCGTGATCCGGTGATTCAGTGTGCGTGGTTGGTTACACGCACTCAACCCACATTCCAAGGTCAGACATTGACCATTGGAATGCTCGCAAACATGCGAGTCTGGGCGAGTACTCGTGACGAGTACTCACTAGACTGCAACCGTGCCCGTGACTCGTGTAGGACTCGGGTCGGCAAGATCCGCGGATCCTCGGAGATCGAGTCCCGCGAGTCCCCGAAGCGAGTCGAGTCACGGGTACTCACGAGACCCCTCAGACTCGTGAAGGTCTCTAGTTCAGAGGGTTCGGGGTCTAAAGCGAGAGGTTGGGATTCAGGTGGTGAATTGTCCTGGACTGGGGATGGAACTGGGGAGGTAGGAGCAGAGTTAAAGGTTGGTTCCGATCGGACAGGAGACGGTGGAGCAGAGGGGACTGGGGTACGAGGTGCAGGTGAGCCTGAGGTCTGTGTGGATGATTGTAACTCAGCTCGAGTGCGCTCTTCTAAACGCCTTTTAGCCTCCTGATGCTCTTCTGATTCAAGGTAGTACTTGTCTCCGTTTGGTTCAAGGTAATGCCAAGATTCGGGGTAGTCTTCGTCTTCTGGCTCGTAGAAGATCTCCTGGGGGTGATACTCTTCGTCGAGTTGGAAGTACTTGCCCTGATGAAGGTAGGCGCCGGGAGGTGGTGTGGGAGGCGCTTCTTCTGCAGAGAAGCGGGCGATGATGGGAGGATAGGAGTGCGTGGACCGGTATCGGTGTCACGCCAGAAACTGCGGTGATCTCCGCGATGACGAGCTCTAATAGCAGCCGGTAGAGTGTGAAAGAGAACTTCGCGGTGGGTTAACGTACGGGGAGTGGCAGCTGCAGTCTTCTTGAATACAAGGCGTGTGGGACGAGGTTGAGAGGCAGGTGTGGGGTCTGAGGTTGTGCGGTCGGCGGGCATGCGCCGAGCGAGGGTGTGAGGTGGGTGTAGAAGAGTCTGTTCTAGTGTCAAGACTGGCGCCCGAATACTAAGGCGACCACCCAAGTCACAAACAAGACAGAGAAGAGGGATAGAGATTGAAGTATAAGATGTGGAGGAGTGTGTTGAGCTACAACAGTACTAGGAGCGACCAAGCAGTGAGTAGACGAAGAGAACAGACTGAGGAAACTAAAGGGAAGGGAGCTACTATATATATACAAAGTCCGTGGCTGTGTAGTAAGGAGGAGAACAATAAGACAATAGGAAGTCCTAATGTGGCGAGACAATAGGCGGGCCGGAGTAGAGACAATAGGCGGTCCGGAGTGGACCCAGGTGGTCATCAGACCACTGATTGACAGGTCTAGGCAATGCCAAGACGATGGATGCCAAGTGAATGTGGGCTAGGCCCAGGCCGAGGTGAATGTAGAGATGGGAGAATGTGGCGATGTCGGGAGTGGAGACGTGATGGAGGAAGCAGAATAGAGGCGATTCGTGACACTACCTAGAAATGTACATCCTGACGGCCGTGCTATGATCTTGCGGAGCTCTATCAGCGGCTGATCAGTATGTGTGCTGGATTTCACTAGGTGAGTAACTCGATTGATATCCTTTGCTAGTCTCCGTCGCGAACGGCGGTTAAGAACCGTCTTTTTGTAGAATGCTGGCAGCTGTACATGCGCGCGCTGTTTGTACGGGCTGCGCGTGAGCTTGTGAGTACGTTGTGAGATTTACCGTTTCTGTTATGTTTTGATCCTGTGTATCCAGTGTATCGCCCCCCGGAACTCTTTCAACGGACTCACTCTCGTGATTTCCGCTGTTCGACCGCGAGGCATACTCAAAATCCTCCTCCGGATCAGTTTTCGATTCGTAGTTATCGGCGTCTAGTTCATCGAGGACTTCGCAATAGAGATCGTCATACTCATCAAGAGCTTCTTGCAAGTCGTCGTCGGTCTGTGCTAGCCGAGTGCGAGCTGTTCGGAAAGCCTTCTTTGCATACCTGCACTCACGATCCCAGTGTAGAGCACTTCCGCAATGTCGACACGGCCTTGCACCTTTTGCCTTCGGAGTCAAACCTTTAGTGGTTACGTTCGAGTCGTCCTTTGGAAACGCCGGTGGTGGAAGCTTTATAGATGCTCCTACTAAATGCACTCGTACAGTGCGTTCCGTTTCTTTGACCTGTTCTTCATAATGATGACGTTGCGGTAAACATTCGATTAACGCCTCTTCGTGGAAGTGTATAGCGCGTTGAAGATCCACAAGTTTGACATATAGGTGGGTAGTCAAAATCATATTCCATTGACTTGGAGCACCACTCATTACCTCTGAAATCATCTCAGAGTCGTCAAAGTTGTATGCCATGGTAAGGAGGTCCGCTTTCCGGATGAAGTATTGACTAGGTGTTTCGCGTGCATGACCCGTATCTCGGAATCTACTGTCACTGGCGCGTTTACGAAGGCGCTCCCACCATTTTTTGGTCAGGAAATAGCCTGTGATCTCGCGTCGTAATGTCTTCCAATTAACTTCCACCGTCTTACGGTGTTCATGCGCCATTGACCAGTACCAACTTCCAGCAGCACCTGTCAATCTTCGAGGAACAATTTTCGCAAGCTGGATCTTTGTTCGGTCGCTCATGTCCGCGATGTCATCCATCTTTCGCAGCCAGTGTATTATCAGGTCGGTGTTGCCGTCCCAAGGTTCCACATCACTTATCTTCAACTTCATGTCAAAGTGTGGCTCTCCAGATCGGTTCTCAGGTGGTCCATTTCCGGAACCGCCTCCAGGATTCCCTCCCGGATTCCCGCCTGGATTCCCGCCACTACCGCCGCCTGGGTTTCCGCCACCACTTCCACCGGGAGGTCCACCTCCGGGTAGACGTGATGGCCATCCAGATCCGTCTGATGGTCGCTCAGGCGGTCCATTTCCGCCTCCACCGGGTCCTTTACTTCCTGATGGATCAGAGTAGCTTGCGGGGTAAGATCTTTGCCCTGCATCTGATCTGTTCTGATTGTTCCGAGAGGCAGACGCTTCTGTGAATCGACGCGTACTGGGATCCGGTCCATCAGTAATCTCTGCTTCCGATGCATACGCGGCTGGCGGATAAGAGACGTGTGCGCGTGGTTGCGCTGATTGAGACGTGTTGAGAGGCGTGGACTGGGCATAGGGTAACGTCTGATTGTGATTGAAGTTATCCTCATTACCAGAATAAGACATCCGACTGCTCTGTGTCTGCGCACGGGGTTGGGCTTGGCTCGAGTTATCTGGTCTGGGCGCGTAGCCCTGTGTGTTGCTGTCTTCGAAAGGTCCAGCACCCGCCATGTTTCCTCCTCGTGTGCGCGGGTTGAACACTCCTGAGATAGATTCTCCTGCAAAATGCACACTGGGACCAGCGGGGGCTTCCCCACGATAACCGAAGGAATCAGTATAGGGAATGTTCATACCATATTTGGACGGTACTGGCTCTACAACCTGTCGTCGGGACTGTAAACCCTGAGATATTGACGTATCTGGGGTATTCCCTCTGCGCGGACCATCCACCGGTGATTGGGAAATTGTTGACTGATATTGCGCAACTCTGGACTGCAGTATCTCTGTCTCCTGGTCGACTTTTCCGCTTTGAGGACCTCCAGAAGCCCAATTGTGGTACTTGTTTAGCGTAAATAAGAACTGCTCACTCTGCGCGATGAACGCGATCACATGGACTTCATAATCGTGAGCGGGGAGCCATAAATCAATGTCGTTCTCCGGTCCCCATCGAGGCAGTCTGAGTGTTCTCTTACCGAACATAACGAGAGAAGATACTGCAATGCGCAGCCGAGCCTGAAGCATCTGTATATAGTGAATATACTTATCCTCATCGAGATGGTATCCCTCAATGTCACCGTTAGCTGGACGCAGGGCCCATGGTGCGTGTATCAAGTCTCTCAGTGCGCGTAATTCACGGAGATACTCTTGGTTTACTTGATATGCACTCAGAACCGGTGCTGTGGGTAAACCATCAAACAGAAGACTCGATTCAGCCATCAATTCTAAGGCATCTACCCGTCGGTTTAACCACTTCTGTAGGGTAGCCTCCCTGACTTCTGGATTGTCACGGTACATTTCTCCTACCGCCAGCACGATGTGTGCCTTCGGCTGGAAGTGCATCAAACCTTTTAATTGAATTTCTCGGGCCGTGGCGTCGGGCCACTGGTCTATATGATCAACGAAGCCTCCGATCAGCTTCTCGTCGATCCCGTATCCTTGATTGAGATTGCCCAATCGTAGGTGCTCAAAGTCATCGCGTGGCTGGGTCTCTGGACCGCGTGTCGTCCTGCGACCTCGACGGTCCATAGTGACATGACTGTCATCTAGTGGCACTGTAGTATGGCTTTGAGAGCCAGTCTGGGTGGGGCCTTGTTGTTCTGCCAGACGCGGTGAGTGGCTCTGCCCTCGCGATCCCGATACGGAACTGGGTAAGGGCGGATATGTTTCTGCCATGATGAATTGATCAATCTCTGTAGATTACTTCCCCGGGATAGCTTCGGACGTAGCGATGAAGTTCAATGTGTCCACCAATGTTGTGAATGTCGGATAATCTACGAAGGTCAGTGGAGTATCCGAAGGTCGAGGGTTCGATCGCGGTTCGAAGCGAAGGTCGGTAGTGTAGTGTGTTGAGAACGTATGACTAGTTTAGTTCGAAGTCACACGAAATGAGTATGAAATGAGAATGAAATGAAATTGAGACGGAGTAAGTAAAACAGATATATCGGTAAGTGTTTAGTTGTGGGCAGTAAAAAGGTGTCTTCTCAGAAGGGCCTGTTACTGGTTAAATACTGTACTACGAGGCAGTGTACTACTGCGCGACTACTGCGGAAAGCTGTCCGACATAGCCTTGAGGCTGTCCGAGTGAAACGCGAACTAAATACTGAGTGAGAGTGAAACGAGGAGAGCTGACGAATTTTTAAATAAGATAATTCTAGGCAGATAAGATAAGTGAGACGGAGGAGGTTACAGATCCATAACAGGTCGACATTGGCCGGCATGTTGACTGCCAAGTCGGTCAAGTCGTTGGTTGCGATAATAAAGAGCGAACCGGGAGCCCGTGTAGTCTTGCGATCGTAGGATGTTGATATCGATGGAAGGGCGAGATGCTGTTGGCAGAGTGATGGGTGGATTGGAAATGGTTCGTGGCTGGGGTACTCTCCATCGTTCTTGGAGACCAGTCCTCACGGAGGACCGGTCATCGACCCGCCGAGGAATGGTCCCATTAGTTCAGTTTCAGATTGGGCGTACAATTCGACGAAGACCTGCTATAATACCATATGAAAACAACGTCAAGCTTAGCCCGATTTGAATTAGAAAGGAAGAACCTCTCTCTCAGAGTTCTAGGTCGACACTGGTGTATAAGGGAAGGTTCCTTGGGCCTCCTAAGTACTCGTGCCAAACTGACTCGCGTGGGATTCAAGCCAATACCACGACCGAGCACCACCCCCGCCGTTCCTCACGCTCGTTTCGCAGCTAGACTTGCCCGCCTGTCTTGCAGTCGACAGGCGGGACTAGAAGCAAACTGTTTTGAAAGGTATTGTGGCGCAATCAAATAATGGTCAATGTTGTTCCTTCGGAAGCGCATGTCAACATAGGCAGAGAATTGAGCATCCACAAAGGTCGATGTATGATTCTGTGAAGGTAGACGGAACAGCCGTTCCGAAGGAGCATGAGCGACTCAGCACTCAAATCGTCATTCTTTTAAGTCTGGTGACGAATGCCAATTGGGTGCAACGTGTTGAGATATCGGCCTACCAGTTCAAATATAAGAATGCGCCAGGCTGTATGTCTACGCCTGTCCGCAAGGCAGTAACGAAACCGAGTCAGCTGGTAGCCGGGCAAACCCTAACCCAACATGCGCATCTAGGGTTAGGTTCCCCTGCATTCAATCGAATCTTCAAAACCAAGCGGTCCAATGCCATCTGCCTTGCTTCCCTTGCCCCACCCATCTCTCCATCAAAGCACCACCATCCGCCCATCCCATCCACCCACGACGTCTCTAACATCCACACCGGGTAAACAAACACTGCTGGATCGATTGGTAGGCTCTTCCTGGCAAGGTTCGTAGCTAAAAGATCGGTGCTAACGATACGTCTCAGATATGCAGAAACACACGCATACGAAGCAGGATATGGTCACTTACGTGACGCGCAACAGGATGCCGCCGCAACTTCCTATTGGTGGACTGGGTCTGTACTGGCCCAGCCAGCAACCTTGCAGAACTTGCGCGACGGACCAGTCGGAGCCGGGCAACGGAATTCGAGTCAATGAATTGTGGTTCCAGAGTGCCGCTAGCGATGGAGACGCGACAGATGAACGTCAAAGCCGGAACGCGGTCGGAATCTCCATGATGCAAAATGTGCATGGCCGCACCAACGCCAATCCACTACGCAGAAACGCGCCTCTCCCACCACAAGCAATCGAAGGGGTACCCATCGCCCTGCATCCCCTGCTGGAACGCGTCCCACGCAAAGATAGCGTGGACTTGGCGCTTTCCTGGGCAATGGTCAAATCCGCCTGGCCGGCATCGGCTGCCGCCGAGTTAGCGACGTGCCCGCCGCTGCCGTCAATTGCAGTCACACACCCGTTCCTTCCATGGGTGATAGTCGTCTTTCCAGGACAAGGGAGGGCATACGTGACGCTGGGGGACGTTTTAACAAGAGTTTGGCAGTTTCTGCATTCGATCGTGGCGGTGGGAGCCGCGGCAAGTATGGGGAGCAGTCACCACCCAGAGCGAGATGCAGGCGGTCATGTGGCGTATCGGCGGGGACGTGAAGAGTATGCCGCTTCTAAACGCTTGGTGTATTTGGGTCGATGGACAAAGCTGGTCGGGCTGACTCGAAAGGCGAGAGAGACCGATACGTGGTGCATGGAGCTACACTGAATGTTGACAATGTAGTAGGCACAGTGTGGGCTACGAGATGTATTTATTTAGCATCGAGCGAAAATTGTACAAATAGGACAGAAGCATACCTGACGGCGGCGAAACGGGCCTTTGAGATACACGACGACGAGACCTTGATAATTGAAGACTGAGAAGCTGTGGTCTATGATCAGAAGGATGCTGATCAAGAAGAAAGGAAGAGGACTGTACCAAACCTGCGATGACCTTTACCCAATGAATTCGCTTCCGTGAATCTTCAAGGCCACGAAACGGGAAGCTGCCCTCCCCGACCTTGCCCTCTCAACACTTCCTTCGTCCCTATCCACTCCACAAGTTGATAAGATGTCCGGAGGTAGAAAACGTTCGGCCGAGCTCGCGGATGGTGAAGATCACGCCGAGTTTTCGGTAGTAGCACCACGCGTGCCCTCGTCGTCGTTTTACAACGCTGTATGCCCCAGATCCACCCAAGTGCAAGTGCGGCCCTAATGATAACGCCATACATCGAATTCTCGACCATGCCTCCGTCAAAGTTGCGTCTAGCACCGTCGATTTGGCGCGATCCTTTGTGCGAGAACGCCTTCCCGTGGTCGTCTCCTGTTGAAAGACTACAGATCCGGCAATATCGCCTGCAATCGAGTATCCGAATATACCACGGCCAATGATCGCATTTCCAAATGAGGGGCGTCGTTATGTGATGTAGAGGACGTGCTATGGCGAATTTGTGAGTTCCTGTATGGCCCAGCTTGATGATAATATAGAAGCTGGGCTGGTCGCAATCATCCGTTGTTGATCCTGTGGACTCGCACCGACCCGAGGCCTGGCAAAGAAGGCGCTCGGCGGAGTGGGAGCATGGTGATATATTTGGCAGGGGAAACGACGTTCGGAGGACAGGCGCCAGAAGGAATGGGGGATGAGACGATAATCATGGGCACCATTCAGCATGCCAGCGACAGAAAGGGACGCATGATGTCGGAGGAAATGCACATCGTTTGAACTGGTAAAAGCATTCGATATATGAGAGGCACGAGTAGAAGATGAGAGCCTACCCGAGTGGTAAAGCATAGAGAGTCAAGTTCCGTTCTCGTGGATACAAGCTGGAAAGTCGGTGGCAAGACATATGGCACTTGCTCAGCGTCGAACATCATGGAGAAAGGCAACTATGGCGTGGCAGTGCCAGGTACAGAAATGTATCGGACCGATGAGGCCGTTATGCCGAAGCTGCCGAAATTCAACCGATTCAAGGCCAGCTAATGGGCCGCTGCTTCAAACCTCCATGTTCATTTGTAGACTCGGACGCTAGAGTCTATGATGGAGGATCCGTAGACGTACTGCAGCCGCTCCATTCACTCACGGGATCTCACGAGACAGTAAGCGGTGGTCATGAAATGCGCAATGCTTTCCAGTCCGAAGACTGCAGCCCTAAAAAGACAGACATCGAGTCGTATACTACCACAGTAAAAACAACATCGTTCATGAATCATGCTCCTCCGCTCGCAGAGCAGCTCCACTCATTTACAGTTCGCAACCACATCTTGGCCAGCAGAGATCGCCGAATCCAAGCTGTTCTGCGCTTTATCAACAGCTGCATTGTCTCCGCTTTGTCGACGAGTCAACATTCCTTGAAAGAGCAAGTCTTGGTTCGGAAACTCACGTATCAATTCCATCAAGAGCACTTTTCGCCGCCTGAAGACCCGCGGCTACCTGGTCCCTTGCCGCTGCTGGCGCTTGCTTCCCCGTAATCAGCGCCCCTGCGATCGTCTTAATACCGTCGCTTGCACTGTTGAGACCAGCTTTTGCTGCCGCTACGACGTCGGCGTTGCTGGGACGCTCAATAAGCGTTAACGCCAGAAGGATGTTCGGCCGTACTCACGTCGCGTCGATTTGGCCCACGGCAATCTTTGTGGCAGCGAGACTGCCGGCGATCTTGAGGCGCGCGATGTTGCACTGGAGGTCGCCTATCTGGCGACTACCCAGAGGCGCTATAGAGAAATCAGCTTCCATCGCATTATCAAGATGTCAGCCTACCTGCGCCTGCGCTGAAAAAGAAATCAGTGACCATCAAGGCCGAGAGAAAGGTGGAGATAGTGAAGCGAAACATCCTGAAGACAAGGATAGAGGGACAGAAGATAGGAGCTAAGAGAATTGCAAGAAAAGACACCAGGTCTGAGGAAAACGAATGTGTAGTAGGCGGTCAGACCGACCTTTATAAGTACCCTACTAGCCGGCTAAACGTCATGAATTGACACAGGGAAGGGCCTTCCATCAGCTCATGTCTAGCAATCATTGATATGTTGATATAGCTACCAGAAATCTGACTGCTGGAATTCAGGAAGTCAAAGGGAAAGGCGATGCTGCGCCACACTTGCTTGACGACGTGCATCAAAAGAAGGCTGTAACTATGATGTTTAGCGCATGAACGACATAGGACTATTCTACTCGCCATGGCCGTATCAAAGAAGCCTGCCAGGGCGGACAGGCGCATGTACTGTGGAAACTTGATGCAGATGAAGAGTCGTTGCTTCGCTGTTCAAGAAATCAACGCATGTCTCGGTTTGAGCAAGTGAAAAGAGTATACACCTTTGTCGTGGACGTCGTTGGTGACTCGGAAGAGTCACCGTATTCGCTTAAAAAGTGCTGAATTATTAGTCTGACATTACCTGCCAGTGGCATATGAGAGAAATCAAACAACCTCCAAAGCGTGACAATGATGCGAGTCGTCAACCAAGTCGACAAGACCACAGGCAGCCGGCAGTAGAGGACTACATACGTACTGCATAGTCGCACTGAGTCCTCGAGAATGTTCAGCGAAAGGTATTCGAATCGTCGGAGACTCAGAAAGAGCTCCACTATCAGCGTCGGAGGCAAGTTGTAATGGAGGGGAGTAATGGAGGGAGCTGCGCCTTTGGAGATCCTGCGGGTCGTACATGGAAATCCTGGAAACAAATTGTGATACCGAAGACTATACCGATTATTTTATTTTGTAACTTATGGGTCGAGGTCAGAGTGGCGGAGTTTCAATTTTTGAATATGACAAATTTGCTTTTCCATGCTTGCAGCTTTACCCACCTCGCGACGTTACGTCGGCGGCGGGCGCGATTACTTGGACCTTTCCCGCTCACCGCAGTCTGGCTTTCTCATTCAAAGCCCTCGGTGTGCTTGTCCATAGCAAATCTGGCATCGTCTAACAATCCTCGGCTTACTGCGAGTCAGTCCCCACAAAGCTCTTCTCATCCCCGCTTGCACATTCGCGTAGCTTCAATCCCTTCTACTGTCCACTACTCAAAACTTGACAGCTCTCTGGAGTCACTAGCCTCCTCTGGTCTATGTACTCGGGCTTGGTTCCTTGCTGTAGCCCTCCGGCAATGACGGCCCGAAGCGTAGCCCTACCACCACCATTTGATGGCGCCCACAAACAATAAAGAGAAGATAAAGAAGTATCCCAAAACGACCATCGCCTTGTATTTCCATGGCCCTGAAGATCCCAGCCCGCCTCACAATTACTGGATGAGGATGAGGAGGTCTTGTGCTCTATTGTTCTTCGATGACAAGAACAGCTGGCGCGGGTCTTCATCACAGCATCCTTTTTCTTCTTCTTAATCCCACTGCTGTCAATTCATAGCACCTCTCCCTTCCTTTCACTACCACCACCACCGCCATGTACCCATCGCAGGGGCTCGCAATCGAAATCGCAGGCGACGCCGAACACGACATGCACCCGTTCGCCTACCCTTATTATGACGCAACGACAAACGATTGGAATGAAGTGCAGTGGAATTTACACGTTCCGCCGTCTTTTTACGCCCAGCACGACGAAGAGCACCGCAATCCGCTTCCCTATGACAAGAAATCCGATAGCAAACTATTCCCATCGGACGACAAGATGCATCCCCCGCCACGAGCCGAGTCACCCACTACCTCCCCCAACTATCTCTACCTCTTTGATGACGACACCGAGAGCGACAGCTCCGCCTCCAGTTCTAGTTCCCCACAAGTGCTCGACGCCGACGCCTTTGATGATCACCCCCACCCCCACTCTCATCGCTATCCCCCCACCCCGCCACCCAACGCCGCAGACGAGTGGCTCGACGCGTGGATGGACTGGAACCCCACATTATGCAGCGAGCCACTCAATCCCATACTCGAACTTGTTGAGGTCGCCGAGGAGGAACACTCTGACTGGGACGAGTATGGCGATCTCATATCTGCATTCCCTGACCCTCCATCTCCTCCGGCAGTGCCATCGAGATTCAAACCATATAATTACAGGAAACGGAGAGGCCAGGGAGCGCTCGATCCGACGAACTATGGGAGCGAAATTCGAGAATCTGGTGCGTGCCGAGTTTTTCCAATTGTTTTGTTGACCGAGGTACTGACGCGATATAAATCACAGTCGACGGGTGGTTAACAATAACGACCGACTCAAGTGGGGCAATGACCCTGTCGCATCGTTCTTCGTCTTCCCCTTCTTTGCTACGGCATTCACGATACTCCTCATGTTCACGATCTTCGTTCTCCGCTTCATCCGAATCATCATACCATTCCCCGTCCTCCTCCTGCCTGCGACACATATTCGTCGACGCGTACGACGCTATCGCCTCCGTCCCCGACCTCATGCGGGACCTCGCTTATACCCCGTCACACCTCCCTCCCGGCGTAGCCGACTTCCACGGCCACGAACGCTGGCTCATCCTGCGCGAAATAGGGTGGTACATCTGTGCCCGAATTCGTGAAGCGGAGATAGACTGGGAGAGGGAGAAAACGAATAGGGAGGTCAAGATGCCAGTGGAAAGGGACTCGAGCAGGCATCGGGAGGGACAGAAGAAGAAGCGGCGGAGAAGAGAGACGAGCGTCATCCACCCAAGTAGCGATGAGGACTGGGCGTCTTATGCAGCATAGGACTGCGATTTTCTACATTACTGTACGAACCCTTGACATATTCGGCGCATTTTGTCGTCTTCACATTCATTACAGTTTGTTTTGTATTTCTACAGCAAGTTGTAGCAATTATTAGTATTGCCATTAGTAGCACCAGCATTGACACTTTCATTTGTATACCGTTACATTCCTCTATATCCATACCATAATTACAACTGCAGTAATAGGTACTACAGACTCGAACAAGACGGTCGCGCTTGATAATTGTAATGCTAATATTTATGGTAGGTGCGTTGTGTATTGAGATGTATTACCGCTCTTTACCTCAAGCATCATAGTCCTCTATGCCAGGCGCTGCTTTAGCCCAGATCCTAGAGCACCCCATCTCCAAATCTCCATCTGCCTCGATGTTTGAAGACAGTTTCCCAAGTTGTCCTGGGGCAGGGTTCCTAAACTTGACGCTCTCCTTGAGTCCTAGCGCCAGATGGATTGCCGCAGGCGGGACCTCGTACGCATCCAGCTTCTCGCCAGAACCGGCCATGAGTCTACGAATGTTGTTGACAGCAACCTCGACCTGCTGCGTAGCAGGACGCGCGGCTTTGTGTGCGCCAGTGTCTGCAACGTCGCCGACGGCAAAAACGTGTGGGAGGTCCGGGGTGTCGATCTGCATGGTAGGCTTGACCTTGATGAACCCACTGGAAGGATCGATAGCCGCAGGGGCGAGGGAGAGGAGAGGATCGGAAAGCGGCTTCGAGCCAGTGCAGGGAATCTGCGGAACGTTGGTTAGCGCTTAGGCAAATAGTTATTGGACGCAAGCGAACATACCACACAATCCGCCTTGATCTCATGCCCGTCCATCATGACCACTACCTTCTCCGCAGTAGTATCTTGAATCTCCTTCACCCTCTGCCCTAACACCGTGTTGACCCCGAACTTGGCGCACTGCGCGATCACAATCTCGTGGAGTTTGGGGTGGAAGCGATTCATCAGCTGGGCGCGCGAGTGGATCAGGATGACCTCCTTCTGGTTGGGGAAGTACTCCGCGATATCCAACGCGACCTGTACGCCGTAGGCTCCGCCGCCAACGACCGCGACGCGCTTAGCCTCCGCTACCTCCTTCTGTAAGTGGCGGAATCGGGCCACCTCAACAGGCTTTTCGGTGCCAAGCAACTCGACACCACCAGTGTTGTTGGCTCCGAGGGTGGTGTACGCCGAGGAGGAGGAGCCAGATGTCCCGGTAGCGATGATGAGATAGTCGTACGGTATTTCTTTGCCGTCAGCGAGGATGACGGCAGACGGAGTAAGACTTTGTGCGGCGCCTTGGACAAGATGCGGCGTAGACGGCGGATCTGGCAGCTGGCCATCGCCCCCGGGACGCTCTCCTTGTCCCTCTGCTGCTCCACCGTTAGGCGGAGAGGGTTTGTGAAAAGGCACAACGTATGGCACAAAGGCTTTCTCTGCAAATCCGGGGACGACGCTTATACGAGGGAAGGCGAACAGATGCTACACGTTGGTCAGTGAAGTGCACCTCTCGCCATAGCGCATAGTGAACGCACCTGGAAATGCGAGTTTTTCTCGACGAGCGTCACATCCACGTCTCTGAGCGTCGTCAGCGTCTCCACCGCCTTCATCCCGACATACGAGCCGCCTATCACCACCGCTTTCTTGGTCGACGCAGTCGTCATGTTGCGCGAGAAGGACTGAGAGATAGAGGAAAGCCTGCGAATGGCCCGTTGAGTCGCCAGTGCTACGGACAATGCCAGTAGGACGGTCCAAAGACGGAGCCGGGCCAGTGGAGTTGGGAGGAAAGGTGCAGTGTGCGATCCATTCGGCGTCGTGACTGTATCAGCTCAAGCCGACAGTACGTATGTCAAGGGCTAATTTTGAATCTTAGTCACTGCTATCAGATAAGATTGCTAGGCTTGGTCAGCGCCAGGTCAGCGCTTTTAGTCGAAGTGCGAATCGTCGCCTTGTCCTCACTGGCGGCCCACAGCTTCATGGGCCCTGCGCCTCCACTGCCATACATCATCATCGTGCGTCCCATCCGCTACACACTCCCGATTGGCTGCTCCACGTCTCAAATCATGGCTCAGTCGTACTAGACGTGTTGCGGATCAGTATGTTTTATTGACAGGTTCCATCGCAAATCTGATACATGTTGAGGATCGGCAGACCAAATGCGTATACACCTGTAGACATCCGAATAGAACCTTACGACGCAGTAAAAGGAAAGTCAAAGATATCGAGAGTTCATTACGCATAATCATATGGGCGGCCTAGGTAAGGTGAGCTCGAGATCCTGAGTTGCTTCAGAGATATTTTACCGTCTCGCCCATGGCGTAGAGTGTGGCCATAGGGTATTCAGTGAAGTGCATCGGGAGAACTGAAACATCAATCTACATGGAACCTTCTCCATCCATTCCTTCTAGATAGCGATCATGTGGGACGTGTATGGGTGAACCGTCGGGGAATCACCCATTTTCCGCATGATGGTTTACCTCTTTTCCCGACCAAGTGTTGTTGACCATCATGTACGAAAACGGGAAGGAGATGGTAGTCAATTTGCCATCGGAATGCTGAAGGTAAGGTAGTTAGCTACGAGAATGAGACAAAAAAATGCGTGACTGACAGCTGAAGGAACTCCTCCATTGCTACAGTGTTGTTTCAAAGAACATCCCAGGACTCGTACGTCGGAGACGGTCGGACGCATCTCATAAAAAAGCGCGACATATATATGGTCCTGCATTCCACAATCAGTGATTCTCGTCGGTTAGAAGGCATCGCTGGTGCCTCTACGTATTTGTCTCAGTCATGATGCCTGAAGGAATGACAATCAATACTCACAAAGATTCGTGCCAACCGATGGGAGATTGGGAACGGTGGCGATATTATACATCTCCAAAATATTGGGATCGCCGATACCTGGCAGTTATGAAGACAGCGGATATGTCTTTGACTACGCGACGGACGTGATAGCTCGAGAACCTGCGGTTTCTGGCAAGCGCCTGTTCAAGAGTGAGTTTCAAACCCTCTAGCAGCAGTATCGCAATGACCAATTGGCGGAGAGAATGACCTCTTTGCCCGCAGTAACGTTTTCATCTTTCTCATCCTTGATGTACTGAACAAATGGCCAATGGGGGTCCCAGCCAGATCGTTGATGATATATTTGTCCGTATCTTGTTTGAAAGATGGCTACGACAAGCCCTGTAAGGACCCTGGCCCGCATCGAAGAGGCACGATCTGGGCACGATGAACAAGTCGTCTGAGAGAGATGTTATAAATGACTGATGAACGCTGGCTTTCAGTGAAATGATCCTGCCTATATCAGTCCTGGACTGGCTCCAATGACAGTCAAACCGAAGTAAGTTAGGGGAAGTAGGAGCTTTCGAAAACACTGAACAGATCTACTTCCCACGTCACGAGCTGCGGATCTGCGGCCCGGCTCGGATTATCGTGACTCCAAACCATATCGGAATTTTCGTGCTCGTCTTTGCTTCTGACCAACATGTCTACCAGGTCCTCTACAGATTTCTCTCTCGCGACGAATCGTCGACTGACTCAAATTGCGTCTCATTTACCCAGTGAGAAACCGCGCGTCGTCGTGACGAGATCACTTGGGCCTGATGTTATGCCTCTCCTTACCAGTAGAGCGGATATCGAGGTCGGTCTAGACATCATGGACTGGCTGGCGGTATCTCAAAGATGACTGAAGGTAGATCTCTGGCCCGAGGACGATTCATGCGATAGACAATGGCTGTTGGAACACGCCAAAGGCGCGTCTGCGATTCTAGTGATGGTGACTGACAAGGTGTGTCATTCGTCTACATGACATACATCTCCTAACATGCCTCTAGGTCAACGCAGAGCTTCTTGATGCTGGTAAAATAATTGCCTGGTTACCATCTCCGAGGTTAATGAACACTCATTACTTTTCTAGCTGGACCTTCTCTGCGCGTCGTATCGACGATGTCTGTTGGTTTCGGTGAGTTTTGCAACCTTACATGTGATGTCGGTGCCTCACATATCCAGAACACTTTGATACGGCTGAAATCACGAAGCGCGGCATCAGGATGGGCTACACTCCCGATGTCTTGACAGATGCAGGTTAGCAGTCGCCCATCATCTCCCTTGGCTCATCTCAAATAAACCCCAAGTCGCCGATGTAACTGTCATGCTGGCCCTTATGGCTGGAAGGAACGTCGGCGAGACATACAGTCTCGTTCAGGCTGGCCAATGGCCCAATTTCCAGTGGAGTCCTTTCGCATTTTGCGGTCCTCAACTATCCACGATGTCAGCGTCGCCCAGTCGCACTGTCGGGTTCCTTGGCTTCGGGCGAATCTCGCAGGCAACTCTCACTCGTCTCGTCGCCTTCGGCATCACCTCTTGTATCTACTCTTCGAAGACCTCTTCCAACCCAACCGCTGCCCAAGCCTCCCGTGACGATGCCATACTCCAAAAACATCCCTCGCTCCAGTCTCTCAGACCTGTCTCACTAGACACTCTTGCGCAGGAGAGCGATATCCTGATAGCTCTTGCTCCCGGTGGCCCCGACACATATCATCTCGTCAACGAAGCGTTCTTGCGCAAGATGAAAAAACACGCCGTTCTTGTGAATACGGGGCGCGGCACCGTTGTCGACTCAGATGCGTTGGCGAGAGCGCTGAAAGAAGGTTGGATTTGGGGTGCCGGATTAGACGTCGTCGAAGGCGAACCGAACGTTCCTGGCGACCACCCATTGGTCAAAGAACCGAGATGTGTAACGGTGCCTCATATTGGGAGCGCGACTCTCGAGACCAGGGTTGGCATGGGTACACTGGCCGTTAACAACTTACTTGCGGCGTTATTTGGGGGTGATATGCCTGCAGAATTGAAATAGTACAATACTCGGCCCGCGTATGGTCGACGCCAATGGTAGAGTTACAAAGAACCCGAATAGCTCTAGACGTCACTTAGATATATAACACTTCGGCGATGCATAAGAACTCCATAAATGTGATAGCATGCTCATCAAGATGTCTACGCCGAGGATATCCCAATCCAAAGCCTCAGTAATAGCCCCATAAAGTCGTATTCGGAAGTGAGTACCAGAGCAATCGCGCATAGAACGGTGGTCTAGGATCGAAGTCTTGAGAACCCCATATCCTCGTATGATTCCACAACTCATCCTTGTCGAACATGAAAGCCTCCAGCTTCGTAAGCGCCTCAGCCGCAGTAGGCCGCACATGAGGATCGTCTTGTATGAGGTCTAGAAGGAAAGGTTTGAACTCTTCCAAGCCTACATGCCCATGGTGATCCTCCGGCTTCTCGACGTCAACCTCATGCCTTCTCGAGCGGAAGGATAAACTCACATCGCACAATTTCATGAAAGACGCGCCCACATTGTAGATATCTAGTGGAAACGGATTGAAGGGCACACCCTCGCCCTGGCCGAACTCGGGTGACGTCTTGATCTGACATCGCATCGCATAATCCACAGCATTTTCACGTCCCTCAGGATAGTGTTTCGCTCCCTCGAAGTCTATCAGATAGTACCGGATGGCCGCGGAGGAGCGACAGCGTGGTATGGATGTCAGAGCGGTATAGCCGTCGTCGTTACAGTGGGGGATGGCCAAGTGGTGTCCTTCGGGACAAATGAATGTTCCATCTATCATGAAATTGAGTGTACAAGCATCTCTGGTCTATTGTCAATGTAGGCCATCGAATGACAAGAAAGAGACAAACCCGTGCGCAATATTCCGTTCGTGCATGAACTCTATTCCCTGCCATAGGTATCAGAATGAGCCCTCTGTCACTAAGAAACACTGCACCTCGAGAATTTGCCGCACCGCCTCAGCAAACTCATTTCGACAATGAAACTTTGGGCAGTCGAACACCTGCAGATATGGCATAACCATAAAATATCTCGTGTCCCTCTCTCCTGGGATCGGAAACGACTCTATGATCGGCACAGTATGATTTCGCGCATCGGCAAGAAGTTCTGGGGCGTTGAAAGACGTAGCGACGCTCAATTCCGGCGTCGTTTCTGAGGTGATCTTGATGGCGACTTTGCGTTCCGTGGATATTTCCACCGCGTCGAGAACAGCAGCGGCCGTCTAATGATCCTGAAGTTATTCGTGCAGTTACGGGTACTCGAATGCCGTACCGAGCACGCTATCTCGTCTTCATAATGACACCCTAAGTCCAGGCCCTCCAGACGCGTACGAATGGGAATCCAGTCTTGGTGATACCGCGGCCGAAGCTCGTAACCTCGTTTCAAGAGGTACTTTTGATGTCGAACCCAGAACATTTCCGCCTCCGTCCGTGGCTGTATCTCGGATTCCGATTCGTGGTGGTAGTTGAAATTATCCCCAGCCATGTGGCAATAAGAGCGCTTGCTGGAGAGAGGAAGTCACTGTTGGAGGGACTGGGGGTCTGGCAGGAAGGGGAGAGGTCAGGGAGAGGTAGGCCCCTGGTCTCCCCTGGTTGTCAAGTAATTTCTCGAAAATTGCAGCGGGTGACCGGACCGACCCAACCTTCCGTGACGTTCCGTCCAAAGTGTACTAAAGTGTACTAGAATGTACTCTCGTATTAATTACAGAGCTGCGAGCATCGCCAGCCAGCTCTGCTGCCCTGAAACGAGAAGATTGTGGCTTTACTTGTGCGATGCGCATGTTTTCTCGGAAGTGTGAAAGAATTTTACATCGGGGTGCTTGCGAAATGATTAAAGAGAAGATTGTCTCGACTATCTTGTTCAACCGAAAAGCGCGTCTACCATTTCGACATGACTTCGCCGCCACCGACTATCCCGTTCAACCGAAAAGCGCGTCTACCATCTCGACATAACTTCGCAATCACTCTACATAAATCATGCTTAGTTTGGTCGCTTTTGTGACCAAACCACCAGACCGAGGACTTGTGTCTCAAGCGTATGGTATGACCGTCGCGGGACGCAAGAGAACATAGTTAAAACTATTCACCAGCTCCAGCCTTTAAACTTCGGGACCTGCGGCTGTAAGTTCGCATGAAGTGGTAAGTAATTGGGTTGCTGGCATGTCTACCCCACTCGTATGGTCTCTCCTAAAACGGGAGATGAGAAGATGCAAACTTTGAGCCGGGAGGTTACAGACTGTGCAGGAGTGGACAGTATCCTTCACCTCATCGCGCACATTCCCGAAAATAGACGCCAGGTGTTCGTCCACGCAGATGTAGATCTTTTCGCTGAAGCTTCTAGCCAAATGCGTGCCCCGCCCAAAGCCTTTGGACGTGATCGTAAATGAGTGCATGGACGGAAAGTGGCATAAGGCCTTG
This sequence comes from Strobilurus pachycystidiatus, assembly GCA_019915135.1. Lineage (NCBI taxonomy): Eukaryota > Fungi > Basidiomycota > Agaricomycetes > Agaricales > Physalacriaceae > Strobilurus > Strobilurus pachycystidiatus. Next base: position 1,615,310 of record JAHLMK010000010.1, read on the forward strand.
TTGATGAGAAGATCCCATGTTTCCAAGCCTGTACCCACGCCAAGAGCGCGCAGGTCCTCAAACAGTTGGATATCAAGGGCAATCATGGGGGTCGCACTTGCCGACGGTAGGTCGAAGCATTGAATAATCCATGCGAGTGCATCAGTCGCTATCCTTGAGCGGGCGGGTTCTGAAGTGACACCCAAATGAAGCGATTCCAGGCGACCCAGATTAATCAAGGGAGGATGACCTGGTGGCTTGTCAGCGCAGAAGTAAACTAGCGAGCAGAAGGCACCACCTAAGATATCGTCGCGTAGTTTCAGAAGGTAAAGAACGCGCAGATTCTGGGCAGCGTTCACAAAGGCAATGATTTCGTTATATGACATTGGCAATCCGTCGTCCTTCGTATCTATCCGCAAATCTGTCAGCGTCTCGAGATAGACACGACGCATGGGCGCAGTGGTCATCGACCGAAAGAATGTGCGGAGCACTTCTTCTGCTTGCCCCAAGTCGATCCTCAGCTTCTTCAATCCGGTTCCTGGCGGTTGCCTTTCCAAAAGACGCCATATTTCATCATATGAGGCGGTATATCCGTTCGAGAAGCGCACGAAGTAGACACCGAGAGTCTGGAGACTGGGAAAGCTGATCACAAATGAATGCAGCATGCGAGACTCGACTATGATTTCTCGAGGTTGAACAATCTCCAGGTCGGTGACGCTTGGCATATGTAACGTTCCTGGGATATATAGTCTGAAGAATGTGAATCGGAAACTCAAACGACGAAGGGAAGAGAACTTCGTTATTTCTCTCGGATTTTCCATGAGGACAGAGCGGCGGATGGAGACGGTTGTGAACCGCCACATGATAGACAGATGGCGGACACGAGGACCAATGCTGTCGATCGCGTAGGCGTACTCGGGGGATGGAAAAGTCCAGGGAAAATGCGCAATGCCACATATCGAATCAAAAAGGTCCCCATTGACATGCTCGAACAAGAGATCGCGAGAGTGGGCGGAGACTGCCCGACTGACAAGACAGCAGCACCTGAGAGTCTTTGTTATCGTCGCGGAGTCATCTGGAAACACCTTCTGGCTACATAGCACTCTAGTAGTGCTGGTAGCATTAGTGCCTATGCGAGCTATCAATCTTCTATAAAGTCCTACAGGAAGCTATGGATTTAGTGTAATTCAATGTGATATGCTTACCTCCGGGACACGCGTACACGATGTTTGTTCTTAGTGCCTGGGAATTGCCGAGAAAGGTACCGTATCGCCGTAGTACTCGTAGTGCCCGTAGCTTTCTTTCCTCCCATCACGTCCAGCCTGTGCAATGCTTTTCTTTTGCCAAGTCCGATTCCATGCAGGCGTTGTCATAACGGTATAAAGTCCTTGCCCTGCTGGTGCGTCTCTCTGTGTGCCCTCTGCTGCCTTTTTTTGACGAGATCTCACTTTCAAGTCAACTCGTCACATTGATCCACACTTGCGCAATGACACAAGCTCTACTTGATCAGCATACAGGCCGACCACCCCTTCTTTGTCTGGTACAAGACACCTTCTCGGGTACGGGATACACACACTGCACAACAAGCCCGGCCACAATGACCGTGAGCCCAAGCGCAACACCGAGCGCAAACATGACAGCAACCACGACACAATGCACATGATGACCAGGAGTTCTCAGTAGACAACCCACCCGTAGCACAACTCTTACCATACAGCCAGTACTTACTATGCAATATAATCCGTTTCCTTCATCTCATTGCCCATGTTTCGAAATGCCAAGTATCACCAAAAGCAGCCGAATGGGTGACGACTCGGTACATGTGTTTGAATAGACCCTTGAATCCCATAGCACCGTAGCACCATAGTGATTTTAGCGTCAGGAACTGTAGATCATGGTAGAAAATGATATTCTACAGAGTGCTACATAACGGGGGGTAATCTAAACCAACTATGACTTCTACTGTGCTACTGTAGTGCTACATAGCACGTCTGCATTTTCCAGATGGAGGTGATCGATTATGAGATCGTAGAGTTCCTGCGGAAGCTCCGGGGAGCTACATGCAGCTTAAGGAAAAGATACTTGCATTGACAGAACGCTAGAGCTTACTTGTCACCGTCGCTTCTGTTCACGCTCATAGATGAAGAGAGAACGATTCGCTCATCCAGGGTTGTCGAGAGAACTCACGGTCACATGCTCGATTACTGCCAAGTCTAACTCTTGCCTCCGACTTGAGTCTCTCAGTTACTATTTAGTGCGAGAAGGAACAAGAAGCAGAAGACATAGACCTGCAAGTAAGGCCTGTCATTGCATCAATCTGAAAGATGCCCGAGGGGGATCACAAGATTGCAGAGCGCGTAGCTAACATAGGATCATAATATCGTACAACTCCAACTCTACGTCGAACCTCTCAGCAATGACGAGGAACTAAGAAAGGTGTTCCGTTTTACGACGACTTAGGCTTGATAAGCCCAAACAGCTTCCCCTTCTTCTCCTTTGCCTCGATATGCGTCCGCACTTCCTGCTCCATCTCCTCGTCCGAGTAGCCACCCATCGAATACCACGTAACGGTGATCATACCTATCAAGGCGGCGAGGATACAGCTATGTATCAAACGTGCGTCAGTATCCATCTCTCATCAGGCGTACCGAGTACTCACCCAGTCAGCGCCCCGATACCCCTGGGCCGCCAACCCAACTTCTGCGGGAACGGGCCCGTCTTTAAGCCGGACAAGTCTGTCGCGCTTGCATGTCCCGCAGCATTTCCGCTAAATTGCTCATTGAGCGCTGCACAGTTGTCGTACATCTGTTGCGGGACAGCATTGCGCTCCTGGGCGACGAGCGGTGCCTCGATGAGTTGGATGGCAAGGCCAACTTCGAGATGCCATTCGATGTGGCAGTGGAGGAACCAGACCTACACACGCTTACGGTCAATGCAAGACAAATTTACAAGTCCAAGAAACGTACACCGGGATTGTCCGCAATAACCCTAAACGTCGCAGATCCCATGCTCGGAATATGAACCGTGTCCCTCCGTACGGGATTCTTCTGGCCCTCAACAATCGGCGGGTTCAGAGCAGGGTCGTCAGACGTGTAATCCTCTGAGCGCCCAACGAGCCATGGTTTGTGTCCGTGCAAATGGCTATACAAGGCTTGATCAGTAACCAAGTCGTATGGAGAGACAGAGAGACGACTGACAAAGGATGCTTCCCGGCGTCCCCATTTTTGATCACGATATCGACAACGTCGAGGTGATTCACGACGAAACTGTTCGGCCCGTACGCTGAGTCCGTGGTAGCGTTGCTCCCCAGACTGAGCTCGCTGAAGACGGCGGGCACGACGGGGGTGTTGTACGTAACTTGATTGAACATGGCGTGGTTCGTGCCGTCGTCCATGGTGTCGAAGAACGCTTCGATCTCGATGGTGCGCGTCACTACGGGAGGCGCGGAGGGAATGGACGGGACGAGGGACGTATCGGGAACTGTAGCGTATTCATCGATGGACCCAGAGTCAGTGATTTCGGCAGATGAGGAATAGGTTATTGACGAGGTGATGTCTGGAGGAATGGGAATTCAACGAAAAGGCAGACGAACGTGATGTAAGCACTTACTAGGAATCAGGGCGGGAGGGAGGGTGTCGAACATGTCTATATCCATGTTAGCGTGTATCGCCCAATTTGAGGAGGTATCGTTTCGGGCGGTGACGAGAACGGAATAGCGTTGCGCCACCGTCAGACTAAGCATGTCAATCGGGTATTCCTCCGTGTCCGTCTAGAAGAAGCATAAGTGTTCGGTTCGGCCCTGAGAATACCACTACGCACACCATCAACCTCTATCTGTAAAGTCAGTCAGACAAGTGTTCAGTAAGATGAGCTTCAATGGACGAACAATTCGCATATCGTGTCCGTCGATCCAAAAGAAGAACATGGCGAAGGCGCTGGTGTTGACGACACGCAGTCGGTAAGTCTTGCCAGCCTCGAACGGAAGCGTTGCATTTTCGTTGAAACCTACAGCGGAGGTGACGGAAGATGGGTTGGTGCCAGAGATTGGGCCGAGATATGTCCCGTTCTGGGTGAAGTAGATGAGGGAAGAGTCTTGGAAGACGGCGTTAGCCTACGAGCTCAAGCGAGTAGGAAATTTGGGACGCACCAGGAACGGGTTCAGCGCCACCGGGATTCGCAATGTTGATAAATTGCTTGAGGAGGACGGGGTGTTCGTCGTGGTACCAATCGCCAAGAACGACAGTGAACTCCTCATCATAGGTGTGGATCTCTTTAGGCGGATGAATCACGAGTGGCGCACGAAGCCCGTCCACATATTGGCCCTAAACACAAAGGGAATCAGTCGGTAGTCGGACGAACATGATGGAAAGACATACAAAGGAGTGAGCATGCACCCAGTAAGTTCCCCACTGACCGTCAGTATCGATGGGGACGACGTATTCAAACGTCCCACCAGGAGGGATACCACTGTCATGCGTCAAAAAGTCAGCCAAACCGATTAGCAGCACGTAAAAGAAACCTGCCATTCGCTGACTCCGAGGGCACCGTCCATCCACGAGGTGGAGTTGAAGAGCATGCCGTGGTGATGCAACGTTGCCGCCCTTTCGAGCGAGTTGAGGACGTGGACGTGTAATGAATCATTTGCTGAGACTTCGATGGGAGGGGGACTGTGCGCGTAAATGTGAGTGAGGAGTAACGGGGACAAAAAAGCCAACATACGGCCAGGTGCCATTGACGCCGATGACCCGTCGCTCGAAGAGCCCGTCGGGGGAGGCATTCTCGACGTAGGTTAGGTTCCACCACACGTCGTGGACACCAGCAAGCACGGGCATCGCGAGCGCGAGCGCGAGGAGAGACGAGGCCATTCCAGGCTAGTTTTCTGCAGCGTGGGCAGAAGGATGGGGGTGCTCTTGACCGTGGACGGGTAAATCGGAGGAATGGGAAACGGGGGTGACTTATATCGGAACACACCGCGAGGGTACGAGCTAAGACTGTTGTCACGACGCGAACACAAAAATGGCTCATGCTGCTCCAGGGGTGGGAAGGAATGTAACAAAGATGTTGCGAGAAGACAGTTTGTGAAATGGTTTGCAACCGCTTATGTCCAACCGGAGAAAGAACTGAAGGGCGGAAGAAGGCCCAGGGCGTCGGTACGTCCGGGCAGTCGGTACATGGGAGCGGAAGACAAGAAATCGTGCCAACATTTCCTAATTTTAGCGTTCGGCTGCCTTCGGCCGGTTATCTGATATGGATATGGCAGATATCTGATACCGATTAACGGATGCGCATGACAGTTTCCCCTTGGAGAAGGAATGAACTTGCCTTTTGCATGCGCATGACCATGTCACTTAAAGCACCCCTTCGGTCGCGTCTCCGTTGGCGCTCGTCCTCCACCCGCACTAATGGCGAAGAGCGTTTTTTCCGTCCCCATCTTCTTCATTGTCTTCCGTGAGACGCTCGAGGCCGTCATCATCGTGTCCGTCTTGCTTGGTCTCGCCGAGCAGCTTATACACGATGCGCCTCCGCGTACTACGGCCACTCAGCAACGCCTGGAGACTTCGGATAGTGGTTCCAAGGATGGCGCACCCGACAGTCCTGAGATCTCGTCCGCGGACATAGAGCTTGACGACGAGGCGCACCGTAAGCGCCTTGTTCGCAAGCTTCGTATTCAGGTGTGCCCAGCGTGAATGCAACAAATTTGGACGTCTAACTTTTCCCCAGATTTTTGCTGGTGCTGGTCTCGGTCTCTTCCTCGCTATCGCAATCGGTGCTGCGTACGTATCCTCCTCATCACCTATACCCTACTCTGACTCCGTCCAGCTTCATCGCTGTCTGGTTCACTCAAGCGTCCGACCTGTGGCAAAAGTCTGAAGAGCTATGGGAAGGTATTACACTCGCTTGTCCCGCCACCCTCCGCCTGACACCTCTACAGGCATATTTGAGCTCATCGCTGCTATCATGATCTTCGTTATGGGCATCACCATGCTCAAAATGGACCGAGGTTTGTCTTGTCTCTATTTTGTGGCGTTTTTGGGGACGCTAACACCCAAATTTCCTTCCTTCCGCCAGCCAAAGCCAAATGGCGCATCAAGCTCGAGCGTGCATTCAGCGGAAAGCGTACGTTTTTCTTTTCTTTGCGGCCGTCTCTATCTCATGTTTTCTCATGTGTATAGATGAAGACGGCAAGACCAAAGCCGGGAAATGGACGTTCTTCGTCCTTCCCTTGATCACTGTCCTCCGAGAAGGTAATCGTCCCATCATCAGATCCCATCTATCCGCCTTAACATTGTGTGCCGTACAACAGGAATGGAAGCAGTCGTCTTCGTTGGCGGGGTCTCCTTAGGCCAGTCTGCCTCCGCCATCCCCCTCGCGGCGATCGTCGGCCTCATCTGTGGGCTGATCGTCGGTTGGTTCATATACGAATTCGCCTCTCGCTCGACGCTCACGATCTTCCTCATCGCCATGACGAACCTTCTCCTTCTCATTGGTGCCGGGTTGTTTTCGCGCGCGGTGGGGGCGTTTGAGAGGAACTCGTACAACCGCCTGCTTGGTGCGGATGTGGACGACGCGGGAGGGAGTGGTCCGGGGAGTTATAGGGTGCAGGGAAATGTGTGGCATCTCGACTGCTGTGACCCGGAGAACAACTTGGACTCGCAAGGGTGGAGCGTTTTCAACGCGCTGTTTGGTTGGAGTAACAACGGTTCTAGTGAGTCGGTTACAGGTCGTGTTTCGCGCTCGTAATCTGACAACATTGCGCAGTTGGAACCATTCTCGCATACGTCTTCTATTGGATCGCGGTTATTGTTGTCCTTGTCGCGTACAAGTTTATGGAGGTTTGTTGTTATTTTTTTGACTGTCTTTGAACGTCGACTGAAAGTCTCTCGCAGGGACGCACTAGCTTCTTTGGTGTCAAGTCTGCCGCCGGTCGTCGTCGCCACCTCGCGAAAGCTCAGGCCACAGAAGCCGAAAAATAGGTCATATATGAGCAGGTTCAGAGAGTTCTCGGTTCTTGATTTATCCCGGTCTTGCGTTTCTGACGTTCAATATTCATGGTTATCGTAAAAAGACTTGCTACTGTAAAAAAAAGATACGATTGTTCTTGAAGCGCGATTGCCAGTGGCGCCGGTGTCTTTGTTGCTCCTTGCTAAAATAAAGACGCCTCCATCTCTTACCGGCTACGCTCGGTGCCGTTGCCTCTCTCCCTGATTGCGACTGAGAACCCGGCCTTGCTGCAGCTTGAACTCAGGTGCGGGATGGCACTGACAGAAAGGGAGGGGCTAGACTACATCCCAATGCAGATATCGGACCTAGGCCTGTCGTGAACTACACAGCGAATCTGTTCTGTAAGCGACGCTTCCAAGATTCATTCTCCTCCGTCCGTGTCAACATTTTGGCACCCTAACAGTCAGAGGCGCACGGAATTGCGCCACGGCCCGCAATGGAGCGTGGATCTTTCGAATTTGTACCTTGAATTTCGAGGTCCGTGACATGGCATTGACGCGTCATGTGGTACTAAAATAGAAGCGGAATTAAGTCTGCCAAGGCGAGCTGCGACGGGTAATGGAGGTAGATTTGCGCAGTTCTCGAACATGCGGAGCCTTGCGTGGTACACGAAGGGGGCGTTTTTTTGGGTTGTGTTATGCTGTGAAGCCCGCAGCTTTGCTCATTCAGCAAGGCAATATCACGTAATCTGATCACAAGCATCCAGCCACAGTATACGGGAAGTTTTCCATTCGCACGAGCATCGTAGATCACCTAACGAACGCCCACACGTTCGGAACGACTCATATCAGATAAGACAGCGATTCTCTGATATCGAATTCGGGAACGGAATATCAGATAAGACTGCACCCGTGTTGTCCGCTCTATCTGATAATCTTTCTCCAAATGCTGACCCCAATGGGGCATATCTTTCCGCCACGTCGTTCTTCATCTTGGCGGTTACAAGCGATGTACAGTACACACGCGGAGCGACTTCGTCCGACTAGGTGTATTCTATTCGTCTTTCTAGACCAGTACACTGTGGGTCAACCAAAGCCCTTCCATACAGGTCGACACGATGAGTCGCAAACTTTGCCTCTATGCTTGGCGCTTGCGAAGTTCAGGAACAAGACTTTTCATTTATTCTGGAGCCTGAGTTCGACGGTTCCACCGCATGAGGAAGTATGCTTGACACTCGTCCTGGGAATGTCACGTCTGTCTGCTATCCCTGTTGCTAGCTACTTGCTCGAATTATCCTTGCTATACTGGATTTTGTCTGCACACTGGACAGCTGTGGTACTGCCAAGCGGCCGTGGAGCAGAGGATAAAAATAGAATGAGCGTGGTGCCGGCCGGGTCTGTCCGAAGGTTCCCTCCTGCTTGCATGTACCGCGCTTTATGGGCAAATCGGTATTTCCATCCATGTCATGTCACGGACTTTTCAGATCTATCTGAAAACTCGTTCTCACGTAATTTCTGGGGAAGTAAAGACACTGTATCGGGGTTTCCTCTTTTTCTGTGACCCGTCGTATTTATGTCCGAAAGACTGCCCTAGTACTCACAATGGACTTCGCCAATCCCCCCATCGTCGCCGCCGCAGCCCCCAATCCAGAGAAGATTATTCGTCTCTGGCGCACAAGAAACTACCCAAAGCAAGTATGGTATCTCATTGCCAGCTTCGTGGCACTCGTCGCTGTCATCCATGTCGTGTCTCTCCTCCTTTCTCGACGCCGGCTTCAGCGGATAAAGTCTGACGACCGACTGGGCAAACCGTCCATATCCCGTGTACCTCTTGCGCTAGTCAATCTCTTCCGCACTCTCGCCTTCCGAAGTACGATCCCGTTGGGTTCTTCCTACTGTATCAACCTAGCGGAAGCCTTCCTCACGGCAGCCTATCTCGCGGTTGTACTTACATGGTCGTTCATCAATTGTAGGTCCCGCACACTTCCTCCAGCATCGTGCCTGACCCCCTTATGAAGCGACGGACTGGGCCGGTCTGCGATTCTCCCCGAAATATTACGGAAATCGTACGGGGCATATTGCCGCCAACCAGACGAATCTCATCGTTGCCCTTGCGATGAAGAACAACATAATCTCCCGTGAGTTTTTTCTGCAATCTCGAGTGTTACAATTTACTGAGGACGCTCTACAGTTTTCACAGGCATTGGCTTTGACAAGGTAAGCCCGTCCACACGCCGCCATATGAACGGTTGAGACTAATGGATGCCCGTGCGCGAAGCTTAATTACTGTCATCGTATCGTCGCTCGCGCAGTCACGATTCTAGTCTGGATACATGCCGGAGGACGTGTAAGCTTTTGCAATTTCTGACTCTGCCGCGTATTCATCGATGGTTGCAGCTTCATCTAGGGTAGGTTCACCCGTCCTTGGAGAGATGTTGTTCTGACCTCTAGTTCGACAGTGTCGATGCCGAAGAGGCGGGAGAGGGCTGGATGGTAGCCGGAATCCTGGCGGCTGCTGCCGTTTCTCTCCTTCTGATGCTTGGCGTTAGACCCATTCGCAATGGCGCCTACGAGGTCTTCAAGATCTTCCATTTCGTTACAGCCGTGTACGTATGAAAATCTCTCACCGCTTCCAGCCGTTAACTCCCCTCTATAGCATCTTCCTAATCGGAACATACTTCCATGTTGTGGCTGAGGGCGAGTAAGAATCCTTCGTGGTCATCCTGATGCACTCGACTGAACACATTGATAGTTATGGCGCTTTTGTGTGGCCTGCGCTCGGACTTTGGGCGCTTGACCTCTTCATTCGCTGTGGGCGTATGGGAGTCTCTGCACTCTCGAATACCACTGCCAGTATCGACATGCTGTCTCCCCACTTCCTTCGGCTGGCCATTGATAAGCCGAAACTCTTTCACTGGCGCGCGGGCCAATGTATCTATCTCACTGTGCCGAATACCTTGCGGTCGTGCTTTCAACAGCACCCGTTCACAGTTGCTTATGAGCGGGACGGCAAACTGCACTTCTTCGTACACGTCAGGGAAGGGTTCACTAAGAGGGTCATGATGATGGCGGACGATGGCCCCATCAGAGCTTTGGTGGATGGTCCGTACGGATCTCCGCCGATCTTGAACGGCTGCGAGAGTCTGGTGTTCATTGCAGGTACGCTTCCTTCCTTGTATATTTTTGTGCAACGTCTCAACACACCTCCAGGTGGATCTGGCGTTGCCTTCACGCTACCCCTCATGCTCGCTGCCATTGAGTGAGTCGTCCATGTTTTTCAGCGACCCGTTGTGAGACTGATGACGATGTAGAAATGCCAAGAGCGGCTCGAGTCCGTATCCCAGGATTCGCTTCATTTGGACACTACGTGACGCAGGTACGGCTTCATCTACTTGTTTTTGAGTATTCGCGGCTCATGTTCGAAACAGCCCACGCTGAGTGGATTCACCAAGTCCTGAACGACGCGATCACGGACCTACCTGATGGCTTCCAGGTTAAGGTCGAAATCTATGTGACGGATGCTAACAAAGTGGAACCTGGCCAGGAATGGGACGACGATTCTGTCGATGTCTCTCCATCTCCAGTCTCTCAGGAGAAGGATGACGATCGAGAGGACGAGAAGCCGGTCGATGTGATTCCCAATGTATACCTTCAGAGGCACGGGCGTCCAGATTTGGCGACGATACTCAGGCAGGAGATGGATGGAACGATTGGTGGGACCATAAGTATCAACGGTATGGTTTTCGCTTGCGGTCAATCCCCGTCCTCACAGCTTCTTCAGTGTGTGGCACTCACGCCTTGTCAAAAGCGGTTCGCGCTTCTCTGAGAACGCCAAGGTTCACGGAGATCCTTCGGGGAGGGCCAAGTGTTGCATTGCATATCGAGGCATTTGGTGTGTAGATGGCACAATGCTAGACTGTAATAGAGCTATCGTGTATCGCCTCTTTAGCAGCATGCCACCTGGGCGCTAGTACTAGTTTAGAATCAAAAGTCTTACTTGCCCAACTCGCGCCTCCCTGTCCATAATGAAGGAGGGTGCTTTGTTGGCCATCACAGACACGACCTTGGTACTTCGTAGGGAAGACCCGGAAGAAACAGCGACGCGCTTGTACGTCTCATTTCCTCGGGAAGTTTTACTACACGTTCCTTGTAAACTGTTTCTCCTCGGAGGAAACACGCAGCCTAGAGACTAGGGTATGTACTTGATCAACCCCACGTCCATTCCTCATGCTCGAAGAATTTGTCCTTCGATCCATCTTGCTCGTAGCTTTCGTGCCCTTCTAGCATCAGTCTCATCAGTTCAGTGCAGAAGTTAAATGAGAGTCCCAATACATCTTGCAGGAACCAAAGGGACGGGGTTAACGACTCCCGGCGGCGCTTTAAGGTAGGTGTGAAGTGATGATGACTTGGGAAGCCTGAGATCAGTCCAAATCTTCGTACGGTCCCACCTAAGCAAAGGAGGTGAAATAATGGGCGACAACACGACTTGGACCCAACAGACCATTCAGAGTCAAAAGCATCCGTTACCTCGTGGCTCACATTGCGGAAGCAGATGCTAGGCGCGCGCGCGCCCACAGCAGTATCTATGTTAACACTGACTCTCTGGCAACGTGCGCCCTGCTGCATCACACGAACGTTATTGTGAAGACAGTATGGAGGGAACTGAGACAGAGCGCACTTCGAGACATCCACCCCAGAAAGTAACTATGTCTCCAAGGGGTGTAAGGCCCTCGAAGAAAAGCGACTGCACCTGCACCACGAGGCGCTCGGTCTCATCCAAGTGATGGCACCGGCTGCTACGGTGTATCGATAGACAGATGAGACGACGCCAAAGATAATCGAGGTAGTCGTGGCAAATCATAGAGCAGAGGATATCCTGCGTTGTTGAATTCAACAGAGAATTTAGATACGCTTATAAGCCTACGTACCATCTCTTCACGGGGGTCATAAGATGGAGAACGTCGGCGAACAAAAACGGATTGTCCCGATCGATGGCTCAGAAGGAGTTGTGTAAGTGGACGATGTATTTGAGGTGAGACGGGCACGTACAGGTGCACATCTCGAGGAAGGTGAGTCGGTCTGAGAGGCGAAGAGAGAGGAGAATTGGCCAGGGGCCCCGGAATGTATGAGCTCGGAAAGCGGCGAGACTCGGGAGTGTAGCAATTCGCCCGATGAAACACCGGCACGCTGCAGCAGAACTTGAGGGCTTTGTGATCGTCGTTCAAGAGTTCGAAGAGTTCCCAGGGTAGCTCGAGTCTAATCGAGTGAAGATACAGCGTCAATATATGCTTCTCGCTGTTGCTGCTGTTCATGGTCGCGTATTTGACGAGGTGACATGATTGAGAGTCATGTACAGGCCTAAGTCGTGCCAGGGAACGAAACCTCTCCCTGTAAGGATGTTCAGTCTTGGGAATAGAGATATCAGCGTCATCATCAATAGAATGTCATTGCCTCCGGTGGGAATGACCATGGTTTCCCCGGCTCGTGGCGTACAGGCACGTTCGTACAGAGTCATGCGCGTTCCGCGCTGCATTCTGTTCAATGCCAGCAGTCCATAGCTATGCCTTGCCTGATTCCCTCCATCGGTATCTTCCCCGACGCAGTCCAAAGTCGACAGGTCCTTCTACCGGCCTTAACACCAGAGCGGCTAATTGGAGGGTTGCTGCAATACGGTATCAGAATGGTGTAATATCGTAAGAGCTGGGGCCGTGCCGTTGAAGTTGGAGTGAGTCAATATATAACGCCTCGAGCTCCATCCGCGCCCAATATGAATGAATGAATGAAACTCACGTCAGTTTGATTTCCATCAACGGGAACACAGATCGCGGGAATACTGTACCAGTCACTAGATCGGCTGGGGAAAATGAATTGAATGGGACGCCAGGCGAAAGTACAATAGAGGATGCACCCGCTTACAGCTTATTGGTGCAGTCGGTTAGTCGGCTCAAGGCCGACGCCTAGCGAGGCAGCATACACTTCCATATGAATCAGCCCAATGCGAGTAGCGTAACGCCCATGATCCATCCTCCTCGGCGTTCGCGTTCATCGGCTGTGTACGGTCCTGAATCCGCACGACGTGCTGCACCAAAGTGGACGGTGATACCCCAATATGCACTACCGCGAAATGATGGGTCCTTGGGCCGAGCCTATCAAGGCAAGGCACGGCGGAGGTAGGCACTAGCGGAAGTAAAAATAACGTCGGCATGGGGTTCAGAAGAAAGAGGGGATTAGTAGGCGAAGTGGAACGTGAGTGAGAAGGGTACCTGGGACCTAGTGAGGGAGATGGGATCAGAGGTGCAGTGGTCCGCTGTGGCGTCTCTTGGAGGAGCAGCGTGCTGATCACTCAGAGATCCATGGGTGATTATGGGGTGAGGCGAACGGACAGACGAGTACAGAGCAGGACTCGGAGAGTACGAGGCCTCAGGCCACTCGTCGTTAGATGTCAAGTAGCAGTACAGCAGTTAAAAGACGCCGTGATAATGTTATCAGATGGAAGGCACGTTAGGCGTGCCGTGATTTACAGGAACTGGGGACCTTAATGGAAAGGCTGGGGAGTAGACCTAGACTGTGGCGTTTGGTAAAGTAGGGACCAATTACGCAACCTGAGCACGTTTGAGTGTTGCTAGCGGAGTAAAGCTGATTGTACGGGGTAATGCACAGACGAGCGCACATATTACGAGGCTCTTACATAGTTGGGTCCTTGACAGGTCCTTGATGATCGTTCCTCGGTACCTGGCAAGAGTAAGGGTCCAACACAGATGGCAGGCAGACGTCCAAGATAAGGGAGTCGTCTACCGCGAATAAGACGTCAGGTTGAATCAATGAAAGTGGCAGCGGAGTGAGGAGAGACGTGGCTGCATGGCGCGGCCAACAGGGAAGATACCGCCTTCGTGTGGATGTGCCACGTGACTCCGATGGGTAGCGAAAGTGTGCCTGGATGAAGGGATATGCATTTTGCTCCTAATCTCCATCTACGCGGCTGACGACGACGGCAAGGACGACGACAGAGAGGACGCCACTGCCGCGGATGCCCGTCGCAGCCATGAGACCGTCCGACGACCCTCTCGACGAGGTCCTGCGGCCGCCGGACGACGAGACGCCGGAGCAGCGTGATATGCGCCTCGAGCGCGAAGAGAGCGCACGGCAGGTCAGCGCCGCCATTGATGCTAGCATCAGAGAAGAGCGAATGGCGCGCCGCAAGAAGCGCATCGTCAGATTGCTGCTCCTGGGCCAGAGCGAATCGGGTGGGTTCCCGACATCCCGACTGTGCGACTGCGGCTAACGCTCATCAACAGGAAAATCCACCACCCTGCGCCGTGCGTTCCCCTGCCTCTGTGCAAAATGTCCTTTGCTAAATGATTTCTGCAGAATTTCAGCGCCTGTATACACCCACTGCGTTTCGCGAAGAACGGATACTCTGGCGGGCAGTCATCCAGCTCAACGTCGTACGCTCCGTGCGCATCATCCTCGATGCTCTTGACCGGCCCGGATCACCCGGAGTGTCTCCAGCGCGTGCCGCATCACATCGACCGCGACGAAGAAGATATCACAGTGATACACCTCCCAGTGACAATGACTACACCAATGCTGGTTTCAGCCAGGATCCATCCCTTGACGCGCGTGTTGATTCCGGCAACGAGTCTGATCCCGAATCCGACCCCGATTATCACGCTCAATACTCTCACCATCGTTCCACATCCATCCTCGACTCTGTCCGCCTGAATTTACTCCCTCTACGCCATATCGAACAACTCCTTATCGCCAAACTCGTGCCCCCAGACGAGGACGAGGCGACCCATCTTGCAGGACCGTCCCACTCGCGACAGCCCAGGCAAGAAATTTTCGTTCGACCCGGCCCAGGATGGAGAGGCGGCCTTGCCCGTGCAAGGGTTCATTACCCTAGTGCAGATATTGCGGTCCCTGGAGAGTTGCGGCCGGTCAGTGCGGGGGCTGTGGGCCTGGAAACCCCAGATGAGCCTCAAGAAGTGCTAAATGCGTGTCGCCATGACATGATACACCTTTGGAACGACCCTAATGTGCGGAGTATATTGAAGAGGAAGAAGGTGCGAGTAGAGGAATTTCCCGGCTTGTGCGTAATTTCCTTCGCTGAGACTCTCTTCGCATTACTGAATTACTCTCAAGTTTCCTCAACGATCTGGAGAGAATTACTTCATTAAGGTATATGCCTACGGATGGTGCGCTTCCATTTCATCCCCCCTTCCGACCTTGTCTGAACTGGTCCTTCTCGAAGACGATGTTCTGAAAGCCCGGCTAAAAACCGTCGGTGTATCGGAGTACAAGTTCGAAATGGAGGTTTCTGCGGGCAGGGACTCGGGGACGGAGTGGCGGATCGTTGACGTTGGGGGGAGCAGGAGTCAGGTAAGTGTATACACTGCCATGTCTTTCATACTTCGCACTCATAACTCACCCTAGCGTCGTAAGCACCCTAATCAGAAACGCCTTTAGCATTGACTTGACGTGAAATTCAGAAACCTGGGTGCCGTTCTTTGACGATGGTGTGTTCACTCCCCGTATCAGCTCGTAGCTCCCGTTTTGATAGGATTTGACAGTTGATGCAATTATATTCCTCGCGCCCATATCCGGTTTTGACCAGGTGCTGGCTGAGGACCGGACGGTGAACAGGCTGGAGGACTCAGTCTTACTCTGGAAGGCGCTGTGCTCGAACAGACTATTGCAGCACGTCGACCTCGTGCTGTTCCTCAACAAGTGCGACATTCTGGACCAAAAGTTAAAGTCGGGTATACGGTATGTGTGATGGCTACACCAAAAGCGCGTGCTAAACGTTGTCAGACTGTCCAAGTACGTTCGAAGTTATGGGGATAAGGAGAACGACGTGGAAAGTGTCAGCAAATGTGCGTCTTCCGCCTTGTTTTCTTGATGGTTTCTTGATGAGGCGCATGGTCGGTAGACCTCAGGAGCAAGTTTAATGCAATACATCGGGAATACAGCCCGATGCCAAGGAAGTTCTATGCGTTCTGTACCAGTGTTACGGTGCGCGTCAATTATCCACGCTTCCAATTATATGGCTGACGAGTGTGGACAGGATACAAATACGACAGCGGGGATCATTGCCAGCGGTACGCAATTCTCACATGCTCCGGCATTCACCCAATCATGCTGATATTGACAGTGAGAGATATGGTGATCCGTCAGCATCTGAAGCAGTCGAAGCTGCTGTGAGTTGCTGTCATCGTGCTAATGTCGCAATCTGTACCCTCCATGCGTTCTTTCCCTTCCCCTTCTCACTCTGCGCTTTTTGGATACGGTGGGCTCGCAGCCCTCCTTGCCTTTCATTGACCCGCGACGCCTATTGACGACGAGCATTTATGACGTAGAGTGTAATATAAGTAGCATGTATTCTTTGTATGTACATGTGTTATCTAGTGTAGTATACAACGGGGCTTTTTATATGAGGGACGTGGAATGGGGGACGTCGTAGCATTTGCGTTTAATGAGATGTAAGCTGTTCGCGCAGGTACGTACACAGTGCGATGTTTATGATTTCAGTAAGATGAAGCTCATTCGAACATCTCCACAGGAGCACAGCACGAGGAAAAGCACGCAAGATCGCCGTGTGCATGCGAGTACAACATTCATCCTTTCAACGTGATATCGACAACCTGCGGTATGTCATGCTTCCACTCCACCCCCGCCTCCTTCGCAGCAAGGATTGCGATTTCCCTCACCGCCTGCACCTGCGCCAGCGTGGCGCCATTCCTGAACGCGCTCTGTAGATGCCAAGTGATCTGCCGCGGGGTGTCGACAGCGATAAGCGCTGCCACTATGGCATACGACGTCTCGACAGGCGTGGTAACGGTGAAGTCTCCGTAGACAAAGCCATAACCAATGGTTGTGGAGAAGTATTCTGTCCACGGACCACGATGAGCAAAGCGAAGACCTAAGCTTTGTGGCGCTTACCCATATCTGGATAAATCTCCTTGAGGAAGGGCTGAACCGTCCCCGAAGTATCGCCGTAATGTTGATTGAAATATTGCTGCCCGTGCGAGGCGAGCCGTGGGAGTGTTGAGGAGGTGTTCCTGCGGGTGAAACGAGTATTATCGTCAGGTCGAAGATAGGTGTAAACGCGGCATTAATGCCAACCGGATTGGGGCCGCGTCTCGGTAATCCTCCGGGATAACACTGTGCAGCTGCGCTAACGCGTCGATAACCTGCGAGTATTCAACTCGACATCAGCGGGAGATTTATGCGATGATGTACCTACCTTTGAATATCCACCGGTCAGCCCGGATTTGAACAGGCCATCGCGCATCTTTCTGGCCACCGTCATCCTCTCTTCGTCAGTCTTCAAGCTCTCCGCGGTGTATTTGTACACGTCGGGAATAGCCTCGGGAAGGGTTGCTCGCGCTGAAGGCGGCTGCGGCGACGATGTACCATGGCGTTGGCGCGCCAGACGATGACTTGGGGTAGAGCGATTCGAGGCGATACAGCAGGCTGCGAGTGGCCATGTGATTGAGAGGTGGGAGAAGTTTGACAGGATCAGTAGCAGTAGCAGAATGGAGGCTACCAATTATGTAAGACGTATATAACGTGTGAGCCGTCGTTACTCGCTACCAGTCAATTGCCAGGACTGTCGTAGCTCGACGGAAAGAGAAGCTTCGTGAGATGGAAGAGAAGCTCTGCGACCGTTACGAGTGCAGTCAAATTTACGTCGGCCTTTGAGAGGGGTTCAGAAGGGGGTTCAGAAGTTATAAGTATGGGGCGACTCGTCTTACATCACGCAGTACTGGGGGCGCCATCGTCAGTTGTCTAGTCCCACTCTAGCTCTGTCTCTCTCTCTACTCGACTGAATTCTGTTCGAGAACTCAATGGAGCGCCAATGCAGCGACGAACTTCAACGAGTTGTGAGTTCATCCCCACCGGGGACGTTGACATGGAATGAGCGATATACTCGACCTGCGTAAGAATGGGACACAGTTCTTACCCAATCATTCCTCCGACATGCCAGCACCCAGGTGTCTGGTCATTCCTCAGGGTGGCGATACAGACGTTGATCACTACTTACAATACAACTGAAAGCCACTACCTAGCTGGTTACAGACCTATTCGCCGAATCGAAGCCAAGTCGGTTCGTCGTATGAGGTCCAGAGTACCTCATCTGCCATTCTCATCTTTGCTGTAAAGTGATCGGCCCACGAGATTTCTTCGATTACAGGACCAGACGCGAGAAGGGCGTGTACCGCACTCTCACGGTCACCTGGGGGTGGAGAGTAAAAGCAAAAATGCTTCAGAGTTGGGAGACTGTGAGGCGGGAAAGGGTTCTGAAGAAACGCTCGGCATATATTCATGCAATGTAGTTGAATGGAAACCAGGACTTACAGTGGCCCCATCTATTTCAATTGCGAGGGATTCCAGCTGGTGAAGTATTCTTAATCCCCGCGTATCAGAGACAACTGTGTGGACGATTGACGCTGTAGAAGAGCCGAGTCGCAATGAAAGCCGGATCAGGGGAGCGCCGAGGTGCTGAAGGATAGCAATTAGCTGGGCGCGCAGTGCGGAGTCGGGATGTTCAACGTCCAATGTCCCACATGCGAGCAGTAATTCCACGAGAGAAGAATGGGCGGTCTATTCATGCGCCTAACATCAGTCCACGCAACAGCAAGACCACTATGCACGCACAAGCATAAGCAGATCAGGAATGAAAGACCGAACCTGGTGGCGGCATACACACACCACGTTCAGACGAGTGACTCGCCGCCGCTCCACGTGCGGAAGATATTTGACCCTTCCGAGGGCGGCCTCGAGACAAGTACATCTCCCCGGATCGAGGAGGCCGTGTCCATGCCTCCAATGTTCGTTCATTGGGTCGTGGACGTCAATGCCTTTCACGTCGAGCGCATCGAGCCCCGAGATGAAGGTTTGAAACAAATGATCGGGATCGGTGCCATCTAGGACTAGATGCTTCACCCGATGGCGTCTCTCCGGGAAGAGACATATCCCAAATGCGCATGTCCTAAGTGTGAGGACCTTGACGCTCGGTAAAGGGAGTAGGCAGCACAGGAAAAAGGCGGCCGTGCGACTTTCAACGAAGAAATCATCCCGGGAAGTAGTTTGGGAGACAATAGTCGCGCGACGAAGGTGGATGAATTGGGGTAGTCGTTCGGTGAGGAAGGATTTGAACGTGTCGTCAAGTTCGCCGCGCATGCGGAACGTCATGGACCGCACTCCCAAACGAAGAGCGGGGTCTTCAGCAATGGAGAGGAACTTGGGATACATCTCACTCCACCGTAGACGAGGTAGAATGAGCTGTCGATAAGTCAAGCGTCGGGCAATCGCAGTGAGGCGCTTGTTCCCGGCAAGACAGACATTGCACAAGGCACGATTGTCCTGGGATGTGAGGATCAGGGATAAAATCTCGGAGGGGAAATCGGCGAGCAAGGTCATTCGACACGACGATGATGGCTGGGACAACGTGTCTGAGAGGGAGAGCCTGGACAAGACGGTATTTATACGAAAGTGAAGTGTACAAGACGGTTTCTCTCACCGTTCACGGAGCGCCGAGATAAATCATACTTACAGACCCCGGCCGGTGGATGAAGTCGTTCGATTGATATACGGCACGGGCCCTCCGGAAAGAAATAGATTAGGTTAGGTGCACGGTCAGTTCCTGCAGGAACACCGGCGAGACACGATACAACAGCAACGTGATCGCCGGACGCAAGGCGGTATCTCCCACGGACCGCCGAGATACTTGCAGGGCTAGGCCGATGAATGAAGTTCACGCGTCAATCACTTAATATATACACGGCATGGACCCTCCAGGATGCCCGGATGCACAGCTGCTGAAAATGCGCTCGCAGTCCGAGCTCGTCCTTGCGGCTCTTCTGATGAATGTGATTACGTGGCATATTTGGCATCGGCGTCTACAGTGTTTGATCAAGCTCCTTTTCCTCGCCTTCGTCGTCTCTACATCAGGTGGGAGGCTGGGAGCGCCCTAAGCGTATCAAGTTGCTGATTCCTTCCTTGAAGATTTTACAACATGCGTTGAGTTGTCTTCTGAATCCCCCATGCTGCACCAGCGTTGACGCTATCACAGACATCTATATCAGCCACGAGGAGAAAGAGCCTTGAATTGTCTGAGCTTTTCGTTTCGCGCCCGCTCAATGTCTCACTTCTGCTACCTGCAGACTGCACTCAGCGACGTTGACTCTTGTGTGTCTTCTAATGCCTCTCCCGCTTCTTGACGCTCTCTATCCCTTGCTTTGAGTCGGACTGCAATCTACGTTGTCTTGGCGACTGGGTTGTTCTTGATGTTCTTCGACCGGCTATGACGAGGCTTTCACGATTGGCGTTTGCCACTCAGGGCTATACCGACTTCTTCTCGGCTGCGGTACCTCTACCTCGCGAGGTATGATCCTTGGAAGCTCGACGTTAGAGTCGCCGGCTGCATCTTGAAGCCTCAAACCTCTTAACCGACGATACAGACGTCGTTATTGTTGCTCCGCTTCGCGTCGGTCAATTTCGTTCTGACAGCATCTAGATGCCTTTCACTGGTGACAGCGCTTCTTACATATGACAGACTGTCGTGGGCTGACGAGAAGGTGAAGTTTCTTCGCGTTGCGCATTCGCTCTTTTTGTACAGAATCCCATGAGCTTTCAAGATGTGGACCGCTCGGACTGTTGTCGATACTAAATCGAAACGAAAACTATAGCAGGCTATACACGAGTCGGTTTACAGTCCCTACTCTAATGAGTCCAGGAAGTGGAAGATCGAACACTTCGAGCATAGTCGGGACAGCAATACTTGCTTCCTTCCTTCTGTCCTTCCTTTGCGCTTCTTCGATCTTATCTCAGATTCATTCGGACGAGCCATATAACAAGACCATTCGTCGCTGCGTGCACACTACAAGACGCCCACTGACATGCTCGTACTCGGACTTGTCGCCTTTGCGCTCATCGCTCTCGTCTCGGCCTCACCTGCTCCGCTTTCCCTATCAAAGGCTCGGACGGACCTCGGCAAGTTCAACCTGAGCAACGCGGAACGCCTTGTGCGCGGACTCCCTCCCAACCCTCCACGTCGGCGGGATCCTAATGGTGTGTTCGGTTTATGGCCGCGTAGGGCCAACCTGATGATGACCTTCCTTCTAGTGGCGGCCAGAGCAGCGCCTTCCTCTCTTCCCCCGTACGCTAGCATTCCTTCTTCTCTAATGTAGTACTTGGGCTAACGTCGTCGCTTCTTGTACATAGCGTTCGAAGGGCTATAATCCACGTCCTCAGGGCGTCGGACGGGACGTCCCTGGGATACATACAGAAAGACCTCAATCGGAACGGCCGTTATCCCGCCTCGCCGAGCACGGAGACTGCACTGCATGTTGATGTTAGGTATACGGTGGCGACTTCGACGTCCGAGCTGGACATCGCTACCCTCGTGAGTTATGTCGCATCCGAGTCAACGTTTCTTTGCTAGCTCACGGGCACTCTGCTAGGACGGAAGCACGGCGTATCCATTCTTGGGCGGGACGGTCGGCGTGTCGAACACGAATGACAGCCTGGGACTTGGGTCTTACAAGTACGTTGCCGGGGCCTAGTTGTGGACTCGGGGTCATGCTGTTTCATCCTCCCATGTAGCTACGCGTATGTCACCGGGGTCTCACAGACTCCCCCTGGCGCGCCCCCGACGAAGGGCGGGACGACTTATCCTACGCCACGCGATATCGAGAGTGCCATCGTGAGCTGTTGTCTTCACTTCAATGAGTTCCCTTGCTAAGTGAGTTGGACGGACAGTGGAGTCTCGATCCGACGACGCGTGAGATTAGCGTGCAGTGGGTAAACAGGGATGGGTCGCTCCCTGCCACGTACATCGTGCAGTACAGGGACGGTAAGGACCTGCCCGGGCCCTTACCTATATTTCTCACTGATATCAATCCAAGGCTCGTTCATCCTCACGGGAGACATTCTTGCGCTCAATACGCAGTTTGGGACGACGACGCAGGTGGTGAGTGATAGAGCTTTCATTTCTGCGAGTAGCATGTTGACAGCCTGGGGGCGTGTAGAAATTCGTTTTGGAGGAGGTATGAGCTGTGATAGGAAGGGATTGCTTTCAGATGTGTTTCATGCTAGAACGTTACCGGACTTGTACAACTTGGAAGAAACCGCTGTCATATAATCGATTACTGCATTGAAAGATGGAACACCGTCGTCACCTTTGCAGACTTTGAGTCGCCACGATATGGAGATGGAACATGACTATTTTGCCCGCGTCTTGTGCTCGAAAGGAGTTAGCTGGTGATGATGTTCCGTGTAGAATTAACAGCCAACCGTAGTAGAATCCCGTGGGATGGATTGCATTTCGCACCATCCAATCTATAAATACATATAAAGGGCTGTGAGAGAGCGAGGCTAGGTTCAGTGGTCTAGTGGTTATGATTTCTGTCTCACATCTCACTGTGAATAGTAATGTACTGTGCACAGAAGGTCCCCGTTTCGAGCACGGGCTGAACCATCTTTTTGCACGTCTTTTCTTTGGAACGTTCATTCATCCCAAAGGAAGATCTGGATTCTGAATCATATCCATGGACCATCAAGGATTCAAGGTTGGGGATCACCTCCCTAGACAGTGCCCAACTGGCTTGGTACCGAGTCCCGACCTCGACAAACTAGGCGCGTCTTGGTTCTCCAGTGCCAGACCAGTTCATCAGGCCATAATTTTATCCGCACACGTTCGCCATGAAACGTTTGACTTCTGGAGAAAGACAACCTCCGGTCCTTGATCATCGGTAAAAACAAGGTGTATCAGTAAGCTACAAGTTATGTACATGGCTAGCAAAGTAGAGAATTACAGTATACAGTAAGTAGTGAAGTGAAAATAGGCAACGTCCCCAACTCCTCTCTGTGTGTGAGCTACTCCTCGACCTCGAAGATCTCGTCGTCTTCGATGACAGGTACACCTATACCCCGCCCTCCGCCTGCTAGACTCCCTGCCCGACTGCGCACCAAGCTCCCAGTTTCTGCGACGCGTCCGCCACGCTCGACGCTCCCACCCCGACGCGCCGCGGCACTGCTATTCCGCCGACTGCCCCAGTCGACGCTGTTGCGTCTGCTGAGCGGCTCGACGGGCGACATCCCGCCGTCGCGATCCCTGTACGTCGCGATCGGGGAGCCGAACGACGATGAGAGCGACGGGGGCGGGACGGAGGGGTATGTGAGGGTGTGCGGGTTGATGTTGTGGGGCAGGGCGAAGGGGAACGGGGGGAAGGAGGGCGGGGAGGTCATGTTCGTGTTGGTGGATGTTGCGAGGAGGGGCGAGGGGGGTGTGGAGGAGGTGGCGGATGAGGAGGAGTAGGAGGAGTGCGGGACGAAGGAGGAGGCGGTGGAGGAGGAGTGATGATGTGATGAGGATGATGCGGACGGGGAGGAGATTGGGACGCGCCGGATCGATGACGGCCGGTGGTGCGTTGGCTGCGAGAGGGGATCCGAGGATAGTCCGATGAGGTTGTCGACTGGGATGCCGGCCTGTGGGACATTGAGCGACCATCAATGCCGAACTGCACGGAGACAGGACGCACCCGCATGCGCAGCTCGATGAGCTCCTCCCGGTAGACATCGTTCACCCGCGAGATGCGTATATAGTCCCGCTCGGTGTCGACCAGCCGGTGCCGCAGGTTCTCGTTCTCGCGGCGCAGGGATTCGAGCATGGTCGAGAGCGACGGATCGCGCGTGTACACTCCGTTGTTGTTGGCGTCCGCGCTCACGTTCCAGTTCCCGTTCCCTGCCGCGCTCCCGTTTGTGTTCGTGTTCGCCGTGGTCGTCGCCAGCAAGCTGCTCAGCTGCCTGCTCAGGCGGTTAACATGGCTCTCGCTCTCCGCCTCCAATGTGTTCTCCAGCTCGATCTTTTCCTCTCGTAGCTGCGAAGCGCGGGTTAGCACAGCGGATTGCCTGGATCGTTGTTGCGCACCTTTTCGAGCTTGCGCCCGAGCATGTTGATTAGACGCTCCTCCTCCGCCTCATAGGCATTGATGAGGTCCTGGCGCTCCTTCAGCCCCTCCGGCATCTTCGTTTCCCCGCACCCAAATGCGTCGTTTCCGCCGCCGCCGCCGGGGGAGGGCGCCTGTGCAGACGTCTTTGAAGGCATCCGCCGGAGTCACAACTTGTCGGTTGTGGTGGAAAGTGGGCAAGCAGCAATTGCAATTGCCGGTAGTTGCCGGGATTTCGGTAACGATCAAGACGGCCCGGCAAACGTGGTACGCCTCAATGCATCTTCGCAACCTTCCCGCGTTATGCACCAGCAGAAACAAATAAGTGGATTATCATTCTCACAACCTATACGTCTCTTTGTGAGCCAGAAGACTAGACCACTGGACCGGTCTGACGACGTCGCCTCACAACCTTCACCCGACCGGTTCTTCAGAGGGACCCATCTTCGTCTTCATGTCATTCCAAAAAAACCACTGCGCGCCCGCGGCGCCAGCATCTGGGTCGTCTCCGTCATGATATCACCTGAATCTTCTTTCTCAACGGTCCGCAGGGTGAGCACGAGTGACATGTCTTTGGTGATAACGAGAATGAGCAAACTAGCGTTAATTCTATTGCTGGGGTAGTGATTGCAGTGGGGAGGGAGAAATGACATGGAAACATGACCGTGAACCAGGGGGGTGGCGTGTGGCGTACTGACTCGGATGGCGTGAGGCGCGAGCAGGTGGTCCACAATTGAGGGCTGGTTGCGTCGCGTTGAGGTCATGGGGTGCGATCAGAGAGAGCTGCACTATTCCGCTGAGAATGCGCGTGTCGATGAGTTGCTGGGCAGCAGCCAGCTGCAGATCTGATTGATCGGATCAACGACGCGACCTCCCAGTGCACCTCCGCGCGGGGATCAATGGGACGTGCCTCGGTACTTGGACGCGCTGGGGCGGCGATCAGTTACCCTCTGAGTATAAGAATGCGCTGAAAAATGGTCTAAGAGTATCATCAGCACTACCTCCCTCAGATATAACCAGCATTCCACCAGCCCTTCACACTCTCAACCAAATCAAAGGAGCTTCAGTTGCTGTGCAGCAGTATGAGCATGTAATTGGTTGGATCAACAACACAAGTTGTTGTGCGGCCCTTATGCCTTTTGCGGTCCAAGCAACCCTTTTGCATTTTGCGATCCAAGCAACTCTCCTCCCTTTTGCAGCCCAAGCCATCTCTGATTTTTTAGAGTGCAAGCTGCTTTGTTTTCTTGACTTAGAAGTAATAACTCAGCACTTAGCGCCTAGCACTAAACAGAATGTTCAACGGATACTAATAGTGGCTGTGGGTATGAGCCAGGTGTGAACCTAGTGTGTACATGGCTGTGGCTGTGTTGTCAGCTAATGACAAGTTGGTGTCTGCACGGCGGGGGGAATTTTGGAGAAACTCCTGGATGTGACAACCAGGACACTTAGCAGTGCCCCAGAATTCATCAGGATGTCTTCATTTTAATCAGGTTTGCCGAGCTTTGCAAGACAGTCATGCAACTCAAAATATGTTTATTCAGCCTTACAAGGGCAAGAATTCACCATTTGAGGTACTGTAGTGTTTTGACCGTTAGTGTGCAGCATTGCAAACTTATACAGAACAGGTTTGCCAATCCCAGCAAGGCATGACATAATTGAGAATAGGTTTGCTGGGCCCCGCAGAGACCAAAATTTTACCATATTTGGACAGTCGCTGACTAGATTTATGTTCCTTGGGTCTGTAAGGGCTCGTATTTTTCTGTTTACTTTCACGACTCCCATTGTATTATTTACATGACTCAGGTTGATGACTAACAATCTGGTATATACACAAATATACATAGTCTACAAAATGTTACCTTTTTACCTCCACAAGCTTTACCCAACTAGTGAGGCCGTCGCTAGTGCGACTCTGCTTAAACAGCAATACCACAGCAACACTGCACTTGGTATCTGGAAGTTTTTGGCCCGCGGATCACGGGCAGACCCTTGTCACTATTACACGTGGCACGTTGATATGCATGTTCAGAATAGACCTCTAAAAGAGACTATGAAATCTACACCTATCTATCCTTATCACACTAATACTCCTTGTGGCAGCGCAACTGTACAGTAGTTCGAAGGAACTACTGTAGTGTTTCGACCGCATATTCGCATATTGGGTCACGCAGCTCTGTGAACTGAACCTATACATATTGCATATTGCCTCACAGTGCCTCTCAATCAGGCACAAGCGGCCAAAAGTGGTAATTTCAGGTCCCGCCTGCGGCGGGACCGTCCAAATAAGGCAATTTAAGGGTTCACGAACCTGTTTGCTGTAAGTTTGCAGCATATTGTGTCACATGCCGCGAACCTATGATCGAAACACTACAGTAGTACTTTTGGTATTTGGGAAAATAGAGATATATTCTGAACTTGTGTTCAAGTAGTTTTAGGGGGTGTAGGGAGATTGATTCACAAAGTCAAACAAGATAATCTGAAAGCCGTAGGCCAAAGTCACAACGTACGGAGACCTTAAACAGTGCGAGGCAATGCAGCTCCTTCTAATTGATCCTTCTTTACATAAGATGATTGTCTTATGATAGGCCACTACCGTAGGTGTTTATGCTACTGGACTGCTACCAAGTAAGGCAATTTCCTTGTCCTTAAACCAAACTTCTAGTGTCTTGAACTAGGATCAAAGATTCCGTAAGGTGTTTCAGACAATAATAACACTCGTTCAAACTCAACTAAACTCCTCAAAGATGAATACGTCACAACAGAGCGTGATTGCAAGGCAGAACTTGCAACCCGGCCTTCTAACGAACACAAGGGTCTAACACCAAGTGGTGTCGTTCAGTATTGTCTTAGTGACTTGGAGTGTAGGAACCGATGAGTTTTTCAAGGAGTTTGCTAACACCTGATATCGCCTAAATGGTTCTAAGGTCTTTTTTGGGGCTTTCCAAGGTCTTTTTGGTTCACTCAAATTCAGAGTAAGTTGAGCCTAAACTCGAGTTAGATTACTGTGGGGGCACTAAGCTAGCTATCTACTGGCGCTTTCTGGCCTTTTATACAACACCTGCTATTTTATACTGTAAGCATGTTTAGTACCGGTCGGACCTCTTGGAGGTCAAGTCATTTTGTACTAGCGTCCTGATTGGCTATCCCTATTTGAAACAGCCAACCCGGGAGAAGACTGAGCACTTGGTCAGCGCCAAGTGCGCCACAACACTCTTTCTCGAGTCTATCTCTGTCTCCCAAGGTCCCGTTTGTCTTGGCAAACTCCTTAATGAGTTCCTTTGTGTCCTTAGGCGTTGGTTTGTTATGTCCTTAGCGCTTGGAAGGTGATTTGTATCCGAGAACTCCAGTTACGCCACATCAATACGCGAGTCCATGCAAGGTACAAGATCCATGATCGGGCCTTTTAGCCAGGTTTATCTTTAGTGATTGGCGGCGGCGGATCAAAGTCTGTTTTCTTCTTTGGTGCGGGGCGTCGGAGCGGAGATCACTATTCCGAAGGCGTCATGGCCCGGAAGAGAGATCTTCTCCTTGATCTATTCTTGGTCGCACGAGTTCTGACTTGGCGCGAGTAAACTCCTTAAGCCTTCTTGGTAGAGTATCTCCTGCCTGGGTACTTTCCGTAGTGCTATTTCTGGTAGGCACTTGTTGTTGCGCGACCGACACGGTTGAATGAACTCTTGGTTTTAAGAGTACAACACTTGGATAAGGATATTTGGAGTTAAGGAATATGATCGGTTGATCATACCACGTCCTAAGGCGCGTATGGTGTTTTCCTGAGTCCTGGAGACTTGCCTGCGCTAAAATAGTTGCTTTGTGTGTCTCTGTGGTCGTTGTGCTGTGACTGGAAGTCCTGGGTATAGACTCATACAGGAATCGCAAAATTCCTTGGTTCTGGCACTAGGATTTTATAATGCGTATCAACGTGCACGACCGTGCACACCTTTGCTCCTACTCTCAATTTGCCCTCGCAGACCACCCTCAAGTGAGATCCCCTTCAGCAGGTCTCACAGGGTGCCGTGACATGTTATGCAATATGTATGGGTTTGATTCACAGGGTGCCATGACCTGTTATGTAAATATACGGTTGGAAACAGTACAGTAATCATAAACCTCTGATGTTCAGGACTTTCTGCGGTGCATTTTGAGATTAAATTTCCTGTAGTGTGTAGCATTTTGATCAAGTCTTCACAAGATGTTATGTGTTATGCAAGGTCTTCAATGGACTAAGTCTTCATTGAACCCCACCTGATCAAGACTGTCTGCTCTTAGGCGGGCCTGAAAAATTTCCTTTTTGAGTCTCAGGCACCCCAAAAATGGGCCCGTTATGTGTTACAGAAGCCCCAAGTCTTCACTTCACAAGGCCCCGTTATGTGTTATGCAAAGACTTGATTGAAATGCTACAGTACGTAATACATAACAGGCCCATTTTTGAGGTGCCTGAGGCTCAAAAAGGAAAAGGCCCGCTTAAGGGCGGATAGTCCTAATCAGGAATTCCAGGATTCATTGAAGACCTTGTATAACGCATAACACCCCATGAAGACTTGATCAAAACACTACAGTATTTCAATTCAGAGCCCTGTGTGATGCAAGAGCCAATATCCGGTCAAAATGCTACAATAGTTGTGGTAAGAGGACATGGCACAATTGTGAGAGAGCCAGTTCAAACTCTAAAGCTTTGCTAAATTCTTCCAATGACATCCACTGACTTGTCTGAAAAGGCTCAGTGCATTTGAATCACCAAAATTGGTCTCTTGACAACCTGTGTTAAGGGATTGGCATCCTTCATTTGATGTGAACAAGTATTTGATATTTGCCAAATTTCAAATTGATGGGCAGTTGAGGTTGTGTAACATGTCTAATGTTGTTAATGTGGAGAATATGGAGAATATGGTGTTGACATGAATTATCATTACTGTAGTAAGTTTGCGGCATATGATGTGTTATGCTAAGAATTTACACAGTGCAGGTTTGCCAAGCCCTGCAAGGCGTGAGGGAGCATGGAATGGGTTCATTTGGCCCTGCAGGCCACAGGGACCAAAAATTTACTACATTTGGACAGTCACACTGCAAATTTAAGTTCTCTAAGTGCCATGACATGTTTTCTCAAATGTATTTGGAGACCTCCATGACTCGTTATGCAAATTAACGGTCAAAACTGTACAGGTGGCTAAGCCCTCTAGAGCCTCCATAATTCTCTGTGGCACTGCTGATTAGCATTTTTCAGTTGCCATGTCCCAGAATGGTTCTTTGGAGGCTATATAAGACTGCTATAACTTGGGAAAGAAAGCATTATTCACCTCCTACTCCATCAAGTTCACAGACATCTCAACTTTTGCAAGCTTATCATCATAAGATCAAATCTACCATTATGTGCCTCTTCACCCAGTGAGTTCACATCTTGTCTCATTAAATTGAAACTGAACATACTCTTAGTACTCCACAGTGGCATGCTATATGCAAACATGACTATATATGGGGGGTATGTTGGGCCTTCCTTCCACCATGAAAACATCACTAATGGGCATTTGGACTCATTTGCAGAAACCCGAGGTAAGCACCTTTTCCATATGATCATCCAACTGATAGTTGAAAATGGCTCCAGATAGACTGTCTAAATGACCACTGCAAGTGGAGCTCGCGGCATCCGTTAGATCCTGACTTGTGCCCATCCTGCCCAAGCACGTGCATTCAGAGGTGAGTATCTTTCTCTTTTGCCGTCTCTTCTCAGCATGTTCTGACACAACTTTTACAGGCAACAAACTATTGTGAAATCTCGGTTCCCACCTGATTATGAGCAGAAGTGCCCCCAATGCGATAGATCTCGGCCAGCGTATCTAGATTGAGCATCTGCGCACCACTCACCCTGAGAGTCATGCCCGTGATTCATTGCCATTTTCTATCAGTTTCCTTTCTTTCCCTGTGTCCATTGTATGGATTCATTTTCCCCTCACATATCAATCATGTACGTGTATACACATACTTAGAGTTCATATATGTGCTTTTTCCGCAACCAAGTCCAAGTTTGCATTCATCGAGGGAAGAGGAATCACTCATCAGATTTTGGTTGGTCAGATGCACATGTCTTGAGACCCACAAAGTGGTTGCTGAAGCCTGACACGGGACCCGCCCGACAAGATTATGTTCTCTCACTCCCACTCGGTCAGAGTCTGGGGAAGAACCCAGATGGGAAAGCAAGAGCCCCGAGAGAACAGCTTATGTTCGCAACGTACTTGAGGGCGTCGAAGCCATGCTTCGACGCCGTGAGAGACGTTGCCCACCGAGACCATATCCCGAGGGCCTGCACAGATTTTGAATGCGTCTCGCGTCTTATGTTGCTTGTCTCGTCCCACGGAAACTAGGTACCGGTCGCGAATGCTTATGCGACACCAGATGACTCTGTAATCTGACAGGAGGTCAAAGTAAGTAGTGTCCGTTGACAAGAATTCGGGAAAAGCGACGCGGAAAGTTGCGATGAGCACCCCAATTTCCCCCCTCATCCTCCCCATCCCTTCGACAACACCCTTCGCACTCGGGTAAGAAGGCAAGGAAAATGAAACGGAAGCACTCGGCATCATCCGGCATCGTGCTGTACGTCATCGCAAGAACTTGTTTTGGACCGTCACCGCTACTTCACAGTGCACTTCCCTCGGTCGCGCCAATATCATTCTTGCGAGGACAAGATCTCTTGCACTCGCGCGCGCGACATGGCGCTGGTACACGACATTGATTGGCGCGAGACCTGGTAGAGGACTTCGATTGGTTTTTCAGGGTGCCGTCTGACACCGATTCTGATTTGTGGCCGAGTTTGATTCGTACGCATCCAGACAGACGTTTCTGCGGCACGCATAATCCACGTCGAACGCATCGCCTCGCACCGACACCCATCATCCCAATTTCCGACCAACCCCCGATCAGGAGCAAGGCTGGCGGGTATGCCGAAACAGAGAACGTCGGCGACCAGCGCGACGCGAGGGAGCCACGCTGAGAACAAGGCTGGGCACGGGGAGAGAGAGGGCGAGGGGACATCGGGGTCTCGGGCGGGGAATAAGGGTGCGTCCCCTTCATCCATCATGTTCTCCGCATTTTCCGTCTTCTCATTCGATGTCTCACTGAGCATCGGCGCGTACGGTACTTTCTGTTTGTTTTACCGTCCCATCCCATCCGTCGTCCCTCCCGCCACCTAAGACCTCACACCGCATCCATCCACGTCCCTTCTACGTGAAACAAGCAAACACTAACCTATCAAACCAGCCTCACCCCAAACACTCCTCAACGGCGGACGATAAAGGAGAAAAGCGACGCTGAAGAGTGCCCTGCGGAAGAAGTGCGTTCTTTTTGCTGTGTTTACGTCCCACCCTGCTACCACCCCTACTCGCGCTTCCCTTCCGTCGCGCCAATCCTCAAGACCTCTCATCGCAATCCATTTCGTTTACCTGTCACCAATCCTCCCTGCACTTTGCTTGTCCTTCTCATCAATCCTTCCATCAACCCTACTTGCGCTTGATCCCTGTTCTTCTCCCCAAACCCTACCTCTTCATTTGGCTCTTGACACAAAACCAACACTAACCGCCCTGCAGGTATACACAAAACGCCTCCCCACGCATCCCGGCCCCTCGACACCCTCTTATCCCACGGCAGCTACACGACCTAAAGAGGGATCTGTGCACGCCGAACCCGGAGCTGGTGATAACGCTCAGAAATTCAGGGAAGAAGAGCGTTGTGACGAGGGAGAAGGGGGTGGAGGATGGGGCGGGGTGGGTGCAGGCGCGGGCGCGGGCGCGCGAGGAGCAGGATAGGCAAGGGGGAGAAGAAGGAGAAGCGGGGGGAGGACAGGACGGCGGTGCAGAGCTCGTCATCACGGTGTGAACGCACCACGCGCCCGCGCTGCTCGCCCATCCGGCGCGGAGGTTGAGGTATGCGGCTGCGGGGGCCATGAACGCCGTCGTCAAGATTTGCGGTGAGTTGGCGCTCTTGCAAACCGGGGGTGGTGAAGCGGGTGGGAGGGAAGAGGAAAAGTCGGGTGAAGGGAAGAAGAAGGGGGATTAGACCTGCATCACACGATGCGGAGCGCGGGGTTGCGGGGGTCGCGAGGTTCCTTCTCGCGCTCATTCAATGTTCCTACAGTCTTCTTCGCTTACGGCAAGAGAGGGATGGGTGGCGGGGTGTTTTTTGACATCAACATCCACGTTTACAGAATCTCTGCCGACGTTACTGCTCCGCGCCATCGCCGATCCATTATCGACCCATGTTTCGACTCATGGTGGCGAGGGAGGAGGAGAAGGAGGGATGGATGAGGAGGAAGAGAGCGAAGATCATAGGAAGGCGCGCGTGTGGAGTGGTGCGCTGGCTGGGGTGGGTTGGGGTGTCGGTGAGTTTCTGCTCAGATTTTCCTCTGGCATCTCCCTGTGTTCTTCCTTGCCGTTTTTGTTCCGTGGCGCATTCTCCAATTATTTCATTCTTCGTTCTCTTCGTTTCCCTCTTTTTTTTCCTCCCCATTTCCCCTCTTGCTCACTCTCACTTCCAGCAAACGACCCCCTCCTGTACGTCTCCTCTTTCATATTGGAACACTCGGCGTGGGGTGTTGTTCTAGCGCTTGGAAGGATGGCGAGGTGGCGGATGAGAAGGAGTATGAGGAGTGTGGGACGAACGAGGAGGCGGTGGAGGAGTAGTGATGGTGTGATGAAGATGATGCGGACGGGGACAAGATTGGGACGCGCCGGATCGATGACGGCCCGTGGTGCGTTGGCTGCGAGAGCGGATCCGAGGGTAGTCCGATGAGGTCGTCGCGGCGCAGGGATTCGAGCACGGTCAAGAGCGACGGGTCACGCATGTACACTCCGTTGTCGTTTGCGTCGTGGTCGCCGCCGCCGCCAGGGGAGGGCGTCTGGGCAGAGGTCTTTGAAGGCATCCGCCGAAATCACAACTTGTTCTTTGTGGTGGAAAGTGGGCAAGCAACAATGGTAGTTGCCGGGGTTTACGTAGCGATCAAGACGGCCCGGCGAACGTGGTACGCCTCATCGAATTTCGCAACCCTCCGAGGAAGTATATTGAAAGACAAGATGCATCAAACATAATCCGAGTCGAAGATGGCTTAGCATTTGCACGTAAGTTTCACTTCTCATGTCCCTAATAGACCAATCTGACGACGTGGTACTAGCCTCGCCGCTCGGCGCTCGCACCTCGCAGCCCTTTCAGAGGGACCCATCCTCGTCTTCATGCCATTCAGAGAACCACTGCGCGCCCGCGGCGCCAGCATCCGGGTAATCTCCGTCATGATAAGACTGGACTCCTCTTTCCCGTCGGTCCGCACGGAGACCACAGCGAGTCATTGCGGCCGAGTAACATATCGCGTTGGTAAGTTGCTGTGTTGCAGCAAATCTAATTGATTGGATCAACGACGCGACCTCCCAGTGCACGCAGATCAATGAGACGTCCCACGGTACCTGAACGCTTTGGGGCGACGATCAGTCAGCTTTGGTTATAAGAACGCACTGAACAATGGTCTAAGCGTCTCATCAGCACAACCTTCCTACCGCTCCCGATATATGCAGCACTCAGCCTACTCTTCGCACCTTCAAACCAATCAAACCAACCCCAGAGATGTGCACTTTTGCGGCGACCATAATCTTGGTCTACACTTGCAGACACCACGAGCCAGTGCACACGAGCATGCGGGTGGGTACTGCTGCTCATCCCCTCTTCCAGGGACTCAGACTCATATGCCTTAGACCTCAGACTGTGGAAGCCCGTACTGTACAGAAAGTCAAAATCATTTCAACCAACCGCACCATTGTTACGCCACATGCGATGTGTTCGTTCTTTGCTCATTATCAGCTACTGACCTGACCAACTTACTTCTCGATAGACCAATTCCACAGGGCCAGGCGGATCGCTTTGTCGAGCACTGGTGCCCGACATGTCTTAGTAACCGGCAGGCAGTGCGAAGGCAATATTCATTGAGAAATGACCACATTTGACTCCGGATTTGTGTCCAGACGACCGACGTAGGCAGTGGACACCATGGATGTAGTTGACGCGGCGTTTCAGAAAAGTTCCCTTCACCTGTTCTCCACGGACTATGCCATTCTTACACCATCCAGTTCTACCGGACCGTCTATCTTTCTGTGTCACTACCTGAAAGTAAACATTTTACTTTGCTACTACACACAACCGCGGCCCGTTTCGTCAACTCGTGA
This sequence comes from Strobilurus pachycystidiatus, assembly GCA_019915135.1. Taxonomy (NCBI): domain Eukaryota; kingdom Fungi; phylum Basidiomycota; class Agaricomycetes; order Agaricales; family Physalacriaceae; genus Strobilurus; species Strobilurus pachycystidiatus. Next base: position 1,649,378 of record JAHLMK010000010.1, read on the forward strand.
GATTGGAACCTGACGGCGCATACGCAGACGAGACGAGACGAATATCTCCCGTGAATATCACTGGTCGCCACGTAAGGGAAGAATCCTGTGGTCTGAAGTTTGGGCACGTCAGACGTCACGCTGCCAGCATTCAATTCGAGATACGTACTGCACAGCTTGAGACTCGCCGCTTTTCCTGTGAGACCTCGCCACCGACTTAGCAATGCCAAAGGCTCGCAATGATTGGCATTGGGCATTGCTGAAGGGCACCCGTCCCACTCCGTTGCGACAGCGAGACTTCGGAGGTTGCGGTGTCTAGTGAGGTTCAGCATTGCCTCGACAATGTCGACTGCAAACCTGTCGTGATCATGGTCGAGCGGAACATCGCCCACACAGGTGATATGAAGTACCAGCAAGTTGGGAAACTGCGTGTCCACGTTCGCAGTCAGTGTTCGAATGTGCAACAACAGCTCCCCTATCGGCCCTGAAACATCGAGAACTTCGAGCTGCGGCAGGAATTTGGAGGTGAAGATCATCATCATGTAGCTCCCAGAGCCGGAGGAGCTTGAGTCGACTACATTCTAAACGGCGCAACAGTTGATGTTGCTCCCCGGGAATGTGAACGTCGTTAAGAAAGCAGGTGAGCATTTCCAAGTTTGGAAGAATGAGTTTTCCGAGCTGAGCCTTGGGCTGATTGGCGATGACGCACTCGAGCTTTTCGTGAACACTGGATGTCGACGATATCTGCTCCGGATCGATGTCCCACGGTGCGTCCGGTCCAATGCTCACAACCAAAAATGAGACAAGGTTGGGGATGCAGAGATGTGCGGCCGAAGCCGCATGCACAAAAAGCTCCTTGTCCTTGCAATTGAAGAGGTAATGTAGGACAGAGGTAGGTGGAGAAACATGCTGGGTGCTCAGACCGTGAGTGGCACGATGGTCGGGTAAGACAAAGACTACTTACGTAACAAATGACAATGAGTACTCGCGGACTATTTTATCTCGTATCTACTCTGCTCTGTCTGTGTCCCTAGGGCCTCTGTACCCACCGTACTTTGAGAGATTCTTCCACGGAAGGACGAAAGGAATATTGATTACCACTTGCGCAAACTTGAGTAAGTGAGCGTCGCGAAATAATGAAGTGGGGATGGAATCATAGATATCTGGGGGACCCAGGGGTTCGTAGGCACGTAGATTATCAGAAAGTATGATCTCGTGAAGAGCGTCAAAGCATGGTTGAAGGGATGAGAGCAGGAAGACCATGAGGGTCGGAGGCAGATGGATGTCCACACGTTCCCATCTATATGCCTCGTCGGCAAGATGCTGTAGAGCTTGGAACAGGAGCGTCCCCTGGGACGGTGCTAACGCGGATATCTGCGTGCATTCGATATGGATCTCGAGGGTAAAGGAAAGTGGATGATTACGACTCCGTCTCAGCATCCTGGAAAGGAGCGCCATCTTGGGTACTTCGAAGGGCTCCCTCACGATGAGACTCCAGGATGCCCAGGGAGCGGAGCACGAGTCAATTGCCCCCTTCCAGTAGGAACAAACTTGCGTGGAGCACCATGGAGTGGCAGCGTCACTACCGACCTGGAAGGGGTGCTCCTGCGCCAGATAGATAATGTCGAGGAGCGTCTCAGTCGGAATCTTGCTAATGGGGGATGGTGATCCAACGTCTGTTGTAAGGTCGTCCATGACTCAAGGAAAGAATCAGTATGAGGCACTGGCGCAAGGAAACGCTTAGCGCCCACCTACTAATGGAAGGACAATAAAGAGACATTTGTCCCTGATTGATAGACTCGCACGATGGAGTGACAGTCATGTGGGTATCTGAATCCACTGACAGGGTGTAATCGTGGGTCCAGCCATCCAACAGCACGCCGTGTCTCCCAGAGTTTTTGTCGCCGATGTACTCCCGGAGTTACCGACCAGTAAGAAATAGGCTGGGGATCGCGAATGCACCTAGGAACAAGGAGCGAGGAGAGATAGAAGGAAGACTTGATCAAAAGTTCAAGACGACGATGCCAAACATGACACGTAATCACGAGATCATTGGTTCCTGCGACCGCATTTTTATAATACTTAGCAGTTGTGTGTCTGGCCAACGTCCGGCGATCTTGTGGAGTCTGTCGATCTTCCCTCCGAGATCATGTTCCTGATCCTACATCCCAGGAGAATCGAATTCTATGCAGTGTCTGTCTCGCCGGTAACAAGCGCCTCATCCGACGCTTGACTTACCGATAGCTCATTCTACATCGTCTGCGGTGGAGTCAGATGTATCAGTGATTCCTCCCTATTTCTGAAGACACACATTCAAATCCTTCCTTGCCGAGCGACTACCGTAGCTCATACATGTCCTTCGCGCGACTATCTTCTCCCAGAGTACTTCACGGGATGATTTCAGCCCTGAGAGTTGTTGCACGGCCAACTTTCTCTTGCGTTGCCTACTCGACTGACCGAATGTCAATATCCTCACACTTAGGACATGCGCATTCGAAATTGTATCTGCCTTTCGGCAAGGCGCCATCGGGTGAAGCACCTAGTCCAGATGGTACCCATCCCGCTCATTTGTGTCTAGTGATCTGCTGGCTCTTACTCAAGTAGGACTGAGCAAATCTGGAGCAGAGGGACTATTTTGCTCAAGTTCTTATGTGTTCTCTCTGTGGGCAATGCAGCATGGATGGCTCACAGCCCCGTTTCATTCAGGGCTTACCTCGAGGCAAGATATGCACTGCCCGTTGAGATGTTACGACGTCCCAAAACGGATTCCGGGATGGGTATATAAAGAGGGCCAAAACTGGGGAGGCATCAAACAGTACTCGATCGACCACCTCACCATCCAAACGCACCTCACCACAAATGCATCCCGAGCATCACACACTTGTCAATGATGAGCTTCAAGTTGACGACATCATGACGTCTCATTTTCGAAGCGAGGATGTGGAACTCACTGAGGACATCTCGAGTGCGGCCTTCATGGACGAAAAAAACATAAACGAACATCTGAACGGAGTCAACGTGTTGAACGGGGCCCTCTTATGGAGGGGCACATCCACATCCACGACAGTCACGCGCCTCCCACGGCACGACCCTCGATCGAAAGATATCAAGTTCTACATCGATGACGGTTCCGGCACGGTGGTCACTTACAATATTAGTGGTCCAGACTGGGGCAACAATCCGTGTCTCGAGGTCAGATATGTGAAGCTCGTCAATGGGACGCGACATCCTGAGCAATCGGTGACTTTCGACAAGCTACACTATGCAACAACAGACTGGTATAAGAAGTTCTTCATGGAATGCGGCGCTCATGAGGAAGGCATCGACTGGTCCGTGGAGTACTTCGCCAAAGATCTGGACCAGCTCTACTGGGACAATGGCACATTGTCGTGGGGGCCAGGCTTCACCGACACTGTTACCACTGTACAGCACCACAACAAGCACTTGGAAATCTCCTTCCAGGACTCTGAGCGTGCGTCGGTGACCTATCACATCGATGCTTCGAACTCGAAGGTGGAAGGCATCCAGTGGCTCGAGGTCCGGTACAAGAAAATACTCGATCAGATTGAGCTTGTGGAGTACTCTGTACGCTTCTCTATAGACGAGAGTGCCAAGGCAAAGGCGTGGTCTACTAAGTTTCTAAAGCATAGTTAGCATAAATCATCACACTGTCTACATAAGTGACTGACATAATCTCAAAGTATCATAGAGCCGTTTCCGATGAATCCGATCAGCAATGTCCCTTCACAAAATGTCAGTAGTTCTGGGCCTGTCGAAGTTGTCGGACAAGATATTAAAAGTATGCATCGTGAGCGCGCAGGAAGAAAATAATTGACATCAGAGGATAAACCATGGACCATGGTCCATAGCTACTGTCCGATACTCCGAGTCGTTGTCGACCGTAAGCGCTTCCCACGCTGAATCTAGAAGGGAAGGGTTACTAGATGGAGGGCTCACCCCAGAGCTGCGCCACCCAGAGACAATCCTTTTCAGCGACCACGCATCTTCAATTTGTGCTCGCCGGACAATGTACGTGGCAAAGACCTTTTGCGAAGTCGTGGCGCGAAACGTAGGCCTGAGGTCTGTTAGGGCTGGAGGTAGACATGAAATCAGGGATAAAGTCAAGGAGACTATATACGTGACGCCTCACATTTCGGATGCGCCTGATTGACCGTGAGAGGGTAATTGATACCAGCGATGAATTATCAAGCACCAAGAGTCCAATTTCCGGGTACAAAACTACGAGGAGCAACTGAAAATCAGAGGTCGTGAGTCTTGTCAAAGTCCAACTCACTGTACGGACTGTGAGAGGCCGGCCGACACGTAGCGTTGCGCCACGGTTCACCCAGTCACAGAGTTTTGCATTAGTGGTGGAATCGTGCTGCCCCACGGATCAATTTAATCATAGAATGTTGAGGAGTCGCGAGTCTGGAAACGCCCGGCCGGTGTTCAGAGAGCACAGAAAGACGATAGTCGAAGTAAGAAGGCAAGTCGCGGTCCGTGAGAAAAGTGATTTCAAACTCCGAAGCTCCGCTACTGCTCTTCGAAACTTCGTTCGACACTGGTGTCTGATATTGATTCTTACTGCTCGTAGTTCCGTCTGCGATATGGTGCAGTATAGTACAAATGATATGAGCTTTTTTCCCAAGCTATGGATTTACGTTGACTGCTTCCAGCACTCGCGGCTCGCCACAGTCGAGTCATGTACAGCGACATTCATGCCTCGTGCAGGAGAACTAGCGTCTTCTTTGATGTGGAGAGTTGATGGCAGAAGGCGCTAGGACTCGGGTTGATGGGCAACAGTGGCCTCGAGGATGAGAATGATGTGGTTGATGCGGCATCGTGACGCAGAGTTTCGACGTGAGGTCTGTTAGTGCTGGGTGTGGACACTCAGGCAGAGAAAAGTTGAGAGAGACCCTACGTGATGATCAATGTTCTGGATGAGCCTGACTGATGTGAGAGGACGATTGAAGCCAGCGATAAATATCCAACACCAAGAGTGCGATTTCTAAACACATGACCACGGAGAGCGACGTTGGAGTCACATCTCGCGAGTCGGGTCAAAAATAACTCACGGTACGGACTTTGAGAAGCCGGTCGAGATGTGGCGTTGCGCCACGGTCCACCCAGCCACGAAGTTTCACATCAGTAGTCGAATAGTGCTGCCTCGTAGATTCACTCAATCATATCATGTTGAGAAGTCGAAAGCTTGGGAACGCCCATCCGGCGATCAGATAGCACAGAAAGACGACAGTCGAAGTAAGGAGTCAAGTTGCGGCCCGTGGGAAAAATGATTTCAAACTCCGAAACTCCGCTACTTTCCGTGTCTCACTGCTTCTTACCGTTCGTAGTGCTGCCTGCGGCAAGATAATAGGTACTATTTGGACTCCTCCTGCGCTTACTACTCATAGCAAGGCGCCCGGGTGCCGATATGTAGGAGAACTGAGTGGGTGGGACTGCGCTCAACTCTTCCGGTGCTGGTGTCCACTATCAGGCTGTTGGTCAGCATGCGTCGAGTTTTGAGTATGAATGAGATCACATAGATTGAGAGTATCAAGTACAGGAAACACTTGTCTATGGAAGCAAACGGAAGGAAATTCGAAGATATCTAAGTACAGGAAACACTTGTCTATGGGAGCAAACAAAAAAAAAAATCCAAGTTATCTAAGTACAGAAAACACTTGTCCGTTCAAGCGAACGAAATCAAAATGGCGCGGCGTATATCTCGGAGTCTTCCTCAATAGACAAGCTTGGCTGCCCAGCTACATTCCAGGATCCGGCCACGAACTCCTGGATAGCATTCCAGATCACTGGAAACAGCGGGTCGTGTTGGGGCCAATCCCAATTCGTTTGGTTCATGCGAACTCTCAACCTGTCGGGGTTGGGCCTGAAGAGAATTCGGATAGTGATCCTTCGATTTGTGCTGGCCTCATGGGCATAGAAGCCGACTACGTCGGGAGAAACCATTTTCATAGCAAGCCTAAAGTTCGCGAGTTGGTTGATCGCCTTGACGACAACGCCTGTTAGCTGGGCCTCGGACATAGTGATGTTTGGAGATGAATGGATGAGATGGTTGTTTGGACAGGTGTAGGTGGTGAAGAGAGCACAATAGGTGTTTGGTCTGCTGCTGATGTCTGTTCAGCGACTTCTTCATACCCTTTATATACGTTCTACTGTCTCCCTTTTTGGCCAGAGGGATCCAGAAGTCACGCGCCGGCCGCACTGCTCTCTGTGGGCCAATTTGATGTGGAGAATTGATGTGGAGAATTGATGTGAAGAATTGATGTGTAACTGGTGGCGGGCAGAGCATTTTGTCGATCCTCCACGCACATCGCGTCCTTTATGTCACGTATTGAGCTTGAACATACAATGGTCATTATACAGAGCCGTTATGACTGTAAAGGGATTAGAAAGAGAAAAAATAGAGCACGCTTCACCACAATGCGCCACATATTCCACATCAACTGCATCGGTCCGGGTATCGCCTGGATGAAATGAGCGTGGGGATTTGATGTGGAGCCTGGGGCGTGTAGAGCACGGACTCATCACTCATGCACATTGGGTCCTCTATAATGCAGGTTTGCCTTCATATACGATGATATAGAGGCAGCGTTATGATAGCCGCAGCTCAAGTACGAATATGGAGAGTAAGCCTGAACACGCACTATTCTCCACATGAACGGCATCGGTCTGTGCTCAATATTTCCCCGCGAACGTCGCCGGCGTGACTCGGACTGATGTGTCTGATGTGGAGAATGTGGCGCAGTCCGGTAAATCGTGGTCAACTCCTCATATTCCCTATTGACATGACCCTGGACTGTCATAGTACCATGAAAACGCACAATCGGCAGGATAGAGAGCCAATGCGCGTAGAGAAGCGACAAAGTGCTCTTCACGACCGTCGACGCCACAAGTTCCACATCAAATTCCCACAGTCAATTTTGATCCACAACGCCTCGGGTCCCCAGCGTGGCCGGCGCCTAGAGTCTGTCCAAAAACGGAAGTGGAAGAAGGTTTATAAAGGGTGAGAGCCAGTCGTTGAACGGCAGACCAAACCTACTACGCCACCTACCAGCTATCCAGCCAACCAGCCCACCCATCCACTTCACCAGCTCAGCATGTCTCAGTCCTTTGACTTCCGCGCTGCCCTCAATGCCGTCGCAACCCAAACGGTTCTTTTGACACCCAAATCTCGCAGCGTAATCGAATTCCCAGCCCATGTCGCTGCGAGAAACAGCCCTACTGTTGTACACCTTTATTACACCAGCGACATGGAGTCTATTATCGTCAAGGAGGGCAACCAAGAATACACATTGCGTACCGACGATGAGCTATTCGAGACCATCTGGGCGCGCATTCGAGGAGTGCTCGACCGAAAGTAGAGGGTCATGTCAATCTCATTTCGCTTGCTTGAATGGACAAGTGTTCCTGTTTTTAGTATGTTCCATCTTCCTTCCGTTTGTCGTTCGTCCTCAGTAAATAGACGAGGGTCGCCTGTACCTATATGCCTTCAATTTCTATACTTTCTCATCGAAGAGAAGTTAGAACGTACTCGCCAAGTGTCGACAGACTCGCAGGTAGGGATGCGCCACAAGGCTAGGATTTTCTCCTCCATGTCGAATGCTGTAGCGACCTAGTCAGCCGCCACGCCAACAACTTGGCCGAAATGCAACGCAATGGAGATCGAGTCAACGTCGGTTACGTCATCGCAAGAACTTGTCTTCGGACTTACCTGGGTCGCGACATTATCATCTTCGCGGACGACGAATACGCCCACGCATACGACTTGAACTAGGGCTCTGGTCTTAGGCATCGATTGGGCGAGTGCGATTTGGATTGGCGTTCTGAGGCGCGAGACCTGACATCGATTGGCGTTCTTGTGTTCTGTTTTGAGGCGCGAGATCGTGCGTACACACCGACCTGACAACGATTCGGGTTTTTTATACGCGCGCACACGACAGGCATATCCATCGCCTTGACCTGCCGAATTCATCACCAAGGCCGGGACAGGGAATGCCGAAACAGAAATCGTCGGCGACGAGCGCGACGCGGAAGAAGCACGCTGCGAAGAAGGCTGGGCATGGGCCGGGGGAGGGCGATGGGGCTTCGGGGTCTAAGCGTGCGTTTTCAGATCTCTCTCTCTTTCCATCCGAGCATTGTTCTGTTCTGTCTATCCATCCATCGTCTCTCTTGTCATCAAAATCTTCTTCCTCGTCCCCTCATCCCCGAGTCGTTCCATCCATCGCTCGTCTCTCAGCATCCGATACTCGTTCTTTCTTCCATATATCCCTTCCATCTCTTCCTACGCTTCATCGTATCCAGGACTGATATCATTGTTCTCCACCGTCACCCCAAACGCTCCCCAACGGACAAAAAGCACGCACGAAAAAGGAGAAAGCGGCGCTGAAGAGTGCGTCGCGGAAGAAGGTGTGCTTTTTTGCTGTGTCTGCTTTCCAGCCTGGCACCAATCCTTCCTGCGCTTTCCTTCCATCACGCCAATCCTACCAACTCCACTGCATCGATCCATTCTTACCTTACCACCTTCTGTAAATCCACCAATCCTACTTGCGGTTTCCTTCTCAACGTAGGGCACCGGTTCGGGACATGGAATCCTTCCGAAGGGCGGTGCGAGCAAGAATCGTGGGGACCAAAAGCGGAGTTTACATTGTTGAAACTCCGTTACGAATGTTATAAAAGCGGGTTTGACAAGCGGCCGAGTTCATCATAAACTTGAATCACCCGATATGACGAATCAATATCCCGACATTGACGAGCACTATGTATGTTGGACCTCGAAGATCATTCTGCCATGAGGGCCTGACACGTTTGATCTAGAAAAAGACGAAATCTTTTCCATTCCAAGATGTGGAAGCAATCCGTCGCACATGGAATTCCAACAAACTCACCGGCACCAAGGAAGGGTGGTGCTGTGACTGGAGCCACTACCCCCACCCGACCATGCTGCTTCCCGTGAAGTATTTTTACGATATGGGCGAGATGCAGATTTCAATACTGGGCCACTATGACCTGCACTGTGACGCGAGCGAACTGATCCCGTTCGAGTTCCACCTCGAGGATCCAGATCAGGTTGTCTTCCAAGTCCGGGATCACTATTACCACTATGACTACAATCGAAAGTCTCTCAAGTTTGTCGGAGAGTACGAGGACGCCAAGTCGGCCATGCGCTGCACCGACAGATGGAGGAAGGAGGAGAGACGCAGTCACACAGTCAAAGATGGTATGCACTGCTGATGGACCAGAGACTCCGCCGGGTTCGCGCGGAGGAGATCCTGGCGAGTGTCGGTACGATCAGTAGAATTTTTTTTGTTATCCCATCTACGTGTGTAAAACTGTCATCCACCGAAACCAGTGAAATTTTTGTTTTCGTGACACGTTGGAAGCTTAAGCCTGAGCGAGACGACACAGCTCTCACAGTCATCGCGGATATCATATGTGAACGACGACGATCACAGCACTGGACATAGAACAGATCGATGAGATTTGTGGGCGACAGACATTTGCACCAGCCATACCTGCAGACAACTAGCCTACACGGCGACCGGGGTACCATCACAGAAACGACTCGCGCGACGTGGGAGAGGAACACTAGACAGTGGAAGAGGGACACTGGACACTCGGGGACCATGCTTCGAGGGCGTTAGCGCGCCAGCACCCGAGTTGAAGTGAGAAGTCAAGTTGCGGTCCGTGGGGAAATCATTTCAGACTCCGAAGCTCTGCTACTTCACTCTCTGAACTCATCGTTCGACAGTGTCTGGCACTAATTCTTACTGTTTGTACTGCAACAATCTGTAGGTTGCTTTCAAACTATTTCTGCGCAACAAATCGACCCGCATTGAATTCTTACAGTATTGTACTCGCCGCTCGCCACACTCGGTTCAGCGGCATTCGTGACTCGTGTAAAAGGATCAGCGCCTACCTGAGTGAGGGAATTTGATGTGGAGAATTGATGCCTGCAGGGAGGACAAGCAATTGATGGGTGTGGGTAGTCGTGGCTGATGCGATTGATGTGGAGAATGTGGCGCGTCCGGGTAGAGCGTCGAATTCTCGTGGCTTTGTCTCCTCTCACGTCCTCCAATAGAGCCAGAAACCATTCATAAAGTATATGAAGCTGATATGACACGGTGAGTGGCTATCACTGGCGAGAACCGAACGAAATTGCTCGTGCGCCACAAGTTCCACATCAAGACCTTTGCACCGCCGTAAGCGGACTCGGGTGGGAGAGTGCACGGCCCACACACTCCGCACAGCCCCTGCGGATGTGGCCACAACCCAAATTCGGATTCCGGGAGTGGTATATAAGGTGGGCAGAATTGGGGGGTAAGGACATCATCCAGCACTCGGACAACAGCACAAACACAAACACATCTACGATCTCATTCCTTGTCTCAACCAAATTCTACCATGTCCCGACCCGGATACGGACCCGCCAAACCTGAAGATATTCGGGCCGTCATGGAAGCACATGACGCCGACCGAAAGACAATCAGAGAGAGTCTGGGGCTCGATGATCCCCAACGTATCCCTAATCTTGGACCCGATAACATTACCCTGGATGCGGATAACTACCACCTCATGTTTCACTCGAAGATCCTCCTTCCCGAGGACAGAGTGCGGTTGTCCGGTGGGAACACGGTTTTCTCGTTTGAAGACGATCCTTCAAAGGTGTACTGGCGCTCCGAAGTGCGGGACGAGGACTGGCCCATTGACCCGCAGTCACATCTTGGCCACGTATTCATCGATGCCGAGGTGACCGAATTCATGAGAAGCCGCGAAACCGCCGAGCGCGCCACACGGCGGGATGTCACAATCCGGTCTCTTGTCGGTTACAATCTGGAGGGAGACCTCCCTGGGAATGATATGTGCAAACAGTTCACCTGGGACTTCGAAATCGAAACGACATGGGAGGAGGATGTATACCCAATTCGGAGGGTGATCAGCGTCAAAAACACCATGCCTGATGGTGGCGCTAGGTTGATGGAACGTTTCTGGAATGAGCCTAAAGAGCTTGGGAAGGACGGTAAACAAACGCAGGCTTGGCGTGAATTCCAATATATGATAGAATTCTACATGCTAGAATGGTCTCCTTCGATCGCGCCGTGATTCAGCTGGCCTAGAACTTTCTGTCTCATGAATTCTCTTTCTACTTACATACATCCTGTTTCCCAAAGTGTACTACTACATCCTATAGAACGCATTTTCTTTTGAAAGCGTCCTCCTCCGGTGGTGTCCGGCTGTTGTATTTCTCGAACTGGCTTGGTTTCAATTAGTACGATGTCCGAAGAACGTACTCGTTCCGAAGCCCCGAGCAGGGGTTTCCTGTGCTTGAGGACCCATGGTTTGGTAGGAGCTGGATCTGGAATTGACGTTGGGAAGTAATACAACAACGGTAGAGCTGAGGATTTGGGTGATGAGCCCTCTGCGGCTTATTTTCCGACGTAAGTTCAGGTCCCGGGGTGAGCTTTGCTCTCGAGTAAGGACAGCCTGTAAGGCGTGGAACGCGTGGCGATGGATTTGGGTGGGTGTTGGCGCGAGGGCCTGAGACCGAAATGTGCACTTGCTCGTCGAAGTTAGAAGAGAACTCGGCATCACCCGGCACCGAGGCCCGATACCCGATCGAGTCATTGTGCCGTACGTCATCGCAAGAAACTTGTTTTCGGACCGTCACTACTACTTTACCGGTCGCCATTTATCTCATCTTTCCGCGAGGACGACGCGTGCAACAGACCGACGGAATCGACGACTGGATTGGCGACACAGCATCAATTGGCGTTTTGAGGCGTGAAGAAGGTGCGTCCGTCCGTCCGACACTGATTTGAGTTTGGTTCTGATCCTAGACATACACGCCAGGCATCCAACTAGCTTGTCCATATCGCGCGCACTAGGTTGTACATATCGCACGTCTAATCCTGGACTGGCACACATAAGCCTACACGGGGATGCCGAAACAGAAATCGTCGGCGACGAGCGCGACGCGGAAGAAGCACGCTGCGAAGAAGGCTGGGCATGGAGAGGGCGAGGGTGCATCGGGGTCTAAACGTGCGTTTCCAGATCTCTCTCTCTCTCTCTCCATCCATCCATCCGAGCGTTGTTTCGTCCCGTCCCCGAAAGTCCTTCGTCGTACCATCGTTTCGCTCCGTCCATACCGCCCAATCCTATCCCATCCGCCTACCACCGCATCTATCCTATCCATCCATCGTCCATTTCCTACGCTCCATCGTCCTATATCGCATATACTTCCTACCGGCTTCCTTCTACGCGCAAACACTGACATATCCATCCATCCAGCGTCACCCCAAACGCTCCCGAACGGCCAAAAAGCGAGAACGAAAAAGGAGAAAGCGGCGTTGAAGAGCGCGCCAAGGAAGAAGGTGTGTACTCTTTTCCAAACACCCTTTTCCGCACCAATCCATCCTACCACCAATACATCCTTGGCTCTCTTGATCAACACCTAACACTAACACTAACACTAACCTACTCCCACAGGTATACATCCCCCCAACCAAACCGCTCCCCGCGCGGCCCGACCCGCTCGACATCCTCCTCCCACACTACACGACCCTAAACGGAGCGGACCCGGAGTTGGTCGTGACGCTGCGGAACCTGGGGAAGAAGAGCGTTGTTACGCGGGGGAGGGGTGTTGAGGATGTGGGGGGGTGGTTGAGGGCGAGGGCGAGGGCGAGGTTTACCGAGATGAGTGGGGGGGAGGAGGGACGGGGTGGGGGAGATGGACATGGAGAAGAAGGAGAAGAAGGCGGGGGAATGGACGGCGAGACAGAGCTCGTCCTTCGGGTATGGACGCACCACGCGCCCGCGCTGCTCACACACCCCGCGCGGAGGCTGCGGTACGCGGCTGCGGGGGTCATGAACGCCGTCGTCAAGATCCGCGGGGGCCTCAGACTCCTCGTGGGGGAAGAGGAAAGGGAGGAAGTGGATTCAGACCTGGTGGGCGCGTGGTGCCTGGCGGCGCACGATGCGGATAGGGGCGTGGCGGGTGTGGGGAGGGAGGGGTGGGGTGTGGTCGTTGATTACGTCACGGCACCATCGCCTGCATCCACACCGCCTCATTCCTCTTCGTCTACGCTCAAGTCACTTCCGACGTTTTTGCTCCGCGCGATATCGGATCCCTTGGCGACGTATGCGTCGATGGAAGGAGGAGTGGGAGGGGTGGACGAGGAAGAAGAGAGCGAGGAGGATCGGAAGGCGCGCGTGAGGGTTGGGGCGCTTGGTGGGGTGGGTTGGGGTGTTGGTGAGTCTGACGTTTCTTTGCTTTCAGTGTCAGGCGCTGTTTTTTTCGTTCTTTGTCCTTTCGCTGATCTGTTCTCAAATTCCTTTTGATTGCTCCATATACTAACGATTCACTCGCAGCGAAGGACCTCGTCCCGTCCGTGCCCTCCGCCGTATGGGAGCACTTGGGCGAGCCTGGGCAGCCGGGGGTAAGGAAGGCGGCGTGGGGCGTCGTGGGTGCGTTGGGGAGGAAGGGGTATTGGGTGTCCGAGAAGAAGAAAGAGGCGGCCGAGAATCGTGACGAGAAGGAGGGTGAAGAGACGGAACTTCGCGAGCAAGACCAAGACCAAGAAGTCGGCGAGGAGCAAGAAGGAGACGGGGAGCAGGCACGAGAGCCGGAATGGGCGCCGCGGACGATCCTGGCGCATGCGTGGGCGGAGCGCGACGCGGGCGTGTGCGGGGTGATGTGGGGTGCGGTGTTGCGCGTCGTCGCTGGTGCGTGTCCATCTCCTCTGAGGCGTCTTTTCGTTTTTCCTCTGACACTCACGTTTTGCACATACATAGACACACCCACCGCGTGGACGCCGGCGCTGTTCGCCGACTTTGTGCGGTTCGTGGGGGAGACGGGCGCGGGCGGGGCGTACCCTGCTGTTGTGGTGGTTGTTAGTACTGTTGAGGGGGAGGTTAGTGTTTTGGCTGGGCTGGGTTTTCTTTTTCGCGGTTTTTTTTTGGGGGGGGGGGCGCTGTTCGGGAGTCGTGGTTTATCAATTCGCGGTTGGCGCCAGCCAGGGACACATGGCTATGGTCATGTCTTTCTTTTTCACGTTTCTACGTTCTCGGCTTTTGTTGACTCGTTCGGTCGTAGATCCTGCACCCGCACCTCCCCGCGCTGTTCGACGCCATCTGGACCGGAGTTGGGAGGGCTGGTAAGGGGGAACAGGTGGTGGAGTGTGTGTGGGAGGTGGGGGGGTTGGTTAGGCGGCGGTTCGGGGCGGCACAGTCGTCATCAGCAAACTCGGCACAAACGGACGTCGCTGCGCTCCTATCCCACAACCTCACGCGCACCCTCTCCTCATCCGTGCCGAGCAAGCGTGTGGGCGAGATCCTGCGCAACGCGCACGTGGATGTGCCGGTAAGGGATATCGTGGGGTGCGGGGATGTGGTGGGGCTGGTGCAAGGGCTGGGAGATGAGGGGGTGAGGCGGGAGGTGTGGGGTGAGGCTGTGAGGCGGTTGGAGGGGGAGTTGAGTGAGGCTCGTGTTGGTGAAGAGGGGAATGGGGAAGGGTGGGGTGCGCGTGTGGTACAGGGGATGTTGGATACGGATGGTGTTGCGGGTGAAGACGTCCTCGTGAGTACCTTCCCTTCTTTTAGAACAGCCTACTGACACGCGCGAGCTCCAGCCGCTCGTGCGCGCACACGCGCTGCGCATTCTTAGCGCGCCAACGCCGCTGGCGCGGACGCTGGTGGGGAATGTGCCGGAGACGTGGGGGGTGTTCGTACGCGCTGTCCGGGATGCGGATGCGGACGGTGCGGGTGTGGGGCGCTTGATGGACGTTGCGCCGCCCCGGGACGGGGACGGGTGGGCCCGGGAGGACGAGGCGCTGGATGATATCGTCTTGCGGCTCGTCCAGAACCGCACCCAACCCCACGTGGTACAACGCCTCCTCCAAAACCCTCAAGTCCTCCTCACGCAGGCGGGGTGGGACGCTGTCCTCGGGTCGGTGGATGATAGCGAATTGGGCGCGATCCCGCCCGAGTCGGGGTTACTACCGGAGTGGGTTGTGCCGAGGGTGTTTTTCCTCCCGCAGCGGGTGAAGGGGGGGATGAAGGGGGGGTTGTTGGAGGGGAAGGGGAAGGAGGGTGCGAGGGGGGTGATTTTGGGGCGGTTGAGGGGGATGGTCTTTGGGGGTGGTGGGGAAGGGGAAGAAGGGGAAGGTGGGAAACAGGGGGAAGAAGGGACAGGGACAGGGGTGAGTGAGGAGGATTTGGTGAGGATGGCAGGCGAGGCGGGGGTGAGGGGGTGGGATTTGGTTGATCCCCCTCCCACCGGGACGACACCGAGGTTCTGGAGGCTGGTTGTGTTGCTGTGCGTGCATGACCGGGGTGGGATCGAGGGCAGGTGGGCGTGGGTTGTCAGGGGTGTGCTGGCGTATGAAGGTGCGTTGCTGACCCGTTTGAAGGGATGGGGTGCTGATGATGGGTGGTTTGGTAGAGTCCTTGCGTTCGACCGAACGGGACCAGGATCTTGAACGGACGAAGGCGGTGTCGGTGTACCTCCTCACGCACGCGCCTAGAGCGGAGCTGGAGCGGGTCTTGGATGAGCTTGTGCAGCGATCCGAGGAGGAGGAGGAGGATGGGAGGGTGGTGGAGCGGGTGCTTGTGCAGGTTCTTTCTGACGCGAACTTAAACTCTTCTGACGCGGGGGAGAAGAACGACACGCTGCGCACTAATGAGGAGAAGAAGCTGCGCGAGAAATGGACCGCGGCAGCGCGCACGGGAGGGAGGCGGGGTGTGGTTTTGGGGATCATGCGCGGGTTGGGAGCGGGGGGAGGTGGGGTGGGGATGGAGATGGAGAGGTGGAGGGAGGGGATCGCTGCTGATGTGGGTGTTGTCATTGGTGCTGCGGGTTCGAGGGGTGAGTTGACTTCACTATTTCTTTTCGTTGTGTCGTTCCCTTTGGTTGGTTGGTTAGAACCCGATGCCAACGCTCCCCACAGGTCCGACCCCGCGCGACCTAGTCTGGTCCATCCGGAAGCTGCTCGCGCTGGCGCCGCGCGAGGAGAGCGGCGAGGCGTTCTTGAGCGCGCAGAGGGGCGTGGGCGTCTTGAGGGCGGTGGAGGGTGTCTTGATGGGCGGTGAGTGGACCTCTCTTCGTTTGATTTGGTGGGAGACGTTGTCGACGTGCTGGGATTTGAACGTGAGCTGACGCTTTCGCTCTAGATGATGACGACGACGAAGCAGCAGAAGAACTGGAGCGGCTCCTGCCGGAGATCCTCCTCCCGCTCCTGCCTGTGCTGCAGACGGTCCCGGGGAGGCATTGGGAGGTTGTGTGGGGTGTGGTAAGGGGGCTTGGTGAGTGCGGTTATTACCTCATTGGTGTGAGTGTTGACTCGGCGTTCTTCTAGGCGACGAAACAGTCGACGAAGATGCCACCCCGATCCCGATCCTGCGCCTCATCCTCGCCCTGGACGCCTGCGAGAGCCGGTGGTTGAGGGAGGAATGGGGTGTCGTGAGAGGGGAGGTGATCAAGGGCGTTTGGGGGGTCCTCACTGCCTCTACACATGAGGAGGAGACGGTGTTGATGGCTTTGCGGATTGTTCGATCCGGGTCCGGGTCCGGGGATATGGATCTAGGGAAGCTCCTGCCGCTGTTCCATACCTCGGGTGGAGTGAGGGTGGTGAGGGAGGCGTGGCCGTTGCTTGTGCGTGCGGCGGGGCGGTGGACTGAGGAGAGGGTTTTGGAGGCTGCTTTGGAGGTGGATGGGGAGGAAGGGGAGGGGAGGGAGTGGATCCCCAAGGGGATCTGGGACGTCATTACCCCACCGGCGGCGGACGACGACGAACCGGACGAAGCGCGGACGTTCACGCGCCTAACGGCTTACCTGATCCTCTTCGCGCTTTTTGGTGGTGCGTCGCTCAAGGTCCGGGAACGGTATACTGAGGAGGTGAGGGAGAGGGGAAGGGGTGTGGTTGGGGCGTTTATGGCGTTGGTGGGTGGGGAGGGGTTGCTTGGGTGGGGGGAAGGAGGGAAGGGGAAGGGGTGGGATGTGGGCGGGTGGGAGGTTGGGGAGTTTGTTGTCGAGTGTGCGTTGTCTTTCTTTCTTTCTATCGTCCCCACCCACCTCCTTTCCTCCCTTTACTTTTTGGACGCTGTGTTAATACCCCATCAGTATACGAACCCTCCCCCGAGCTGCGCGTCCTCGCCGCACACGCGTATCACACCTTCCTGCGGACGCTCCCGGGGTTGGCGTATTCATATGTGAATGATGAGATGCGGAAGGACCGGGAGGGGGAGAGGAGGGTGAGGGAGTGGACTGCGCGGTGGGTGAGTCCGGGGTTGGTTAGGGGGGAGGTCGGGGGTCTGAACCTTCCGCGAGAGGGTACGTGTTTTCACTTTTTTGTTTTGGGCTTCTTGCTTGTGCTGAGTGTGGTGTCCTGATGCTTAGGAATAGACCTGACGGACGCGACGTTCAAGATCCGGGTGACGGCGTCGCAGGAGGTCATCGCGACGTATATCGTGGACGAGCATGAGCTGGAGATGAGGGTGCGGATACCGCAGGAGTGGCCCCTTAAGAGGATGGAGGTTGGGGGTGGGAGGGTTTTGGTGCGTGCGATGTCTCTAGTTCCTTCGTGTCGTGAACCCTTGGGTCTTGCACCCTGTTAAATCTTGGCTTTTGGTCGCTAACACTCCCCTCCCTCCCCAGGTCGGCGTCGACCCGGAGCGCTTCCGCCGCTGGGTCCTCTCCGTGCAGCAGCTCCTGTGGAAAGGACACCGGTTGGAGGAAGGGCTGAGGTTGTTCAAGCGGAATGCGGAGGCGCATTTTGAGGGGAAGGAGGAGTGCGCGGTTTGTTATTCGTGAGTTTCTAATGCTTTCTTTCGTCCTCGGTTTCGTGTTTCGTTCCTCGTTCCTCGGTTTCGTACTTCGTCCTTCGTCCGTTGTGGTCTGTTTTCGTTCTTTTTCGTTCTTCGTTGTGGCGTTGTGGAGGTCTTGCTAACGTCCCACACCCCCACGCACCTAGGATCATATCCCTCACGGACGCGTCCCTTCCCACGCGCCCCTGCCGGACGTGCAAGAACCGCTTCCATGCTGGGTGTTTGTATAAGTGGTTTAGCACGAGTCATAGTAGTCGGTGTCCGTTGTGTCGGAGTGAGATGGTTTAGGTGTGGTGGGATGGAGGGATGGGGTGGTGTATTATCTATTTATTTTCGTGATTATCGGACTTACAAGCAGTAGTTGTAGAGTTTCGTTCATCGCGTGAATTCCCTGACGATTGCACTCAGAGATTGATTGGGTTTGTATGAACACAGGTAATGGGAGGCAAGGGAGGATGGAGAGGGACGAGACGAAACAGTCGACGCGGGGTTCATCTGGAGCGGGGGTGGGGTGCTGGACTGGGTTGAACTTCTGCGTAGGTTTGAGTCAATAAGTTGTACATTTCGTTGTCGGTAGACAACCCTACTGCCTTGAGTCCAGTAATTGCAAAAGGCGCCGCTACTTGAGTCTTGTACTCCATAATGGGTAACTTGATCGGATTCGCGGCGGTGTCCATTGGTAAGAGGGCTGTGATTATGGCTGTACTTCATGGCAGCACAGCCCTCTTCAAAACCGTTCAATAAACTATAAAGGCATCAGTCGCAGCACAGTTCATTAAACACCACCCACTTTCCTCAGCGATGTCTTCCTCCACTAGCAGTGTTTGCTTACCCTTGGCAGGCACAGATGTCAGACAAGACGATAATTTTCGGCTTCCCGATAGCGAATACTCAGGATACTGCCTGGACAACTTTTTCGCTGATTACAACAAGGAGCATGCAACCGGGGACAGAGAATTGTCGGGGAAATACTTCGAGACAGATCTCTACGAGCAGGAGTACCCACTTTCCTCAGCGTTGTTTTCCTCCACACAGGAGGCCAATTCCCCGCTTCACGATCGCGAACACGATCCGTTGTCCTTCCTGGAAATTTTTTGCGCTGATGACAACGAGGAACATCTAACCGGGCAAGACTTGAGGGCATCTCTCTACGAACAGGCTGATACCGATGATCACCCCATATCCCCAGCGATGTCTGCCTTCACTAGCAGCGTTCATTACTCACAATGCCCACCTATCCCAAACACGGATCCCGCACAAGTGACCAATTTTCTGCTGCCCCCCAATCGCGAATATCCGTTCTTCGTCCTGGAAAAGTTCCTCGCTGATTACAACAAGGCACATACAGCTCGATGTGGACTCGGAGCACTGTCATGGGAGATCTGGAAGGAAAAGGTCTACTCGGAGAAGTATACCCATGATCCCGCGGGATGCGTGGCAAAATACGACCTCCAAGCAGACGAATGCATCGAGTTCATCGCTTCTACAATATCCTTTAAGCCTGGTTCCATTTGGTCTGATATAGAGGAGACAGAGCGGCAGCGGTGGTTCAGATGGTGGGGCAAGACACTCCAGCAAATCATGGACAGTCCGTCCCGGGTCCAGAGCTTCAAACGCTTGAATGTAACCACTACCAAAAGCACGACGATACGCGACTATTGGGAGCCAGACAGGTTCCACGCGTACTTCATTTTCTCGCAAATGCTGCACCCAGTCTGTGTGCGCTTCGAATTTGCCACCGGCAAAATTCGTCTCATCGCCTTATACACCAACCCGGTAAAGGACCAATTCAAAACAGACGGCGAAAACCCTGTGATCGAGCTGGCGCCCGGCTGGCACTGGTATGCATGGATGAAGAGTCTCGTTTCCGGCAAACTTGAAGTTTGGGAAGACGGGTCACACTCCTCCGAGACTCGAATTCTGGACGATATTGAGCCATGTATCCTTCCTAAAGAGTAGATGTATGTATGAATTATGATGTGCCGAGACGGTCTGAGAATTCAAAGAACCTATGTGCTGAGTATTCTGAATCTGACTCCGAATCTGATGCGAGTAAACAGGTGCCACTAGCCGCAGGTTCATACGCGCCGACTGACCCATCCCCCCGCTACGACAGTCACATCTCGCCAGAAGTTCTGGTGCGGTGCTGTGGCATCTGTGTCTGCGCCACTGGCACGTTACATGTCACTGTAGGGATGTGCGGGCCAGGGCAGGGCTCTGAGCCCTCGCTAGGGCAGGGCCAGGGCCTAGCAAAATCCAAGCCCTGCCCTAAGCCCTGAGCCCTGTAGGGCAGGGCAGGGCCAGGGCTCAGCCCTAGGGCTTATGTGCGCCACACATAGTCCGACATACAACATCATATACATACTCTTCATGTAATTATCTACTGCTACTGACACGTATTAACCTTGATTAGCATTCTAGTGTCTTTCTCAGCAATGAGACTCCCAGTAGAGTTGAGGAGGACTGTCCGAGACTCACTGTCCCGATTCGGAATGAGAAAGTCGTGACAAATCACGTGACTGCTGGGGTTCCGAGCTCTCACAACCTCCAACTCGGTGCTGACTCTGGTTTTATTTCAGACGCCACAAGTTTGTATATGAGCTCAGATGAGAAGAACAGGTAATCAAAGTCTAAAATAGATGTCTCAAGAGCTCCCTACTCACCGTCCCAGGCCTTCAGGCCCTAGGGCTCAGCCCCGGGCTCAAGGCCTACATAATCTCAGCCCCGGCCCTCGGCCCTCACCAAGGCAGGGCAGGGCAGGGCAGGTCAGGGCAGGGCCGAGGGCCTGAGCCCTGGCCCGCACATCCCTAATGTCACTGGCAGAGAGTTGCATTGGCAAGGCTGGGGTAAATTTGCAGCCAGTCGTACCTCTTTTCATCGTCTTTGTGGTTGAAGTCTGATTTGACTGAGCGTTGACTGACACCCCAGCCTCCGTCTGTGCAGTTGTTTGATAGATGTCACGATGTTTGAGGCTTTACGAGATACTGGAATCGTCCGCCTTGTCGAGAGTCGAAACAACGTTATGTCGTCGTCCTCCGTGTCACCGTGTGAACAACCTCAGCCTTTCCTCCAGCCGTTGTACTGACAGAGCCCAGCGGCGGAAACGCTCGGGGACCGAGGTGAGGAGGGGTGGGGCGCTAGCGACCACGATGAAAAAGGCTGTGCGTGCGCGATCAAGAGAGTTTGCACAAGCGTTCAGAGCACCAAGGAACCAGAAGCAACTTGCATCTACTCTTCGAGTTCCGATGGTGCTGTTCAAAAAGATTACGTCGTAAGATGTTCAATCTGCGAACACCCAGCCGATATCTCACAGTAGTCAAAGTAAGAAGTCAAGGCGCGATCGTGCGAAAATCCTTTTAAACTCCGCGCTCTCCTGTTTTCGTTTACTAATACCATATTCATCAAATTGTTTAAGTAGCGCGAATCGTTACGGCTAGTATTGCTCTTCGCAGGCTATGCAAGATCACTGACACTCTGTGAACTCTTTCTATGCACCGAACTGATCCGCGTTGGAGGTAAGTTTTCGACACACTAGAACACATCCTCTACATGACGTGCGACATTCCCTTTTATCGGCGCTGCACGACGACCGCGATGGGATGTTCTTGCAAATGGCCTTCTCCATTCACTATCCAATTGCCGAATACGGAAGTCTCTCGGTCCTGGACCGAAATGTTTCGAAAAAGACACGCCGGATGATCGAACGCTTCAAAGTCGATGCTTTGTGGACGTCTCGACTCTCGAGGTCCTGCAATAGCTCGTGAGTATCCGCTCCCCATGGGCAGCGGTAAACTGTGAATGCCGGTTAGATTAGATTTGTCGCTGTAGTATCGGATGCTTCATCCGATCGCGCCACATCCTCCACATCGGCCACGCGCTCGATGCCACCAGCGCCCAATAGAACGGGGCTTCCAGGCCTGCGAGTATCAAATTCAGACATCGAGTTAAATCTGCCACTCTTCCACACGAATCATCTGCGTAAATTCAGTCTGGCAAGAACGTTCAACTGTGGAAGCAGTCCACGGATCAATTTGGTTCACGTAAAGTTTAATGATGCATAAATCGCGAAGAGCAATGCGAGCCGTACCAATGCCAAGCAGTGTGATGAACAGGGTTGGAACGGAAAACCGGAGGACTTCGGAGTTTCAAATAATTTTCGCACGATCGCGACTTCACTTATTACTTTGACTATTGCCTCTCTGTGCTCAAAAATTTGCTGGGCGTTCGCAGATGCTTTCTAGCCTGCTCCTTTCTGATATTCTTATTGTACTCGGACGGTGGCATAACCTTCGGCAACTCGGCGGCGCAACCCAAGATGTCGAATGCGCCCTTAACTACCTTCCGACTATTGCTTCTCTGTGCTCGAAAATATCTGCCGGGCGTTCGCAAATGCTTTCCAACCTGCTCTTCCTTGATACCTCTATTGTACTCGGACGCTGGCTTAACATTCGGCGACTCGGTGGTGGATTCGAAGATGTCGAATGCGTACTTTAGCTACCTTCCGTCTGTACTCGACCTTGGACCCTTTAAAGGATTTTTCTCGCTCTGACTTGGGAAGACGGCGTCTTCTGCCGACCCTTTCACCACCGAGAAATTCTCACTCGAATACTGGTCTCAATGATTTTATATTGCTGAGTTTCCTATGTAGAATAGGCTATCTATGACCGACGACAACACGCCGAATACCAAACACTTCGAATTCAGGTTTGATCGGGAATATGACTGTTGGAACTTCGCGAAGGACCGTACACATATCCTGAAAGGGAGGCCATGGTTCGCACTTCAGCGCGTTGTCGGCATCTCGATGGAAGCGGTGAAATTCCAAGTAGCTTCATCTACTCCCGGCTGTGGGACAGTCAATACTCCGAGTCGTGCCATAGAGGAATCAGCGCATGTAGCACTCACTTTGTTGCTCTCGGTGCTAGTGTCTGCAAGTACTGTCAGTATCAACGGCACGGATGATGGGAGCGTGTTCGGTATTTACGGTCGCGCTTCGCCGTGTATTCCTTCCAGTAATTCTTCCCTTCGGAATGGTACCACTCATGTGTCACCTCGGCCCCTTGTCTATAAGGTTTGTTGACCTTCCATTTGTGCGGCTGACCTACGACGGCGGACATGGTGGACATGGCTAGGACGACGATGGTTTTGCTTGAGATGACGGTGGTCACTGGTGATGCTCCTTCCCGACGTTTTACATTGCCTACTTATATATATTTCACCAGAACACGCCCGCTGACGACAAGGATTAGAGCATTGTGAAAGATTGAGAAAGGACGAGCCGACAGTGCGGGCTCGAATCAATTCAGAAAGCCCAGGGAGCTAGTGTGGAAATCTGTGGCGCGTTAGCATGTTTTATCTCGACTTATCGCACAATTTTTTCGAGGTTCCACAGCGCGTGAGTCAGCGCGTGGCGCGTTAACGTGCTTTTAGCTCGTTTCTTCGCCCCAATTTTTTTCCCTTTAATTTCCACAGCTACTATATATTCGTGGCGAGCAGACCAAGATACCGTCATTACCCTGATCGTGCCAACATTCTCCACTTCGACCACATCAATCCAGAGTCCAGACTCCGAGGTCCTCACACTAACGCCTCCAATCATCGCATCTCCACAATTAATGATCGAATAGAAGGCGCTAATCATCCAGGGGAGACAAAATGAGAGGACGTACTACGCAGGGTAGAGCTAATATGAACCAGCACATGCAAGTGACTTGTACTTGTGTAGGTCCCTGTAGGACCGTGTCGCTTCTACACCATGCGCGAGCCAGGTAGGCTGCTGAACGTGATTCGAGGGGCTTGAAAGATACTGTACACCCGCACTCCACATCAATGACTGAACGGGATGCGCCGATCCTCCAGGAGGAAAACGCGAGGCAGTCGCGAGGCGGACGAGTTACGACGCGAGTGAGGTAATTTACTTTGGATACGGGCCATGTTAATTGTTTTTTTTGGGTATTCCCGTGGGAGCGTGCCGCTTCTGACTGTGGAACTGAGGAGCTCGAAGGATTCCAGCTGTCCTGCATGACTGCGGATCGTAGAGATCCACGTCAGGGAAAAAAAATCGGCCGAGGTTCGGAGATTGAATTGGCTTTCGCACGATCGCGACTTGACTTCTCCCACTTCGAGTCGTGTCTTCAACGAATCTACGATCCAACAATGCTACGACCTCTGACATTGCATTTCGCGACTTTCTAGCGCAGCATAAAATGTCGAATGTGTATGTCTGTACAGTCCGGTTTTCTCTCGACCCCGATTTTTCCCACGATAATAATGCCCGTCAACAATGAAGTATCTTGATCAAGTGTATCGACCCTCTAAGCGCCAACGGTCTAGACTTAGGGTTTACGATCAGACTGGAATAGGGACTTTGAATCTCGATGCTTTCATATTGGTGAGTGCTCTACTTGAACGTGTATAATAGCCTAGATGGGAATTCCGAATGAAGCTCCTCTGCTCAAGGTCTAATACTCGTGCCAGACTCACACGGCCTCTCAACGGCGATTGGTTGGCTGAGCGTAAATCTCATATGGTGCCCTACTCTTGTTCCCACCATAGTTCTCGGTTCGCTGCACGCGATGGTCACTCCTCGGATAGCAGCCGTCGTGACTCTGATATTCCTGATCGGCGTCGGGCGTATGGTTGTTGAGGCGGATTGGCTGGAGATTGCTAGGAACGTACGCTCGATGGACGAATTGGTCGGAAGAGCTGCGCTTCTGAGGCTTTAGGCCTTCGTAACCACCATGCTGGTGGTCCTGGTGCTGCTTCTGGCTACGCCTCCAGGGCTCCTTGTCGTCGGCGGTACCTTGCTGGTAAGATTTGGCAGGCGCATCCAAGTCATCATCATCTGCGCCTGGGTACATGTCTGGGACAACCGGTACTCCTCCGTGATAGAAGTGGGGGCCGTATGAGGAATATTGGTCCGGTTCCCCCATGGTCCAATCTGATGGGATGACAGGTCCAATTGGGAAGACCGGACGACCAGCAGGTCGCTCTTTGTGGCTAGGCGGCTCGTCTGGATCTTCTGGGATGACAGGCGGTCCCCTCTCTGATTCGCGCAGTTGTTCTTCGTAGTATGGCGCGGCGCACTGTTGCTGGTAGTGCGAAGCAGGGATGTAGTGGGAGGCTTGAGAATGTACTCCAAACTGTTTGTGAGCTGTCATCTTTGTGATGTCGGTCGATTGCTTTGGTGGGAGTATTGGATGCAATGGAAAGATGAAATCTGTCCGTGTGTGCTCTCTGCTTATATAGGCCTGTGTCACCGTTTCCGCCTCTGAGTGTCACCGTTGTGATCACTAGCGTAGGACGTTGTCTTTGATCGCCGATCAATAACGGTCTGGTGGTCTGCCAACGGATTAACCTTTCGCATAGACCATCAATTGATTTCGACGGCTCGTGGTTGTGCCTCGGTATCTAGTCAAGAGCAGCAGGCTCCGCATGAGACACCGAATGATATCTGCCAGTCTCAAGATTCCAAGTTCCGCCTTTCATACATTGGCTTCTCTGTCCCCTACATTCGACATAAGTGCTATCGTACATCTGTCGACTCCGATTGCCTCTCCACTACGCCAGCCCCACCGACCAACATTCACCTGAGTCTAACTCCCACATCATCTGTCTTGCCTCGCCACGCCACGTCACCGCCTCCCCCGCTTCGCCGCACTCATCCCAAAACAACTCCCGCCTCTCACCCTGATAACTCGCGCTCCCCCAACCAAATTCGGGATGCCACCCGAGTATACAGTCCCACCTCGTGACAGAGGCTCGATCGACCTCCTTGAGCCGCAACGATACGTAGAACGCGCTGCCTTCGTGTTGCTCGCTGAGGACGTCGATGTGCATTCGAGGGTGGGAAGAGGAGAATTGTTCGTCGGGAGATAAGAAAAGGGAGTCCACGAGTTGCTTCATATGCATGTCTTCGCTCGTCAACGTAGTGTAGTGCGCCACAGCCACTGGCGTTGCATGCCAACTTTCGTTCGAACCTGGATCTGGAATCTCTCGAAGGAAAGGCTCAAACTCGCAGGGATCCTCGATGTTGAAGTGGTGATGCGATGAAGAAGGGAAGCTGCTGCTGCAAGAGGCGGCGAGGCATTCGATATGTCTATCTTCATCTGTCGACGAAGTGTAGTGCCTAGCAGCATCTGCCGCCCAACACTCGTACATCGTGGCTTCAGGGTTACACTGGACGATTTGTTTAATTCTCCATCAGGTAACAGTACGCGTCAGTACTTACTTGCAGTCCTTCGTCTGGTGAGAGGAGCTCCGGGGAAACGCTGCTCCGAGAAGTTGAAGGCATCGAGGAGATGTCGTTGTAGTCGAATGTGGTGGTGTATGCCATTGCGAGGGCGTGTCTGGGCGACGAAGTGGAGTCTGGAGGAACCGTTGGCGACAGTGACGCGAGGGAGTCAGTAGTAGAATGTCGTTGGTCTTTTATAGGCCCTTGTCTGGTGGCGCATCAAAGTGTACATAGGACCTCAATTCATTCAACAGCACTTTCACCCTCCAGGTCTTCCGGTCGCTAATGGGTTGTTATGGTGAGAGCCAGATTGGTCGCGTTTTGGTTACTAAGTGTGGCCAATTTCAGTCCCCTGGTTATCAATGCCACATGATGATACGCGCCTTCGAAGATCTCTTCCACCACGTCTGTGGAAATGCTGGCCTTTCGACCAACGTCGCACAGCACGACGAAAAAGGCGTTGAAAGGGAAGTATGAGCTGTTAGACATCGTCGTGTGGAGCTCCAAAGTCTCTGCCGTCCCACTTCAGGTGGATGCCATTGAGACATCGCAGGAGAGCGGTCGGAGAGGACCGGGCACCGGGCGCAGGCGGAAGGCATAGGGATTGGAAGTACGGCTTCGCACCTCAGACAGTGCGCGGGGATGGGAGTGTATGTCCAGTTGGAATCGCATGTCTGGATCGTAGGTGCAGTAGATGTCTCAGAACATGTGATATGAGTCATCCATTAGGGCGAGTTGGGGGGAGGACCGTGTTCATCGACTCGCACGGGCCCAGGCTGCATAGAGATTGGATCTCGTCAGGGAGAAACCAACGCATCAAAGGTCTGAGCGTCAAACTCGCTGCACAGCTTCGTCGTCCAAAGATATTGTGGCTCCCAAACGCGACGATCTTTTGTACAAAGACCATCTTGACGAGGACCTTCCTGGGATTTCCGTTGTTGTATCACTGGAGGCTTTGCTGCAGCGCATATTCAAGTCGTTGAAGGGATTACCAGACTGTAGACGTTTCGAATGTGGAAGTTAAGAGCAAAATGATTTTGGGCATCAACGATCAGCCACCGATCACGGCGCTCACGAATGTCCACACGAGGTTCCTGAATGCCAGATAGTGGCTCTTTTTGTTATCCTTCTGGACATTGGTCCGAGTCTGCAGATCGTCATGGACACAAGATTCTCAGGCCATTGACTCGATGCATATAACTACAGGAACAGTCCGGTTGACAGATACCCATCTCTACAAGCGCTCTCCCCGAAAGCCACGCACGCCATTTGCATCATTGCCCGGACTTGCACATCAACAAGTCCCACCTCGACCATTTCACGACCACCATGCCCAGCGCGTTCGCAGATATGTACGCACTCTCCCGCGATCTGCTAGCCACCAGTCCACAATCACCCATGTCTCCTTTTCTCCCTGCGCTGCGCGCAGAAAAAGAGAAATTGCCTCGTCCCAAACTGCGCATCGTGACAACGGTACCACGCTCGGTGAAGAGAAACACTTTCCGATCATCCGCTTCTCTACATTTGTATCACTTGGCCGTCATTGGTAGACAGATGAAGCCGAGGAGGACTGTGACTTCGAGACTATGAACAAGCATCCGAGATGTATATGCTCCTTTTGTGTATCCTCCCGTCACAAAGCCACAAATACAATATCGATTCCACTTCCAATTGGGTCCATTGAATGCACGTCGAAATCGACACAGTAAACACACATTGACCACAGCGATTTTAACAACACTCCGTCCAAATCGGCGGAGGATATTCCCTGGCCTGAGGGCTCTCACCAGCATTTGTAGAGCACGACCATCCATCCAACCCTTGCAACTTCTCCGCAGGAATCTTTCTTAGGCGCTTGCCCATATCTCCCATTACATGCGAGATCCACGCGTTGTATTGGTTGGGCACTGACCATCGCGCCAAAGCGTGCGCCTCATCGTGAGAGTTGGTTTTCACGCGAAACATATAGTAGACAGGGATAGATGCTGTGTCGCCGTGAGCCAAGTAATGAATGGGAGCGGCGTCGCGGAGAGAAAGGGTCAGGCCATAGAGCATGGTCTTCTTCGTGATGTTGAAATCACCGCCAGTAGAATGTAGGGAGGAGAGCACCGCGAAGACAGGCGTGGCAGAATCAAATTCAACGTCCTTGTGCACTGTTTTTGTGTGTCAGCTTGTTGGAAAACAGTTACAGGAGGCGACAGAGGTCGAAGCTTACGCTGTACGATCCATATTGCCTTGAGATTGAGTTTCAGGCAGATCGATGACAGGCGGGGAAAGAAGACAATGTCAACAGCAAAGGTTTGAATAGGGTCGTTGCAGTCAGGCGACGCAAAATTTGTCGACGCCACAACTTCCGGACTGGTCGCAGTGGAGAAGTCGTCGTTCGAATACGGGAAGTTCTCGGAGTGCGCCTTTGTCTCAGCGATGCCGCTCGTGCACCACAGCGCCAACCAAAGATGAACACGAGCGGCGCGTGGATCCATCTTTGATATGACAGGCGGAAACAGCGACGGACTGGGGAGTGGGGGAGGAGGGGTAGTGTTGTTCATGATGTCAGTCGTTAAAGAGGAGTTAGCCAAAGAGGAAGAGTAGATATGAATTGTGTGGGCGATCCAGGGTGTGGTAATGTGCCGTCCTCAGCAGACTGCTCATATAGATGCAAAGAATAAGACGCCCCAAAAACGACGCACCCTGATTTTCCGATTACAGCTCAATGGTCGTCAAGTCTCCTGAGAGGAACAAGGCCACGTCATAGATCATTCCCGAAAAGACCAAGACTACGCGGAATGAAGACAGCAGCTAGGTCAGCAGGTACGAGTCCACCGCTGAATCTGAAATTCAAAGTGCGTTCTTCGAGTTAGAGGACTGTGCAGTGTGGTGGCCGGAAGGAAAGAGTCAAATAGGGAGAGTATTGATGGGATCAAATGTGGCGTTGCATGTTCCGGTGGCTCGGTGTCAATAGTGGTTTCTTTTGTCCATCACATTGCAAATGGGGGACACACCTTACCCGTACACGAATGCCCTTCTGCGGTACAAGCAGCTGCCGTTCGTCATCTCCGATAAACCTCCTGCGAAGCCACCCCTCCATTTCCTGGATACTCACATCGATGCTAATCTCACGTTACAACGTATCGAGCAGTTACCAACTATTCTGGGGGACCTGGTAGCAGCCGTAAAGCCTCGTCTCGATGCGTTTCCGAAACGCACAGAGTTGGACAGAGTTGTAGCCTGGCAAGATGATCTCCTCGAGGATGTCCCCTCGCTCTCGACTGTCGCCGATGTCTCGCTGCTCTATAGGCGTGGTTGTGGGGCGGGCGCTGCCGGCCTGGCTGCAGGAATAGGTCTCATTCCGGATCGTCCGCGCGAAGCTCCTGCAATCCTTTGGAGTCAAGGCCCTATGGAGACTATCGAGTGTCCTACCTCCGATATCTTCATGCAGCCACATTTCCTACTTGTCAGGGATTATAGATCGCGGTTTTCCCATGAACTCAAAGCATTCTCGGAGGCGACAAGACAAACTCTCCTGAAACTCCTCTCGAAATACCCGTATCTGGCCGTCGGTATGTTTTTCGCGCCTTCGGGCCAAGACATACTCATTGACATGGGCACACTTACGAACTTCGACACATTCTCGGCATCAACGAACTCTGAAATCGGAGCCGTAGGACCTCTTCCGAGAGTCGACATCCCTCCTGACTGTGAAAAGCCCTTGTGGAGACTTCCTGCAACGACTCCTGCCACTCACACACGCGCTTTGGAACAGAATCCGAGGATTGGAAGCGGGTCTGCGATAGAATACACCGAACCTCGAGAAATCACCCCAACGATATCCAACGGACCTCCAAGCGCAGCGGAGTACATTCAACGCGTGAGCCCCGATTCGCCCTGTTTTATCACCCTTTGTTTCTGACTTGGCATTCGTTTAGGCCTGGAGCATCGCCGTGAGGGCAGACTCGACTTTCATCGTCTTCGATTGTGGAAATTTCACGCGCATTGGGGTAAGACACCGCGGGAGTCAGACACTTTTCATTTCGGACCTCTTCGATACGGTACATTCCGACGCACCAACCTTTGGGCTTATGATGGCTGGTCTTCATATTGCTGTCGTTGACGATGTGCTCCAGAGAATGGGTGCCTTCGCGGAGAGCCCTCCCAAGACCCTGATTGGAACGAAGCGCGCGGCGTCACCGGAACCTCACAGCGGAGACCTCAAGAGTGCGAAGAAGCCCAAGTTGGAAGGCCTCAAGGTAATACTTTGCTCATGCAGTTACGTCGCCTCTCTGAAGACAACAGACAGAGGATGATTCGATTCAAGGGGCTGCAGATTTGGTATGTTCTCGCATTATCTATGGGTCGTTATGTCCTGAAGCATCGCCAGGTGCAGAGCGCTCCTGCTACTGACGAGCTCGAAACTCCGGAATTGCCTCCAGATGAGCAGGTGAGTAGCACGTGCTCATGTGTCTCGATGTCTCTCAGTCTGATTCACCTTGCTTTCAGTCCCTCCGAGCGGCTTTCTCTCGTAAAGCGGCGCTTGCTCTGTCACTCACGTACGGGATATACAACTCACCGACGCCCTCAATTCTGCTGAAACCGGGATCTCGACGGCAAGCCAAATATGCATCGACCACTTTCGTGACGATTTCTATGGGACCACAAATTGGTGGCGGGGCAAGTGGCGACGTTTATCGTGCAACGTTTCCTGGGCGAGAGGGGACGTTCAATGTTGTCATTAAGCTTGCTATCAATCTCGACCGCCTGTGTCATCTCCACCATGAGTACTTGGTGTATTGCCACCTTCGAGAGAAGGGAGTGGATGATATCATTCCATACGTATACGGGTTTTATCAGGATAGTGGGCGTGGGATCGGAGTGTTAGTCATGAGTGATGCTGGCATTCCTTTGGGACGTCGCTCAAGAGATAAGGTTATACGCCTGACTGACACTGAGAAGCAAGTTGTCACTCAACCGTCCGTCATTTGAGACTTATATTGCTGTCATAGGGTCTCACTGCGTTCCATGTTACGAAAATTGCACTCCGCCGGTGTGCTACATCGCGATATCAGGTCCTGGAACATCCTCACAGATAGCGATGGCAAACTTAGCATCATTGACTTCGATCGCGCGAGTCTGAAAGCGTCTTTCTTGGACTTTGATGCCGAAATTGACCGGATGGAGCGGTTTCTGAACGGAAAGTATGTCGACGCAGAGCCACCAATTGGTGCCGAGGGTATGCCTAAGGATATGTTGAACCGTGTTCTACTAGGTGACGACACTGACGAGGTGCCATCTTCGCCGCCAAAGAGTCCACAAGGGAAGATCGCATCATAGACGCCCATCGTCCGAGATGCCTTGTATCCTCGACTCCCTATATGCTCACAACGTCCCTCCAGCGTTGCAAATAATTTTTGGCTCGCATGTATGATATGTAGATAGCATCTAACGACAATCATGTATTCCTAGATGAACTCGATTCTCCCCATAACTCGCTAATGTGTCCTTGAACTTTGCGCAAGATCGTTCTCCTTTTTCCAAAAACGCGTTGTAAGCTAATTCCCACAAGCTCGTTACGGGCTGCGTTTTCGGCTGGCCTCGAACCACCACTAGAAAGTATGTTAAGAATCTCGGATAAATGTGAGAGTGCGGGCTCAATTGCTTTAGAAGAGTAAGAAGAAGACAATAGAAGGCATGTCTAAATGATTGTGCAAGTGTAGTGGTGAGTACTGACAAGTATTCTACGTCCTTATATACCTAAATGTCCATGCTGCGTAAGGCAGTACCACTGAGTCATGCTGGATCGAGCGACGCGTAGCCCTACCGGGCTGTTCACATCGAAACAGAGTAGCTCTACGCGTAAGTAGACGAGCGAGTGGGAATAAGCTCAAGATCCATAACAGAGTACTGGGGAGCGATACAGAAGGATGGGAAGGAGAGAGAGAGACAGAGAAGGAAGGAATGGAGAAAAAGACGCGGGCAGAGGTAATTTACTTCGGATGGCCAAGGTTGAAAGGACGCTCCCGTCTCAGAGGACGCGGGCCGGGTGCTAATCCCGTGGGTGGGGGGTTGTTGTCAAAACCAGGGGCAACACCGTGAGTCCAAGGCACTCGCTGTCCCGAAACGAAGGGTGCAGGAGCAGGGCTCTCACCAGCATTGCCAGAGCACGACCATCCATCCAACCCCTGCAGGTTCTCCGCTTGGATCTTTCTTAGGCAATTGCCCGTATCCCCCATTACATGCGAGATCCATGCGTTGTGTTGGTCCGGCAATGACCATCGCGCCAAAGCGTGCACCTCATCGTGAGAGTTGGCTTTCATGCGAAGCATGTAGTAGATAGGAATGGATCCTGTGTCACAGTGAGCCAAGTAGTGAATGGGAACCGCGTCGCGGAGAGAAAGAGTTAGGCCATAGAGCATAGTTTGCTTCGTGATGTTGAAATTGTCGCCAGTAGAATGTGAGGACGTGAGCACCGCGAAGACAGGCGTGGCAGGATCGAATTCAACGTCCTTGTGTACTGTTGGGTGTCAGTTTGTTGGGGGACATTTACGGGGCGACAGAGGTGGAGACTTACGCTGTACAATCCATAGTGCCTCGAGATTGAGATTCAGGCAGATCGACGACAAGCGGGGAAAGAAGACAACGTCAACAGCAAAGGTTTGAGCAGGGTCGTTGCGGTCGGACGACGCAAGATTTGCCGACGCCACAACTTCCGGAGTGGTCGCGTTGGAGAAGTCGTCGTTCGAATACGGGAAGTCCTCGGAGTGGGTCTTTGTGTCGGCGATGCCGCTCGTGCACCACAGGGCCAACCAAAGATGAACACGAACGGCGCGTGGATCCATTTTTGATATGACAGGCGGAAGCAGCGACGGACTGAAGAGTAGGGGAGCAGGGGTAGTCTTGTTCATGATGTGAGTCATTAGAGAGGAGTAAGATGGAGAGGAAGAGTAGAGATAAATTGGGTGGGTAAGCCAGGGTGTGGTGATGTGCCGTCCTCAGCAGACTGCTCATATAGATGCAAAGAATAAGACGCCCCAAAAACGACGCACCCTGATTTTCCGATTACAGCTCAATGGTCGTCAAGTTGCCTGAGAAAAAGACAAGACGCGTCTTATTCATACGTATAAGGACGCCTGAAAAGAGCAAGACTACGCGGCATGAAGAAGGCAGTGATTCCATCTAGTACGAGAGCCACAATGGATCATGAGTTCGATGGTGCATTGTTTGCGCTAGAGCACTGTGCAGTGTGGTGGCCAGAAGGAAAGCCTTAAACAGGGGAGACAATTCAACATTGATGGGATCAAACATGGCATCCGCGTTTCGGTGGCTCGGTGTCAATAACGGTCTATTTTGTCCACCACATCGCGAATGGGGGACACACCGTATCCATACACGGATGCCCTTCTCCAGTACAAGCAACTGCCGTTCGAAATCTCCGACAAACCTCCTGCGAAGGCATCCCTCCACTTTCTGGATACCCACATCGACGCTAATCTTACGTTACAACGTGTCGAGCAGTTACCGACTATTCTGGAGGACCTGGTAGCAGCCGTCAAGCCTCGCGTTGAAAACTTTTCCAAACGTGCAGATTTGGACAGAGTTTCGGCCTGGCCAGCGAATCTTCTCGAGGATCTTACATCGCTTTCGACTGTCGCCGATGTCTCACTCCTATATAGGCGCGGCTTTGGTGCCGGTGCTGCCTGTCTCGCTGCGGGAATGGCTCTCATTCCAGATCGTCCGCGCGAGGCTCCAGCGATCCTTTGGAGTCAGGGCCCCATGGAGACCATTGATTGTCCTAGCTCCGATATCTTCGTGCAGCCACATTTCCTTCTGGTCAGGGATTATAAAACGCGGTATTCCCATGAACTCGAACTATTTTCGGAGGCGACAAGACAAACTCTCTTGAAACTCCTCTCCAAATACCCGTATCTGGCCGTCGGTATGCTTTTCGCGCCTTCCGGCCAAGACATACTCATTGACATGTCCAAACTTACGAACTTCGACACATTCCCGGAATCAACAAACTCTGAAATCGGAGCCGGAGGACCTCTTCCGAGAGTCGACATCCCTCCTGACTGTGAAAAGCCCTTGTGGAGTCTTCCTGCAACGACTCCTGCCACTCACACAGGCGCTTTGGTACAAAATCCGAGGATCAAAAGCGGGTCTGCGATAGAATACACCGAATCTCGAGAAACTACCCCAACAATATCTAACGAGCCTTCAGGCGCAGCGGAGTACATTCAACGCGTGAGTTCTGACTTGCCTGTTTTGTCACTCTTTGTTTCTTACTTGGCATTCGTTTAGGCGTGGAGCATTGCTGTGAGGGCAGACTCTACTTTCATTGTGTTTGATTGTGGAAACTTCATACGGATTGGGGTAAGACACCGCGCGAGCCAGACACTGTTCATTTCAGAGCTCGTCGATACGGTGCATTCTGACGCACCAACCTTCGGGCTTTTGATGGCTGGTCTGCATATTGCTGTCGTTGATGATGTGCTCCAGAGGATGAGTGCGGCAGCGGAGGACCCACCCAGGACCCTGATTGGAACGAAGCGCGCGGCGTCACCGGAACCTCACAGCGGAGACCTCAAGAGTGCGAAGAAGCCCAAGTTGGAAGGCCTCAAGGTAATACTTTGTTCATGGAGTTACGTCGTCCCTCTGAAGACAACAGACAGAGGGTGATTCAATTCAAGGGGCTGCAGATTTGGTATGTTCTCGCATTATCTATGGGTCGTTATGTCCTGAAGCATCGCCAGGTGCAGAGCGCTTCTGCTACTGACGAGCTCGAAGCTCCGGAATTGCCTCCAGATGAGCAGGTGAGTAGCACGTGCTCTTGTGTCTCGATGTCTCTCAGTCTGATTCCCCTTGCTTTCAGTCCCTCCGAGCGGAATTCTTTCGTACGCCGGCGCTGGCTCTATCACTCAGGTACGGGATATACAACTCGCCGACACCCTCAATTCTTCTCAAACCGGGATCTCAACGGCAAGCCAAATATGCAACGACTACCTTCGTGACGATTTCTATAGGACCACGAATTGGTGGCGGGGCAAGTGGCGACGTTTATCGAGCAACGTTTCCTGGGCGAGAGGGAACATTCAACGTCGTTGTCAAGCTTGCTATCAACCTCGACCGCCTGTGTCATCTCCACCACGAGTACTTGGTGTATTGCCACCTTCGAGAGAAGGGAGTGGCTGATTTTATTCCGTATGTATACGGGTTCTATCAGGATAGTGGACGTGGGATCGGAGTGTTAGTGATGAGTGACGCTGGTGTACCTTTGGGACGGCGCTCAAAAAAAAAGGGTATACATCTGACTGACACTGAGAAGCAAGTTATCACTCAACCCTTCCGTTGCCTGGTATTGACATCGCTGTCATAGGGTCTCACTGCGTGCCATGTTGCGGAAGTTGCACTCCGCCGGTGTGCTACACCGTGATATTAGGTCATGGAACATCCTCACAGGCGACGATGGCAAACTCAGCATTATTGACTTCGATCGCGCGAGTCTGAACGCGTCTTCATCAGACTTTGATGCCGAAATTGACCGAATGGAGCGGTTTCTGGACGGGAAGTACGTCGACGAAGAGCCACCACTGGGTGCAGAGGGTATGCCCAAGGATATCTTGAACCGTGTTCTACTAGGTGACGACACAGAAGAGGTGCCATCCTCGCCGCCAAAGAGTCCACAAGGCAAGATCGCATCATAGACGCCCGTCGTCCGAGCTGCCTTGTATCCTCGACTCTTTGTATGTCCTCACAACATCCCTTCATCTGTGCCGGTTTGCATGTATGATAGGTAGATAGTATTCAACGACAATCATTTAATACTAGATGAACTCTTTTCTATCAAAGTTGGCGCAAGATCGTTTTCCTCCTTTCAAAGAGGCGGCGTAAGCTGATTTCCCCGAGCTCGTTATGGACTGGGTCACTCGGCTTGTCTTCGACTCGGTTCGAGAGGGCGCTTGTAAGCTGTGAGGATCACATCTGTGGTGAAGAAGGGCGCCACCCACGCCCTCACGGTGTGTAACGGGACCGCAGGGTATGGTGTGGGGGTCTGATGTGCAACATTGTGTAGGAATTTCCCCGCTTCGGAGACTGTCGTATCAGAGTGAGCCAACATTTCTGCGCCCGAACGGTGGGCGAAGCGTTGAGGACTATAAATAGTCAGCAGTAGCCTGATAATCAGAGCCAAAGCACAGCACAGCCACAAAACGTTTATTCCCAGCGAGTTCTGCCACGAAGATCTAGAAGGCGTTAGGACGTTCAAGCCCCTTGCGTCGTTCGCCATGAAGGACTCGCACCAGAAAACCAGCCGTATTAGCCAGATATTTGACAGCCACATCCCGCTCATGCTCCCCCGCAGTCCGGCCCCCGGTAGGCATTACATCAGGGTCGCTGACATTGCTCCATCGGCACCTGTCATCCTTTCCGTCTACCATGTTGGCGACGGCAAGCCAACCATTCCTGCTCATATTCACATACATCCTCGGTCTCTTCCCCGCCGTGCACCGCTCGGATCTCTACCCACACATGCGCTTCGTCTCCTACAACCTGCGATACGACTCGCAGCCCGACGGAATCAGCGTCGCGCAGAGCATCGCGCACATGCCACACCCGCTGGCGAACGTCACATATTTGGAGCACACGCGCGAGCAGCCGTGGAGTAAGAGGCGGATGCTGGTGGCGCAGCAGTTGCTGAGCGAGAATATCGTCCTGGCGGGTTTCCAGGAGGCGTTGGTCAGGCAGGTGAAGGATTTGGCAGAGCTGTTCGGGAAGGATTGGGCTTGGGTGCGTTTACTCGCCTATCTTGCGCGGTGGCGCTGATTAACTTTGAAAGGTCGGCGTTGGACGGAACGATGGCAAGGAAGGCAGCGAATTCAGTCCGATTTTCTACAAAAAGTACGCGTCGCTAGTGTCCGACAGTACGCCCTGGTCTCACCTTTGCATGCAGGTCCGAACTGACGCTGGTGAACTACGACACGTTTTGGCTCTCGTGCGTTGCCTCACTGCTCCCAAACATATTCCAAGTCCCATTAAAAACACCACTCCCACAGAAAGACTCCTTTCGAACCCTCCCGCTACCCAGGCGCAGGCTCATACCGCCTCTGCACTGTCGCACACTTCCTCCTCCCCGACAAGAAACGCAAATTCACCGTATTCAACACGCACCTTGACAACCAATCCGAAGAACAGCGCCAAGTCGGCGTCTCGCTCATTCTGCACCGCGCGCGGTACGAGGCCGTCAAGACTGGCGCACCAGTCTTCCTCCTCGGCGACCTGAACAGCCCCGCTGAGGGCGAGGACACGGGCGCGTATGAGATTGCTACGGGTGTCAAGCAGCCATTGCCGATCGACAAGGAGTTCGAGGCGAAGTACAAGGTGAAGGGCGGAGAACTTAGTGGTTTCAAGATGGTGGATTTGAGGGGGGAGACTCCGCCGGAGAAGGTGTCGAATACTTTTGCGACCTTCACTGGGTTCACGAGTCCGAATGACCCGAAGGAGTGGAAGAGGATTGATTTCATCTTCGGAGGCGAGACTGGCGGATGGTGAGTTGTTTCTTTCGTTCGTTCTCTCCTTCCTCGCCAAGTGCGGCGCACTATCCCTTCCAACCATCATCTCCTCTTCGCTCGACCTGATACTTACATCTTTCCATCACAGGTCCGCGGAAGGGTTCAAAGTCCTCTCGGCACTGGGCGACGACGGGACCCTCGCAAGCGACCACCGACCGGTCTTTGCGGACGTTTCAATATAAGTATAGTTGAAATGCACACAAGTGTATGATTATTGTTTCAATCAACGAGCATATCATGGCTTAAGTGATGAGTGATTCGTGGTGAGAAGAGATGCCTTGCTGAACATGACGGAATCTTCGTTTGGTGGTGGTGCTGATCAATTTGTATCGAGGTCGACCGTCACCTATCAGACATGTCGCCTGGTGAGTCCCATCTTCGGATAAAGAGGCCGTACTCACGTTGGTTTGTGTCAGGCCTGGTGTTGGAGCGCTTGGTTCTTGTCGTGACTTATTGTTGAGGCTGTTGCTTAGAATCTGCGACAGTTCGTTTGACCCACGAACCTCGCAGCAAGTTCATGAACAGCGGCGTCCGGATCGCTGCGCAAACGTTTCCAAGGACCGACGAAGACGATTCGTTTTCATGTCGTCGTTGTGTATGACGACTCATCTGGAGATGTGCATTCAACTTGTGCATGCATTTGGCCCGCAGGGCGGTATGTGCCTTTTCCCTTCCTCGGTGGTGTCGGGTATCGTTCGCTGAACACTGACGAGCAGTTACTATCAGACATCTCGGCTGGTGAGTCCCGTCTTCGGATACAGATGCCATCATCACGTCGGCTCGCCAGGCCAGGCCTTAGAGCGCTTGGTTCTTGCTTCTTGTCGTGACTTACTAGGTTGAGGCTGTTGCTAGAATATGCCGCAGCTCGTTTGGCCCAACAATCGCGCAGGCAAAGTTTTTGAACAGCGGCGTCCGCCGGAGTTCCAGAAGGCCGACGAAGACGAGCCGCTTCCACGTCGTCGTTGCGCAATGTGAGCTAGAGCTACAGATCTGAAGATCATGCCTCTGCCCCTAATGGCGGTACGCGCCTTTTCCCGTTTTCGGTGGTGTCGGGTGTCGTTCGCTGAACGAATGACGAGCATTAACGTTGGGCTGTAGGAATTCCCGGCGGAGGTAACATTGTATGTGGGCCTTATGAGACCGATTCGCGCAGGCAAGTTCTTGAACAGCGGCGTCCGGATCGCTGCGCAAAACAGGTTTCACGGATGGACCAAGACGAGTCGCTTCCCCGGCGTCGTGCGAGGTGAGCTAGAGCTACAGATCTGGAGATGTGCAATCAACTCTTGGATGTCTTTGCCCCGCATAGCGGTACGCGCCTTTTTCCGTTCTCGGTGGTGTCGGGTGTCGTTCGCTGAACGAATGACGAGCAGTAACGTTGGGCTGTAGAAAGTTTACGGCGGACATAACATTGTATGTGGGTCTCTTGAAACGTTCCGTCAATGTTTGATTTCGCGTCACCACCAGATCCATCGTATCCCTTGTACCAGCTGTGGGAAGAGACGCGAGAAGGGATCAGAATTTTCTCAACTTACATGGACGAATGAGATGGCGACTAGACCGCCCGAGGCCCGAGCCCCGGTCCCCGAGCAGGGTCTCGTTCCACAGACAGTGCTGCTGATTACCTTTTGTCTTTCCTCCAATGCTGAGTGAGATGGCGAATTGGGCGCCCGATGCCCGAGCTGCGCACAGCGGGTGGCGCCATTCCCGATTTTTGACCTTTTCTTTCCGTGATCCACTACGACTGCGTGCAACAGTCTAAATCCCTACTTCCCTTTCGATCCTCTTGAGCTGGAAATTTCGCTACAGAATTACGTCCGGTGTCTCATTGTGCGGGAGGGAGAGCCTCAGGTTTGATCGTCGCCAATACGACCGACATGGACATGATTCTGGCAGCAAAATTTCGACTCAGCTCCAACAAGAATTGATTTTCTGGGCAGTGGTCGGTCAGTCCGAGATCCCCTTTGATTCTCGAGCGCGCATGAGTGGACGTACCCAGATCGCACGATTAGCGAAGTGATCGAAGACAAAACCGGACTCTGTCTGGGAACGTTTCCTTTAGACTTTGTTCATCACGTCGCAGATCTGAGCACATCCATTCAGGGAATCTCTCTGTTCGCACGTCCTGCACCCCAAATTATCAATGACTGAGGAGAGGACATAGTAGGAGAGCGAGCAAGGTCCAAGTGCGCGGCCGTTAGAAGTCAAAGGAAAGCCCAGGTTGCTTTCATCGTATAATGGATATCTCGGGTAAGTCAAACTCTTGATCCCATTAATTGTCTTCCACCCCTTAGCTAGCGAATCCGATGCTCATGGAACAATACAACCTGAATACAACCTATACAAGGATGGTCAGATCGTGTGTACATCATCGCCGCTAATTTCATTGCAGTGATATCGCGCCGGTTGACACAGACTGTTCTTTTGTTTGCTTGACGGCCTCCAAGGCGGGACTGGAAGGGGTCTTGTGGTAAGTCATAACCATGGTTCATACCAGCATGTCATGAAGGCAACAGCTCCTAAACTCAGACCACTAGTCGCGTGTAGGGATATACTTCTACCCTGCACGCTTTCGGACCTCCTCCGCCATCATCATCATCATCAATGCATCATCCGTCCCACAAAACTTATCCGGGACTTGCTTCACTCGCCGGTGCTGCACTTCCGTCGGCACGCTCTGGAGCAAACTCGAGCACCTCGTTCACCGGATCATCGCCCTCCACACAACAAAGACTCCGTCGTATCAGTGCCCATGCCACTCGCCGTGTTGGGAGTCAACGTTATTCTCCGCCGTTATCACCCAGGCATCCATAAGCTCGACGATCAGAGCAACACGTGCTCCCACGCGCTAATCATGTCATTGGGACCTACATAGGTTACTTGTTTCATGTCCTGTGCCCGGTGGGAGGCGGGAAACATGCCGTGTAGGTTCTTGAATGCAGGAAACCCGCTGACAGTTGCTTGGCAAAGCGGTGTAAATCTTCCGAACTTATCAGTTCGCTGGTACGGAAACGTTTGGCCAATGAAGTGCCTGAGACAATGGGCGCTGAATGGACCTTGATCTTCCACCTAGATTTCGTAGTATATATGGAGCCCCATCAACATGCCTCTGGCTCCCAATTCTACCCCTCTCGTCCGAGACCTCTCAACAAGATCCTGCCATTGGCTACCATGAGTGCCCAGCACGTCGTTCTCCCAAGTCTCAATGACATGTTTCCTGGTATGTTTCTATGTCCCCTGCTTCCTGACCCCCGCTGACCCGATGACAGAGTACATGTTCCAGCGGGAAGCCGCGAATTCACCCGGTCCCCAGAGTCGTCCCCTCTTCCCGCCGTCTCACCAAACGAAGGGAACCGCGAGGCCTCGTTCGCCGCCGAAGAAGCACTACTGTGAACTTTGTCGCAAAGGGTTCAACCGTCCGAGTAATTTGGCGATACATATGAACATCCACACTGGAGCGACCCGTATGTATCGCCCACTGTCCGCTTTGGTGCATGCTGATTCCTTACTCACATACAATAGCATATATATGTCCATATCCGTCCTGCGGGCGAGCCTTCAATGTGAAAGCAAACATGCAGCGTCATTATCGAAACCACGAGCCTCATGCCCCACCTGTCGAACGGGAGGAATCGGAGAACTACGACCAGAACTATCATCTCCGAAATTCCCAGCACTCACAAGTGGGGCGCTTCCCACTGCCACCATACCCACTTACTTGCCAAGACCGCACGAGCCGCGGAGTGTGCCACCATCCTCCGTCAAAATGACTCCGCGAAACATGCATACATTCCTGGACCACATTGTATCAGATTTGCATCTCTTTTCTCAATAAATTATATATACATATCATCTCTGCATTAATTTAATTGCATCGTTGCCTTCAACCGTCTCTACGATTGACTCTCGGGATGAGGTTGGACTCGCATTAACAGCACGAGATCATCCCGTGCGGTGTACGCAGCGCTGAAACGACCAATACTCAGTTGTGGGTGTACTTCTCTGATGATCCGATCGTGAGAGGGCCCTGGTGTTACGATCAGGGCTTGTGGTGAGTGGAAATCCGTTTGCTATGATTACGCGACATATGTCTACTGGAGCGGGTTGAGCGGTCGCTGAGGGAACCGCTGCCTCGACTGGCGTGGATCTGCTGTGATGCAGCTGGATGAAGAACTCCCTACAAAGAGCCTACAGGCCCGGAAGATGCCAGCACTACTTTGGAATGCGAGACATGATTATTGACAGAGCTTTATAAGCGCCAAAAACAAGTCCTCTACAAACACCCATGCCATGACGGATCGAGGGAAGGAAGGAAGGTCTCCGGGCCGTCGGTCTCGAGGAGCCGCCAATCATCAATGCCATTATGCCCGCCATGGACATGGAGATGTTGTTCGGCTGAGGTGTGCAATCCAAACACCGTCCTTCTGGCGGTTTGTAATGTGCTCTTAGAATACAATTGAAGGTCTTTTCGAAGGGCACTCGGCGATTCCGGGCGAGGTGTCTGAAACCAGTCTCTAAATACCTCTCGATGGGAATTAAGGTAAGAACGTTCTCCAATCATGAGTAGTCGAGAGCTAAGCCCTGTGGTCCACCACTTCACCACCCTCCCAGGTTCAACCGTATCGAGATTCTGGAGACCGTCGTTCTGAAAGTGCGAATAATTCGACCCTCGATGTCGAATCTCAATGAAAAGGGTATGATAATGATTTGGGACACATTGATCATCTCAGAAACGAGATTTCTTCTCTCCTAAACTCTACTAGCATTCGAGATCGAAATCCTCAGTCCTGAGTCCTGAGACTTGAGACTTGAGTCCTGTTTCCCGAAATCTTCGAGGAATAGCGCGTGTCAAAAAAGTTTCTGATGAGAGTGGGGTTCGAACCCACGCCATTTCTGACTGGAAAGACTGATAGTCCTGGATCCAGCGCCTTAGACCGCTCGGCCATCTCACCTGTCAACAGCACCCTCTCAGGCGCTACAGTGTAAGACGCCCAATTTTGAAGACTACGAAACCCCCATTGGCAGAAATTAATCTCGTACTTACTATCTAGTATCAGCTCCTTGACCATTGCAGTCTTTTGCGCGCTTGACCAAAATCCGAACACATCCGACCGCACTTCCCCGCGCCAACCTCGTGAATAAGACAGTCGGCCGCGGCGTACCTTGCTAAACATCGCGTCCACACGTATCTCCCTCCATCGGCCGATCGCCCGTAGGCTAGCACAGTGCTGTCGGGGCAAAGCGGAACTCCTTGGATATCCATAGCATGCGGTTCGTATGACATCGGCCCTGAGAGTTGGCGTGGAGGGGTGCGGGGTAACCTCACCTCGCCGGATTGTGGATGCGATCAGAGTGTAAGTACACAGCGAGTCCGACGCCGACATCGAGCGACGTGATCATATGATAATGCAGTTAGCCCCGTTTAACCCTCATAAGGGAGTTCTTGATTGTCGTGTCTTGTGGGTCCATCTAGAAGACCCAGTTGGTAATTTGATTAGCATGTACTCGCTAACACGGGGACTGTCAAATGGAGGGCAGTGCAAGGTCCGGTGGTCAGTGTCGTAACGGCGGGTGTGGCGGACCGCTCATCAGTGGAGGCATATATTACCGACCTCAAGGCTCTCATGCAGCAACACACCTGGCAAGAATTGTGAGGCTTGCGCGTACGACAAAGTGAATCAAGATATCGTGACCGACAGGAGGGAATAATTACATGATAGATATCGATGGAAAATGAAGCACTGCTTATTCTGAAGATTGGTCCGCTGCGGCGTCACTTGCTGTGAGAAGAACAAACAAAAGGGACTGCGTACCTGTCTAGTTCGACAATTACAGATGTGGATCGTTCGAAATTTGGACATGGAGCATCGACTTCTTGAGGGGGACTCGTGTCATGAGATATCGAATCGCTTCGCGTTCATCAGCTGGCGGAGGAACGATCACTGATATCGTTCGAAGAGAACTGTATTGTCGCCCCAGAAGGATCCTGGCGATCTTGTCCCAGCCGAGTCTGTCTAGGCAGCGAGTCGGCCATTGTGAGGGCAAAGCGACGAAAATGGATAGATTGGAAAGAAATGGGGAGCGCATTTGCCGGAGTACTTGGTGGAGAAGCGGAGACGGCCCAGAGAGGTGGACGGAGAGTGACCGCAGGTGTGTACAGGACGTTAAGTCGATGAGCCCTAGAGATGACGGCGTCAGGTGAAGCCCATGAGGATGACGAAGGCTAAGAACTCACGACTCTCGGCAGTGTCGGAGTCATTCGCGGCCATGTTCAAATGGAGGTCGATGATGGACGCAGCTGAGAGATGCAGAAGGTCATGAGTAGCGCTTGAATTTCTCTGGAGCAGGTTCACAGAGAGCGATTTCACGACTGCAGGCAGTTCTTGGCGAACCAACCACTGTGCGAGGTCTTCCCCCAACGCGCCGCAACCAATATGCCACTCGACAGAAGGAGATGGCCGCCGCAGCTTTGTCGGTATGTAACCCCCATGCGTCCAACTAACCCGGGAGAGGGAAGCACGTTTCAGCCCCACGAAGGCACAGAGGACGTCAACGATCTCGGAGAAGCGCGAGAAGTGGACGGCATGCAGCTCGATGTCGGCAACACCGCGTAGCATGTAAACGAGCTGGCCGAGAATCTCGCTGGGGACGCGGTCGAAGTCGGTGTTGGAGAGGCGAAGGGAGTGGAAATGAGGAAGGACAGATGCGAGGCGCGGGAGGTTTCGTACAGCGCGTGTGACGTCTGAGACGGGATGGTGGTACACGAGCTTGGTCATGTTGTCGAACACGAGGCGGCGGGTGTATGGTGCGATCGTGTTTAGAGGGGAAGAGACGAGATCGAGGAGGCCGAATATGCTGGATGTACAAGGTTGGACTTGGAGCTCTGAGAAGAGGTGGTACCGGCTGGATTGTATAAGGCCAGGTACGAGACTGCATGAGAGGAGGGATTGCTTGTCCCCGTGTAAATGGTCCATGATGAGGTCCAAGAGCTCGGGAGGAATGGTGGCCTGGGCATGCATGTTGGGCGATGGGAACGAAGTTGCTGCGAGGCGCCGTATATAAGTCTCCAGTGTATAGATCAATCGGGGGTCGAATTACATACATTTGAAGGGTCCAGCGGGACCGGGCATCAATGGAGCCACAAGTACGACGATCCAGCGAGAAGATCCGTGAAGTTCCGCGACAAGGATGACAAATTGTGTGTTTATACCAGCCTAAGTGCAGCCTCGGCGTGGACAAGGAGGCAATGCGGGGCCTTCATCCGCGCTCTAGATCTCAGTAAAAGAAGCCCTCGGCTCGGAGTAGCAAAGGATGCGTTCCCATAGAGTAGACGGATCGTTGGCCCGT
This sequence comes from Strobilurus pachycystidiatus, assembly GCA_019915135.1. Lineage (NCBI taxonomy): Eukaryota > Fungi > Basidiomycota > Agaricomycetes > Agaricales > Physalacriaceae > Strobilurus > Strobilurus pachycystidiatus. Next base: position 1,694,333 of record JAHLMK010000010.1, read on the forward strand.
GGCATTCTACTAATGACCGAAGTGAGAAGCTCACTACATAGTGCAGTAATATGCGAAATTCCATGGTGAGCTGAACCTGAAGCTTGAAGGACAGACGATCATCATAGGTACCCTGCCCAGAGTACTCCGAGGACGAAAGAACGAAAGAAACCTTAGCACGAAGGAAGCTATCGGCTGGTGAGTCTCGTTCCGCTGAGGAGCACAGAAGGTAGTGGCAATTGATAGCGGTTAGATGAACCATACGGCAACCCAGAGCTCAAGCGCAATATGCGCGACAACAGCGTTGCGCTTAGAGGCCGGAAGAGAGGTAAGTAAGTCATTTAGTGTTCCCGTCATACTCGGGGCAGGTTTGTATGTAAGCGAATATCTTTGTGGAGGATCCCTGCAGCGCGGGCGGCGGGATTGGTGTGATGAGCCCTGGATCTCAGGAAGAGGTTCAAGCCTCAGGTTGGCGCAAGGTTGAACTTGAACGAGTCCGAAAAAGCGAAGACAAGGCGCCACGTGGGTTCTTCGGGCGAACGGGGAAAACCGGATGACGGAATAGAATCTCGGACAAAAGAGCATCGGGCTTTCGGATTCTCGCTTTGACTCCTTCCGCGACGCGTCTCTGCGCGTCTTTTGAATTTCCCGTTATCTTGTCAGATAAAAAAAATGGCGCGGGATCAAAATGCCATCGATAGATATAAAAGCTCGATTGGAGCCGCCTTGCACCACATCTTGCCCTCCTTCCACCACTAGCAACCGAGTCCTCCTCAGCATGGTCTACCCCACCGAACCCGAATTCGAACAGGTTCGCTCTCTTTGCGTCTTTGCCCGCCTTTCTTGCTAAATGTCTTTTTCTTCAGGCACTCCACGAGCTCACTGACAGCTTGGGTCCTTTCCTCAAGGCGAACCCCGCCTACCAAAAGGCGCTGGACATCGTCCAGATTCCGGAACGCGTCATCCAGTTCCGTGTCGTTTGGGAGGACGACCAGGGCAAGCCCCAAGTCAACCGAGGCTATCGTGTGCAGGTCCGTTCGTTGCGGCCGTCGACTTCCTGCTATCTCTTATCCCTCCCTCCAGTACAACTCCGCTCTAGGCCCGTACAAGGGCGGCCTCCGTCTCCACCCATCCGTCAACCTCTCCATCCTCAAGTTCCTAGGATTCGAGCAGACCTTCAAAAATGCTCTTACCGGTCTCTCCATGGGCGGTGGCAAGGGCGGGAGCGACTTTGATCCCAAGGGCAAATCTGACAGCGAGATAAGGCGGTTCTGCGTATCATTCATGTCTGAGCTATCTCGCCACATTGGGCAGGACACTGATGTCCCTGGTACGTCCTCTGCGCCCCATTCCCCATGCCGCTCCTGATCACCTATCATCCCATTAGCTGGAGATATCGGCACGGGTGGACGCGAGATTGGATTCATGTTCGGCGCGTACAGGAAGCTTCGCAATGAATTCGTGGGTGTCCTTACTGGGAAAGGCGGTAATTGGGGTGGCAGTTTTATTCGCCCCGAAGCGACTGGATACGGTGTTATTTACTATGTTGAACATGTGCGTCTCCTCTTATCGCGTCGTCTCTCTGCCGTAACACTAAACAAATGCAGATGATAGCCAAGGCGTGCCCTGAGTATAGCCTCGACAAGCCATCGACGCTAGTCGCTATCTCTGGCGCCGGAAATGTGGCCCAGTTCACCGCCCTCAAAGTCATCGAGCTTGGTGGAACCGTTGTCTCATTATCTGACTCGAAGGGATCGTTGATTGCTACCACCGAGAAGGGATTCTCGAAAGAAGTCGTCAAGAGCATTGGTGACTTGAAGCTGAAGGGCGGATACCTCGACTCCTTCGCGTCGTTCGCGTCCGAACAGGAGTACCAGTACCACCCAGGTATGTCACCTCTCCAAGCTATGCCGCCGCCTCTAATGTACCGAAGGTGCCCGCCCTTGGACTCTCCTCTCGAAGGTTCACATTGCTCTGCCTGGTGCGACACAGAACGAGGTTTCCGGCGAGGAAGCCGAGGCTCTCGTCAAGGCTGGTGTACGAGTCGTCGCTGAAGGATCTAACATGGCATGTCTCCCATACCACTTATCCATCCATCCATCGTAACTTACCTTTCACCCTCGTAGGGTTGCACACCCGAGGCCATCGAGGTCTTTGAGAAGTCGCGTAAATCGGGCAAAGGCGGCGTTTGGTACGCGCCTGGAAGTACGTTACATCTATCATATTCACGGGCTCTTGATTGATTCTAATCACCTATCACAGAGGCCTCCAACTGCGGTGGCGTCGCCGTGTCTGGTCTGGAGATGGCGCAGAATAGCCAGAGGCTGAAGTGGACCCCCGCGGAGGTGGATGCGAAGTTGAAGGGAATCATGACCGAGTGCTACGAGGTGGGTTTCACATCTTCTGATACTTCATCGAAAGTATACTGATGCTGGTGTAGACATGCTTGAACGCAGGAAGCAAATGGAGCGGAGAGGACCTCTCCGGTGATGTTCTGCCCTCTCTACTATACGGCGCCAACGTTGCAGGGTTCATCAAGGTTGCCGACGCCATGAAAGACCATGGTGATTGGTGGTAAACGATTGTGGGCGTCATTATATTCTATTCTTTCTCCACCGAGGTGTCCGTGTACGATAGGGTCCTGTGTACATTGTACAACATTCAAAAGATTCATTCATGAAGAGGCCAGAACGAAAGTACAGGGCTCAAATGATACGGTAACAAAGGTACAGTAGGTTACTTGACCGGTGGCCTTGAATCTTGTCTTCCGAGGAATGGTCCTCGAAGGAAGATGAGAATGATAGGTCATGAGCGGCACTTCGAGCGTGGCTTCATCTGCGCGTCTAAGTATCTGTGTCATCGTAAAGCAATAGCAAAGGTGTTTGCACGGCGTTGGTTAACAGGTGGTGTTCTTCGCGTCTAATAAGTGGTTGTGCGCCACCGCGGCCATGGTAATCCAAGAAGGGTAATCTGCATTTCCCGCACGATCAATGGACCAGAAGACGTCCTAGATCTTTACAGTCTTTAGCGTTGAGGTCTGTCGGGGCACTCGGCCCGGAGTAGGATCGCAGGGTAAACGGGTAGGCGTTCGTGGGTCCGCAGTTGGGCGTAGCGATGTGCAGCAACGGACTTGGATGAAGTCCACGAGAAAAGCAGTCTAATCTGTCACCATCCGTACATCATTGACATGTCTCATCCAACAACTTACTTCCTCGAAAAGAAACAATCAATTAATTGATAGTATACTGTATAGATCATCACTCGGTCGCGCTGTCAGCTGATTTCGGATTATGTTGCCGGAGCTAGGCTACCACGCACTGCTGGATCTCAACCATATGCCATGGCTGAGCTCCAGGAGAAGTCAAGGCTCAAGTATCACCGGAAAACAGGGATACATCGCAGAGAAAAAAAAACGAATCAGGAACCAATACAGTTGAATAGTACGTATCGCATTGCTCCATGCTACTGTCCGTTGGGACCCGTGACCGAGTATGGCATAATGCATTCCCTCCTTCATTCCTTCTTGCCCGCCACCCCTCAAGGCTCGAATATCGCTTGGTATTATACAAGGTCACGCATTTCTCACGAACCATATTTACTCACTGAAAATTGATGCGCTAACCAAATTGCATACGCCACTCCTACATCTGACCTTGCTGACGTTCCGCCTCCCAACTTTCCATTGCCGCGCAGACCATCTTGTTCTCTATGCCCTGGCACGCGTCTCTGTGCCTCATCCAGCTTCCAAGTCCATTCGCATATCCCCCCATGACGATATTCTCCCTGCAGCCCGAGCAGCGCACGCTCACGGATCTCATTTCGGCAGCATAATCCCAGGTATTCGCCAGCGTCCCTTGATCGATCCACTGCTCACGTCGAAGGAACCGCCAAGCAGCAGCGTTGACGAGAGCCGGGTCATTAGAGATGAACGGAAGGGCGAAGATCTTTGTGATCCTGACGTGGGAGCTGCTGTTGGGTGGCGAGGTTACGCTGTAGTTGGAACGCTGGATATCTGTGATCCCAGACGGAAAACGCGAGAAAATCCTGCCAGGTTTCTATTGATTAGACTGCAACGCTACAGCTATCCTCGAGAACTCACGGGTTGGGTTGACTAGTATTCTGTGCCCCTTGTATGTGGTCTATGGTTATGTGCTCCTCGCAGTACGCGATACGCCATTGGCACCCAGATGCGTATCTACCGCAGTTGCAGCGACTGATTCCTACTTTTGCTTGGAAGTCCATCGTGAGCGACTTGGGATGAAGGGCTGCCAGTGGGAGGTAAGATTGGTGTATAACGCCGCGACGTTATGTTATATAGACTTGCGACTATCAGGGTCTCGAAACAATGGTGTTATGCTGCTTTCGTCCAAAGGTCTCTATCGTTCCTGCACTTCCACGGCGACGACTGGCTGGCAACTCCTTTGTTCTGGACGGGGAGAATGACCTCCTGCCCCGTTTCGGAAGATGAAGACGGTTCCGTAACACATGAAATCTCCATCCGACAGGCAGCACGATGAGACAACACTCCAGGAAAGGAATCTGTGGGTCCAATCGATTATATATCTCCGCCTGGTGAAGCGTACGATGCGCCGAATTGGTAAGTCTTGTTCTGAACTCCTGTCTGGAAATTTAAGTGGGGTAGGAGCGGTCTGAGTAGAAGTTTTTTCAGGTCGCGGCGGGTCCCGTGGATCGTGCCGTGTATACAACGACAACTTCGTACTGACATCGATCATCCTAAGAAGTGGTCGGCTTGCACTAAGTAATGCCAAAGAAGACTTTGACGTCGTCTGATCGGCATGAGCGCCTGTTTACGAGGAGAGGAAGCATCCATCGAGCGGCAAGTGTCCTGAGCAATAACAGGTAGCGCGGACTCAACACGCAGCTGAACGCGCTTCTCGTCACGTCGCCGTCTACGCGGGTACCGCAAAACAGCATGCGAGACTAGACGATTGGTGATCTCACTACTATCTGGAGCTCCCTGGCTATTTCTGGGGTCGCCAGAAACGATGAATGGCATTCAGTATAACAGGCAGCAGTTATACAGTCAGGATGCGGCACTAATAATGATAGAATTGTGTTTAAAGTCGAACAGCGAGATGGATAAACGAGACAGAGAGTGTGGGCGGAAGGAAGACTGGAGAGATCTAGACGCCGATTCCAGAGAGTCGCCAAGCCATGGGCCATATCTAGCAAGCCCAGTCGTGTCGGCATGAGTGATAAGAGAACCGCGATGATGGACGTACATTATACCAGCGGTATTATGAGTGGTCAGCCTCCTCGGAGTAGTCAACGATGAATCTGGTAGGGACGATGACACCCAGCAAAGCAAAGACAACCGACACTATGAGGGGTGGTTGCCAGATGTAGACAAGAGCAACCGTCCAAACGTAGACAAGGATCAAAAGGGACCCCCGAGCAACGCTGTCGGAAAGAACGAGAGGGAGGGTCTTGCGGCCGATGGCTGCATCTCCGGAGCGATCTCTGAAGTCTTGCGCATAGCCCTACTCAGAGATATCGCGAGTACGGATATGCGGGAGAGTGGCTGACCATGAGCTATTGGCACGCGCAGTGAGTAGGTTCAAGATCACAGGGTGATGAGGACACACTGAAAATGGAAATCATTCCCCAGCAATAACAGACGTAGCCGATAGAGCCAAGAATCGACTGACGAGGTATAGCGTACTGCATGCGTGAATGTAACTGTGATCGAATGCGAAGGACGTGGTCAATATGATACCGAGTAAAATAAAAGCCCTTTACGATAAAAGCGCCCGTGTAGGAATCCAAGAGTCCTGGGTGTGTGTGACATAGCTAGCCGAACACGAAAATGGTAAGGTAAAAGTCATGGAAGTATGGCTATGTTTGAGAAATGATACATATGTCCACAGCGGCATGGCTCTTGGGGAGAACGTCTGGTCGATGTCGATGTCTGGCACGTTGAGCTGGGCACGTATGCATGAGCCAACCAACCGCAGAGCATCGTCTTGACTACGCGGCGCCATCAAAGTACGCGAAGGATGCGAGCGGATTGGCACGCCGAGGGCGATTGCGAGAAGTCTGGAATCGCGAGGGCGGTGAGTGTCCCGTCCCGCAGCTTTATCCGGCATTGTGTATGCAAGAGGCTTAGAATACGGGATGGTCGTACCAATGTTGAGCCAAATGATTCCTACGCTCGAGGCATCGAGGTCTCAGGACTGGGATCATTGACGAAGGGATCAGGGAAATGTGAAGGCAATCCGCAAAGACACAGGCGATGAGCGCAATGGCGGCATGCAGAGCCAGTCGAACGCGTTAACTAGGGCAGCGCGCCCCGTGTTCAGATGTTCGGTGGTCGGGAAACTGTCCAAGAGCCGACCCTAGATTTGCATACATGAGTTTGGGAAACAATCATGAGAATGCGGGAAACGCACCTGTCTGTGCCCGAGAGAACATTATAGCTACCATGTCGGCGAGGAGGACGGGAAGAAAATGGGGCTTCCACCGAGGGGTGCGTAGGCGGATGCGTGAATGTCTACCATGCGTTGACCGACCTTCCAGTACGGTTTGTCGTCGGAGCGAGCTGGAACAAGGAGGGTCAGGTGACACAAAGTGAGGAAAGTTTGACACGTACAGCTGCATTGGCTAGTCTCCGAGAGGCGCAACCCTTTGGCTGCAGAGGACTAAGCAGCGGGTGCACCCTCTCCTGCGGGCATGGAACGCGTCGATAGCCACTCGAATGACACTGAACGAGGTCAGGAGGTCGTCGTGGCAGCCACAGAAAATTAAATGCCGGTGATCAACAAGGCCAAAGTGCGTGCCGAATGGGGCTCGGCCATCATGCCAGTCCCGCTTGATGCCCGCCTTCGACCTGGCTTCTGTCGACAACGAGCGCGACACACTACTCATGGGCTCAGGAATCGACATGCCTCCACGAAAGTCCTGTTCTGCTCACGGGTGCTTCAATACGCAGGACTCTTTCTGTTTTCCTGCCGAGAGGGTCTGAGCCACTGTGTATGGACATCGATGAAAGCGCACCACAACTTCGACGTCATGTTGTGTCGACAGAAACGTATCACAACAACAACGACCGAAATCTGTACACGGCTCTTCCCCCTTACTACCTTAGGCTTGAATGGCAGAGTTTTTGCGATGCATGACAACGCCACAGCCCAGAGCTTGGTACTCATTAGGACATTGCGGCCCCTTATCAGCACGCTGTACCGTAAATAGTGGACATTGTACTTCAAAGCTATATCCGTCGAACTGGAAAATAGTAGCGCGCGGCCGTGGAAATGGTCCAGTCCTCGTTCATCCGCCGTCCTTTTGATCCGCGGTTGGTGAAGTGCAATCTGATGGTGGCGTATCCATATAAGTACTGCGCTGACCTTCGCTCACAGCCACCACACTCACTCATCGTGACCATGGAAGTCAAAATTTACAACACAAGAACCCGTCGCATCGTTGGATCTGCAAGGAATCATTTCGACAAATTTCTCCACTCACGGCCGTGGATGATTCCCCGAGACATGGTGCTTTACGACTGCCCCACGGAGACTATCTACGTACCCAGCAACAGGAGGATGCGACAACGGGTGTTGCCACAGCCGCGTATGATGTGGATGGGGGACGAAACGTTTTCATGGTGGCTACAGATACCTCTGGGGATGTCGCTGCGCATGCTGTGGCGCATCGAGAAGGAAATAGAACCAGAACTGGCTCTGGACGAGCATTGTGTCTTTCTTCGAGGGATGTGCTTCGCGTTGGACACAGCTGGAGCGGACAACCGAGGAAGGAGCGAGGCTGACTGGCAATTCGATGCCGCGATCACGTCACTCGCGTTGCAAGACTGCGTCGGCGCTTTTTGGAGAACGTTGGGCACCATTGAGATGTCGAGCCTCGTGAAGCTTGACCTTCGGGACATGATCTTCCCTGCCAATCTTCTTGTTCATCTCCTCCGCGTCTGCCCCGATATATCTGATATCTGTCTCGTCGACATCGACCTACGCTCGTCCAAGAGGAATTATTCAACCCAGAACTCGGCCAGTGGACACCAAGGAAAAATAAAAAAACTTATTCTGGACAACGTTACCGTCTCGGCGGACTTGTTTGATGCTCTGCTTGACGCCCTGGCCGACATACACGACTTCGAGGCTCAGGACGTCAAGGTTACCGGTCCATGCAAGATCGCTATTAGTCGGCTCGAGTGGTCAATCACAGACTCAGAAGGGAGTATTCACTCACAACGTATGTGGCAAGGATTGTATCCAAAGGTAAAAACTCTGCATATCATTTTGAACGAAGGTGGCGACCTCCTTCCGGACGCCACGGACTCGACTCTTAGGGTTGCTGTTCTCAATGTGTATACGACGAGCTTGAAGGCCATCAAGCCTTTCTGCCTGTACTTGGACTGCGCTCTTTTGAGTGCGTTTCACAATCTCTTCATTTGACTTACTGCTCTGATTTGGTAAATAGCGCTATTTGTTGAGGTGGTGCACCGGGACCTGATCTGCAACCTTTCCGTTCTCTGCATCGAGGTACGCTCGGCCTGCCCACTGGAAGAAATACCATGCGTTCTTCGAAACCTTCTAAAACTCCATCACTCAGTGACGCACCTCCCTTGCCTCACGGAGATCCACATCGTCATTCGAAGTGAGGTCAAATGTGAGGACGTGGAAGGTGCCCGAGAATCGGCAGTGCATCGGCAAGCTTGGGTCGAATTTTGTTCCGAGTCATCACGGTGGGTAGAGATAAAGCCCATGGTTTTCGCTCACCTCCTGCCACCGACGGAAGACAGCGCAAGGAAAATGGCGATGAACATGTTGTTCGAAGGAGGCGATGGCAACGGATCGCTTTCGGTACAGGAGTGTGGTCTGAGGGAGGACACTATATGAACTATATAAACGAATGAATCAAAGAGGATCTTTACAGTACAATGCGCTACAGTAAAGACAGGACCTGAACTAGTAATACAAACTAAATTACGACTTCCGTATCCATCAATGCCAGCACTAGTTTTTAAACTGCCATCGCGCCTTGATATCTCAAGCTGTGATTTCACGCCATCAGCTACGGACCGCAGCAAAGTGGAGTATCAGTTACCTCGACGCCTTATAGTACGAATTCATGGGGAATTCTTCGTTTTGTGAGAGCTAGATAGCCGTAGTTAGGCGACCATGCGGCGAGTAACAGGATAGCAACGAGCCTTCTGATCACTTCCACTGCCTCCACCACTTTCATTGTCTCGCCAAGGACCACTCAAATCCGTGGGACCCATGCTGGGCATGCGAGTCCCAAGATGGAACATGTTCGTGTTGTTACTGGTCGTGCCCTGCTTGTCGGTACCCTGCCCGCGAACGATCCGGCGCGTGTTGAGGCTGGTGGTGGCCGCGATTAACGTCGCTCTTAGAAAGGTAGGATGGACATACGTTGCCATGAAGGAGATCGCATACACTGACATTAGTACGATTAACGGAGTGCATGTGGGCATAGTGGTCCAGAAAACGTACGTTTGCTGAGAACGAAGAAGAAACTGGCAAAAATTAGGTTATTGGGCATGATGTTGTACTGCGCTGTGCTTCAGCAGCCAATGAGAACCTGCAGATAGTGAACTCACGAGGATCAGAGTTGTCAGGCTGATCGCGCTGGAGGGAGTTGCCAGACGTCAGATGGTGGCATAGCTGCAGCATGGGAAACGCACCCAGTGAATGCGCCCGTGTTGATTGCGTAGCGCACGAGACTGTTGACCAGAGTGTCCGATCTGACGGTCGGTTGGTTTGGGTTCGACCGCGCCAAAGGGGGAAACATGACACTTACTGGTGATATCCAGTGCGCAGACGGTTCAAGAAGAACGTCAAAGCCGCAGCGGTCACGATGTCTGTGAGAACGCCAACGCCAAGGGAAATGGTCCCCAGAACCTAGAAGTGTCAGTCGGAGGAAGAAGAAGAGAAAAACATGGCTCACTCGCAAGTGAACGACATCGAATACACTGGCGAGCAGGAAGCTGTGGAGGATAAGACGTGGATCGCTGCCATCTGTAACCTGACTCACGCTTTGACAGTGAAAGCTGCAAAGAGACAAAAGATGAGTAGACATTTCAGCAGCTACCAAGACACTCGCGTACCCATAGCAAGGCCTGGAAGTCAATCGGAACTCAGAATTCAGCATGCGCAAGAAGGATTCAAACACTCACAGAGTTGTCCGAATGTAAGGACAAGCTGAACGCGGCTATCAGACACCGGTAAGAGGAAGGGGAGTCAATCCTCACGATGAAACCCGTCACGAGCAAGTTGTGCTCGCTGACTTTGTATCGTCTGTCAGTATCAGACCGTATTCACAAGATGGGCAGACTCACAACGCCAGACGCGTAAAGCGAAGGATCTGGGGTGCGTAAAATCGATCAGGTCCCGGAATGGGGATAAATGGTGTACACACGTCTTGACAATGGCGCCCACGATGGACTGGAAACGGTCATGAGGACATGCGGAGTCGCGTAACTTTAAGAACATACTCCTATAGTTTGTTGTAACTGGATGTCGGAAGTTGTATTAGGCTGGGCGGAGAAACAAGGGTAAACTTACAATGAAAGACCTATGTAGGTTTCTTGAGCCATGCAATATGAGATGTAGACAAGACGTACCATGTAACTGTAGCCTCTAGAAGGAAGATGATGTCGGCGAAATGCGAGATGGAGTAGTCATAAGTGATATGGCCAATTAGCGCTTGATCAGTAGTCTCCAGCGCCCTTCGTGAAACCGGTCAGAGTACAAGCATGGGCAAAGGAGGGGACCAACAGGATAAGTATGACCTAGCACTAAGTGAGCGACGAGGGACGGCTAGTATGTAGACACACACCAAGAATTTATACACTATGCGATCTGACGGATACCTCGAGAAATAGTTGAATACCTGGGTTATCAGGATCCCATACACCACACACGCCGATGCGAAGCCGACCAGGACGGCACCGAGCGTATTGTTGATGGTGACGCCAGACGGTAAGGCCGCCACCTGAGCCGTCGACATTGAACAAGAGACTCGAGGTTGAGCGTGGTGGAAGAAGGAAGGAGGGACCGGCCGACCAGGGGAACCCTGAACAAGTTCGTTTCCTTCTTGATAGAAATGTCGTTATCTGACAGATGAAATTCAAATTTAAGTGCATAACCAGGTGGATGCATCTGATCTGGCGCGATCACCTAAGATCATCACTGTCCGGACCTGCGAAGCGTAAGCTAAATGAATGGGAGGCCAACGTGAGACGATATTGTAGGAGTCGGGACTTCGTGAGCCCGAGCGTACTTTGACTATACGGAGAACACAGTTCCACTGGACAATGCATCCTCAGTTCTGGGGTCATCTGAACACTAATAAAGACTCAATTCTGAATTCAGAACGACTCCCAGCATACCGCTCCTTGGCATCGATCTGTATCCAACGCAGTGAACGGGAAGACCTCGGCTCCGACGGTCACAATGGGCGAGAGTGGCATGTCCTCGTACAGAAATAGGATAACCACCCTGCAACAGTGTCCCCAATACATGTGGCACAGTGGAGTCGAAGTGAGTCCAAGGTAGGTCGGACGTGGCGCTGACGGGATGAGAAGTGGTCCAAGGTGGTCCATGGCCGTCGGCAATTATTATTAAGTGGTCCACGGGACCAGCCGATACGATCGTGATCAAAGCAAGGTAGCAACCGGCCCGCGACTACATAGCTGTCGCCGAAGAAGCCGAGGTGTATAAGCTCTCTCCTTCGACGATGATAGCGCAAGAAGCTGGCAGAGCAAAACAATACGGTCGAGCCGAGCAGCGCAACTCCGCGGTCAAGGCCCGACTTGCCTCACAACGCCCATGTGCATTTCGTAGTGATGAACATCAACGTAGTATACTTCAGCTTAACCACCAATTGATATTGATTTCTCCATCGTCCAGACTCGCCAGACTCTCGAAGGCCCCGGGAGATAAATCGATATGGTTGGGGCCACACCCAGGGCACAGGTCAACGACTTGTGCCTTCACGGATCTCCCGCCATCTGGAATCAAAAGTGAGCATGATACTAATGGTATGCATTCGATCCAAACATTGTATTTCCACGTGTCTCCAGCAATTGCCTGGCCATCTCTCTTTCGGAAGCGCGACAACCACATCAGAGTCTCTGTTGTATGCGCCACAGGCACCCTTCTGCCCGTTTCCAGGGTTGTACCAAGTCGCTATTGATGCCATAAGTGAGCAATAGACGTTGATGACCGTGCGAATACCTTGCCCAGCTAGAGATGCCGGCAGAACTGCGGAAAGAGTCGCTATTATTGCCAGCAGTTGCATAGTCGGCGTGGGCAGTCGTAAAGTGGTGAAGCTCAAGGCGCGAAACTTATATGCGATCTATTCTGGACGCGGAGAACTGCCAAAAGCGTTACTCCCGACGAAGGCGAACGCCGTAGGTTAGGCGGACTCACATGAAAGAGGTTGTTGGTATCTATCCACGCCATTCCGCGAGTATCTCTGAATGCATCAGCGGTCCAACCGTCCAAGAGTCCGCTGCGCAAGGAAATTGTGCGTTTTCCTCGGCTAGATACAGCGGCATGCGACCAAAGCGTAGCGTAGGAAGTACGCATTGGCAGACCGAGTGTAACTGAGAGGGGTAGGTGGCTCAATGCGCTGATCATCGCTGTCTCAGGAGGAGACGATAAGCGGCAGGACAGACACTTTATCGCCTTCAATTCGCTCTCAAGGTTCGATGGCACAGAAATCTAAATCTATTCCATTTCGCAAAATTTGCTCGTGGTTGTCTTGCGTATTCAAAAACCTGGAAAAACCGTATTCATTCCGGCGTCGGTAAGCATATCGGGGTACTGCGGTTGGAAATCCCGATTCCTGTTGACTGAGAAGAAAACAGTGCACATCATGATAGTGGGAGGCGGCCAACGTACGGGTCCCCATGAAAAAGTTAGCAGCATTGAAAACATTCGCCCTTATATCCAGTTGTATTCATCCTCGTTATGAAGGATGGGGAAAAAGAGTTGACAAGGGGCTCAGCAGCCAGAGGATGACGCTGCCAAGGATGACCTTCCGTGACTGGGGCTACAGCAGAAGACTCCGACCGACGTGTATTTCTAGGCATTGTCACTCTAGGAAGTGAGATCGGGGAAGCGGGTCCAGAAGCACCATACTAGAAGCCAACACCGAAGAAAGAGGCCCTCGGAGGGCACTTACGTTGGCAGGTTCCGGGGAACGCGGAACTAGGGGCGGTGCAAATTTGGAATAACATCTCGATGATCTTGCAGAGTCGACTTCGTCCACCGGAAACGCCAACAAAATGGTCGACCTGATGTTGCGTGCGCGTATAATGATCAAAACGTACACCGGAGGCAAATGAAGTGGAGCATTGAGTGGAATGTAAGATTGCCTAAGACACAGATACGGGTCGCATTAGCCTGACTTCGAAGTTCCACAAAGCCTACGTTGCGAGTCCGAGCTATGCTCATCGAAGCCGTGACTCGGTGGTTTGGTACAGTCGTGTTTAGGATTACCGATATCTATACGCCAATATTTGGGATCGTCTGCTTCTTCGAACATTGACTCGATGATTGTACTCGAGGAGCAGACAGCTTTGAGATGAGACTTACTGTAGTGCCAGGCTGCTGCCAGCAAGGCAAAGATCGCGGCATGATGCGATCAAAATCGGCCGATGCTTCGGCGGCCAATCATCTAAGAGTGATCTGTCACTGGCCTACATCAACGCTAACGCGTCTCGCTCACTAACCCTGCGTCTCGCTCACTCATATCTGTCTGCCGACTCGCCCTCTTGATGAGATGTGCCCACGGGTCATTTTCTCACTCGCAATGTCTTGAGGTGTCATTGTCATTAAAAAGCCACTCGTGTGAGGGGTTCGACGGTCAGCCTGATTTCCTGAGTCCTCACCTCGCCTCAGGCCTGGCTACCGTGTAGCGGCGACGTTGACTCCCCAAAACACCCAGATGCGTGCTTCAGGGCAGTAGGAATCCGGTACTGATCCAATTTGAATCTCCACTCAAATTGTCGGAGGCAGATACCCGCAGAGACGTCCCTCTACTTCTACGTTTCCCGCTGACGTGCCAAGCGTTCTGTTTAGGACAGCACATCCGGAATAGTTGGCATTCGGAAGCAATGACGTCTCTGCTAGCTTTGCTACTCAGCCACCATCTCGGGAGTTCCATTGAACTTTAGCCGATTGCCTGTTTCTACGCTCGCTCCAGATCTAACCTGAGCTATGTAGAGCGAGCCTTTCAACCAGACAAAAAAAGAAGCCTACCTCACCACTATTCAACTACTCAAATCCGCGTTCGCAGGCTTGACGGTCAGTTCTCAGCAATGTCACAGCGCTCTCATATTGTGCGTGCCCTGTAGACCATATCTGCACTATGTGCTCCCCTGATGCGTGTTGTTCCACGTAGGCGACTCGGACCTCCCGCGCTCGACCTGCCGTTTCCTCGTACGAATGTACCGATCAGTGGTGAACGAACCGTCGCCGATAGATTTATGGACGCGCCGAGACTAGGTGTGTCAGAGTGTAACCAAACTTGCGTCGTGTTGCTCCAGGCAGACGATGACATTGCTGTCGTATGTTCGAATCTCGCCCGTTCAAGAATCGATGTTCCATGCGATCACAAGACAAACGGAACGAACGACCTCGTTTGCAAGCCGCTTCAGGCCTCGTAATGAAGGTTTTCTCGTTCGGACTGCTTCCGCGGACCCGGAGGCACGAGGCGCTCGGAGCATTCGGAGTGGTCCGACTCCATGTGTCTTTTGATCTTTCAATTGCCCGATTGTTTCCTCCATCGTTGGGCGGCGTTCTGTAGGTCATTCATTTACGGTATCTCGATGACATCGGCTTCACTTGTCTACTGAGGGCGTGTTCATCTGCCGCCTTGCGTCAGGTTTTATTGGGTTAGATCTCTTCGGAACCTATCCGAGAAAGCATCTAGGCATGGCCTTTACTCCTCAACGTTTGGTGATTGTTAGAGACGAGGCGAAGTCGCCGTCAAGCCTGCAAGGGCGGGTCGAGGGCATACACTTCAGTATGTTCGTTCCATTAAGTCCATAACGGGTACAGGTGCTGAAGTAAGACAGCAGAAAGCCGGGACGAACCCTGCTGCTGCGAATGATTGGGCTGCGGCGATCATAACTCTGCCTTTTACGAGAAACCTGAGCTGTCATGATCTCAATGTCTTCTTTCCCCGTCCGACAGATCAACCCTTGTCTTCATGGGCATCTGAGTCCTATTGAACTACAGTCGTTCCCACCGACCGTCCGCATCTTCCCTTGGTACTTCTACACCACAAGTTACGACTAGCGATTTCGAATGGCCACACAAGCGCAACTTCTGCTGAAATTCATCGTAGTGGGCAGCAGTGTTGCGGGCTTGTCTGTTGCGAAATGTCTTGGATAGCTTGGACACGACGTTGTGGCGCTGGAGGCGGCGAGCGAGGTATGCTTTCATGTCATCATCCTGTTTGTATTCTAAGCGTCGACTAGGAGCAACGGGACATCCGCCATGAAGGCGGGCTACGCATTCCACCAAATATGGCGCGTTTGATGCGTGCTTTTCCCAGCGGTGCAGACTTTCTGGAAACAAAGGCCACGAAACTGACATCGTACGCTATCTGATACAGTTGTCTTTCGCGTTGTTGATGACGCCACTGCGTAGGTTGGAATTCCGGACGGGTGGGTAGCCGTGATCTACATGTTCGGACATCCGAAGCCATTTTATCCTCGCAGCAGAAACATCTAAGGTGGAAGGAATGATGACTTTTGATCCGCAGATCATGTCCGACTTGGGATCCGACTTCTACTTGGCACCAGTGAGTGGCAATGCCCACCCAGTTGTGCACATTTTACTAAATATAGCATAAATAGTATCATGACTTATGCTCGTCGATCCTACGGGAGTGTATCGCATTGCCTAATATTCGCTTTAGGTACGGTTTCAAAGTGCGGACGATTCAGACGTATGAGGATGCGCCATGTGTCGCTGTTTCGAGCGGAGGAGAAAAGGAAGAGGGCGATATAGTGAGTCCTTGTTTTGTCTCGACTAGAAGAGCTGCACTGACAAGATGTAGATTATCGGTGCGGACGGACGCAACAGTGTGGTGCGGGACTTCATCATGAAACAGAGGGAAGAACAAGGCGATGGATACGACAGCGACTCTTGTCCGGATACTATCAGTAGCACCGGTCTGGGCGTTCTGGCTATGATTCGGGAGATCCCTGGGTAAGTAAGAGCAAACAAACGGTGTCGGGGGTCCACCTCTCATTCATTCTAGGGGAACTCTATCTGTGCCGATATCGAGACTATTGGAAGACGAGGAGCTGAAGTTCCTCGCCGAGTCAAATACGGTCACTACAGCGCACTTTCTGTAGCGCCGCTTCTTACCCTGACGTCTTTCCCAGTTCACAATTTGGATGGGAGCCGGTGACTCTATAACAGGCGGCCGCGTAAGTCGTTATCCGTTTGGCCACAAATGTCAACCTAGGGATTCTTCACAGCATGGAGATGTCTACGTACTTGGACTCACAAAGACTGGCGAGCGAGATCCTCTACACTGTGATCTTGACTGGCATCAAGAGTTTGCCAGCTCCGAGTTCGCAAGACGAAGTGGGGACCAGTGTGATCTCGTCAGCCTTATGCCGCAAGTCTAACTCCTTTACCAGAGTACTAAAACTGGTCAGAATGGCAAGCGCTGCCCATTCCACGAACCAGGTCCTATATCACTTGACGTTGACTACAACGACAAGGCCATTGTCGTGGGCGATGCTGCTCACTGCTCGCCGGTAAGGACGGATTACTTTCTCCCGCTGCATCTGGGTTGACACTTTCATCAAGATTCACGGGGCGTACAACACCGCTCTCGCTGTGAGCTCCCACCATATAAACAATCGTACCCTCCTGAGTGAGACTGACAACGTTCATAGTACGAGGATGCATACACAGTTAGGACCTTGTTCGGTCATCTCACGACTCGGTCTCAGATCGCATCCTTCCTCAAAGGATACAACGAGCTTCGTCTTCCGCGCTCCAAAAGCGTCGCCACCAGCGAGATTACCGGTCTGCTCTCAAACGCTCTTGAGCCGGGTCCAAGCCGCGACCTGAGGAATCAGGGTCTCAACCATACATTAACCATTGCCAATGCGCCCGACGAGCATGCGGAGGAGCTAGCGGCGTTGTGAAAGGGATGGATTACGCTGACGAATTATGATGCGAAGGACGCCGTTGACGAGTGGTGGCTCGATTGGGGTCGACATAACCAAACGGTCGCGGAAGGAGCTTAGATTTGTGAGATGTCATCTGTATGCTTGCTTTCAATGCTATCGAGTTGTCTAGACATCACGGCCGTTGGCATGTCGTTATACTGTTACCACCCTTGCACGCTATTTACGCGTCTTCTCAATCCGGCAGGTTATGTGCCCAACGGGACAGCCGCTCACTGAGAACGAGACTTCGTTGAGTATTGAAGCCATCAATCGACATACGACCGCGAGAGACAAGTAAACGGGCAGCAATAACGTGAAACCAACACGTCCACACGAACGCAGTATTATAATGTCCACGAGTAGAAGCACAACACAATATACAAGCATAAGCACTGATTCAGAGTATACAGAAACAGATACGAGAAACAGAAGACAGAGTCGGGATAAGATTTGTACAGTCCATTCTCGATCAACTTTCCATTCCTTACTTGAACGGATTCCTCGCCGCCGCCGTATCAGCCTTCCCGCTCTCAAAGTCCGCAAACGGATCTCCTTCGTCACCGTCCTTCTTGTCAGCACCATATCCTCCAGCGCCGCCCGTGTATCCCGGCGGCTTGTGATCGCTCACATCCTCCTCGCTCGTCGACCTGAAGCCCGGAGGCGGTCCCGACGGTGGCGCGAAAGACGTATTCGGATTGTACGGTCCCGCGTACCCTTGGTTGTAGTTGTATCCCAAATTCGGGACGGAGGCGTTATACGGCTGCTGCCAGCCGCCGTCTTGGCCATCATTACCGTAGCGCCCTGCGTTGTTGACGGGGACGCGGACCTGGGTGAGACTGGGGTCGAGGGTTTGGCGATAGTAGGAGAAGGCGATGACGGTGAAGAGGGAGGCGAGGATGAGATAGATGAGGAGGGAGACGATGTCTGCCCAGGAGTCGTGGTTCCAGGACGAATTGCACCCTATCACAGCAACGGTCAGTTAGGAGAAGTGGGCGTTGTGGTGAGGGATGCTCACAATCGTTGGCGTCTTCCTGGTCAAGGGTCGTATGACTGACTGGTCCCCAGAATCCGAAGGGGTAGTAATATACGTCCTCGCCTTTCGCGAGTTCCGTGCATTCACTAATGATAGAGTCCTAAGCCACAATCAGTCTCCAGACAACTTTGGTCATGAAAGGCGACGAACCTTTTGACTAAAGTGCACAATCACTCGCACAACACCGGCTGCGACGACGAGGAGAGCTGAGAATCCCGAGAGGAAAGCGTACGCGCGGATCAAAGGGAGTCGTTGGGTGAGGGCCGCAATGACGCCAACACACTGCAGATTCTGGTGAGTCTCCATTCCTTTGCATCAGTCGAAGGCGCATACCTCGCAAAGGAAGATCCCCATACTCAATGCCCCAATGATGATGACAAACGTCACCAGCGACTTGAAGCCGTGTGTGTTGGCGTAGCTGATGCTGCGGAAGTTACCGATAGCGCTGAAAAGAGCCCAGAGGGCACTGAGGGAGGCGATGATGAGTACGGCGGGGCGGAGGTTGCGGCGAGTGGCCAATGCATATGCGGGAGGCGCGCCTGAAAGAGGTGTTAGCGATCATACGGAGGGAAGCGGAGAAGATTGCAGGTCAAGGGTAGAGACGAGTAGTTGTGCGGAGGAGGGATGGGGAAGTGGCGGTGAATGATAGGCACATGCGCCGCGGCGTGAACAAGTGCGGATGAGAAGAAATGAGATGGCATTGAGACGGCAAGGGAGAAGCGGCAGATGGGGTGGGTGGAGGCACAGCACACGGCACACAGCGAACACGAGGGGCAACGACATGATCCACCCGAACAAGACCAGCGTCGGAGTAGGTGGAGGATGATATGGGAGATGCAGGTGAAAAACAAGGGAGAAGCACGCACCTTGAGGCGGCGGTGGCCTCGTAGCCCACGGATTCCATCTATTCATCGCTGCTTTGTCTGTGAGACCAAGTCCTGTTCGTTACTGCTTGGTGTTTATAAGCGCCTCGGCGGATCTGGAATCGGGTGTAGAGTGTGCAAGGATAATCAAGCCAGGTCCCACAGAGACGCAGGCTATCGAGGAGAAGAAGGTCGTGGTCGGTCGTGGTGGTTGTTGAAGGTGCGTAACAGCCGAGGGCGGTGATGCGGTGACATAATCACAATGAGTAGTGCACCGCATTCGGGCATCTCGCTCCGTCCATTCAGCCTCCATACCACGACGTTCTCTGGCAGTCTTACACGAATTATCCGACCGACACAGGCCAACTTATCTTCATCCCGCCTCTCCATTATCTAGCTGCATGCTCCTCTTCTGCTACCTCCGGCGCCGTACTTTCCTGTGCCCGGCGAACTGTTGCTGCGCATCATGATTCCTACACATCTTGTTCCGTCCCGTTCTCTCTTGTGCTGGAACGCCCTTCGCCGTCATAGCCGATTGCTGTCCTCGTACGACGTAGCCTTGCTGGGTTCTTGGGTCTTGGCTGTGCGCTATCTCGATTTCCACAACCCGCCGGCGCCGTGGGTGTGTGGGATCAGATTACGAGTGTTCTTTCGGCCGATGCACCTCTCTCTTCGACACTCAAGTCTCGACCTTCGACCTCGCATATGCAACCTCTGATCGCCATAGCTCTGTGCATCCTGTGACACTCGTGGGTCTTTTCTGATCTCTCGCACACAAGGCTTCTCGTTCACGCTGCTCTCTTCTCAGACTCTACTCTTTCGATCACAGTAGGATTCTAGATATCTCTTCGACTGTGTATCTTCCTTTCTTGGCCTAGTTTTTTCTGGAGGACCACCACACCGAGCATTATTTACGCCTGCATAAGGACGGAAGCGATTTCACTCCAACACCGAAGGTCGCCATATGAATCTCTTCGAGAACTCCGGGACCTAGGCGTTTAGTGTGACGGTGTCCATAATAACCCTTTGCTAAAGAAGAAACATTTCACGATACCTCCATGCGTCTCAGGACATCAGCACGAGCGACTACGCCACTGGTCCGGGAAGGGGAACTCGCCTGTTTGATTCCGTGAGTCGTTAACTAACATCATGATCTCGACGAAACACATCACAGACCTCCATCGCTGTCTTCCGAGAACCCCGAAACTCTGGGACCGATATCTTTCTGCTCCAGAGGAAAGTCTGGTACACAATAGTCTTCGCGGTGCGTCGTCGTCTACTACGAGTATGATCCATTCGACCCATTATCGTGTAGCGCAGTGATAGTTCCATCGACGAAGATATGCCGTGACTTATCAGACTGCTCGGAACTCTTACCCACCGCCCAGCCAGTAGCCAAAATCGTACTACGTTCATGTTGCTATACTCGTTGCAGTCGAACGAGATTTCATGTACGGCAGGATAGCGTAACTGAAACACGTCGTTCTTTGTGCGCCTGTTGTGAGCAAAGAACAGTCACGTCCAGTTCGATTTCTATCGCTGCTAACAGAAAGCTCGTCGTTCGGTCATGTCCAGGTCCCGCAGGAGCGACCACAATCTCGATTCCCGTTTATCCCTCCTTTGCCCGTGAGATGCTGCCTCAAAGCATCAGTCGAAACATGAAGAAGGATCTCGGCATGCTGACCACAGGACTGTCATCAGTGGAGCGGAGCGGCTGAGAAGATATCCACGGTGATTTTGATGCAGGGAGGGCGAATCGTGTCTCTAGACAGTGGGGCCTATATACGTACCTTGGAAGTACGTCCTTACCGGATCTTCTACGTGGTACGCTCTCAAAGTCCACGATGGTGGTAATTCGAGAAACTCTTCTTGCCTCTTTACTCTTCCTGCCCTCGGCCATTTCAACTGTTCCAGACGCTTGCAGCCTCATTGAGAAGGCAATTTCTAGTCAAAGCAGCGTCTACTATCCTGGTGAGATACCAATTTGTGATCTTCGGATCGTCATGACTTATCATGGCACATTCAAGGATCTGCAAACTACACTCGCGACATTTCACATTGGTCTTCTGCGAGCGAACAACCGTCGATATGCAGCGTGGAGCCTGGGACTGCTCAAGACGCTGGAGTTATCGTACGAATCTTACAGCCATATTGTTGATGTACACGTTTGATGGGTACTGTAGCTCCGGATACTCGGCACGTTGAGGACTCCGTTCGCTGTGAGTGTCCTGGCGCTACATTCTCCGGAAACCATCGTTGATTGCTTCGTGTGGGTAATAGGTGAAAGGAGGCGGGCATGCGACAAACCCAGGATTCTCCGACACGCCAGGCGTCCAGATAGCAATGTATCGGTTCTCACAAATCGATTACGACTCTACTACTCAGAGCGTGACGGTGGGTGCCGGCCTCATTTGGGACCAGATCTATGCCGCACTCGAGCCGCACGACGTCAATGTTGTCGGTGGTCGCGTTTCCGGCATTGGGGCTTCGGGCTTTAGTCTCGGAGGAGGTGCACCCATATCCTGATACCGATGGTCACGTCTTGTCGTACTAATCCTTGGGTGCAGGATACTCCTTTTTGACGAATCAGCACGGATTAGCCCTTGATAACATCATCGAGTTCGAACTTGTAAAGCCTAGCGGCGTGGTCTCCCGCATCAATCAAAGCTCGGATCCCGGTCTTTTCTTTGCTCTGAAGGTGATTCCGTGCATTCTAGGCTCCCTAGTGCTCGACTGATGTAACATTTCAGGGAACGCAAAACAACTTTGTACGATGATTCATTGTTTCCGTGCAACTCGAGGAACTATGACCTCCTAGGGAATCGTGACGCGGCTAGTTCTCAGGGTCTTTCCCCAAGGTCCCGTTTGGGTGTGTCCACGTTCATCACCAGCACATTCTAAGCCTTCTCATATGCTTCAGGGAGGTCTGAGACTCTTTACTCCTGATCACGCTGATTCTATCACCGCCGCCACTGTAAAGTTCACCCACAAAGTAACTGATCCAAAAGCTGCTAGCCTTATTTCATTCAACTGGGTCGAAGGCAAAGGGGTGATTCCCGGAGTTCTGTTCTTCTACGACGGACCAACCCCCGCGGACGGAGTTTTTGACGACTTCCTAGCAATCACACCTCTCAACGATAGCATTGCAACTAGATCGTTCGCAGATCTCATTGCATCGTTTCCTGCAAGCCAGGCACTTTCTGTGGACTTAACATCTCCTAGGCAAGTTTCTCTGGTGCTTTTGTCACGTTTGGGCTTGTTAACGGAAGAATAATTGAAAGATCCCTCTATGGCCACGTGCCTGTCCTCGACTACTCATTGCCTGTTGTGCAGGCTATGATCAACGAGACATCGGTCAGTAGTCTGCTTGCGTGGACGCAGCTCTAATTCACTGCACAACATAGTTTTGGGGCTCGTATCTAGCTGGAAAAGATGCCAACGCTAGCATTTCCTACGTGCTAGAACCGTTTCAAAAGGACATCCTTTCCTTCAACAAGGAGCCCACAGCCTACCCAGCAGTGCGCGACGTCGCCTTCTTCCCATCGAACATAGCATACAGCTGGACATCAGCAACTGTTGATGTTGACTTCTTATATGCAATGCGACAAAGCATGCTACAGCTGCTGAATGTTGCCGCCGCAGCGGGGCAAACGGACGTCTTCGACGCGCCGAGATACCCGAATTATGCACTCTTTGACACGCCGGTGGCAAAGATCTTCGGACAAAATCTTGATAGGCTTAGGTCGCTCAAAATGCGGGTTGACCCTCACGACGTAATGGGTTTAGCAGGGGGGTTCAAGATATGAGAAGTGTACTGTCGCTGTACTGCCACAATCTGAATGATTATTCATGATGCGATTCGGGCTTGACCGCTAGAACATCCCCCGCCAATCCTCAGCGCGCCGTATCGGAACAAAATCTAGGTGCTTACTCTTCAACCAACGCCGCGCAAAGCACCCCAATGTTCATACTACTCACTCTCGTGATGATAGCAATTTGGTTTGTCTCAATTGTCGAGGTTGACCATACCCCGCATCCTTCGCTTTCGATACGCGGTACTTACAGAAAAAGGCACTTTTGCGCCAGCGCCAATCAGGGTTAAAAGTGGTTCAGTCTATTCATGGACTTTGTGTTGTTGGAACAAAGTCGATGAAAAGTCAGACTCATCTCCCCTCTCCGTCATTGTTCTTGTTTCAGCACGTAATTGAGTTCAATTCCTGGACCTTTCTGAAGCGGTTGCTCAACTCAGCACCGTTCAGATGCCGCCACCGTAGCATACTCTACAACCTTAGATAGAACGAATGAACAATATTTGTGCCACTGTCAGCGTCGGGCCTATTCGTCTATAGCGAGGGCGCACGAGGCAACGACTGGAGAGCGGTGTGAAGGGTGGTGTATTGAATCCCGGGGGAAAGACAACGGTTCTCTGAAGAACTACTCTACTGACTACTGACTCTTTTATACAGTTCCCGACGCCCGACGCCCGATGGGCGCGGGTGCGCCCCTCTGACTCATTCCCGAGTCATCGCACGAGTCATCGCGCCATCCCGCCCGTGATTGGTCGGGAGCGCGCCCTATCCCGCCCGATCCCGCTTTCCCGTCGGCCGAGCTCCGCCACCATGTGCTACCGTCGGACGGCCGTCGGATAGATCCCGACGATGGGCGTGATACCGTTGCTCCCGCCCGCGCAGGCGTCGCCTTCGATCGGCTAGGCGTCGGTGGCGCAGTCAAGTCATGACAATATCCCCTCTTCAAGGCGCATGTCCCCATGGCGCGAATCTTAGCGCGACGCTGCGATCGGGACTGACTCCCTGCTGGTAGAACGTCGGCTACGATCCCTTCGCTCTTCTTATAAGCCGGAGAAGGGCCGGTGCTTGAATATCCGCTTCGTACGTCCAAGTGTTCTCCTCTAGGGGGTATCCTTTCCATTTGAGGAGGTATTGGGTCCGTCCACGGAACTTCTTGTGCCCCACGATTTTCTCGACTTCCCATTGTTCCTCGTCATCCACGATGACGGGATCGGGTCGCGTATAGGTCTGGTGAGGGAATCCTTCGATGTAGGGTCGGAGGTAAACCGTGTTGAAGACATTGTGTATCTTGAACGAGGCAGGGAGTTGAATGCGATACGATGCCTTACCGATCTTCTTCAGGACTTTGAAAGGCCCGTATCGTTTATCGGCGAGTTTCATAGAGGGACGATCGATCTTGAGATTGGTGGTCTCGAGAAGTACTTTGTCCCCGACTTTGTAGTCCGGATCCGGTCGTCGTTTCTCGTCGTAAAACCTCTTCATAGTGGCGGTGGCGGCCGTCAGGGCGGCCCGAGCTTCCTCCCGAGCCCTGTCCAGGCGAGTGACGAACTCGTCCGCACTCTCGTTCCGGGTGGCGGTGCGGGGTTCCGTGCCTCGAAGCGGGTTGATGCCATACATCAGTTGGAAGGGGGATTTCTTCGTAGACGAGCTGGCTTTGTTGTTATAAGAGAATTCCGCTTGGGACAGCCAGGATGCCCAGTCGTTTTGTTGGTGATTGGTGAAGACGCGGAGGTACTGTTCCAGTTCCTGATTGATACGTTCCGTCTGTCCGTCTGTCTGTGGATGGTACGCGGTGGATGCTCGCTGTTTGACGCCAAGTCCTTGGTATAGTGCCGTGGTGAACTGGCCCACGAATTGGCCTCCTCGATCACTGATGACACTTATCGGGAATCCGAAGTCCTTCCAGACGTGATCCTGGAACAGCCTCGCTGCTCCTTCTCCCGTAATGTGAGTGGTGGTGGGCATGAACCTTGCCATCTTCGTAAATCGGTCGACCACTACCATGATGGAGTCGTATCCGAGGGACTCGGGGAGTTCGACGATTAGGTCGACGCTGATATGCTGCCAGGGCGCCGAGGGGATCTCGTTAGGTTGCAGTTGTCCGACTTTGAGTTGTCGGGACGATTTGGTCCTCTGACAGTCGAGGCATCCGTTACAATAACGCGCCACGTCTGCGTATAGTCCGGGCCACCAATAGTTCCGTAGCACTAACTCCGTGGTTCGGAATCGTCCAGGGTGGCCCGCTATTGCGGTGTCGTGATGTTGCCGCATGATTCGTTGGCGTAGTGTGCGGTTGGCCGGGACATAGAGTAGTCCTTCTTTGGTAAGGTATCCTCCCTTATCTTCTACGGTCTTCCCGACCATCTTCTTCACTTTCTCCTCCCACTCGTCCTTCGCGGCGATTATTCGGTCCATAAAGTCGTTCCCTTCGGTGGCGATCGTGACTTCATCCATTGCCCGAATATGGTTATAATCGTCGATCGAGATCGGCGTGGCGAAGATGCGGCTGAGATATTCTTTTTGAGTAATACGGTGTCGCGGTTGTCGTCCGCCCCCCCTCATGTCCTTGTCGTCTCGACAAGAGATCGGCCTTTTTGTTCTGCGCCCCCGGGCGGTGAACCAGCGTGAAGTTGTATTCCGCCAGATCGAGTGACCACCGTGCCTGGCGGCGATTAAGCTTCTTGCCTGCATGAAAACTTCGAGTTCTTGTGATCCGTCAGGATGAGGGTTGGGTTCCGGTGCTCCGAGAACGTAATGCCTCCAGTCGGCCAGGGCTCTCATGATGGCCAACATCTCCTTGTCGTGTATGTCGTAGTTTCGCTCGCGGGGACTCAGTGATTTGGACATGAATGCGATGGGGACCGTCTTGCCGTCTTGCTCCTGGCTTAAGACCCCCCCGTTGCGAATTCCGATGCGTCCACCTCGATGCGGTAGCGACCCGTTGTGTTGGGAAGTGCAGGATGGGTTCCGAAGTGATTCGTTCCTTCAGATCCGCGAAGGCTTCCTCCTCCGCGTCTCCCCATCTCCAGGGGATATCCTTCTTCGAGAGGGAGTGGAGGGGCTTTGCTACCTGTGCAAACCCCTCGATGAACCGCCGGTAGAAGTTGGCGAATCCGAGGAAGGATTGGACCTCTTTGACGGTTCTGGGTGTGGGCCACGCCCTAACACCCTCGACTTTGACAGGATCCATACGGAACTGTCCGTTCCCCACAATCAGTCCCAAGTACTCCACTTCTGATTTCTCGAATCGCATTTGGATCCTTGTACGCTGAGATTGTTGTCTTGAAGGATGCGTAGGACCTCCTTCATAACCTGTCGATGTTCATCGATGCCCTTGGTGAACACCAGGATGTCGTCCATGTATACGATCACCTTGCCGCGCAAGATCAAATCGTGGAACAGGTCGTTCATCATGGTCTGGAATGTCGCCGGACTATTCGTTAGTCCAAAGAACATGACTAGAGGCTCAAAGAGTCCTCGGTTGGTGATGAAGGCGGCTTTATGTTCGTCGCCTTCGACGATGCGGACATTGTTGTATCCCCACCGAACGTCCAGTTTAGAAACAAGCTTCGCGTTTCGTAGTTTGTGAAGGACGTCGGAGAGGAGGGGAAGGGGGTACGAGTTCTTCACCGTCATGGTGTTGAGCTGGCGATAGTCTTGGATGGGGCGAAGGCGCCCGTCTTTCTTCTTGACGAAGAAGAATGGAGAGGCGTAGGGGGATTTGGAGACGCGGATTCTCCCTGACTGGAGGTGTTCTTCGATGAACTTGTCGAGTTCCACCTGTTCGGAGGGGGCGAGGGGGTATATCTTCCCCTTGAACTCCGTTGCGTCGGGTTTAAGTTCGATAGCGTGGTCCCACTTCCTACGCTCCGGCAACCGATCGAACTCGGTTTTCTCGAACACCCGTCGGAATTCCTCTAAATATTGCGGGGGAACGAGTTCTTCTAAGGGCGCCTCGCCCTTAGCTTTTGCTTGGTCCCCCGCTAACTGGGTCGATTTAGTGGCGAAAGCGCGGATTCGTTCCGCGTCGAGCTTTCTTTGCCCGTACCGATTCTGCGGGACGTCCCACATCTTCACGACTAGAATTCGATCTCCCTCCTCGAGATCTTCTTCATCTTCTTCTCGCGCATACGCGGCGAGCCTGGCGTCGTTGACACTCTGGCGGACACCTCGTGAACGCCAGGGTTCCCTTGACCCAGTCGACCTCGGGATTATGCTTTTTCAGCCATTCGTATCCCAGGATAATGTCGACGTCGCCGGTGTTAGTCACTGCGAACGTGAAAACATCTTCGTGTTCGTTGTCGGTTACGACCCGCAGATCCACGATCTGCTCTATTGGCCCGTTATTGTTGGGGGTTCCGTCGACGTTGGACACCGCGATGGGGTGTGGCAGTCGTTGGGTGTCCATTCCTTCGTTTTCGGCGAAGTCTCGATTGACATAGGCTCCGGTAGCTCCGGAGTCGATGAGGGCGACCACAGTGAGGGCCTTGCCACTATTCAGGAATTTGAGGGTGATGGGGATTTTCATACAGCGCCCCGGGCGTGTAGATCGAATCCAACGACGAGGTTGTCGGAATTCCTGGATAGCTGCTTGGGCGTGGCGGGAGTCCAGGCCCAAGATGTCCTGGACCGCCTCCTGGGTGACCTCGGACTCCCTATCAGTCCGAGCGTATTTCCGGAGTACTTTGAGAGCTTGGCGGGGGTTTAACCTGCATTTCGTGCCAGATGAAAGGGAGGGTCCGCGGACGTGCTTGATGGGTTTGATCCGCGAACTTCCCTTTTTGGCTATTTTGTTCTTTCTTTCACGCGAGGGTTTTGGTTCGTCGAAGTCCATGGGATCGGATTGTTCGTTACTACTGTCACTGGCTTCAACAAGTAGACTACTGAATCGATTGGTCCATGGACCCGAGGAAGGGGGACTGGAAGACTCGCTCTTCACTCCAGTCCCGCGCCAAAACCCTGCTCCTGCAGCGTCTGAGCGAGATCCTCTCGTTCTTCGTTGCTAAGACCTTCTACGAGTCCCTTGACGGATTCGCGTCTCTCCGTGCAATTCCTCGCGAAGTGCCCGGATTTCCCGCAGTTGTAGCATTTTAACGAGGCCGCGCCTCGCGTTCTGTCAATGCTCATGGTTCGCCTTTTCCTCCGTAGGTGATTCCGGTGACTGGGGGATTGTTGATTACTGTCGTAGTACTAGGACGCGGGAAGTTTTTGGAAACGAAGGGGGCAGGGTTCTTGTATCCCTGGGTGGGGGCCGTGCCTCGATTAGCGTCGAATCGAGTGGCGAACTTCTTGTACGCATCGTAGGTCTCGGGGATTTCTCCATTTCGGTGATGCGTCAACCAGAGAGGAGTCCAGCTGGTGGCGTAGGAGGGAGATGAGGGCATCGTCGTTGAAACCTGTGTCGGCTTTGTACTCTTCGAAGTCGATGAAGAAGGACTGGGCGTCCTGTCCTTTCTTCTGTTTCAATTTCTTGATCTCCTCCTGGGCGATCGTCTTCGAGTTGGTCCCTCCGAAGGCTCTTTTCAAGGCGTCCTTGAAGTCCGTATAAGTCAGGTATGGCTCCTCTCCTTTCTCGTAGAGGGCGGTCTGCGTGCTGGCCCATTTGATAACAGCGGGCCCTCGGTCATGTACGATAGCGCGGCGAACACTCTGTTGCGCGCGCGGTTTCGTAGGCTCGAGGTTCGGAGGCGAAGAGGATGTGGAGTTGGGAGAAGAACGGCTCGATGCCGTCCGACTTCCCGCTAAACTTGGCCGGGGTCCGCGAAGCGCGCCTTGGATGCGCGATGTTGCGCGGGCTTGCGCCTGTGCTTGGGACGCGGCCAGCTGGACGCCGCTGAGCTCGCTGATACGCTGAAGAAGTTGAGCGTGGAGGTTCGCCACCTCGTGGCTCCTGTTGATTTCGTCCTGCGCGATGGTAGTGATGCGCTGGTTCAGATTGTCGAGGGGCCGTCCCTATGCCACTGAACATGCTATGCAGCTCTCTCTGCTCGTTGGTGGGCTCGGTGGCCGGGGCCATGGGGGCGTCTTCGGTGCTCATAGTCGTTGGGTTCGTCGAAAGGGGAGAGAACCGTATTGTCAGCGTCGGGCCTATTCGTCTATAGCGAGGGCGCACGAGGCAACGACTGGAGAGCGGTGTGAAGGGTGGTGTATTGAATCCCGGGGGAAAGACAACGGTTCTCTGAAGAACTACTCTACTGACTACTGACTCTTTTATACAGTTCCCGACGCCCGACGCCCGATGGGCGCGGGTGCGCCCCTCTGACTCATTCCCGAGTCATCGCACGAGTCATCGCGCCATCCCGCCCGTGATTGGTCGGGAGCGCGCCCTATCCCGCCCGATCCCGCTTTCCCGTCGGCCGAGCTCCGCCACCATGTGCTACCGTCGGACGGCCGTCGGATAGATCCCGACGATGGGCGTGATACCGTTGCTCCCGCCCGCGCAGGCGTCGCCTTCGATCGGCTAGGCGTCGGTGGCGCAGTCAAGTCATGACAGCCACCCGGCATCTCCAACATCGCTTTCTGAGCAGGCCTTTCTGACAGAGTGTGTTTGTCAGGGTATCCACAGCGTGTGGGTGTGCCACGGCCCATCTGGGCCGACGTGGCGGCACAGATGGTCAGCAGGGTTCGCTTATATCACGGTGACTCGAACTTGACCTGAGAACTCCTAGCTTGATGGGACGGATGCGCCACACTTCGTGGACTGAAGCCAAGCCTTTCAATTGAGATCCCACTGTGTATGGAGCCCTTGAGAATCTATTGATACCGCGTGCAGTATATTTCTATGCCATTCCGCCTTTCCCGCGCGTATCCGAGCTGACAAAAGCCATACGCACCAGGCACGCGCACAGACCGTCTCGTACCATATCAGCCCGTAATCAGGTTTCATCTCTAAGAGTATGACACAGGACGTGCGCTGGGCGGGCGCTAGCATGAGCTAGAATTTCCTAGGTGACGATCGGGGCTACATGGTGTCTTGTACGAACGCGTCCCAAGCACAGACCACCACACCTCCAGTGACAGCCACCGCAGTTTGCATACTGCACAAGCCTCCACATACCAGGAAGCACAAAGCGCGCGACGGCATGCTTTAGAGAAAGCGAGAGCGGTGTGACTGTACACGCACAATGTGGTAGAAGTTCATTGAGAGATGCAATCGGCGGCATGAGAGTGCCCGCGCAAGACAACTGCAGGCGTGACAACTTAGTGTCTGTCGTCTCTGAGTAGGTTTTGGTGGGTGCGCGAATGGCCTGGTAGAGCTCAGATGTAGATGCCACGAGGAAGAAGCGTAAGCCGAGGTAAAAGACCTCAGTCTTCCTGGAGTCACCCTCTCAAATGAAACAAGGGGGATATAAAAGCACGCACCTTACTGATACGCTGTCACCGGACACGCATCCCCTACTGCCATTAGCGAGAGTGTACCCAAGCCGCCTATAAAAAAACCTGCACCGAGAGGGAGATCGTCATTGTCTTCGGCACGCCGCACGGCCACAAAAATGACGTCTTCGGCATTCGCCGAGCATCAGTCGTCCGCATACATGCAAATTTTGCGTCTCTCCTCTCACCGCACCGTTGCGTGCTAGAAGATAGCTTTCTCAAGATGGCGACCTACCACGATCACCAGCTCGAACATAACGCGTAGACAGCGCGCAACTCATGGAGCTGCACGACTACGAGACGACCACACCATTGGCCAACGAGGACGAGGGCGGATTTATCTCCGTTCGCGGATGGATGGGCTGCGTGCCTGTCAATATTACTTGAGCGGGCCGTTTCGGGGCGGGCGCTCGATCAAGGTGCGGCTACCTATCCTTTTTTTTCTGGTGTGATACACCGGCTCTGAGCTTGTGTACTCGTCTGGACGGCTGATTCGTGCGAATGTCCAGATCTACGCGTGGAGTAATCCCTCTCCTGAGGCACCCACCCAAATCTCGTCTTCTGCACGCTCGACCTACATTGACATGGTCAACGTCGCCGTCAGCATTGCCAGCCCCTCTCTCTTCGTCACCCGACCCGCCCGCGAAAATCGTACAGCAGCTAAGGGAACTCATCTACCATACGATTTTCCAAGGCGGGTTGGGTCGTCCAATGACGAGAACTAGGGCCACAGCATCCCCCCTGCCCTTCTGGCCTGCTATGGCAAGGCGTGGGATGATATAGGGCTCGTACTTGGGCCCTAGTACGGATATACGTAGGTGTTACGCTAACCTGGTGTGAATAGTTCTTCATCAGGGCGTTCTTCCACTACTCACTCCCCAGCTGTCACCACTAGAGCTGTCCACGTTGCCCACGGATGCAGCGACCTTCCTGTCGATGGCTATATTCTCCCATCTCCGCCTTTTGTCGTCCGGGTTCGTATACTCGCCAACCCTTGCCGCGCATTCGCATTCGCGTCGCCAGCTTGCACTACTCAACGGCAGTGATATCTCCATCTCGACGCGACGTGGTGTTACGCTTCATTATTTCCTTGCCCTCATACCGCAGCTGCTGCGCCGCCACTGTTGTTCCGGCCACGGCTGCGGAATCAACACTTCCGGAAGCCGATTGTCACAAGATGCCGTCGTGCTCGTCGCCATCGTGTCTCTCCCTCTCTCCCGCCAACATCCCCCCATTGGCACTATCTGCAGCTTGTCTTGGTCGCTGCCTACGCGTCATGCACCTCTACCACTAGCTCAACAGTCATCTCCCAATTGTCGGCACTCCTTGGCAAATCGTACGCTTCACATCTCCTGGTTTTGGATCTGCAGAACGGACTAAGGACGGCTCCGTTAGTATCAGCTCAACGCGGCGGCTGGAGACGGACGCCCATCCACGGTGCTTTTCTCTGGCTTTTCGTTGTGTATGCCAGTGGTGCACCTGCGCATCCTTTCAAAGGGCCTGGATGACACTCGCTCACGACGACGACTCGACGCCTTGCACCGCCGATGAATGGGAAACAGGCGGGGTTTATTGGCATCACAAACGCGCGCCCAATCCAGGCCTGCCTCTGTTTCCTTGCTGGTTGGGTACGCCAATTTTGAACTGGCGTGTCCATTATGCTTATCTCTCTGTAGATCTTTATTTACGCGACGGGTAGCGCCGATCCAATCTCGTTCCCACTGCCACATTGACGCGATTCTCGCCAGATCGTTACTCGAGAATCGTGTCGCTTATACGATGTTCACCTCCTCTCGCCGTCATCCTGATTCTTCGCCTAAAAAGACTGCGTAGTTGATAAGGGTACTTATCGACTATGCGGTTTTCGAAGGTGGACCGCCCGTTACTCGCATTCCCGGATCTTGATAACCGGCTGTTATAGTTTTCAGATATGATCTGACATGGCACGTAGAACGTTTGAAATGGACGCATCGACTTCCGCCTACGCCTCACGGAGCGCCCCCTGACTCCATGTGTACCGATACTGCAACGCATCCGAGTCATGTCATGAATTTGGCCAGAGTAATGCAACTCGGCGCTGTGGGGATATCCGCGATCACTGTGGACGCAAAGACGTCTAGTCCCATTCACCTACCGTGCAGAGCTGTGTCGTCTCGCTCTGGCTCAAGCTTACACACGATAACAAAACGTTCACTGGTTTCGGTGGATGACGGTTTTAGTAAGTATACAAAAGATGTACATGTAGATGAGATAAAGAGAAAATACTTCTACTGATCCTTGGCTACGCTCGCCAGAATCTCCTCCGCGTGAGCCCGGCGGAATCGCTGGTCCGTCAACAGTGCAAACCATCTTTGACTGTTATCTTTCGTCTCAATCAACTTCTCCTCCTTCCTCCATCTGTCGGTGCACAGCATGGCCGAGTCAGCGTCCTCGTACTCTCCAACAAACTTTAGAGACCTTCAATTGTAGTCATAGAGGTAATATCGACCCGAAACTCGGAAGACGACCTGATCTGGATTGTCGAGGCGGAACTCGAAGGGGATCAGTTCGCTCGCGTCACAGTGCAAGTCGAAGTTGCCCAATATCGCAATCTGCATTTCTCCCATATCGTAAAGATACTCTCCGGGAAGCAGCATGGCCGGGTTGGAGTAGTGATTCCAATTGCAGGACCACCCTTTCTTGGTCCCGGTGAGTTTGTTGGGATTCCATGTGTGACGGAGTGCTTCCTGATCTTGAAATGGAAAGGATTTCGTCTTTTTCTAGATCAAACGTGTCAGGACCTTTTGCCAGCATGATCTTCAATATTCAACATACGTAGTGCTCGTCGATGTCGGTATATGGAATCGTCATTTCGGGTTGTTGTTGTTGTTGGGTGATTCAAGTTTATGATGGATTTCGCCGCTTGTCGAACCGGCTTTTATAGCATTAGTGACGGAGTTACAATAATGTAAACTCCGCTTTTGGTCAACACGCTCCTCGCTCGCACTGCCCTTCGGGAAGTTGCCGTGTCTCAAATTGGTAGGTTCATTGTACAGTCGGGCAGTGCGAAGGCAAACCGATGCGGCCAAACATTCCTAAATTGGCATCCGTTGATATCCCGACACGTATAAAGGAGGTCCAGGATGACATGCAGCTCTCTACACTTACTCACTGCTTGCCCACTATGCCTACCTTACACACATCCGATTCTACAAGCATCGATTGTGCCGACGCTTTCCCAATTGATCTTGCTAGAGATCATTATGTTGCCCTGGCTGCCGGTATCCAATTCTGGCGGGATGGAGTGACAGACCTCTCCATACTCAAATCTCCCACCAAAGATGGTGAATTCAAACAAATGGCATGTGTCTCTTCTTGCGCAAAGACTGTCAAGTGGAGTGACGGACCTGTCCCTGTGCAGAACGGTTTGACCGTCTATCAGAATGAACAGCGCAATGCAGCTATCCTGAAGGTTCGCCATAATTCAATGTTTCACAAACAATCTCCATGACACATTATGCATAGATCTCAAACTATCTCACGGGGTTGTGTAGCAGTCTAGAGGGAGTGGCTCAGACACAATCACAATCCCTTGTCACCAAAATAATTGAGCCGTGTTTGTATGTGTAGCATTCATTTGTACGTGGTCATGGTTTGCTGAACTACTGTATTACTCCTAGGATAAACAGCAATTTTGCCATTGAACTCAATAATGAGGAATGGAAATATGTGGCTGTTGAGTACCACAGTGCAATTGTGCCAATTTATGATATCCACACAGCTGTTGGTGTGTTCTGCATAAATTCTGTAGTATTGAATTACCTTCTAACATTTGAATTTCAGGCTACATACTTGCTCTGCTTCCGACCGACAAGACACTGTTTTCTCAAGAACCAAAGTCTGCATTCATCAAGCTGCTTATCTATCGTGACCTTTCCTCACTAATCAGCACTCTCATTCGCAAGAAGTCTCCATATTTGGTCAACTTGATGTGGTGCAGGGACACTTCGGATCACCGTGTTGCCCTAGGATCAACAATTCCTGAAGGCCAGGAAACACAACAAATCAAATGGGCTATCTCACAGAAACGGGCAGAAATCATGCGCACCCATTTTCACACTGTCCAAAACTCCGCCCCTGCTGTTGATATTTTGAAGAGACAGACATGGGGATTTTGTGCAGAAACATACCCATTCTCAGTGTATGTAACCTTCAGTGTCACCTTATCTTCCACTCATTATGAATGTTAGCTTTGCCACAACAATGCATAATGGAGACAGCATGTACACTCTCTCCATCATGGCAGGTGAAAAGAACAAGATGTCCCAGGATGCCTTGGTCTCACTGCTGTACTCATCTGAAGTGGTCAAAGAGGTTCTCAAGTACTTGAGTGATCACAAAACCCGGCAGGCAATGGCAATGTGCATGAATTGCCTTGCACTTTCAAACTCAGTGACAGATCAAATGAAAGATGTTGTAGTCAAACGGATAGATGCACGTTCATTACTTCGATTGTCTGAGGAGTTGCCAGAGTCTGGATAGAAGATACACATATATTGCAATATCTGTGCAATGAATACTTGACCCACATATTAGTCTATGTTAGCATCTGTTTTATTACCTTTATTTAATTGGTGGCATAGTGAGAGGCATTGGCCTGTTGTCAGGAATCAATTTACATATCAGTATGGACTTTTTGGACTCAACTCCGTGTTATGACCTGATCCTGCTGTGACAAGGACTTGGGCATGTTAGTACGCTTCTGTGTTCTAACCGTGACTTTTCCGCAGGTAATTCGCATACCATCAAAGTGTGCTTGACTGGTTGCCATCATGACCCAAGTGCGCAACAGGTGCCTTGCCAAACAAGAGCAGGAGTGTCATGACTCGATCGTGGACCTGTCACAAGATTGCGCCCAGGCGGAGTACGCCACGCAGGGGGAGGACTCCTTGTAAACAACTGGTCATTCCATTACGGGGATTGCCAGTAACATCAATCAAACCCTTAATCATCCCGCCGCATCTGAATGGCTGATTCAATGTTGTGCCCGTCGGCCGCCCTTCTCGCATACCCCCGCCACTCCGCACAATGACACGCCATTCTGTCGAGAAATGACTCGGTAACTGTTATCTTGAAATCAGTCCCACATGGCGCAAACGGTGGCCCGCCCCATCCCGCCTTATCCCGCTCATTGTCCAATCGGCTACGTCCAATCTGGCGCGCATCTCCCACTTTATTGGAAGTGTCATGCGCTACCGCAGCATATCATTCCTGACGCATTGGGAGCGCTCCCGACGGACTCTTTGAGAAGGGAACTACCTGTTATGGGATTTGCGTATAAATACAAGCGCCCTTTGTAGTAGATACTCAGACTTTGTCCTTATCAAGTTTTTGTCCGCAATCTCTTGTCGGATACTCTGATTCCCTCTGAGCAAGGACTCTCCCATGTCTCCCCTTGGCAATTCCGATATTGCCTCTCACCTCTCAGAACAAGAGTACACATGCGCCACAACTCGGACCGGGTCCGATATACCATGCAACACTTGGAGACGGGGTCTCCAGTGTGTCCCTTCCATTGGCAATATGGAAGAACAATTGCCGTGGGTATCCACGACTCACTTCGAGCGGTCGCTTAAGCATGCTCCAAAGATATGTGTGTTGTGCCCTCAGGAAAGCCATGGTTGGGGTGTTGTTATGATCTTGGCCCGGAGGTCCGACGGGCACGAGGCCCTGTCGCACTTCTGGTTTCTGAGATGCCGTTTGGAACCCCTTATATTCTCTCGAGAAGCCAATGCATCATTGGCTTCATAGGAGGGAAGAAGCGTTCTGGCACGAGCAAGCAATGGGCGGGGTCACGTGACCGTTTGGATTCCGGAGGTCCGAGGTCGGATTGACCTTTCGGAACAACCCGATCATCTATATATGAGTTGGGTCTATGGCTATTGTACCACCAAGTCGTGAGGTCCGAGCGGGGGATAGGGTGGGGTGAGGTGGGCGGGCGGGCGCCAAATTGTTCGGAAAATGTGCGCACCGGTCGGGATGACATCTTTCATCAGCGGACCGGACCCTTTCCGGGCTTGCACGGCCCTCTGGAACGCTCCCGGATGCGCCGATAAATGCGCCACACTGTAAATACCAACTGCCACACACGACGAGGGCGCAGAGCGTCAAGCGGGCTGTGTTCCAACGTCGAGCGGACCTTGTGGGACATTGATCCATCGCCGGATCAGTCCCCGAGGCCGTCCCTGACCGTGCCAGTCCCCATCAGTGCCTAAAATGACCCTGAATCCGGTGCCGGCGCCTCCCATTAGAAAGTGGCGATGGCTAGTGTTCAAATGGCGATGTCCAAACCTCTATGTATATTGTCCCGTCAATTTCCGTCCCTTATGGTGTCTTCCCGGTCGCTGGTTGTGAGTGCCAATAGCCCGCATCATGGTTGTCAGTGTACCATCACCGTCTACCCGAGCTGGCAGTGCACCCAGGCCGTCGACTGCATCGCGTACGGTATTTACTGCTCACTCATAGGTCTGGGCACCTTGCCCTGCCAACGCAAACACTACACTTACCGGCTGTAGTTGGCGATAATTGCGCCACACTTCAGTATCTAATCGATGGCTCCATGCTGACACCCGACAGTGCCCAGAGAGAATAAATTCACATTTGAGCTACATAAAACATAAAACTCGTGTCCCCTCCCCGTGTTGAGTCCGCGCTCGATGGGTACAGGATGGGTGGAGGCATGATCTCGGGTGTGGGTGGGGCACTCAATGCGTTGTAAACGGCCAAAGGCGTCTGCGGACCAACGCGTCCCGGCTCCAGTACCATCCACACCGTGTTGCTTCAAGCCGTACGAGCCTCCCCGTGCTCAGAAGCACAGGGCGCATTCGCATTGCATGTCCACGGGTGTGGGGATGATCCTGGGCGGGACTGGCGGTGCGACAGGCGTGTGACGCGATGGGTGAGCGCACGGACGACGGGCGGACGGTGAAGCTGGCTCGGCGCTCGCGGATAAGCGGTTGTCGTGCCGATGCGGTGGAGAGGCGGGAGAACGAGGTTATTTGAACCGCACACCAAGACCGGCTTCCGTGAAGCAGGTTGATTGAGGAGCCGTGAGATCTGAATCTTCGTACAGATATCAGCAAATAGAAAAATGACACTGGCGCATTCACGCACCTGGCAGATATGCTGCCTCCGGACACGCATATCATTCATCCACGGCGGAGTGCCGCCATCCAACCTTCACCCAGACCATGCACAAGGTAGCCCTACTGCCTACCGGCGTCGTTGAGCGGGATGGGAGTGTCTGCCGGTCCTGTTTGCCGTCCCGTTGCAGACGTCGTCAAGGAGACGCGCTGCTGCATGTTGCGGTGCGAGCAGCGTGTGGAAAGGGCGCAAGACGAGGCAAGGGAGGTCGTCCGGAAGTCGTTGAGTGGTCGTCCTAGTGCACCGTGGTTGGATGGCGCAGGGGTGGTGGGCGTTGGTGGGAGATGTTGCTCGATCGCCGACCTGCCTCCGGCCTTCGGCATTGCCCGGACATTTCCCAAGAAACGGAACGTCCGGCATTCGCCGAGCGTCACCGATCGCGAGGCAGGCACAACGTCGGCGGGATGTGCGTGCGCCCTCGAGATATGGCGCCCGGCGGCTCAAGCTCATGCATGGCGTGCAAAGTTAATAGAATATATTTATAATGCGTATCTAATATCTATTGGTAAATATGGGGAGCAAAGAAGAGTATGGTGCAAATGTGAGTGATGTTGTGGTGGTGGTAGGAGGGATGGTGGCGACATGGCAGCTATCAGACGTCGTTGATGTTCGTAGAGGGCGCTGCTGAAGAAAAGGCGGGAATTTTAGGATCAGTGGCATTCAGCCAACATGCAACAACGACGCACCAAAAGTGTGGGAGCGTGCTACGCGCTGTGCGCCTTCAGACACCCCCAGCTCCTCACACCAGCCTCTCTCAACACCCTGTATGCAATCCCGTCGATGTCCGAGGTGAAACTCGACGAGGCGCCGCACCGTCCGTCATCGTTGGGTGGGATCCGGCTGCCGGTGCAAGCGATGCCGCCGCGGTGCTCATACCAGCGCCTCGTGCTCCTCGTCGTACCTTCGCTAACCCTCTCACTCCACATCCCGACGAGATCCGGCGTCTAATTCTGCCGTCGTCCGCGCTCGCCGTCGTCGTTGGGCGGGAGCTGGTGACCAGCACGCACAGCATGGGCGCGGTCTTGCAGCGAGCAAAGCGTCGGGCTTGGGTACGGCTGGGACTGGGGTTGCGATCCGGCTGCGGTTGAGTGTGCTGTCGTCCGTGGGTGCGTTGGGTGCGTTGGGCATGGAGCTGGTAGCGGATCAAGAGCGTAAGCACTGCCACCTAGCCGTGCTTGGCTCTTGATCCCGATCAGGGTTAGGGCTGTGCCTCGGCACTTGAGCTCTTACCACGACTTGCTTGTGCAAGTCGTGCGTCTATCCACCGGATACTCGCCGCCGCCGCCCGCGCTGCTGCTCGAACCATGCGCATCCGCCTGCGCGGGACTCGTTTCCATGGAAACGAATCCCAACACGGACGCGTAAGCCCCACCAACGTGGGCAGCTCGCAACCCAAGCCGGTCTTGGGACCGCAGGACGACGACGACGCCCTCCACGGGCTAATGGACCACTGCGCCGACGCTGGAGCCATGCCCCGCCGCACTGGTGGAAGGGAGCGTGCGGGGCCGTCGGTTTGAGCTGGGCGAGCCGCCTGGAGGCGGGCGTCCATGGCAAGGTACGTGTTTTTTTTTTCTTTCTGCTTGGATACGCCAGTCTAGCACTGGCGTATCCGTTTTCTATCATTAATTCATCCGTAGATCCAGATCTACGTGTCGAATAAGCCCTCCAATGAGGCACCCGTTTCGTACCAGATTCACGCGGGCGTCTCTGCGCCGCCACCCACGCCAACACGGCTGCATGGCACGACCACCCACCATCTCCCTCCCTCCTTTCGTCACCACCACCGCCCTTTTGCCATCACCACCACCGCCCTTCTGAACCCCGCCACCGTTTTCAATCGCCCCCACGCCATCTCTATCTCACCACTAAAGTCCCCGATCCGCACTGTTCGTTGAAGGGTATGTGGTTCGCTCAATCGAGCGTTCCGCGCCCTCAACGAAAGCAAAGGGTCTCTTTCCCCGCCACCCGCATATCTCTTCAATGATGCCGCCCGCCCCGTCGAAGCTCATTCGGGATCGGCGGCTAGGATTATGGCAAGGTACGTGTTTCCAGTCATTTTCAGCTCGGTTAAGCCAGCCTTGTGCCAGCGTATCGATTTGCTATATTGACACCTGCGTAGATCTAGATCTGGTAAGGTTTTGAAGAGCGCGGCAACGGTGCGATCTTGGGACCCTCGCGCTCCACCCGACCTTCATTGTGGGCTGGATGCGCACCAAGACACGTCAGATTCTACTCGACGGATTTCCTCGCGGCGCGACGGACTACATGACACGACGCCGTCTCATTGGCTTAGTTCGGTCAATGCTTCCCCGGCCGGCCACCCAGGACTTATTTACACAGCCGCAGGGCTCAATTACACAGCCGCAGCCCCCGGCACTGTCCGTCCCGCCCACGATCGTTGATTAGGTGCGCTTGTATCTCATTTCCACTTACAATATCCAACCAGCAGCATTTACAGGATTTTGATACCTGCTCCTCATCAACAGTTTGCCGCTGTCTCAGAATACACCGCCCTCGCCGACTTGTTTCATTTCTCGGATTTTTTGGCGCCATGTATAGCCTACAAATTTCTCATTCCGCTGACACTCTCATTGGCACTATCTGCAGCGGTATTGAACGCTGCCTACGCGTCATGCCCGCACGCACGCACTAGCGCAGCAGTCATCTTCGCACAGTTGGCACTCTTCGGCGACGCGTAAGCCTCAACATCATGAGCGGTGTGAGCCAGTTCTGCCGGTCTTGGATCTGCAGGGCGGATTGATGACTCGACATGGAGGTAAGAATGTTTCGTTGACATTGCCGGGCTCGAGACGGCGCCCCTCCACGGTGTGTTTCTCTTCCTTTTTATTGGGTTACTGGGTGTGCGTTGGCGCGTCCTTTCACAATGCTACTATTTTCTATAGACCCAGATCTGCACGAGATCTAAGGCCTTGCCGCTGTCTCCCGCCTTCTCGCTGGCTTCTGCTCAGGACACGTATCCATGGCAACATATACCGCTCTTAGGGCTGCAGCAGGATGACAAGGCCATGAACGTTCGGCGACCTGGCCTGGACAACATTTGCGACAACGATTCAACACCCCGCACCGCCGATGGATGGGAAATGGGCGGGGTCCATCGGCACTCCCAACTTGCGCCCGTTGCAGGTGTGGCTCTGTTTCTTGATCGTTGGATACGCCAGTCTCATCTGGCGTGTCTTTGCTATGCTGATCTCTCCGTAGATCTGTATTTACGCGACGGGTAACCTCTTCAACAAGGCGCCCATCCAATTTCGCTCACATCGCCACCCTGACGCGATTCTCGCCATCATTACTCGAGAGTCGTGTCGCTTCAACACTGATCACCTCCTCACGCCGTCATCCCGACTCCCCGTCTAACAGAACTGCATAGTTGATAAGGATGCTTATCGACTATGCGGTTTTGAAGGGTGGGCCACCCAACGGTTACGATGACCCTGGGCATCACTCGCCGGCGACGTAGGACGCTCCTCGGTCATGGCGCCTCGTGCACGGGCTGGATCCATTCAATTTGTGCACACTGTGGCGTCAACCGCGCTGCCCGTTTGAGGTGCGTTAACTGGCCTGTTTCCTTCGCATATGCCAGCTGTTTCACGGCACATTTGACGGTATGACTGGTTTCTTTGTGGACTGATGTCCCGCACCGGGTAAGCCTTCTCGTGACATCGGGTTGCCGGTGTGCTTTCTGTCGCTTCTTAGCAAAATGTACCGGGACGGACCACCTCTCCCGGACATGTGAAGTGGAGGAGTCAGTACCTTGGTAAGTCTCTTGACTGCTTCGGATGTGAAACCCAGTATATCTCATGCAAGACCCATCAAGCACGTTGGATAAGGTCTCGGGAGATTTCTACCACTCTGATGTATTTTTTCGCTATGTAATCAACTGAAATAACATGGTTAGTCTCACTCTTGGTAGTTCTAAGCACCACAACACATTTGGCACTGTTTGTGTAGTATATTGCATTGACTGAGTTCTTTGGCAATCATAGCAAGGAAACAGAGACAGTTTGATGGGTGTGTATGGTAAAAAATGGCTAAGGATGCACATGAGACCACATGCCAAGATGTGGATACAGCTGTGACATACTGTTGGCTTGATGTAAAGACCTTTGTAGGTTGTTTCTGTTCTCAATGAGATTAGGACGAAATGACTTGGTCAAAAGTGCCATAAGCAGCAGTTTGGCATTTCAAACATCTTTTGCGTAGCGTGCGGAGGTTGAGGAGTGGCGTCGGAGGTGCGTGACTTGTGTTCTGACTGCGGCGGGTCAATGATGGTGAACATCGGACAGTGCGCGGTATTGGGAATGACACGGCGAGGCGTGCGCTTTGACTGCGAAGACGTGAGAAGTGAAAACACAAAGCGCGCAGTTGAAGAGCGAAGACTCGGTCGGGTTGCGAATTCTCAGCTATGCGGACAAGTTGGTCAATGCGTTCAAGGCTATGTCTGTCGAGCGTTCGTTTACGAGGCAAGGACTTGAATCAAACAGTGCGAACAACTGCTTCTTGACTGAATCTTACTCGCTTTGACTCGGATGTGTGTTTGACTTGTATATGGAGGGTCAGTGGTATGTATGTTCAACGTGTGTTTAGGTCAGGCTAAGAAGGTTCGGAAGGCGTTGGGAGACTGTCTCAGAGAGGGAAAGGCGTTCTATCTTATCTTGAGAGGGTGACGGAACTTTCTTAGTGGGCGAAAAGACGTTCTCTCTGCATCGTAGCAAGAATGCGTTGAACTCAAGTCGGTTATACGGACAGACTCACTCGGTTAGAAGGTTAGGTTCGGGTTAGAAGGTTAGGGTTCTCGGTGTTCTCGCTCGCGCAGCGAAGAGAACGTTTAAGAAAGGGCCCGCGCGCGGGGCCTCTGTCTCGGTGCGTATCGGAGACGCAACAAGATATGTGACATTATTCTAAACTGGTCAATCGGTGCAATGAACAAGATCATTAAGGGAAGATATACTGTTCCGATGCATGCAAAACTTGCATTGTCATCTTTCAAACATCTTTTGCGTAGCGTGCGGAGGTTGAGGAGTGGCGTCGGAGGTGCGTGACTTGTGTTCTGACTGCGGCGGGTCAATGATGGTGAACATCGGACAGTGCGCGGTATTGGGAATGACACGGCGAGGCGTGCGCTTTGACTGCGAAGACGTGAGAAGTGAAAACACAAAGCGCGCAGTTGAAGAGCGAAGACTCGGTCGGGTTGCGAATTCTCAGCTATGCGGACAAGTTGGTCAATGCGTTCAAGGCTATGTCTGTCGAGCGTTCGTTTACGAGGCAAGGACTTGAATCAAACAGTGCGAACAACTGCTTCTTGACTGAATCTTACTCGCTTTGACTCGGATGTGTGTTTGACTTGTATATGGAGGGTCAGTGGTATGTATGTTCAACGTGTGTTTAGGTCAGGCTAAGAAGGTTCGGAAGGCGTTGGGAGACTGTCTCAGAGAGGGAAAGGCGTTCTATCTTATCTTGAGAGGGTGACGGAACTTTCTTAGTGGGCGAAAAGACGTTCTCTCTGCATCGTAGCAAGAATGCGTTGAACTCAAGTCGGTTATACGGACAGACTCACTCGGTTAGAAGGTTAGGTTCGGGTTAGAAGGTTAGGGTTCTCGGTGTTCTCGCTCGCGCAGCGAAGAGAACGTTTAAGAAAGGGCCCGCGCGCGGGGCCTCTGTCTCGGTGCGTATCGGAGACGCAACAAGATATGTGACATTATTCTAAACTGGTCAATCGGTGCAATGAACAAGATCATTAAGGGAAGATATACTGTTCCGATGCATGCAAAACTTGCATTGTCATCTTTCAAACATCTTTTGCGTAGCGTGCGGAGGTTGAGGAGTGGCGTCGGAGGTGCGTGACTTGTGTTCTGACTGCGGCGGGTCAATGATGGTGAACATCGGACAGTGCGCGGTATTGGGAATGACACGGCGAGGCGTGCGCTTTGACTGCGAAGACGTGAGAAGTGAAAACACAAAGCGCGCAGTTGAAGAGCGAAGACTCGGTCGGGTTGCGAATTCTCAGCTATGCGGACAAGTTGGTCAATGCGTTCAAGGCTATGTCTGTCGAGCGTTCGTTTACGAGGCAAGGACTTGAATCAAACAGTGCGAACAACTGCTTCTTGACTGAATCTTACTCGCTTTGACTCGGATGTGTGTTTGACTTGTATATGGAGGGTCAGTGGTATGTATGTTCAACGTGTGTTTAGGTCAGGCTAAGAAGGTTCGGAAGGCGTTGGGAGACTGTCTCAGAGAGGGAAAGGCGTTCTATCTTATCTTGAGAGGGTGACGGAACTTTCTTAGTGGGCGAAAAGACGTTCTCTCTGCATCGTAGCAAGAATGCGTTGAACTCAAGTCGGTTATACGGACAGACTCACTCGGTTAGAAGGTTAGGTTCGGGTTAGAAGGTTAGGGTTCTCGGTGTTCTCGCTCGCGCAGCGAAGAGAACGTTTAAGAAAGGGCCCGCGCGCGGGGCCTCTGTCTCGGTGCGTATCGGAGACGCAACAAGATATGTGACATTATTCTAAACTGGTCAATCGGTGCAATGAACAAGATCATTAAGGGAAGATATACTGTTCCGATGCATGCAAAACTTGCATTGTCATCTTTCAAACATCTTTTGCGTAGCGTGCGGAGGTTGAGGAGTGGCGTCGGAGGTGCGTGACTTGTGTTCTGACTGCGGCGGGTCAATGATGGTGAACATCGGACAGTGCGCGGTATTGGGAATGACACGGCGAGGCGTGCGCTTTGACTGCGAAGACGTGAGAAGTGAAAACACAAAGCGCGCAGTTGAAGAGCGAAGACTCGGTCGGGTTGCGAATTCT
The DNA here is from genome assembly GCA_019915135.1 of Strobilurus pachycystidiatus. Taxonomy (NCBI): domain Eukaryota; kingdom Fungi; phylum Basidiomycota; class Agaricomycetes; order Agaricales; family Physalacriaceae; genus Strobilurus; species Strobilurus pachycystidiatus. The sequence continues at coordinate 1,738,597 of JAHLMK010000010.1, forward strand.
CAGCTATGCGGACAAGTTGGTCAATGCGTTCAAGGCTATGTCTGTCGAGCGTTCGTTTACGAGGCAAGGACTTGAATCAAACAGTGCGAACAACTGCTTCTTGACTGAATCTTACTCGCTTTGACTCGGATGTGTGTTTGACTTGTATATGGAGGGTCAGTGGTATGTATGTTCAACGTGTGTTTAGGTCAGGCTAAGAAGGTTCGGAAGGCGTTGGGAGACTGTCTCAGAGAGGGAAAGGCGTTCTATCTTATCTTGAGAGGGTGACGGAACTTTCTTAGTGGGCGAAAAGACGTTCTCTCTGCATCGTAGCAAGAATGCGTTGAACTCAAGTCGGTTATACGGACAGACTCACTCGGTTAGAAGGTTAGGTTCGGGTTAGAAGGTTAGGGTTCTCGGTGTTCTCGCTCGCGCAGCGAAGAGAACGTTTAAGAAAGGGCCCGCGCGCGGGGCCTCTGTCTCGGTGCGTATCGGAGACGCAACAAGATATGTGACATTATTCTAAACTGGTCAATCGGTGCAATGAACGAGATCATTAAGGGAAGATATACTGTTCCGATGCATGCAAAACTTGCATTGTCATCTTTCAAACATCTTTTGCGTAGCGTGCGGAGGTTGAGGAGTGGCGTCGGAGGTGCGTGACTTGTGTTCTGACTGCGGCGGGTCAATGATGGTGAACATCGGACAGTGCGCGGTATTGGGAATGACACGGCGAGGCGTGCGCTTTGACTGCGAAGACGTGAGAAGTGAAAACACAAAGCGCGCAGTTGAAGAGCGAAGACTCGGTCGGGTTGCGAATTCTCAGCTATGCGGACAAGTTGGTCAATGCGTTCAAGGCTATGTCTGTCGAGCGTTCGTTTACGAGGCAAGGACTTGAATCAAACAGTGCGAACAACTGCTTCTTGACTGAATCTTACTCGCTTTGACTCGGATGTGTGTTTGACTTGTATATGGAGGGTCAGTGGTATGTATGTTCAACGTGTGTTTAGGTCAGGCTAAGAAGGTTCGGAAGGCGTTGGGAGACTGTCTCAGAGAGGGAAAGGCGTTCTATCTTATCTTGAGAGGGTGACGGAACTTTCTTAGTGGGCGAAAAGACGTTCTCTCTGCATCGTAGCAAGAATGCGTTGAACTCAAGTCGGTTATACGGACAGACTCACTCGGTTAGAAGGTTAGGTTCGGGTTAGAAGGTTAGGGTTCTCGGTGTTCTCGCTCGCGCAGCGAAGAGAACGTTTAAGAAAGGGCCCGCGCGCGGGGCCTCTGTCTCGGTGCGTATCGGAGACGCAACAAGATATGTGACATTATTCTAAACTGGTCAATCGGTGCAATGAACAAGATCATTAAGGGAAGATATACTGTTCCGATGCATGCAAAACTTGCATTGTCATCTTTCAAACATCTTTTGCGTAGCGTGCGGAGGTTGAGGAGTGGCGTCGGAGGTGCGTGACTTGTGTTCTGACTGCGGCGGGTCAATGATGGTGAACATCGGACAGTGCGCGGTATTGGGAATGACACGGCGAGGCGTGCGCTTTGACTGCGAAGACGTGAGAAGTGAAAACACAAAGCGCGCAGTTGAAGAGCGAAGACTCGGTCGGGTTGCGAATTCTCAGCTATGCGGACAAGTTGGTCAATGCGTTCAAGGCTATGTCTGTCGAGCGTTCGTTTACGAGGCAAGGACTTGAATCAAACAGTGCGAACAACTGCTTCTTGACTGAATCTTACTCGCTTTGACTCGGATGTGTGTTTGACTTGTATATGGAGGGTCAGTGGTATGTATGTTCAACGTGTGTTTAGGTCAGGCTAAGAAGGTTCGGAAGGCGTTGGGAGACTGTCTCAGAGAGGGAAAGGCGTTCTATCTTATCTTGAGAGGGTGACGGAACTTTCTTAGTGGGCGAAAAGACGTTCTCTCTGCATCGTAGCAAGAATGCGTTGAACTCAAGTCGGTTATACGGACAGACTCACTCGGTTAGAAGGTTAGGTTCGGGTTAGAAGGTTAGGGTTCTCGGTGTTCTCGCTCGCGCAGCGAAGAGAACGTTTAAGAAAGGGCCCGCGCGCGGGGCCTCTGTCTCGGTGCGTATCGGAGACGCAACAAGATATGTGACATTATTCTAAACTGGTCAATCGGTGCAATGAACGAGATCATTAAGGGAAGATATACTGTTCCGATGCATGCAAAACTTGCATTGTCATCTTTCAAACATCTTTTGCGTAGCGTGCGGAGGTTGAGGAGTGGCGTCGGAGGTGCGTGACTTGTGTTCTGACTGCGGCGGGTCAATGATGGTGAACATCGGACAGTGCGCGGTATTGGGAATGACACGGCGAGGCGTGCGCTTTGACTGCGAAGACGTGAGAAGTGAAAACACAAAGCGCGCAGTTGAAGAGCGAAGACTCGGTCGGGTTGCGAATTCTCAGCTATGCGGACAAGTTGGTCAATGCGTTCAAGGCTATGTCTGTCGAGCGTTCGTTTACGAGGCAAGGACTTGAATCAAACAGTGCGAACAACTGCTTCTTGACTGAATCTTACTCGCTTTGACTCGGATGTGTGTTTGACTTGTATATGGAGGGTCAGTGGTATGTATGTTCAACGTGTGTTTAGGTCAGGCTAAGAAGGTTCGGAAGGCGTTGGGAGACTGTCTCAGAGAGGGAAAGGCGTTCTATCTTATCTTGAGAGGGTGACGGAACTTTCTTAGTGGGCGAAAAGACGTTCTCTCTGCATCGTAGCAAGAATGCGTTGAACTCAAGTCGGTTATACGGACAGACTCACTCGGTTAGAAGGTTAGGTTCGGGTTAGAAGGTTAGGGTTCTCGGTGTTCTCGCTCGCGCAGCGAAGAGAACGTTTAAGAAAGGGCCCGCGCGCGGGGCCTCTGTCTCGGTGCGTATCGGAGACGCAACAAGATATGTGACATTATTCTAAACTGGTCAATCGGTGCAATGAACGAGATCATTAAGGGAAGATATACTGTTCCGATGCATGCAAAACTTGCATTGTCATCTTTCAAACATCTTTTGCGTAGCGTGCGGAGGTTGAGGAGTGGCGTCGGAGGTGCGTGACTTGTGTTCTGACTGCGGCGGGTCAATGATGGTGAACATCGGACAGTGCGCGGTATTGGGAATGACACGGCGAGGCGTGCGCTTTGACTGCGAAGACGTGAGAAGTGAAAACACAAAGCGCGCAGTTGAAGAGCGAAGACTCGGTCGGGTTGCGAATTCTCAGCTATGCGGACAAGTTGGTCAATGCGTTCAAGGCTATGTCTGTCGAGCGTTCGTTTACGAGGCAAGGACTTGAATCAAACAGTGCGAACAACTGCTTCTTGACTGAATCTTACTCGCTTTGACTCGGATGTGTGTTTGACTTGTATATGGAGGGTCAGTGGTATGTATGTTCAACGTGTGTTTAGGTCAGGCTAAGAAGGTTCGGAAGGCGTTGGGAGACTGTCTCAGAGAGGGAAAGGCGTTCTATCTTATCTTGAGAGGGTGACGGAACTTTCTTAGTGGGCGAAAAGACGTTCTCTCTGCATCGTAGCAAGAATGCGTTGAACTCAAGTCGGTTATACGGACAGACTCACTCGGTTAGAAGGTTAGGTTCGGGTTAGAAGGTTAGGGTTCTCGGTGTTCTCGCTCGCGCAGCGAAGAGAACGTTTAAGAAAGGGCCCGCGCGCGGGGCCTCTGTCTCGGTGCGTATCGGAGACGCAACAAGATATGTGACATTATTCTAAACTGGTCAATCGGTGCAATGAACAAGATCATTAAGGGAAGATATACTGTTCCGATGCATGCAAAACTTGCATTGTCATCTTTCAAACATCTTTTGCGTAGCGTGCGGAGGTTGAGGAGTGGCGTCGGAGGTGCGTGACTTGTGTTCTGACTGCGGCGGGTCAATGATGGTGAACATCGGACAGTGCGCGGTATTGGGAATGACACGGCGAGGCGTGCGCTTTGACTGCGAAGACGTGAGAAGTGAAAACACAAAGCGCGCAGTTGAAGAGCGAAGACTCGGTCGGGTTGCGAATTCTCAGCTATGCGGACAAGTTGGTCAATGCGTTCAAGGCTATGTCTGTCGAGCGTTCGTTTACGAGGCAAGGACTTGAATCAAACAGTGCGAACAACTGCTTCTTGACTGAATCTTACTCGCTTTGACTCGGATGTGTGTTTGACTTGTATATGGAGGGTCAGTGGTATGTATGTTCAACGTGTGTTTAGGTCAGGCTAAGAAGGTTCGGAAGGCGTTGGGAGACTGTCTCAGAGAGGGAAAGGCGTTCTATCTTATCTTGAGAGGGTGACGGAACTTTCTTAGTGGGCGAAAAGACGTTCTCTCTGCATCGTAGCAAGAATGCGTTGAACTCAAGTCGGTTATACGGACAGACTCACTCGGTTAGAAGGTTAGGTTCGGGTTAGAAGGTTAGGGTTCTCGGTGTTCTCGCTCGCGCAGCGAAGAGAACGTTTAAGAAAGGGCCCGCGCGCGGGGCCTCTGTCTCGGTGCGTATCGGAGACGCAACAAGATATGTGACATTATTCTAAACTGGTCAATCGGTGCAATGAACAAGATCATTAAGGGAAGATATACTGTTCCGATGCATGCAAAACTTGCATTGTCATCTTTCAAACATCTTTTGCGTAGCGTGCGGAGGTTGAGGAGTGGCGTCGGAGGTGCGTGACTTGTGTTCTGACTGCGGCGGGTCAATGATGGTGAACATCGGACAGTGCGCGGTATTGGGAATGACACGGCGAGGCGTGCGCTTTGACTGCGAAGACGTGAGAAGTGAAAACACAAAGCGCGCAGTTGAAGAGCGAAGACTCGGTCGGGTTGCGAATTCTCAGCTATGCGGACAAGTTGGTCAATGCGTTCAAGGCTATGTCTGTCGAGCGTTCGTTTACGAGGCAAGGACTTGAATCAAACAGTGCGAACAACTGCTTCTTGACTGAATCTTACTCGCTTTGACTCGGATGTGTGTTTGACTTGTATATGGAGGGTCAGTGGTATGTATGTTCAACGTGTGTTTAGGTCAGGCTAAGAAGGTTCGGAAGGCGTTGGGAGACTGTCTCAGAGAGGGAAAGGCGTTCTATCTTATCTTGAGAGGGTGACGGAACTTTCTTAGTGGGCGAAAAGACGTTCTCTCTGCATCGTAGCAAGAATGCGTTGAACTCAAGTCGGTTATACGGACAGACTCACTCGGTTAGAAGGTTAGGTTCGGGTTAGAAGGTTAGGGTTCTCGGTGTTCTCGCTCGCGCAGCGAAGAGAACGTTTAAGAAAGGGCCCGCGCGCGGGGCCTCTGTCTCGGTGCGTATCGGAGACGCAACAAGATATGTGACATTATTCTAAACTGGTCAATCGGTGCAATGAACGAGATCATTAAGGGAAGATATACTGTTCCGATGCATGCAAAACTTGCATTGTCATCTTTCAAACATCTTTTGCGTAGCGTGCGGAGGTTGAGGAGTGGCGTCGGAGGTGCGTGACTTGTGTTCTGACTGCGGCGGGTCAATGATGGTGAACATCGGACAGTGCGCGGTATTGGGAATGACACGGCGAGGCGTGCGCTTTGACTGCGAAGACGTGAGAAGTGAAAACACAAAGCGCGCAGTTGAAGAGCGAAGACTCGGTCGGGTTGCGAATTCTCAGCTATGCGGACAAGTTGGTCAATGCGTTCAAGGCTATGTCTGTCGAGCGTTCGTTTACGAGGCAAGGACTTGAATCAAACAGTGCGAACAACTGCTTCTTGACTGAATCTTACTCGCTTTGACTCGGATGTGTGTTTGACTTGTATATGGAGGGTCAGTGGTATGTATGTTCAACGTGTGTTTAGGTCAGGCTAAGAAGGTTCGGAAGGCGTTGGGAGACTGTCTCAGAGAGGGAAAGGCGTTCTGTCTTATCTTGAGAGGGTGACGGAACTTTCTTAGTGGGCGAAAAGACGTTCTCTCTGCATCGTAGCAAGAATGCGTTGAACTCAAGTCGGTTATACGGACAGACTCACTCGGTTAGAAGGTTAGGTTCGGGTTAGAAGGTTAGGGTTCTCGGTGTTCTCGCTCGCGCAGCGAAGAGAACGTTTAAGAAAGGGCCCGCGCGCGGGGCCTCTGTCTCGGTGCGTATCGGAGACGCAACAAGATATGTGACATTATTCTAAACTGGTCAATCGGTGCAATGAACGAGATCATTAAGGGAAGATATACTGTTCCGATGCATGCAAAACTTGCATTGTCATCTTTCAAACATCTTTTGCGTAGCGTGCGGAGGTTGAGGAGTGGCGTCGGAGGTGCGTGACTTGTGTTCTGACTGCGGCGGGTCAATGATGGTGAACATCGGACAGTGCGCGGTATTGGGAATGACACGGCGAGGCGTGCGCTTTGACTGCGAAGACGTGAGAAGTGAAAACACAAAGCGCGCAGTTGAAGAGCGAAGACTCGGTCGGGTTGCGAATTCTCAGCTATGCGGACAAGTTGGTCAATGCGTTCAAGGCTATGTCTGTCGAGCGTTCGTTTACGAGGCAAGGACTTGAATCAAACAGTGCGAACAACTGCTTCTTGACTGAATCTTACTCGCTTTGACTCGGATGTGTGTTTGACTTGTATATGGAGGGTCAGTGGTATGTATGTTCAACGTGTGTTTAGGTCAGGCTAAGAAGGTTCGGAAGGCGTTGGGAGACTGTCTCAGAGAGGGAAAGGCGTTCTATCTTATCTTGAGAGGGTGACGGAACTTTCTTAGTGGGCGAAAAGACGTTCTCTCTGCATCGTAGCAAGAATGCGTTGAACTCAAGTCGGTTATACGGACAGACTCACTCGGTTAGAAGGTTAGGTTCGGGTTAGAAGGTTAGGGTTCTCGGTGTTCTCGCTCGCGCAGCGAAGAGAACGTTTAAGAAAGGGCCCGCGCGCGGGGCCTCTGTCTCGGTGCGTATCGGAGACGCAACAAGATATGTGACATTATTCTAAACTGGTCAATCGGTGCAATGAACGAGATCATTAAGGGAAGATATACTGTTCCGATGCATGCAAAACTTGCATTGTCATCTTTCAAACATCTTTTGCGTAGCGTGCGGAGGTTGAGGAGTGGCGTCGGAGGTGCGTGACTTGTGTTCTGACTGCGGCGGGTCAATGATGGTGAACATCGGACAGTGCGCGGTATTGGGAATGACACGGCGAGGCGTGCGCTTTGACTGCGAAGACGTGAGAAGTGAAAACACAAAGCGCGCAGTTGAAGAGCGAAGACTCGGTCGGGTTGCGAATTCTCAGCTATGCGGACAAGTTGGTCAATGCGTTCAAGGCTATGTCTGTCGAGCGTTCGTTTACGAGGCAAGGACTTGAATCAAACAGTGCGAACAACTGCTTCTTGACTGAATCTTACTCGCTTTGACTCGGATGTGTGTTTGACTTGTATATGGAGGGTCAGTGGTATGTATGTTCAACGTGTGTTTAGGTCAGGCTAAGAAGGTTCGGAAGGCGTTGGGAGACTGTCTCAGAGAGGGAAAGGCGTTCTATCTTATCTTGAGAGGGTGACGGAACTTTCTTAGTGGGCGAAAAGACGTTCTCTCTGCATCGTAGCAAGAATGCGTTGAACTCAAGTCGGTTATACGGACAGACTCACTCGGTTAGAAGGTTAGGTTCGGGTTAGAAGGTTAGGGTTCTCGGTGTTCTCGCTCGCGCAGCGAAGAGAACGTTTAAGAAAGGGCCCGCGCGCGGGGCCTCTGTCTCGGTGCGTATCGGAGACGCAACAAGATATGTGACATTATTCTAAACTGGTCAATCGGTGCAATGAACGAGATCATTAAGGGAAGATATACTGTTCCGATGCATGCAAAACTTGCATTGTCATCTTTCAAACATCTTTTGCGTAGCGTGCGGAGGTTGAGGAGTGGCGTCGGAGGTGCGTGACTTGTGTTCTGACTGCGGCGGGTCAATGATGGTGAACATCGGACAGTGCGCGGTATTGGGAATGACACGGCGAGGCGTGCGCTTTGACTGCGAAGACGTGAGAAGTGAAAACACAAAGCGCGCAGTTGAAGAGCGAAGACTCGGTCGGGTTGCGAATTCTCAGCTATGCGGACAAGTTGGTCAATGCGTTCAAGGCTATGTCTGTCGAGCGTTCGTTTACGAGGCAAGGACTTGAATCAAACAGTGCGAACAACTGCTTCTTGACTGAATCTTACTCGCTTTGACTCGGATGTGTGTTTGACTTGTATATGGAGGGTCAGTGGTATGTATGTTCAACGTGTGTTTAGGTCAGGCTAAGAAGGTTCGGAAGGCGTTGGGAGACTGTCTCAGAGAGGGAAAGGCGTTCTATCTTATCTTGAGAGGGTGACGGAACTTTCTTAGTGGGCGAAAAGACGTTCTCTCTGCATCGTAGCAAGAATGCGTTGAACTCAAGTCGGTTATACGGACAGACTCACTCGGTTAGAAGGTTAGGTTCGGGTTAGAAGGTTAGGGTTCTCGGTGTTCTCGCTCGCGCAGCGAAGAGAACGTTTAAGAAAGGGCCCGCGCGCGGGGCCTCTGTCTCGGTGCGTATCGGAGACGCAACAAGATATGTGACATTATTCTAAACTGGTCAATCGGTGCAATGAACGAGATCATTAAGGGAAGATATACTGTTCCGATGCATGCAAAACTTGCATTGTCATCTTTCAAACATCTTTTGCGTAGCGTGCGGAGGTTGAGGAGTGGCGTCGGAGGTGCGTGACTTGTGTTCTGACTGCGGCGGGTCAATGATGGTGAACATCGGACAGTGCGCGGTATTGGGAATGACACGGCGAGGCGTGCGCTTTGACTGCGAAGACGTGAGAAGTGAAAACACAAAGCGCGCAGTTGAAGAGCGAAGACTCGGTCGGGTTGCAAATTCTCAGCTATGCGGACAAGTTGGTCAATGCGTTCAAGGCTATGTCTGTCGAGCGTTCGTTTACGAGGCAAGGACTTGAATCAAACAGTGCGAACAACTGCTTCTTGACTGAATCTTACTCGCTTTGACTCGGATGTGTGTTTGACTTGTATATGGAGGGTCAGTGGTATGTATGTTCAACGTGTGTTTAGGTCAGGCTAAGAAGGTTCGGAAGGCGTTGGGAGACTGTCTCAGAGAGGGAAAGGCGTTCTATCTTATCTTGAGAGGGTGACGGAACTTTCTTAGTGGGCGAAAAGACGTTCTCTCTGCATCGTAGCAAGAATGCGTTGAACTCAAGTCGGTTATACGGACAGACTCACTCGGTTAGAAGGTTAGGTTCGGGTTAGAAGGTTAGGGTTCTCGGTGTTCTCGCTCGCGCAGCGAAGAGAACGTTTAAGAAAGGGCCCGCGCGCGGGGCCTCTGTCTCGGTGCGTATCGGAGACGCAACAAGATATGTGACATTATTCTAAACTGGTCAATCGGTGCAATGAACGAGATCATTAAGGGAAGATATACTGTTCCGATGCATGCAAAACTTGCATTGTCATCTTTCAAACATCTTTTGCGTAGCGTGCGGAGGTTGAGGAGTGGCGTCGGAGGTGCGTGACTTGTGTTCTGACTGCGGCGGGTCAATGATGGTGAACATCGGACAGTGCGCGGTATTGGGAATGACACGGCGAGGCGTGCGCTTTGACTGCGAAGACGTGAGAAGTGAAAACACAAAGCGCGCAGTTGAAGAGCGAAGACTCGGTCGGGTTGCGAATTCTCAGCTATGCGGACAAGTTGGTCAATGCGTTCAAGGCTATGTCTGTCGAGCGTTCGTTTACGAGGCAAGGACTTGAATCAAACAGTGCGAACAACTGCTTCTTGACTGAATCTTACTCGCTTTGACTCGGATGTGTGTTTGACTTGTATATGGAGGGTCAGTGGTATGTATGTTCAACGTGTGTTTAGGTCAGGCTAAGAAGGTTCGGAAGGCGTTGGGAGACTGTCTCAGAGAGGGAAAGGCGTTCTATCTTATCTTGAGAGGGTGACGGAACTTTCTTAGTGGGCGAAAAGACGTTCTCTCTGCATCGTAGCAAGAATGCGTTGAACTCAAGTCGGTTATACGGACAGACTCACTCGGTTAGAAGGTTAGGTTCGGGTTAGAAGGTTAGGGTTCTCGGTGTTCTCGCTCGCGCAGCGAAGAGAACGTTTAAGAAAGGGCCCGCGCGCGGGGCCTCTGTCTCGGTGCGTATCGGAGACGCAACAAGATATGTGACATTATTCTAAACTGGTCAATCGGTGCAATGAACGAGATCATTAAGGGAAGATATACTGTTCCGATGCATGCAAAACTTGCATTGTCATCTTTCAAACATCTTTTGCGTAGCGTGCGGAGGTTGAGGAGTGGCGTCGGAGGTGCGTGACTTGTGTTCTGACCAACCATTGCACCGGGAGATGGGGAAAAAATCTGGTTACAACCATTAACTCATTTGCCACCTACAACAGATATAACCATTGCATTTTGGTGGCCCCAATGCTGTTTCTCGGTGGTTACTACCACCCATCCCTCCCCATCCGCATAAAGGCGGTCTCTCGTGCCAGACAAGTGCCCAATTTGGCTGGTCCTGCATTGACGAGGACCAAATCAGACACTCTGTGTACAAAACGATGCAATTACTAGATTAGTCTCGAGATAATTGTCAAATGTACGGCAAGTGCATCCCGAACGGTCTGAGATAAAAACGTCCCAAAGGTAACAACAACTCCGTTCTATAATTGTGTGTGCGCCGCTACTGTCATAATGAATCAGAACAATATATCTAAAAGTCCGCCAGAATCCGTAACACGCGTCAATCATCGAGAGTTGGATCGTCCTCGTTTGCCGCTAATGCACGCGCGGCCGCTAGCCCGTGTATCGTCGCCTCGTCATCCTCGCCCTCCGACTCAGATTCCTCCACTTCCTCCCTGACATCAATGCGATCTGGAATCCGCCTAGCACGATGCTTGTAGGGACGCGACCAGATTTTGGTGAAATGAGCCGCAAGCCCTCGATGAAGGCTGGCCTGCCGATGTCCGTATGCCCGAATTCCCGCAGCCAGAGCTGGACTGGCCCCGTCCCATGCCATCGAGCGCTGTGTCGACCACGCTAAGGCCTCCTGCTCGAATGAGACCAAAATGCGCCGATTCTCCTCCCCAAGTAGCTGAACCTCCTCCGTCCACGACCTGACCCGTGCTCGACTCTTCAACCACTCAACTCGGATTGACTCGTTCAACTCATCCTTGTTGAAGGAGTCAAACGTGTTCTCCACGCGCCAGATCCACGAGATGGCGTAACTTCCGCTGCCATACTGCTCCTTGTTCGGTTGGATGCTTGACACCTTCCGCTTTTTCTGCAACGGCTCGTCAACCTCGAAAATGAAGCTGTCCATGGCCCGAACATCCCCGTCCAGCAGCTCCCGTAGCGTCGTCTCCCAATCACCCGGCCCTCGTAGGACAAGAAGAGCTGCGCGAGCGACCCGATACTTCTGCACGGCGAGGTCCGACTTGGCTTCCAATCGTTTGATGATTGCAAAACTTCGCCCAGTTCGTTTCTGTCCACGGATGTGCCGCCTTCGGAAGCTGGCGACCGAGCGACGCGTTCGCTGCATCGAACGAATAGTCTCCAGCGCGTCGAAGCATTGAGCCTCCCGAAGCATCTCCTCCTTCTTCACGACGTCTCCCGTGCATCCACTGTTCCGTGCCGCGGCAGACAGAGCCGAGGGCAGCAAGAGCAACTCCGTCTCAACATCCCCCTCCCTTGAGCCGGCGAGCTCTTGGACCGCAATGCTGGCGGCGGGTATATACACACCCTGTACTTGGCGTAATTGGCGGATCTGCTTCTGGAGCTGGGTCCGCTTCTCCTGCACTTCCTTGACCACGCCAGGAGCATCCCTATCCTCGCCCTGTGTCAGGTAAATGATACGACGTCTATAAGGTGGTTAGCACCAGTACCAACAAAATGTGACTCATACACTTACTGCACCTCCTCAATTAAGAGACCCAAAGAGATACAGACCGATGCGCTCATCTCGTGTAGCGGTACTTGAGCCACCTCCGCTTTGCGCTCCTCCTCCGCTAGCATCTGACGGACACTGTTCTCGGTAGCATCTAAAATCCATCAGCGATCAATTTCACATAGGTCGGAAAAAGACTGACGAAGTGCGGGAAGAAAGTACGGGTTGGGCTTTTGCCTGTCTGCTTCCCATTTCTCGGCCTGCTTCGTCCATTTCTCAACACAACCGTTGGGCAAAATGGCGGTGAATTCCTCGTGAGCAGTCGTCTGCGTATTTCTGCCCACGACGGCAAGATGTAGTCGGCGGTGATGTAGCTTCCCTGCAGAGGGAGAAATCAATCAATGTCAAAGATAGAAGTGATAATCGACGAACCTAAACCGATAGATTTTGCCCAATTGTGATTCCCCATTTGCCGATCGATGATATCGTGTCGATGACCGGGCAACATCTCTTTGGTGGCTGGCGCAACATTGTTCAGGCCCGACCAAAGACGCTCGATACCTTCGCCGTCGGTCCTGCCTACGCCTGGCTGTACGTTCATGCTGAAATGAACTTGGCAATCGATCTTGTGCCCTTTACAGTGGCACTTCGGAATCCCCCAGGCGATCGCAATATGGTCGGGAAGATGTAAGCATTCGGGCATTCGTCGCATACGCTCCAGGAAGTGAATGGACCATTGACAGACAATGTCATACGAAAAGAAGATTTGGAGGAGGCCGGGGGCCAGGAGACTAAGGGGGGACAGTGCAATGTAATCGACGTTACAGTATCTATGCAGGATACATCAGATCGGCGCCAGAGAAATTATGACAAAAGCTAACCGTTCGCCACGCTGTAGATCACCGGCGCCGTTGGGGAGAACAAATTCATGGCGTGCGCAAATAGCCATTGCGATCCCAGTTGAGCGTAACCCTGTTGCGTTCTTGGACTCGGCATGCGCGAGTGTCTTGAAGCCTGCGCACGAACTAATCTAATAATCAAGAGATTAGCCTAGAAATAAAAAAGAAAGAGGCATCTACTTACGTCCTTCTGCTTCGGATATTTGGCGATTTCTTCCAAGTACGCCTTCTGCTCCACAAAGTATGCCAACCCCGTATGAAGTCCGGGATCGACTGTACTCGGGCGACGCAGATTCTTGAGGCGGAAGTTGGCGTCTAACGCTACGAGTAACCGGTACAGAAATCTGCAAGATAATCAGCCCTGCCATGTAAAGAACGACGAGATCACTTACTGCTTGTCCATTGGAAGGGACTTCCAGTTCTCTGGAAGATTGAAGCCAGGCCGTGGGCAAGCAGGGCAGCGTATCGCCAAATCTCCGGGTCCAGTGAGGGCACGACCATTCTTGACAGAGCCACGGCCCGCTCGCTTTAGCATCTTGAGGTGCGCAAACTGACGATTCATGCGCAAGAGGGACTTGTATCGCGTCTGGAGAAATATAGTCAGCGTGAATCAAAGCAAACAGAGTAAAGACTACGGAACCTTGGGAAGCTCGACTCCTGTATTGTCGGTCATCCGCTCCAGGGCCTGGGAGTACTCCAGGGTGCTCAACTTCCCTGACGCTGAAAGCATCTCGTAGCATTCAAGCGTCCGAAACGAAGCGCCGGTCTTGGGGTGGCGGGTCGTGCTGGGGTAAAGCTCCGTTCGCAGCATTTGCACGCGAAGTGGTTGACGCTGATCGCAACCACAGAAGTCGGCGTTGACTTTATGGATGGAATTGTCGTGAAGGATGGTGAAATCCCTGTGAGCGGGTTGGGGATTGACACAGAAATTGACGTCTTGATGCCCCATTTGAACGCGTAGACCAAGACTTCTGAGAGAGACCTTCACGAACGCGACACCATTCCATCGCTGGCAGCCCATAAGTCGGCGCGCGAACACGAAGGGATGAGGAAACTCACCGAAATCCGATGCAGGGGATTCCGCGCATGGTTGCGCACAACACAGCGTTCACACTCCATGAAGGTACCCCAACACTCCTTGCAGCGATACAACCCCTCTCCTGGTGCAAAATCTTGGATACCGTTATGGCATGACGCGCAGGGCGCGGTGGGCCTATCACCAAGGGCTTCCAGACGGAGCATTTCCTCGAGGAACTCCTGGGGCATGTCGTCTTCGACCCATTGCAGAAGATTTTGATCCTGTGCAACGCGTCAAGACGGACTGACAAAAAAAGTAGTGTATTAAGAACGGACCGAATTGTAATTGCGGCGAGGCTTGGAGTCAGGCGGAACGGCTGGAACGTGGAAGCGGTTGGTCCAAACGGGGGCTGGTAGGCCGTCAAAGGTTTCGTTGCGCGCACAGCTGGACGCGACGGAGGTGCACTTGCGCTTTCCATCTCGGGAGAGAGACACGGTTCGGGCTTGGACAACGTGCAGAGCATCGTCGTCGTCGTCGTCGTCGGCGCGAACAACTTTGAGGGTTCGTTTCTTGGGACCTGGACGCATGAGACGTAACTTTGTGGATAGTAAACATGGCAGGCAGATGGGTTGGATGGCTTGTGTATGCATATTTGGCACAGATAAGATTACCAAGTCTCAAATTTAGAAATCACTATTCTCAGCGCGACTATGGGGAAGAGACGCGACTATGGTAAGGTTATCCGCTACTGCTCTCATCTTTGGGGGCCGTTTCCTTCTCGTCAACCATTTTGACGCCATCAACATCCACACATTCCTTGGCGTCGTCGAAAACCTGGCCGTGGCATGGGCACGAGCACCTGGACTGGCAGACACTGTCATAGCTGACGGTGATGCTAGAGATATCTTGTTAGTTAGGTGAGTCAATTCGATAAAGGTAAAAGCGTACTCGAGTTTGGCGGCTCTGGCTTCGGGGCTCAAGGCTTTCAGCCGCCAATTTCCATCGGCACTGTAAGTGACAGCTCGTTAGTCGCGGCGAGTATTGACATAGATATCTCAAACTTACGCAACAAAGAATTCTCCGCGCCGGAGACTGGGTACAGGAGCCCTTTGTTTCCGCTCGACACGACGGGAACTTTGCGCCTTCATGGTAGGCAGAAGAGAGAATACCCACCGGTCAAACGCCGCGCCACTAAATAAAAGGAAGACGCCACGCACGTGTGATTGGTTACTGCACTTGCTTTCATCCAGCTTCATCTAGCATCCCCCGTACTCTGGCTGTAAGTTCCATTCAATATCTCAGACCGTTGCAGCAGTTACTGACACACATAACTCACCAGGAGAATGTGCTTTGTTTTAACGGCAGTCCAAGCGCACTGTATTCGTCGTTTCTTGCTCACCTATCATACGGTCCGGAGCTCAGGCGACGTTGAAAGCTACCTCTCTGCCTGGATTGACTATGCGCTGCTCCACGAGCATCCAGAGCTGCAAGTCCTTGGCTCAGATCTATCTTCGGTTTGTTCTTGATTTCTCGCTTTCCTCGTGCACAAATTCTCAGTCGTTACGCCATAGTTCGTTCTTTGCGAAGTGGAGCGTCGATATGACGCCTCTCTCATTGAAAGGGTTTTGTCAACGGGCGAAAACATCCATCGAATAGAGTATGCAATGTCGACTTTGTCGTTGAATGATCCGTGGGATGTGGGTCGTTCAGAAGGAAATGTTTCGCCAGATATGGGACTGGGATCCTCACCGGCGTCTGTTTGGCCGTGTCCAAACCAAAGAACCGGCTGGGAAGCTTACAGCGTTACCTCCTATGACGCCTTGCTACGCGAGGCTTTCCACCACTTACTATAATATGTTTGACAAATATCATGCGATTTTTGGGCGACCAAGAAGATATACATTAGACGAGTAAACTAAATCATACAGTATCAGATGCGAGGTAAAAATATCGAGAGATGAGTCCGTAGATAAAATAAAGAAACATCAGAACTCCGGGCCCCAGACAGGTGATGGGCAGCGAATCGGCGGGTCCCCTTGACCACGACGAAGCAGGTATGCTTCCTTTTGCTCCTCGACATACTTCGAGATGGTGCTATTGAAGGCAGCCTCCTTCTCTTTGTCCCAGCCAACCTCGTCCACGGTAGTTCCGTCCGTCCCATCACTCTCGTAGTCGCAGACCATTGTGTCGTCAAGCTCGGGCGACAACGGAGTGGAGGCGCGCGAAGCGGAGGGCGTGCTGAGCACTGATCCAGCGGCAGGCACAGACATAAGCTGCGAGGAAGCTGAGGCCTCGTTGCGAGGCGCTGACAGCGGGGACAAGGGGGCGCAGACCAAGCCTGAATCGGAGATGGAAGGGATCTCAGCCTTGAGAGACCGCGCCGCGACAGATTTTTTGAGAGGGTAAAGAGGGCGAGGGCGAGGGCGAGGGCGATGAGACTGACTGCCCGGGATGGGGATCTTGGCGTGTTGAATCCACACGCTGCCCTTCTTCTCGACGGCAAGCATGCGGCAGCCCCAGTACAATCCTTGACGCAAGGTCTGTAGGTCGCGTTAGTGGTGATGTCCAAGACGTAAGGTCCTAAAATGTACCTTGGAACGCCTATTGAAGCGAGCTTGATGTTCGGCCGGGGTCTCGTCGATGAGACGCGGGAGTGGAAACTCGAAGGAGTGAACGGTCTCAAACCGTTGGCGGAAGGCCTGCATGTCACCCTTGAGGGCAATTGTACGCGCTAAGTCGCGCGCCCAGTCAATGAAAAACGGCCCTTCGTCGGTGGTGAAGTTCTACGCGTCAAAGTGAGTGGAGTGAATGGATTGGACACGTCGACGACAAAAGATTTACCTGGGGAAGCCGAGGAGGCGCGAGAATTGTTTGTATAGACATTGGTGAGGTTTACAGACGCGTCAAAAGGTGTCAAGTGGAGAGAGAGAGAGAGGGCTGAATGGGAGGATGACCAAGACTTTTGGCGCGTTTTCCTTGCGGGTGCATGCCGCATTCGACTCCGCGACTCAGCGCCAACTCAGCTGTCAGGCAGAGGTCGGCACAGGCGCGCGAAGGACGGTGTAGAATCTTTGAGCTGCAGGGGGGATTTAAATTCGATGCGCCCTGAGTGCTGCTCAATTTACGTACCTCGCGAGCAGCCCAACATATGCTTCTGGCCAACCAGTCTCGAAGACATGGGTGGAATGAACGGAGGCTATGAGGACATGTTATAATATGGGTAATTAAGTCTTCTGGTGGAGAAGTTGCCGGGTTCGATTAGCCTTGCGCAACGTTCTCGCTTGCGCGTGGTGGTGGATGTTGGAGAGATAATCGTCGAGCGTTTCAAAACGCACACGAATAGCAGTAGCGTCGCGCGAATATTGATGCCCAGGACCAGCCTCGTCCTGAATCTGCGCCACCCACCCCCGAACGTGCTCTAGCTTCCCTTTATAGAACTCGTCCTTCTCGCCAACGAGAGGGAGAC
The DNA here is from genome assembly GCA_019915135.1 of Strobilurus pachycystidiatus. NCBI lineage: Eukaryota > Fungi > Basidiomycota > Agaricomycetes > Agaricales > Physalacriaceae > Strobilurus > Strobilurus pachycystidiatus. The sequence continues at coordinate 1,755,815 of JAHLMK010000010.1, forward strand.
CCTCAGCGAATCCAAGTTCCTCGTACTCGGCAACCAGAGTAACAGCATAGGAGACCAAGCTGTTATTGGTGTCGACCCGCATTTCAGCATCCAGCTGACGAAGGCGGCGAAGAACGCGCTTGCAGAGGTTATCGTCAATATACCTAGGAAAGAAAGGGTCGCGTCAGTCGAGACTGCATGAGAATAGGATCCAGAGAGCGCACTGTATAGGTCCAGCTTGTGGCGCCTGAGCCCGGCGGCGCTTTCCTTCCTTGCGGGCGGCGACATCGTACCGACGCTTTTGCGCCTCCAACTGAGACTCCCGGTTTCTGGTGGAGGTTGTTGCCTATAAGCAAAGGTTTGGAGGAGCGGAAGGCAACGCACTTTGTGTACCAGCGCATCCGCTTGGCTTTGTCTGCTTCCGCTTTCTGCTCCGGAGTATTGTAGATTTTCTTGCGGCCCATGGCTGGCGAAGAGGAAAAAAAATTGATGGTGTGAGCCGAAGACGTTCGCCTGCAAGACCCAAGACGCATACCAAGATGAGCAGATGGCTTTGTTGTGCTTACAAGGCAAAGAGGGTGGGGATGTCGTGAGTCCACGATCGAAAGTTACAATCGCTTTGGGTACTTGCCTTAGGAAATGAGATGATTGGACTTCTATTGGACCTTTACTCAACCTCGCTCAGAAAAAATCGGGATAAAATACCATGCTGGAGAATACATTTAAGGATGATTTTAGCGATATTTTTTCTAGGGATTAGCTGATGTGGAAGTGTTCGAGTATAAACAGAATGATAATGCAACAATGCGCTGTCATTGGACCTCTACTAGACTTCTACTAGACTTCTTTTGGACCTTTATTCTAACGTCCGAGTGAGGATAGAGACCACTCGAATGACTACGGGACAATGAGAAGATAGTGCCGAGATGATGTCCTGGCCAACTCCGGGCATGATTCGGGGATGTGATGGCGAATGCAGCTCGATATGTTTCCAAAATCTTCTTTGGACTTTAATTGGACCGAAACGCTCCGCCCGTAGGCGGGATGAAATGACCAAAGTGACGCTGGGACATTCAAGCAGACACCATGAGGTGTTAGCGGCAACTGATCCGAGAGTGATTGACCACATACCGCACTATAGCTTGACAAAATGGCCGGAGAATATTCTTTGGACCGTTTCAGAATGACATTCGGACGTTGATCCGACCGAGCAGAGAGGACCAGATCCCAGTCAGAGTGCAAGTATGAGCATGTTGGTTAGAAATTGAGAGCAGCAGAGAGATGCAGGATGTTGTAATTGCAAAGCAGTGGATATGAGGTCGTCGCACTCGGCAGAGATGTTCCGTCTAAAGAGTCCGCACATCACTTTGATGTGACGAGGGGCAGGGCGAGATAGTGGCGAGATCCGGCTTGTATCCGGTAAGCTTGAATACCGAGCCGTAATTGATTAACGTGCAATGGGACGCAAACTACTCCTACCACCACAGCCCGGTGGCATACTGGTTCTGATGACTGAAGAACCAGCCTTCAGTACCAGGTCCCACCGGGCTGTAATACACCATTAATGAGTTCCCCATAAGTTTTGGTAAGTAATTGCTTCGCTATTTTTATATCTCAGGGACACTGAGAGCATTCTATCATTGTCTCTGGCGTTCTGATTGACTCCGACGTCTGACATCAGATTGATGTCGTGCTGCTTGTGTTTCAAATGAAGGCACAATGTCTATCGGTCTCGCGGGACAATTTGCTCTCACCGGCAATTGTACCCTTCTCCTGCGGAAGTCTTAGGACTGTCTTCCACTTCTTGGTGGGACTCAATTCACGACCTTCTCTGTCAGGAATCGAACTGTTTTCTTTGAGCGCCGATGCCCAGCTAGTCGTCATGATACATTGCGCACATTTGCTTCCAATATTCAAGCGTCTGTATCCCACCGGGTGCGGTGCGCAATCACGAAGGCTTCGATGAACTTTTTCTGATATTCTACTCTGTCTGATCGCTAGTGGACACACACTCGCTTGCCTTGATAACAGCATCATGCTGTATTGGATAAACATCGGGCCAAATGTCTGTCGTGAGCAGTTGTCCCCTTCCTTGGGCCAAGTTCGGCAAATTTTTTTCTATCTATTATCAACATCAGTGTGTTATGCCTGGGAGAGAATGACGATACTGACACTATCTCGCTAGTTAGACACTATCTCGCTGGTTTGGATAACAGCGTTGTGCTGTATTGGATAGCGGGACACTTGTCTGTCGTAAGCCTGTGTCCCTTGGGGCATTTGAATGAGTTTGTTTTTACTCAGATGAGTCTTCGGAGATTAGGAGCGGCTGTTCCATACGGTAGATCAAGTTTGAACAGTTTTTTGATGTTGGTCACTCGATAAACATAAACAGGAATGAACTCATGCATTATTATAACATAACACAACTAATCTAGAAGTGGGAGAGAACCCAGATAACGTCTTGGACAGCGCATTCCCATTCTCCAAGGCCAAGAACGTCGCCTGCGCACGAGGCGCCCCACCACGCCAAGAACGCGAGCACGGATAGGTGTCCGTTGACACCGCTCGTACGTAACTTCCCCCAGTCTTGCCCCTCAGCATTGGGTCGGTGCGCCTCACAGAAGGGAGCATCATCCTTGGAGACGTTGCGCCAGCTCGGCTGAACGCTGGCCCACCAGGGCCAGAACTGGTCAGCCATCTCCCGAAAAGAGAGAGTAGGTCGGAAGTCATCTGTACGCGCCCGCTGAATCCATTGTTCAATTGAAGCCGGGCGGATTTTGTTGGCCGGAATGGGCTTCCCATGCGTATGGTCCATGGCTTCTTCGGCCCTGACATATGCCAGAAGAAGACGATCCCATTCACCTCCCAACGAGAAGCCTTCCAGGTAGCGGTATGCCTTGACAATGTAGTCGGGGTGCGTATGAGCTTGGGGTGGAAGACCCAGAGCACGCGAGAATGAAGGAGGGGAGGGAGCGGAGGGAGCGGAGGCGGTGAGGTGAGGAGGCAATAACGTAGATGTATTCTCGAAGGGGTGCACCGAGTCATTGGGACCGCACGTCGGCACGAACTCAGCTAGAAGCTGGGGATCGATCATGGATAGATCCGCGGGTTGAGGAGCTGGGGTGGATGCAGCCTTGCCCGCCTCACCGCCCAATCTCTGCGAGGAACGCGTCGCCACAGAAGAAAGGCCATTGAATTTGTCGCCACCGTCCTCGTCCTCAATGTCGGTTTGATTCGTTTTGGTTGGGGTGGTCGTGGTCTTCTTGCGAGGTGCGTCAGAATGGTCGCGTCGCTTGCGCTTCGCTGTCACCTTCTCCTTGGAAACGGAGACATCGGGCGATTCGGCGACAGGTGGAGGTTCTGATGAGCTGGCGACGGCGGATTCAGAGGTGGAGGCCTCAGGGACAGTTGCGGTGTTATTCCATGGCTGGGGTTCGCGAATGAACCAGGGTTGTCGGTTGGGCATTTCGACATTGGGAAGGGAGCGAGCGCGTTGTTCGGAGTCGGCTGTTTGTAAAGTGAGCAAGTAAGTGTGATAATGGAAAAGGTACACTTACAGAAACATGACATGCTGAATTCACCAAATGCGGCCTGACATGTTCGGAATCGTAGCTTGCCTCGTGGTCCGTCCGCCTCATGGAAGGACTTTGGGGCGGGCTCTTTGTTGGTACCAACGTTCAGGCTAAAAAGAAGATTAGTGTGGTATTATTGAGTGGACAAAGTGCGCACGATATAACGTTAACCTGCCCGCCTTTGCGCGGCTCCGGCCCGGCCCATGAGAAGAAGACGTTCCCGCCAAGTACTGTCGCAAGCCCATCCAAGAGCGGTTGCATCGTTGCGGCAAGACCGTCAAGTGCACTAGTAGAAGTCAGCATGATAGAACAGCAGGACAAGGCAGATACAGACACTTGAGTCTCCTCGGGGGACAGCCGTTCCAGTGGCCGTTTAGAATCGTCCTTCCCCTGCGCAACCTCTTTGGCGTCCTGCTCTGCGCGCGCCTGCCACTGAGCTTTTTCTTCCGCTGGTAGCGCCTTCCATCGTTCGCTGGTAAACCGGCCGACTTCACTGATACGACCTTTGCGCCCGACTTTGGCGGTGTCAAGCTGGTCCTCAAACTCCTGTTTGATGGTACCAAAGCTGTTGGATGACCACATTTGCATGGCTGTGCGTCCTCGCTTGCGCGTCGCTTCAAGGCCCGCAACCCTGGAGATGAGAACGGCTATTGGATCCTTGCCCATCTGCGCTTTCGTCATTTTAGCAATTGGTGTCGCCTTAGACCAGCGCGATTCCAGGAAGTTCCGGATGCCCTGCGTGATGTAAGAAATTCTAATTTCAGAATGATAAAATGGCGCGTTAGTTCTAACGAGCAATGAGTATTCTTTGATGCTGACTAGGATTGTGAGCATTGAAATAGGGTCAGCAACTGGACTGGTCCAACCATTGTAGGTGCAAACAGCCTCTCTGGCTATAAGCATTAGTTTAGCCCTTTAAATTACAACACGGCCTTGTTCTGACTGCGGCGGGTCCTTGAGGGTGAAAGGGGACAGTGCGCGGATCGAAATGCAGGCGAGGCGTGCGCTTTGACTGCGAAGACGTGAGAAAGTGAAAACACAAAGCGCGCAGTTGAAGAGCGAAGACTCGGTCGGGTTGCGAATTCTCAGCTATGCGGACAAGTTGAGCAATGCGTTCAAGGCTATGTCTGTCGAGCGTTCGTTTACGAGGCAAGGAGCTTGAATCAAACAGTGCGAACAACTGCTTCTTGACTGAATCTTACTCGCTTTGACTCGGATGTGTGTTTGACTTGTATATGGAGGGTCAGTGGTATGTATGTTCAACGTGTGTTTAGGTCAGGCTAAGAAGGTTCGGAGGCGTTGGGAGACTGTCTCAGAGAGGGAAAGGCGTTCTATCTTATCTTGAGAGGGTGACGGAACTTTCTTAGTGGGCGAAAAGACGTTCTCTCTGCATCGTAGCAAGAATGCGTTGAACTCAAGTCGGTTATACGGACAGACTCACTCGGTTAGAAGGTTAGGTTCGGGTTAGAAGGTTAGGGTTCTCGGTGTTCTCGCTCGCGCAGCGAAGAGAACGTTTAAGAAAGGGCCCGCGCGCGGGGCCTCTGTCTCGGTGCGTATCGGAGACGCAACAAGATATGTGACATTATTCTAAACTGGTCAATCGGTGCAATGAACGAGATCATTAAGGGAAGATATACTGTTCCGATGCATGCAAAACTTGCATTGTCATCTTTCAAACATCTTTTGCGTAGCGTGCGGAGGTTGAGGAGTGGCGTCGGAGGTGCGTGACTTGTGTTCTGACTGCGGCGGGTCAATGATGGTGAACATCGGACAGTGCGCGGTATTGGGAATGACACGGCGAGGCGTGCGCTTTGACTGCGAAGACGTGAGAAGTGAAAACACAAAGCGCGCAGTTGAAGAGCGAAGACTCGGTCGGGTTGCGAATTCTCAGCTATGCGGACAAGTTGGTCAATGCGTTCAAGGCTATGTCTGTCAAGCGTTCGTTTACGAGGCAAGGACTTGAATCAAACAGTGCGAACAACTGCTTCTTGACTGAATCTTACTCGCTTTGACTCGGATGTGTGTTTGACTTGTATATGGAGGGTCAGTGGTATGTATGTTCAACGTGTGTTTAGGTCAGGCTAAGAAGGTTCGGAAGGCGTTGGGAGACTGTCTCAGAGAGGGAAAGGCGTTCTATCTTATCTTGAGAGGGTGACGGAACTTTCTTAGTGGGCGAAAAGACGTTCTCTCTGCATCGTAGCAAGAATGCGTTGAACTCAAGTCGGTTATACGGACAGACTCACTCGGTTAGAAGGTTAGGTTCGGGTTAGAAGGTTAGGGTTCTCGGTGTTCTCGCTCGCGCAGCGAAGAGAACGTTTAAGAAAGGGCCCGCGCGCGGGGCCTCTGTCTCGGTGCGTATCGGAGACGCAACAAGATATGTGACATTATTCTAAACTGGTCAATCGGTGCAATGAACGAGATCATTAAGGGAAGATATACTGTTCCGATGCATGCAAAACTTGCATTGTCATCTTTCAAACATCTTTTGCGTAGCGTGCGGAGGTTGAGGAGTGGCGTCGGAGGTGCGTGACTTGTGTTCTGACTGCGGCGGGTCAATGATGGTGAACATCGGACAGTGCGCGGTATTGGGAATGACACGGCGAGGCGTGCGCTTTGACTGCGAAGACGTGAGAAGTGAAAACACAAAGCGCGCAGTTGAAGAGCGAAGACTCGGTCGGGTTGCGAATTCTCAGCTATGCGGACAAGTTGGTCAATGCGTTCAAGGCTATGTCTGTCGAGCGTTCGTTTACGAGGCAAGGACTTGAATCAAACAGTGCGAACAACTGCTTCTTGACTGAATCTTACTCGCTTTGACTCGGATGTGTGTTTGACTTGTATATGGAGGGTCAGTGGTATGTATGTTCAACGTGTGTTTAGGTCAGGCTAAGAAGGTTCGGAAGGCGTTGGGAGACTGTCTCAGAGAGGGAAAGGCGTTCTATCTTATCTTGAGAGGGTGACGGAACTTTCTTAGTGGGCGAAAAGACGTTCTCTCTGCATCGTAGCAAGAATGCGTTGAACTCAAGTCGGTTATACGGACAGACTCACTCGGTTAGAAGGTTAGGTTCGGGTTAGAAGGTTAGGGTTCTCGGTGTTCTCGCTCGCGCAGCGAAGAGAACGTTTAAGAAAGGGCCCGCGCGCGGGGCCTCTGTCTCGGTGCGTATCGGAGACGCAACAAGATATGTGACATTATTCTAAACTGGTCAATCGGTGCAATGAACGAGATCATTAAGGGAAGATATACTGTTCCGATGCATGCAAAACTTGCATTGTCATCTTTCAAACATCTTTTGCGTAGCGTGCGGAGGTTGAGGAGTGGCGTCGGAGGTGCGTGACTTGTGTTCTGACTGCGGCGGGTCAATGATGGTGAACATCGGACAGTGCGCGGTATTGGGAATGACACGGCGAGGCGTGCGCTTTGACTGCGAAGACGTGAGAAGTGAAAACACAAAGCGCGCAGTTGAAGAGCGAAGACTCGGTCGGGTTGCGAATTCTCAGCTATGCGGACAAGTTGGTCAATGCGTTCAAGGCTATGTCTGTCGAGCGTTCGTTTACGAGGCAAGGACTTGAATCAAACAGTGCGAACAACTGCTTCTTGACTGAATCTTACTCGCTTTGACTCGGATGTGTGTTTGACTTGTATATGGAGGGTCAGTGGTATGTATGTTCAACGTGTGTTTAGGTCAGGCTAAGAAGGTTCGGAAGGCGTTGGGAGACTGTCTCAGAGAGGGAAAGGCGTTCTATCTTATCTTGAGAGGGTGACGGAACTTTCTTAGTGGGCGAAAAGACGTTCTCTCTGCATCGTAGCAAGAATGCGTTGAACTCAAGTCGGTTATACGGACAGACTCACTCGGTTAGAAGGTTAGGTTCGGGTTAGAAGGTTAGGGTTCTCGGTGTTCTCGCTCGCGCAGCGAAGAGAACGTTTAAGAAAGGGCCCGCGCGCGGGGCCTCTGTCTCGGTGCGTATCGGAGACGCAACAAGATATGTGACATTATTCTAAACTGGTCAATCGGTGCAATGAACGAGATCATTAAGGGAAGATATACTGTTCCGATGCATGCAAAACTTGCATTGTCATCTTTCAAACATCTTTTGCGTAGCGTGCGGAGGTTGAGGAGTGGCGTCGGAGGTGCGTGACTTGTGTTCTGACTGCGGCGGGTCAATGATGGTGAACATCGGACAGTGCGCGGTATTGGGAATGACACGGCGAGGCGTGCGCTTTGACTGCGAAGACGTGAGAAGTGAAAACACAAAGCGCGCAGTTGAAGAGCGAAGACTCGGTCGGGTTGCGAATTCTCAGCTATGCGGACAAGTTGGTCAATGCGTTCAAGGCTATGTCTGTCGAGCGTTCGTTTACGAGGCAAGGACTTGAATCAAACAGTGCGAACAACTGCTTCTTGACTGAATCTTACTCGCTTTGACTCGGATGTGTGTTTGACTTGTATATGGAGGGTCAGTGGTATGTATGTTCAACGTGTGTTTAGGTCAGGCTAAGAAGGTTCGGAAGGCGTTGGGAGACTGTCTCAGAGAGGGAAAGGCGTTCTATCTTATCTTGAGAGGGTGACGGAACTTTCTTAGTGGGCGAAAAGACGTTCTCTCTGCATCGTAGCAAGAATGCGTTGAACTCAAGTCGGTTATACGGACAGACTCACTCGGTTAGAAGGTTAGGTTCGGGTTAGAAGGTTAGGGTTCTCGGTGTTCTCGCTCGCGCAGCGAAGAGAACGTTTAAGAAAGGGCCCGCGCGCGGGGCCTCTGTCTCGGTGCGTATCGGAGACGCAACAAGATATGTGACATTATTCTAAACTGGTCAATCGGTGCAATGAACGAGATCATTAAGGGAAGATATACTGTTCCGATGCATGCAAAACTTGCATTGTCATCTTTCAAACATCTTTTGCGTAGCGTGCGGAGGTTGAGGAGTGGCGTCGGAGGTGCGTGACTTGTGTTCTGACTGCGGCGGGTCAATGATGGTGAACATCGGACAGTGCGCGGTATTGGGAATGACACGGCGAGGCGTGCGCTTTGACTGCGAAGACGTGAGAAGTGAAAACACAAAGCGCGCAGTTGAAGAGCGAAGACTCGGTCGGGTTGCGAATTCTCAGCTATGCGGACAAGTTGGTCAATGCGTTCAAGGCTATGTCTGTCGAGCGTTCGTTTACGAGGCAAGGACTTGAATCAAACAGTGCGAACAACTGCTTCTTGACTGAATCTTACTCGCTTTGACTCGGATGTGTGTTTGACTTGTATATGGAGGGTCAGTGGTATGTATGTTCAACGTGTGTTTAGGTCAGGCTAAGAAGGTTCGGAAGGCGTTGGGAGACTGTCTCAGAGAGGGAAAGGCGTTCTATCTTATCTTGAGAGGGTGACGGAACTTTCTTAGTGGGCGAAAAGACGTTCTCTCTGCATCGTAGCAAGAATGCGTTGAACTCAAGTCGGTTATACGGACAGACTCACTCGGTTAGAAGGTTAGGTTCGGGTTAGAAGGTTAGGGTTCTCGGTGTTCTCGCTCGCGCAGCGAAGAGAACGTTTAAGAAAGGGCCCGCGCGCGGGGCCTCTGTCTCGGTGCGTATCGGAGACGCAACAAGATATGTGACATTATTCTAAACTGGTCAATCGGTGCAATGAACGAGATCATTAAGGGAAGATATACTGTTCCGATGCATGCAAAACTTGCATTGTCATCTTTCAAACATCTTTTGCGTAGCGTGCGGAGGTTGAGGAGTGGCGTCGGAGGTGCGTGACTTGTGTTCTGACTGCGGCGGGTCAATGATGGTGAACATCGGACAGTGCGCGGTATTGGGAATGACACGGCGAGGCGTGCGCTTTGACTGCGAAGACGTGAGAAGTGAAAACACAAAGCGCGCAGTTGAAGAGCGAAGACTCGGTCGGGTTGCGAATTCTCAGCTATGCGGACAAGTTGGTCAATGCGTTCAAGGCTATGTCTGTCGAGCGTTCGTTTACGAGGCAAGGACTTGAATCAAACAGTGCGAACAACTGCTTCTTGACTGAATCTTACTCGCTTTGACTCGGATGTGTGTTTGACTTGTATATGGAGGGTCAGTGGTATGTATGTTCAACGTGTGTTTAGGTCAGGCTAAGAAGGTTCGGAAGGCGTTGGGAGACTGTCTCAGAGAGGGAAAGGCGTTCTATCTTATCTTGAGAGGGTGACGGAACTTTCTTAGTGGGCGAAAAGACGTTCTCTCTGCATCGTAGCAAGAATGCGTTGAACTCAAGTCGGTTATACGGACAGACTCACTCGGTTAGAAGGTTAGGTTCGGGTTAGAAGGTTAGGGTTCTCGGTGTTCTCGCTCGCGCAGCGAAGAGAACGTTTAAGAAAGGGCCCGCGCGCGGGGCCTCTGTCTCGGTGCGTATCGGAGACGCAACAAGATATGTGACATTATTCTAAACTGGTCAATCGGTGCAATGAACGAGATCATTAAGGGAAGATATACTGTTCCGATGCATGCAAAACTTGCATTGTCATCTTTCAAACATCTTTTGCGTAGCGTGCGGAGGTTGAGGAGTGGCGTCGGAGGTGCGTGACTTGTGTTCTGACTGCGGCGGGTCAATGATGGTGAACATCGGACAGTGCGCGGTATTGGGAATGACACGGCGAGGCGTGCGCTTTGACTGCGAAGACGTGAGAAGTGAAAACACAAAGCGCGCAGTTGAAGAGCGAAGACTCGGTCGGGTTGCGAATTCTCAGCTATGCGGACAAGTTGGTCAATGCGTTCAAGGCTATGTCTGTCGAGCGTTCGTTTACGAGGCAAGGACTTGAATCAAACAGTGCGAACAACTGCTTCTTGACTGAATCTTACTCGCTTTGACTCGGATGTGTGTTTGACTTGTATATGGAGGGTCAGTGGTATGTATGTTCAACGTGTGTTTAGGTCAGGCTAAGAAGGTTCGGAAGGCGTTGGGAGACTGTCTCAGAGAGGGAAAGGCGTTCTATCTTATCTTGAGAGGGTGACGGAACTTTCTTAGTGGGCGAAAAGACGTTCTCTCTGCATCGTAGCAAGAATGCGTTGAACTCAAGTCGGTTATACGGACAGACTCACTCGGTTAGAAGGTTAGGTTCGGGTTAGAAGGTTAGGGTTCTCGGTGTTCTCGCTCGCGCAGCGAAGAGAACGTTTAAGAAAGGGCCCGCGCGCGGGGCCTCTGTCTCGGTGCGTATCGGAGACGCAACAAGATATGTGACATTATTCTAAACTGGTCAATCGGTGCAATGAACGAGATCATTAAGGGAAGATATACTGTTCCGATGCATGCAAAACTTGCATTGTCATCTTTCAAACATCTTTTGCGTAGCGTGCGGAGGTTGAGGAGTGGCGTCGGAGGTGCGTGACTTGTGTTCTGACTGCGGCGGGTCAATGATGGTGAACATCGGACAGTGCGCGGTATTGGGAATGACACGGCGAGGCGTGCGCTTTGACTGCGAAGACGTGAGAAGTGAAAACACAAAGCGCGCAGTTGAAGAGCGAAGACTCGGTCGGGTTGCGAATTCTCAGCTATGCGGACAAGTTGGTCAATGCGTTCAAGGCTATGTCTGTCGAGCGTTCGTTTACGAGGCAAGGACTTGAATCAAACAGTGCGAACAACTGCTTCTTGACTGAATCTTACTCGCTTTGACTCGGATGTGTGTTTGACTTGTATATGGAGGGTCAGTGGTATGTATGTTCAACGTGTGTTTAGGTCAGGCTAAGAAGGTTCGGAAGGCGTTGGGAGACTGTCTCAGAGAGGGAAAGGCGTTCTATCTTATCTTGAGAGGGTGACGGAACTTTCTTAGTGGGCGAAAAGACGTTCTCTCTGCATCGTAGCAAGAATGCGTTGAACTCAAGTCGGTTATACGGACAGACTCACTCGGTTAGAAGGTTAGGTTCGGGTTAGAAGGTTAGGGTTCTCGGTGTTCTCGCTCGCGCAGCGAAGAGAACGTTTAAGAAAGGGCCCGCGCGCGGGGCCTCTGTCTCGGTGCGTATCGGAGACGCAACAAGATATGTGACATTATTCTAAACTGGTCAATCGGTGCAATGAACGAGATCATTAAGGGAAGATATACTGTTCCGATGCATGCAAAACTTGCATTGTCATCTTTCAAACATCTTTTGCGTAGCGTGCGGAGGTTGAGGAGTGGCGTCGGAGGTGCGTGACTTGTGTTCTGACTGCGGCGGGTCAATGATGGTGAACATCGGACAGTGCGCGGTATTGGGAATGACACGGCGAGGCGTGCGCTTTGACTGCGAAGACGTGAGAAGTGAAAACACAAAGCGCGCAGTTGAAGAGCGAAGACTCGGTCGGGTTGCGAATTCTCAGCTATGCGGACAAGTTGGTCAATGCGTTCAAGGCTATGTCTGTCGAGCGTTCGTTTACGAGGCAAGGACTTGAATCAAACAGTGCGAACAACTGCTTCTTGACTGAATCTTACTCGCTTTGACTCGGATGTGTGTTTGACTTGTATATGGAGGGTCAGTGGTATGTATGTTCAACGTGTGTTTAGGTCAGGCTAAGAAGGTTCGGAAGGCGTTGGGAGACTGTCTCAGAGAGGGAAAGGCGTTCTATCTTATCTTGAGAGGGTGACGGAACTTTCTTAGTGGGCGAAAAGACGTTCTCTCTGCATCGTAGCAAGAATGCGTTGAACTCAAGTCGGTTATACGGACAGACTCACTCGGTTAGAAGGTTAGGTTCGGGTTAGAAGGTTAGGGTTCTCGGTGTTCTCGCTCGCGCAGCGAAGAGAACGTTTAAGAAAGGGCCCGCGCGCGGGGCCTCTGTCTCGGTGCGTATCGGAGACGCAACAAGATATGTGACATTATTCTAAACTGGTCAATCGGTGCAATGAACGAGATCATTAAGGGAAGATATACTGTTCCGATGCATGCAAAACTTGCATTGTCATCTTTCAAACATCTTTTGCGTAGCGTGCGGAGGTTGAGGAGTGGCGTCGGAGGTGCGTGACTTGTGTTCTGACTGCGGCGGGTCAATGATGGTGAACATCGGACAGTGCGCGGTATTGGGAATGACACGGCGAGGCGTGCGCTTTGACTGCGAAGACGTGAGAAGTGAAAACACAAAGCGCGCAGTTGAAGAGCGAAGACTCGGTCGGGTTGCGAATTCTCAGCTATGCGGACAAGTTGGTCAATGCGTTCAAGGCTATGTCTGTCGAGCGTTCGTTTACGAGGCAAGGACTTGAATCAAACAGTGCGAACAACTGCTTCTTGACTGAATCTTACTCGCTTTGACTCGGATGTGTGTTTGACTTGTATATGGAGGGTCAGTGGTATGTATGTTCAACGTGTGTTTAGGTCAGGCTAAGAAGGTTCGGAAGGCGTTGGGAGACTGTCTCAGAGAGGGAAAGGCGTTCTATCTTATCTTGAGAGGGTGACGGAACTTTCTTAGTGGGCGAAAAGACGTTCTCTCTGCATCGTAGCAAGAATGCGTTGAACTCAAGTCGGTTATACGGACAGACTCACTCGGTTAGAAGGTTAGGTTCGGGTTAGAAGGTTAGGGTTCTCGGTGTTCTCGCTCGCGCAGCGAAGAGAACGTTTAAGAAAGGGCCCGCGCGCGGGGCCTCTGTCTCGGTGCGTATCGGAGACGCAACAAGATATGTGACATTATTCTAAACTGGTCAATCGGTGCAATGAACGAGATCATTAAGGGAAGATATACTGTTCCGATGCATGCAAAACTTGCATTGTCATCTTTCAAACATCTTTTGCGTAGCGTGCGGAGGTTGAGGAGTGGCGTCGGAGGTGCGTGACTTGTGTTCTGACTGCGGCGGGTCAATGATGGTGAACATCGGACAGTGCGCGGTATTGGGAATGACACGGCGAGGCGTGCGCTTTGACTGCGAAGACGTGAGAAGTGAAAACACAAAGCGCGCAGTTGAAGAGCGAAGACTCGGTCGGGTTGCGAATTCTCAGCTATGCGGACAAGTTGGTCAATGCGTTCAAGGCTATGTCTGTCGAGCGTTCGTTTACGAGGCAAGGACTTGAATCAAACAGTGCGAACAACTGCTTCTTGACTGAATCTTACTCGCTTTGACTCGGATGTGTGTTTGACTTGTATATGGAGGGTCAGTGGTATGTATGTTCAACGTGTGTTTAGGTCAGGCTAAGAAGGTTCGGAAGGCGTTGGGAGACTGTCTCAGAGAGGGAAAGGCGTTCTATCTTATCTTGAGAGGGTGACGGAACTTTCTTAGTGGGCGAAAAGACGTTCTCTCTGCATCGTAGCAAGAATGCGTTGAACTCAAGTCGGTTATACGGACAGACTCACTCGGTTAGAAGGTTAGGTTCGGGTTAGAAGGTTAGGGTTCTCGGTGTTCTCGCTCGCGCAGCGAAGAGAACGTTTAAGAAAGGGCCCGCGCGCGGGGCCTCTGTCTCGGTGCGTATCGGAGACGCAACAAGATATGTGACATTATTCTAAACTGGTCAATCGGTGCAATGAACGAGATCATTAAGGGAAGATATACTGTTCCGATGCATGCAAAACTTGCATTGTCATCTTTCAAACATCTTTTGTGTAGCGTGCGGAGGTTGAGGAGTGGCGTCGGAGGTGCGTGACTTGTGTTCTGACTGCGGCGGGTCAATGATGGTGAACATCGGACAGTGCGCGGTATTGGGAATGACACGGCGAGGCGTGCGCTTTGACTGCGAAGACGTGAGAAGTGAAAACACAAAGCGCGCAGTTGAAGAGCGAAGACTCGGTCGGGTTGCGAATTCTCAGCTATGCGGACAAGTTGGTCAATGCGTTCAAGGCTATGTCTGTCGAGCGTTCGTTTACGAGGCAAGGACTTGAATCAAACAGTGCGAACAACTGCTTCTTGACTGAATCTTACTCGCTTTGACTCGGATGTGTGTTTGACTTGTATATGGAGGGTCAGTGGTATGTATGTTCAACGTGTGTTTAGGTCAGGCTAAGAAGGTTCGGAAGGCGTTGGGAGACTGTCTCAGAGAGGGAAAGGCGTTCTATCTTATCTTGAGAGGGTGACGGAACTTTCTTAGTGGGCGAAAAGACGTTCTCTCTGCATCGTAGCAAGAATGCGTTGAACTCAAGTCGGTTATACGGACAGACTCACTCGGTTAGAAGGTTAGGTTCGGGTTAGAAGGTTAGGGTTCTCGGTGTTCTCGCTCGCGCAGCGAAGAGAACGTTTAAGAAAGGGCCCGCGCGCGGGGCCTCTGTCTCGGTGCGTATCGGAGACGCAACAAGATATGTGACATTATTCTAAACTGGTCAATCGGTGCAATGAACGAGATCATTAAGGGAAGATATACTGTTCCGATGCATGCAAAACTTGCATTGTCATCTTTCAAACATCTTTTGCGTAGCGTGCGGAGGTTGAGGAGTGGCGTCGGAGGTGCGTGACTTGTGTTCTGACTGCGGCGGGTCAATGATGGTGAACATCGGACAGTGCGCGGTATTGGGAATGACACGGCGAGGCGTGCGCTTTGACTGCGAAGACGTGAGAAGTGAAAACACAAAGCGCGCAGTTGAAGAGCGAAGACTCGGTCGGGTTGCGAATTCTCAGCTATGCGGACAAGTTGGTCAATGCGTTCAAGGCTATGTCTGTCGAGCGTTCGTTTACGAGGCAAGGACTTGAATCAAACAGTGCGAACAACTGCTTCTTGACTGAATCTTACTCGCTTTGACTCGGATGTGTGTTTGACTTGTATATGGAGGGTCAGTGGTATGTATGTTCAACGTGTGTTTAGGTCAGGCTAAGAAGGTTCGGAAGGCGTTGGGAGACTGTCTCAGAGAGGGAAAGGCGTTCTATCTTATCTTGAGAGGGTGACGGAACTTTCTTAGTGGGCGAAAAGACGTTCTCTCTGCATCGTAGCAAGAATGCGTTGAACTCAAGTCGGTTATACGGACAGACTCACTCGGTTAGAAGGTTAGGTTCGGGTTAGAAGGTTAGGGTTCTCGGTGTTCTCGCTCGCGCAGCGAAGAGAACGTTTAAGAAAGGGCCCGCGCGCGGGGCCTCTGTCTCGGTGCGTATCGGAGACGCAACAAGATATGTGACATTATTCTAAACTGGTCAATCGGTGCAATGAACGAGATCATTAAGGGAAGATATACTGTTCCGATGCATGCAAAACTTGCATTGTCATCTTTCAAACATCTTTTGTGTAGCGTGCGGAGGTTGAGGAGTGGCGTCGGAGGTGCGTGACTTGTGTTCTGACTGCGGCGGGTCAATGATGGTGAACATCGGACAGTGCGCGGTATTGGGAATGACACGGCGAGGCGTGCGCTTTGACTGCGAAGACGTGAGAAGTGAAAACACAAAGCGCGCAGTTGAAGAGCGAAGACTCGGTCGGGTTGCGAATTCTCAGCTATGCGGACAAGTTGGTCAATGCGTTCAAGGCTATGTCTGTCGAGCGTTCGTTTACGAGGCAAGGACTTGAATCAAACAGTGCGAACAACTGCTTCTTGACTGAATCTTACTCGCTTTGACTCGGATGTGTGTTTGACTTGTATATGGAGGGTCAGTGGTATGTATGTTCAACGTGTGTTTAGGTCAGGCTAAGAAGGTTCGGAAGGCGTTGGGAGACTGTCTCAGAGAGGGAAAGGCGTTCTATCTTATCTTGAGAGGGTGACGGAACTTTCTTAGTGGGCGAAAAGACGTTCTCTCTGCATCGTAGCAAGAATGCGTTGAACTCAAGTCGGTTATACGGACAGACTCACTCGGTTAGAAGGTTAGGTTCGGGTTAGAAGGTTAGGGTTCTCGGTGTTCTCGCTCGCGCAGCGAAGAGAACGTTTAAGAAAGGGCCCGCGCGCGGGGCCTCTGTCTCGGTGCGTATCGGAGACGCAACAAGATATGTGACATTATTCTAAACTGGTCAATCGGTGCAATGAACGAGATCATTAAGGGAAGATATACTGTTCCGATGCATGCAAAACTTGCATTGTCATCTTTCAAACATCTTTTGCGTAGCGTGCGGAGGTTGAGGAGTGGCGTCGGAGGTGCGTGACTTGTGTTCTGACTGCGGCGGGTCAATGATGGTGAACATCGGACAGTGCGCGGTATTGGGAATGACACGGCGAGGCGTGCGCTTTGACTGCGAAGACGTGAGAAGTGAAAACACAAAGCGCGCAGTTGAAGAGCGAAGACTCGGTCGGGTTGCGAATTCTCAGCTATGCGGACAAGTTGGTCAATGCGTTCAAGGCTATGTCTGTCGAGCGTTCGTTTACGAGGCAAGGACTTGAATCAAACAGTGCGAACAACTGCTTCTTGACTGAATCTTACTCGCTTTGACTCGGATGTGTGTTTGACTTGTATATGGAGGGTCAGTGGTATGTATGTTCAACGTGTGTTTAGGTCAGGCTAAGAAGGTTCGGAAGGCGTTGGGAGACTGTCTCAGAGAGGGAAAGGCGTTCTATCTTATCTTGAGAGGGTGACGGAACTTTCTTAGTGGGCGAAAAGACGTTCTCTCTTATATTCTCTCGAGAAGCCAATGCATCATTGGCTTCATAGGAGGGAAGAAGCGTTCTGGCACGAGCAAGCAATGGGCGGGGTCACGTGACCGTTTGGATTCCGGAGGTCCGAGGTCGGATTGACCTTTCGGAACAACCCGATCATCTATATATGAGTTGGGTCTATGGCTATTGTACCACCAAGTCGTGAGGTCCGAGCGGGGGATAGGGTGGGGTGAGGTGGGCGGGCGGGCGCCAAATTGTTCGGAAAATGTGCGCACCGGTCGGGATGACATCTTTCATCAGCGGACCGGACCCTTTCCGGGCTTGCACGGCCCTCTGGAACGCTCCCGGATGCGCCGATAAATGCGCCACACTGTAAATACCAACTGCCACACACGACGAGGGCGCAGAGCGTCAAGCGGGCTGTGTTCCAACGTCGAGCGGACCTTGTGGGACATTGATCCATCGCCGGATCAGTCCCCGAGGCCGTCCCTGACCGTGCCAGTCCCCATCAGTGCCTAAAATGACCCTGAATCCGGTGCCGGCGCCTCCCATTAGAAAGTGGCGATGGCTAGTGTTCAAATGGCGATGTCCAAACCTCTATGTATATTGTCCCGTCAATTTCCGTCCCTTATGGTGTCTTCCCGGTCGCTGGTTGTGAGTGCCAATAGCCCGCATCATGGTTGTCAGTGTACCATCACCGTCTACCCGAGCTGGCAGTGCACCCAGGCCGTCGACTGCATCGCGTACGGTATTTACTGCTCACTCATAGGTCTGGGCACCTTGCCCTGCCAACGCAAACACTACACTTACCGGCTGTAGTTGGCGATAATTGCGCCACACTTCAGTATCTAATCGATGGCTCCATGCTGACACCCGACAGTGCCCAGAGAGAATAAATTCACATTTGAGCTACATAAAACATAAAACTCGTGTCCCCTCCCCGTGTTGAGTCCGCGCTCGATGGGTACAGGATGGGTGGAGGCATGATCTCGGGTGTGGGTGGGGCACTCAATGCGTTGTAAACGGCCAAAGGCGTCTGCGGACCAACGCGTCCCGGCTCCAGTACCATCCACACCGTGTTGCTTCAAGCCGTACGAGCCTCCCCGTGCTCAGAAGCACAGGGCGCATTCGCATTGCATGTCCACGGGTGTGGGGATGATCCTGGGCGGGACTGGCGGTGCGACAGGCGTGTGACGCGATGGGTGAGCGCACGGACGACGGGCGGACGGTGAAGCTGGCTCGGCGCTCGCGGATAAGCGGTTGTCGTGCCGATGCGGTGGAGAGGCGGGAGAACGAGGTTATTTGAACCGCACACCAAGACCGGCTTCCGTGAAGCAGGTTGATTGAGGAGCCGTGAGATCTGAATCTTCGTACAGATATCAGCAAATAGAAAAATGACACTGGCGCATTCACGCACCTGGCAGATATGCTGCCTCCGGACACGCATATCATTCATCCACGGCGGAGTGCCGCCATCCAACCTTCACCCAGACCATGCACAAGGTAGCCCTACTGCCTACCGGCGTCGTTGAGCGGGATGGGAGTGTCTGCCGGTCCTGTTTGCCGTCCCGTTGCAGACGTCGTCAAGGAGACGCGCTGCTGCATGTTGCGGTGCGAGCAGCGTGTGGAAAGGGCGCAAGACGAGGCAAGGGAGGTCGTCCGGAAGTCGTTGAGTGGTCGTCCTAGTGCACCGTGGTTGGATGGCGCAGGGGTGGTGGGCGTTGGTGGGAGATGTTGCTCGATCGCCGACCTGCCTCCGGCCTTCGGCATTGCCCGGACATTTCCCAAGAAACGGAACGTCCGGCATTCGCCGAGCGTCACCGATCGCGAGGCAGGCACAACGTCGGCGGGATGTGCGTGCGCCCTCGAGATATGGCGCCCGGCGGCTCAAGCTCATGCATGGCGTGCAAAGTTAATAGAATATATTTATAATGCGTATCTAATATCTATTGGTAAATATGGGGAGCAAAGAAGAGTATGGTGCAAATGTGAGTGATGTTGTGGTGGTGGTAGGAGGGATGGTGGCGACATGGCAGCTATCAGACGTCGTTGATGTTCGTAGAGGGCGCTGCTGAAGAAAAGGCGGGAATTTTAGGATCAGTGGCATTCAGCCAACATGCAACAACGACGCACCAAAAGTGTGGGAGCGTGCTACGCGCTGTGCGCCTTCAGACACCCCCAGCTCCTCACACCAGCCTCTCTCAACACCCTGTATGCAATCCCGTCGATGTCCGAGGTGAAACTCGACGAGGCGCCGCACCGTCCGTCATCGTTGGGTGGGATCCGGCTGCCGGTGCAAGCGATGCCGCCGCGGTGCTCATACCAGCGCCTCGTGCTCCTCGTCGTACCTTCGCTAACCCTCTCACTCCACATCCCGACGAGATCCGGCGTCTAATTCTGCCGTCGTCCGCGCTCGCCGTCGTCGTTGGGCGGGAGCTGGTGACCAGCACGCACAGCATGGGCGCGGTCTTGCAGCGAGCAAAGCGTCGGGCTTGGGTACGGCTGGGACTGGGGTTGCGATCCGGCTGCGGTTGAGTGTGCTGTCGTCCGTGGGTGCGTTGGGTGCGTTGGGCATGGAGCTGGTAGCGGATCAAGAGCGTAAGCACTGCCACCTAGCCGTGCTTGGCTCTTGATCCCGATCAGGGTTAGGGCTGTGCCTCGGCACTTGAGCTCTTACCACGACTTGCTTGTGCAAGTCGTGCGTCTATCCACCGGATACTCGCCGCCGCCGCCCGCGCTGCTGCTCGAACCATGCGCATCCGCCTGCGCGGGACTCGTTTCCATGGAAACGAATCCCAACACGGACGCGTAAGCCCCACCAACGTGGGCAGCTCGCAACCCAAGCCGGTCTTGGGACCGCAGGACGACGACGACGCCCTCCACGGGCTAATGGACCACTGCGCCGACGCTGGAGCCATGCCCCGCCGCACTGGTGGAAGGGAGCGTGCGGGGCCGTCGGTTTGAGCTGGGCGAGCCGCCTGGAGGCGGGCGTCCATGGCAAGGTACGTGTTTTTTTTTTCTTTCTGCTTGGATACGCCAGTCTAGCACTGGCGTATCCGTTTTCTATCATTAATTCATCCGTAGATCCAGATCTACGTGTCGAATAAGCCCTCCAATGAGGCACCCGTTTCGTACCAGATTCACGCGGGCGTCTCTGCGCCGCCACCCACGCCAACACGGCTGCATGGCACGACCACCCACCATCTCCCTCCCTCCTTTCGTCACCACCACCGCCCTTTTGCCATCACCACCACCGCCCTTCTGAACCCCGCCACCGTTTTCAATCGCCCCCACGCCATCTCTATCTCACCACTAAAGTCCCCGATCCGCACTGTTCGTTGAAGGGTATGTGGTTCGCTCAATCGAGCGTTCCGCGCCCTCAACGAAAGCAAAGGGTCTCTTTCCCCGCCACCCGCATATCTCTTCAATGATGCCGCCCGCCCCGTCGAAGCTCATTCGGGATCGGCGGCTAGGATTATGGCAAGGTACGTGTTTCCAGTCATTTTCAGCTCGGTTAAGCCAGCCTTGTGCCAGCGTATCGATTTGCTATATTGACACCTGCGTAGATCTAGATCTGGTAAGGTTTTGAAGAGCGCGGCAACGGTGCGATCTTGGGACCCTCGCGCTCCACCCGACCTTCATTGTGGGCTGGATGCGCACCAAGACACGTCAGATTCTACTCGACGGATTTCCTCGCGGCGCGACGGACTACATGACACGACGCCGTCTCATTGGCTTAGTTCGGTCAATGCTTCCCCGGCCGGCCACCCAGGACTTATTTACACAGCCGCAGGGCTCAATTACACAGCCGCAGCCCCCGGCACTGTCCGTCCCGCCCACGATCGTTGATTAGGTGCGCTTGTATCTCATTTCCACTTACAATATCCAACCAGCAGCATTTACAGGATTTTGATACCTGCTCCTCATCAACAGTTTGCCGCTGTCTCAGAATACACCGCCCTCGCCGACTTGTTTCATTTCTCGGATTTTTTGGCGCCATGTATAGCCTACAAATTTCTCATTCCGCTGACACTCTCATTGGCACTATCTGCAGCGGTATTGAACGCTGCCTACGCGTCATGCCCGCACGCACGCACTAGCGCAGCAGTCATCTTCGCACAGTTGGCACTCTTCGGCGACGCGTAAGCCTCAACATCATGAGCGGTGTGAGCCAGTTCTGCCGGTCTTGGATCTGCAGGGCGGATTGATGACTCGACATGGAGGTAAGAATGTTTCGTTGACATTGCCGGGCTCGAGACGGCGCCCCTCCACGGTGTGTTTCTCTTCCTTTTTATTGGGTTACTGGGTGTGCGTTGGCGCGTCCTTTCACAATGCTACTATTTTCTATAGACCCAGATCTGCACGAGATCTAAGGCCTTGCCGCTGTCTCCCGCCTTCTCGCTGGCTTCTGCTCAGGACACGTATCCATGGCAACATATACCGCTCTTAGGGCTGCAGCAGGATGACAAGGCCATGAACGTTCGGCGACCTGGCCTGGACAACATTTGCGACAACGATTCAACACCCCGCACCGCCGATGGATGGGAAATGGGCGGGGTCCATCGGCACTCCCAACTTGCGCCCGTTGCAGGTGTGGCTCTGTTTCTTGATCGTTGGATACGCCAGTCTCATCTGGCGTGTCTTTGCTATGCTGATCTCTCCGTAGATCTGTATTTACGCGACGGGTAACCTCTTCAACAAGGCGCCCATCCAATTTCGCTCACATCGCCACCCTGACGCGATTCTCGCCATCATTACTCGAGAGTCGTGTCGCTTCAACACTGATCACCTCCTCACGCCGTCATCCCGACTCCCCGTCTAACAGAACTGCATAGTTGATAAGGATGCTTATCGACTATGCGGTTTTGAAGGGTGGGCCACCCAACGGTTACGATGACCCTGGGCATCACTCGCCGGCGACGTAGGACGCTCCTCGGTCATGGCGCCTCGTGCACGGGCTGGATCCATTCAATTTGTGCACACTGTGGCGTCAACCGCGCTGCCCGTTTGAGGTGCGTTAACTGGCCTGTTTCCTTCGCATATGCCAGCTGTTTCACGGCACATTTGACGGTATGACTGGTTTCTTTGTGGACTGATGTCCCGCACCGGGTAAGCCTTCTCGTGACATCGGGTTGCCGGTGTGCTTTCTGTCGCTTCTTAGCAAAATGTACCGGGACGGACCACCTCTCCCGGACATGTGAAGTGGAGGAGTCAGTACCTTGGTAAGTCTCTTGACTGCTTCGGATGTGAAACCCAGTATATCTCATGCAAGACCCATCAAGCACGTTGGATAAGGTCTCGGGAGATTTCTACCACTCTGATGTATTTTTTCGCTATGTAATCAACTGAAATAACATGGTTAGTCTCACTCTTGGTAGTTCTAAGCGCCACAACACATTTGGCACTGTTTGTGTAGTATATTGCATTGACTGAGTTCTTTGGCAATCATAGCAAGGAAACAGAGACAGTTTGATGGGTGTGTATGGTAAAAAATGGCTAAGGATGCACATGAGACCACATGCCAAGATGTGGATACAGCTGTGACATACTGTTGGCTTGATGTAAAGACCTTTGTAGGTTGTTTCTGTTCTCAATGAGATTAGGACGAAATGACTTGGTCAAAAGTGCCATAAGCAGCAGTTTGGCATTTCAAACATCTTTTGCGTAGCGTGCGGAGGTTGAGGAGTGGCGTCGGAGGTGCGTGACTTGTGTTCTGACTGCGGCGGGTCAATGATGGTGAACATCGGACAGTGCGCGGTATTGGGAATGACACGGCGAGGCGTGCGCTTTGACTGCGAAGACGTGAGAAGTGAAAACACAAAGCGCGCAGTTGAAGAGCGAAGACTCGGTCGGGTTGCGAATTCTCAGCTATGCGGACAAGTTGGTCAATGCGTTCAAGGCTATGTCTGTCGAGCGTTCGTTTACGAGGCAAGGACTTGAATCAAACAGTGCGAACAACTGCTTCTTGACTGAATCTTACTCGCTTTGACTCGGATGTGTGTTTGACTTGTATATGGAGGGTCAGTGGTATGTATGTTCAACGTGTGTTTAGGTCAGGCTAAGAAGGTTCGGAAGGCGTTGGGAGACTGTCTCAGAGAGGGAAAGGCGTTCTATCTTATCTTGAGAGGGTGACGGAACTTTCTTAGTGGGCGAAAAGACGTTCTCTCTGCATCGTAGCAAGAATGCGTTGAACTCAAGTCGGTTATACGGACAGACTCACTCGGTTAGAAGGTTAGGTTCGGGTTAGAAGGTTAGGGTTCTCGGTGTTCTCGCTCGCGCAGCGAAGAGAACGTTTAAGAAAGGGCCCGCGCGCGGGGCCTCTGTCTCGGTGCGTATCGGAGACGCAACAAGATATGTGACATTATTCTAAACTGGTCAATCGGTGCAATGAACGAGATCATTAAGGGAAGATATACTGTTCCGATGCATGCAAAACTTGCATTGTCATCTTTCAAACATCTTTTGCGTAGCGTGCGGAGGTTGAGGAGTGGCGTCGGAGGTGCGTGACTTGTGTTCTGACTGCGGCGGGTCAATGATGGTGAACATCGGACAGTGCGCGGTATTGGGAATGACACGGCGAGGCGTGCGCTTTGACTGCGAAGACGTGAGAAGTGAAAACACAAAGCGCGCAGTTGAAGAGCGAAGACTCGGTCGGGTTGCGAATTCTCAGCTATGCGGACAAGTTGGTCAATGCGTTCAAGGCTATGTCTGTCGAGCGTTCGTTTACGAGGCAAGGACTTGAATCAAACAGTGCGAACAACTGCTTCTTGACTGAATCTTACTCGCTTTGACTCGGATGTGTGTTTGACTTGTATATGGAGGGTCAGTGGTATGTATGTTCAACGTGTGTTTAGGTCAGGCTAAGAAGGTTCGGAAGGCGTTGGGAGACTGTCTCAGAGAGGGAAAGGCGTTCTATCTTATCTTGAGAGGGTGACGGAACTTTCTTAGTGGGCGAAAAGACGTTCTCTCTGCATCGTAGCAAGAATGCGTTGAACTCAAGTCGGTTATACGGACAGACTCACTCGGTTAGAAGGTTAGGTTCGGGTTAGAAGGTTAGGGTTCTCGGTGTTCTCGCTCGCGCAGCGAAGAGAACGTTTAAGAAAGGGCCCGCGCGCGGGGCCTCTGTCTCGGTGCGTATCGGAGACGCAACAAGATATGTGACATTATTCTAAACTGGTCAATCGGTGCAATGAACGAGATCATTAAGGGAAGATATACTGTTCCGATGCATGCAAAACTTGCATTGTCATCTTTCAAACATCTTTTGCGTAGCGTGCGGAGGTTGAGGAGTGGCGTCGGAGGTGCGTGACTTGTGTTCTGACTGCGGCGGGTCAATGATGGTGAACATCGGACAGTGCGCGGTATTGGGAATGACACGGCGAGGCGTGCGCTTTGACTGCAAAGACGTGAGAAGTGAAAACACAAAGCGCGCAGTTGAAGAGCGAAGACTCGGTCGGGTTGCGAATTCTCAGCTATGCGGACAAGTTGGTCAATGCGTTCAAGGCTATGTCTGTCGAGCGTTCGTTTACGAGGCAAGGACTTGAATCAAACAGTGCGAACAACTGCTTCTTGACTGAATCTTACTCGCTTTGACTCGGATGTGTGTTTGACTTGTATATGGAGGGTCAGTGGTATGTATGTTCAACGTGTGTTTAGGTCAGGCTAAGAAGGTTCGGAAGGCGTTGGGAGACTGTCTCAGAGAGGGAAAGGCGTTCTATCTTATCTTGAGAGGGTGACGGAACTTTCTTAGTGGGCGAAAAGACGTTCTCTCTGCATCGTAGCAAGAATGCGTTGAACTCAAGTCGGTTATACGGACAGACTCACTCGGTTAGAAGGTTAGGTTCGGGTTAGAAGGTTAGGGTTCTCGGTGTTCTCGCTCGCGCAGCGAAGAGAACGTTTAAGAAAGGGCCCGCGCGCGGGGCCTCTGTCTCGGTGCGTATCGGAGACGCAACAAGATATGTGACATTATTCTAAACTGGTCAATCGGTGCAATGAACGAGATCATTAAGGGAAGATATACTGTTCCGATGCATGCAAAACTTGCATTGTCATCTTTCAAACATCTTTTGCGTAGCGTGCGGAGGTTGAGGAGTGGCGTCGGAGGTGCGTGACTTGTGTTCTGACTGCGGCGGGTCAATGATGGTGAACATCGGACAGTGCGCGGTATTGGGAATGACACGGCGAGGCGTGCGCTTTGACTGCGAAGACGTGAGAAGTGAAAACACAAAGCGCGCAGTTGAAGAGCGAAGACTCGGTCGGGTTGCGAATTCTCAGCTATGCGGACAAGTTGGTCAATGCGTTCAAGGCTATGTCTGTCGAGCGTTCGTTTACGAGGCAAGGACTTGAATCAAACAGTGCGAACAACTGCTTCTTGACTGAATCTTACTCGCTTTGACTCGGATGTGTGTTTGACTTGTATATGGAGGGTCAGTGGTATGTATGTTCAACGTGTGTTTAGGTCAGGCTAAGAAGGTTCGGAAGGCGTTGGGAGACTGTCTCAGAGAGGGAAAGGCGTTCTATCTTATCTTGAGAGGGTGACGGAACTTTCTTAGTGGGCGAAAAGACGTTCTCTCTGCATCGTAGCAAGAATGCGTTGAACTCAAGTCGGTTATACGGACAGACTCACTCGGTTAGAAGGTTAGGTTCGGGTTAGAAGGTTAGGGTTCTCGGTGTTCTCGCTCGCGCAGCGAAGAGAACGTTTAAGAAAGGGCCCGCGCGCGGGGCCTCTGTCTCGGTGCGTATCGGAGACGCAACAAGATATGTGACATTATTCTAAACTGGTCAATCGGTGCAATGAACGAGATCATTAAGGGAAGATATACTGTTCCGATGCATGCAAAACTTGCATTGTCATCTTTCAAACATCTTTTGCGTAGCGTGCGGAGGTTGAGGAGTGGCGTCGGAGGTGCGTGACTTGTGTTCTGACTGCGGCGGGTCAATGATGGTGAACATCGGACAGTGCGCGGTATTGGGAATGACACGGCGAGGCGTGCGCTTTGACTGCGAAGACGTGAGAAGTGAAAACACAAAGCGCGCAGTTGAAGAGCGAAGACTCGGTCGGGTTGCGAATTCTCAGCTATGCGGACAAGTTGGTCAATGCGTTCAAGGCTATGTCTGTCGAGCGTTCGTTTACGAGGCAAGGACTTGAATCAAACAGTGCGAACAACTGCTTCTTGACTGAATCTTACTCGCTTTGACTCGGATGTGTGTTTGACTTGTATATGGAGGGTCAGTGGTATGTATGTTCAACGTGTGTTTAGGTCAGGCTAAGAAGGTTCGGAAGGCGTTGGGAGACTGTCTCAGAGAGGGAAAGGCGTTCTATCTTATCTTGAGAGGGTGACGGAACTTTCTTAGTGGGCGAAAAGACGTTCTCTCTGCATCGTAGCAAGAATGCGTTGAACTCAAGTCGGTTATACGGACAGACTCACTCGGTTAGAAGGTTAGGTTTGGGTTAGAAGGTTAGGGTTCTCGGTGTTCTCGCTCGCGCAGCGAAGAGAACGTTTAAGAAAGGGCCCGCGCGCGGGGCCTCTGTCTCGGTGCGTATCGGAGACGCAACAAGATATGTGACATTATTCTAAACTGGTCAATCGGTGCAATGAACGAGATCATTAAGGGAAGATATACTGTTCCGATGCATGCAAAACTTGCATTGTCATCTTTCAAACATCTTTTGCGTAGCGTGCGGAGGTTGAGGAGTGGCGTCGGAGGTGCGTGACTTGTGTTCTGACTGCGGCGGGTCAATGATGGTGAACATCGGACAGTGCGCGGTATTGGGAATGACACGGCGAGGCGTGCGCTTTGACTGCGAAGACGTGAGAAGTGAAAACACAAAGCGCGCAGTTGAAGAGCGAAGACTCGGTCGGGTTGCGAATTCTCAGCTATGCGGACAAGTTGGTCAATGCGTTCAAGGCTATGTCTGTCGAGCGTTCGTTTACGAGGCAAGGACTTGAATCAAACAGTGCGAACAACTGCTTCTTGACTGAATCTTACTCGCTTTGACTCGGATGTGTGTTTGACTTGTATATGGAGGGTCAGTGGTATGTATGTTCAACGTGTGTTTAGGTCAGGCTAAGAAGGTTCGGAAGGCGTTGGGAGACTGTCTCAGAGAGGGAAAGGCGTTCTATCTTATCTTGAGAGGGTGACGGAACTTTCTTAGTGGGCGAAAAGACGTTCTCTCTGCATCGTAGCAAGAATGCGTTGAACTCAAGTCCGTTATACGGACAGACTCACTCGGTTAGAAGGTTAGGTTCGGGTTAGAAGGTTAGGGTTCTCGGTGTTCTCGCTCGCGCAGCGAAGAGAACGTTTAAGAAAGGGCCCGCGCGCGGGGCCTCTGTCTCGGTGCGTATCGGAGACGCAACAAGATATGTGACATTATTCTAAACTGGTCAATCGGTGCAATGAACGAGATCATTAAGGGAAGATATACTGTTCCGATGCATGCAAAACTTGCATTGTCATCTTTCAAACATCTTTTGCGTAGCGTGCGGAGGTTGAGGAGTGGCGTCGGAGGTGCGTGACTTGTGTTCTGACTGCGGCGGGTCAATGATGGTGAACATCGGACAGTGCGCGGTATTGGGAATGACACGGCGAGGCGTGCGCTTTGACTGCGAAGACGTGAGAAGTGAAAACACAAAGCGCGCAGTTGAAGAGCGAAGACTCGGTCGGGTTGCGAATTCTCAGCTATGCGGACAAGTTGGTCAATGCGTTCAAGGCTATGTCTGTCGAGCGTTCGTTTACGAGGCAAGGACTTGAATCAAACAGTGCGAACAACTGCTTCTTGACTGAATCTTACTCGCTTTGACTCGGATGTGTGTTTGACTTGTATATGGAGGGTCAGTGGTATGTATGTTCAACGTGTGTTTAGGTCAGGCTAAGAAGGTTCGGAAGGCGTTGGGAGACTGTCTCAGAGAGGGAAAGGCGTTCTATCTTATCTTGAGAGGGTGACGGAACTTTCTTAGTGGGCGAAAAGACGTTCTCTCTGCATCGTAGCAAGAATGCGTTGAACTCAAGTCGGTTATACGGACAGACTCACTCGGTTAGAAGGTTAGGTTCGGGTTAGAAGGTTAGGGTTCTCGGTGTTCTCGCTCGCGCAGCGAAGAGAACGTTTAAGAAAGGGCCCGCGCGCGGGGCCTCTGTCTCGGTGCGTATCGGAGACGCAACAAGATATGTGACATTATTCTAAACTGGTCAATCGGTGCAATGAACGAGATCATTAAGGGAAGATATACTGTTCCGATGCATGCAAAACTTGCATTGTCATCTTTCAAACATCTTTTGCGTAGCGTGCGGAGGTTGAGGAGTGGCGTCGGAGGTGCGTGACTTGTGTTCTGACTGCGGCGGGTCAATGATGGTGAACATCGGACAGTGCGCGGTATTGGGAATGACACGGCGAGGCGTGCGCTTTGACTGCGAAGACGTGAGAAGTGAAAACACAAAGCGCGCAGTTGAAGAGCGAAGACTCGGTCGGGTTGCGAATTCTCAGCTATGCGGACAAGTTGGTCAATGCGTTCAAGGCTATGTCTGTCGAGCGTTCGTTTACGAGGCAAGGACTTGAATCAAACAGTGCGAACAACTGCTTCTTGACTGAATCTTACTCGCTTTGACTCGGATGTGTGTTTGACTTGTATATGGAGGGTCAGTGGTATGTATGTTCAACGTGTGTTTAGGTCAGGCTAAGAAGGTTCGGAAGGCGTTGGGAGACTGTCTCAGAGAGGGAAAGGCGTTCTATCTTATCTTGAGAGGGTGACGGAACTTTCTTAGTGGGCGAAAAGACGTTCTCTCTGCATCGTAGCAAGAATGCGTTGAACTCAAGTCGGTTATACGGACAGACTCACTCGGTTAGAAGGTTAGGTTCGGGTTAGAAGGTTAGGGTTCTCGGTGTTCTCGCTCGCGCAGCGAAGAGAACGTTTAAGAAAGGGCCCGCGCGCGGGGCCTCTGTCTCGGTGCGTATCGGAGACGCAACAAGATATGTGACATTATTCTAAACTGGTCAATCGGTGCAATGAACGAGATCATTAAGGGAAGATATACTGTTCCGATGCATGCAAAACTTGCATTGTCATCTTTCAAACATCTTTTGCGTAGCGTGCGGAGGTTGAGGAGTGGCGTCGGAGGTGCGTGACTTGTGTTCTGACTGCGGCGGGTCAATGATGGTGAACATCGGACAGTGCGCGGTATTGGGAATGACACGGCGAGGCGTGCGCTTTGACTGCGAAGACGTGAGAAGTGAAAACACAAAGCGCGCAGTTGAAGAGCGAAGACTCGGTCGGGTTGCGAATTCTCAGCTATGCGGACAAGTTGGTCAATGCGTTCAAGGCTATGTCTGTCGAGCGTTCGTTTACGAGGCAAGGACTTGAATCAAACAGTGCGAACAACTGCTTCTTGACTGAATCTTACTCGCTTTGACTCGGATGTGTGTTTGACTTGTATATGGAGGGTCAGTGGTATGTATGTTCAACGTGTGTTTAGGTCAGGCTAAGAAGGTTCGGAAGGCGTTGGGAGACTGTCTCAGAGAGGGAAAGGCGTTCTATCTTATCTTGAGAGGGTGACGGAACTTTCTTAGTGGGCGAAAAGACGTTCTCTCTGCATCGTAGCAAGAATGCGTTGAACTCAAGTCGGTTATACGGACAGACTCACTCGGTTAGAAGGTTAGGTTCGGGTTAGAAGGTTAGGGTTCTCGGTGTTCTCGCTCGCGCAGCGAAGAGAACGTTTAAGAAAGGGCCCGCGCGCGGGGCCTCTGTCTCGGTGCGTATCGGAGACGCAACAAGATATGTGACATTATTCTAAACTGGTCAATCGGTGCAATGAACGAGATCATTAAGGGAAGATATACTGTTCCGATGCATGCAAAACTTGCATTGTCATCTTTCAAACATCTTTTGCGTAGCGTGCGGAGGTTGAGGAGTGGCGTCGGAGGTGCGTGACTTGTGTTCTGACTGCGGCGGGTCAATGATGGTGAACATCGGACAGTGCGCGGTATTGGGAATGACACGGCGAGGCGTGCGCTTTGACTGCGAAGACGTGAGAAGTGAAAACACAAAGCGCGCAGTTGAAGAGCGAAGACTCGGTCGGGTTGCGAATTCTCAGCTATGCGGACAAGTTGGTCAATGCGTTCAAGGCTATGTCTGTCGAGCGTTCGTTTACGAGGCAAGGACTTGAATCAAACAGTGCGAACAACTGCTTCTTGACTGAATCTTACTCGCTTTGACTCGGATGTGTGTTTGACTTGTATATGGAGGGTCAGTGGTATGTATGTTCAACGTGTGTTTAGGTCAGGCTAAGAAGGTTCGGAAGGCGTTGGGAGACTGTCTCAGAGAGGGAAAGGTGTTCTATCTTATCTTGAGAGGGTGACGGAACTTTCTTAGTGGGCGAAAAGACGTTCTCTCTGCATCGTAGCAAGAATGCGTTGAACTCAAGTCGGTTATACGGACAGACTCACTCGGTTAGAAGGTTAGGTTCGGGTTAGAAGGTTAGGGTTCTCGGTGTTCTCGCTCGCGCAGCGAAGAGAACGTTTAAGAAAGGGCCCGCGCGCGGGGCCTCTGTCTCGGTGCGTATCGGAGACGCAACAAGATATGTGACATTATTCTAAACTGGTCAATCGGTGCAATGAACGAGATCATTAAGGGAAGATATACTGTTCCGATGCATGCAAAACTTGCATTGTCATCTTTCAAACATCTTTTGCGTAGCGTGCGGAGGTTGAGGAGTGGCGTCGGAGGTGCGTGACTTGTGTTCTGACTGCGGCGGGTCAATGATGGTGAACATCGGACAGTGCGCGGTATTGGGAATGACACGGCGAGGCGTGCGCTTTGACTGCGAAGACGTGAGAAGTGAAAACACAAAGCGCGCAGTTGAAGAGCGAAGACTCGGTCGGGTTGCGAATTCTCAGCTATGCGGACAAGTTGGTCAATGCGTTCAAGGCTATGTCTGTCGAGCGTTCGTTTACGAGGCAAGGACTTGAATCAAACAGTGCGAACAACTGCTTCTTGACTGAATCTTACTCGCTTTGACTCGGATGTGTGTTTGACTTGTATATGGAGGGTCAGTGGTATGTATGTTCAACGTGTGTTTAGGTCAGGCTAAGAAGGTTCGGAAGGCGTTGGGAGACTGTCTCAGAGAGGGAAAGGCGTTCTATCTTATCTTGAGAGGGTGACGGAACTTTCTTAGTGGGCGAAAAGACGTTCTCTCTGCATCGTAGCAAGAATGCGTTGAACTCAAGTCGGTTATACGGACAGACTCACTCGGTTAGAAGGTTAGGTTCGGGTTAGAAGGTTAGGGTTCTCGGTGTTCTCGCTCGCGCAGCGAAGAGAACGTTTAAGAAAGGGCCCGCGCGCGGGGCCTCTGTCTCGGTGCGTATCGGAGACGCAACAAGATATGTGACATTATTCTAAACTGGTCAATCGGTGCAATGAACGAGATCATTAAGGGAAGATATACTGTTCCGATGCATGCAAAACTTGCATTGTCATCTTTCAAACATCTTTTGCGTAGCGTGCGGAGGTTGAGGAGTGGCGTCGGAGGTGCGTGACTTGTGTTCTGACTGCGGCGGGTCAATGATGGTGAACATCGGACAGTGCGCGGTATTGGGAATGACACGGCGAGGCGTGCGCTTTGACTGCGAAGACGTGAGAAGTGAAAACACAAAGCGCGCAGTTGAAGAGCGAAGACTCGGTCGGGTTGCGAATTCTCAGCTATGCGGACAAGTTGGTCAATGCGTTCAAGGCTATGTCTGTCGAGCGTTCGTTTACGAGGCAAGGACTTGAATCAAACAGTGCGAACAACTGCTTCTTGACTGAATCTTACTCGCTTTGACTCGGATGTGTGTTTGACTTGTATATGGAGGGTCAGTGGTATGTATGTTCAACGTGTGTTTAGGTCAGGCTAAGAAGGTTCGGAAGGCGTTGGGAGACTGTCTCAGAGAGGGAAAGGCGTTCTATCTTATCTTGAGAGGGTGACGGAACTTTCTTAGTGGGCGAAAAGACGTTCTCTCTGCATCGTAGCAAGAATGCGTTGAACTCAAGTCGGTTATACGGACAGACTCACTCGGTTAGAAGGTTAGGTTCGGGTTAGAAGGTTAGGGTTCTCGGTGTTCTCGCTCGCGCAGCGAAGAGAACGTTTAAGAAAGGGCCCGCGCGCGGGGCCTCTGTCTCGGTGCGTATCGGAGACGCAACAAGATATGTGACATTATTCTAAACTGGTCAATCGGTGCAATGAACGAGATCATTAAGGGAAGATATACTGTTCCGATGCATGCAAAACTTGCATTGTCATCTTTCAAACATCTTTTGCGTAGCGTGCGGAGGTTGAGGAGTGGCGTCGGAGGTGCGTGACTTGTGTTCTGACTGCGGCGGGTCAATGATGGTGAACATCGGACAGTGCGCGGTATTGGGAATGACACGGCGAGGCGTGCGCTTTGACTGCGAAGACGTGAGAAGTGAAAACACAAAGCGCGCAGTTGAAGAGCGAAGACTCGGTCGGGTTGCGAATTCTCAGCTATGCGGACAAGTTGGTCAATGCGTTCAAGGCTATGTCTGTCGAGCGTTCGTTTACGAGGCAAGGACTTGAATCAAACAGTGCGAACAACTGCTTCTTGACTGAATCTTACTCGCTTTGACTCGGATGTGTGTTTGACTTGTATATGGAGGGTCAGTGGTATGTATGTTCAACGTGTGTTTAGGTCAGGCTAAGAAGGTTCGGAAGGCGTTGGGAGACTGTCTCAGAGAGGGAAAGGCGTTCTATCTTATCTTGAGAGGGTGACGGAACTTTCTTAGTGGGCGAAAAGACGTTCTCTCTGCATCGTAGCAAGAATGCGTTGAACTCAAGTCGGTTATACGGACAGACTCACTCGGTTAGAAGGTTAGGTTCGGGTTAGAAGGTTAGGGTTCTCGGTGTTCTCGCTCGCGCAGCGAAGAGAACGTTTAAGAAAGGGCCCGCGCGCGGGGCCTCTGTCTCGGTGCGTATCGGAGACGCAACAAGATATGTGACATTATTCTAAACTGGTCAATCGGTGCAATGAACGAGATCATTAAGGGAAGATATACTGTTCCGATGCATGCAAAACTTGCATTGTCATCTTTCAAACATCTTTTGCGTAGCGTGCGGAGGTTGAGGAGTGGCGTCGGAGGTGCGTGACTTGTGTTCTGACTGCGGCGGGTCAATGATGGTGAACATCGGACAGTGCGCGGTATTGGGAATGACACGGCGAGGCGTGCGCTTTGACTGCGAAGACGTGAGAAGTGAAAACACAAAGCGCGCAGTTGAAGAGCGAAGACTCGGTCGGGTTGCGAATTCTCAGCTATGCGGACAAGTTGGTCAATGCGTTCAAGGCTATGTCTGTCGAGCGTTCGTTTACGAGGCAAGGACTTGAATCAAACAGTGCGAACAACTGCTTCTTGACTGAATCTTACTCGCTTTGACTCGGATGTGTGTTTGACTTGTATATGGAGGGTCAGTGGTATGTATGTTCAACGTGTGTTTAGGTCAGGCTAAGAAGGTTCGGAAGGCGTTGGGAGACTGTCTCAGAGAGGGAAAGGCGTTCTATCTTATCTTGAGAGGGTGACGGAACTTTCTTAGTGGGCGAAAAGACGTTCTCTCTGCATCGTAGCAAGAATGCGTTGAACTCAAGTCGGTTATACGGACAGACTCACTCGGTTAGAAGGTTAGGTTCGGGTTAGAAGGTTAGGGTTCTCGGTGTTCTCGCTCGCGCAGCGAAGAGAACGTTTAAGAAAGGGCCCGCGCGCGGGGCCTCTGTCTCGGTGCGTATCGGAGACGCAACAAGATATGTGACATTATTCTAAACTGGTCAATCGGTGCAATGAACGAGATCATTAAGGGAAGATATACTGTTCCGATGCATGCAAAACTTGCATTGTCATCTTTCAAACATCTTTTGCGTAGCGTGCGGAGGTTGAGGAGTGGCGTCGGAGGTGCGTGACTTGTGTTCTGACTGCGGCGGGTCAATGATGGTGAACATCGGACAGTGCGCGGTATTGGGAATGACACGGCGAGGCGTGCGCTTTGACTGCGAAGACGTGAGAAGTGAAAACACAAAGCGCGCAGTTGAAGAGCGAAGACTCGGTCGGGTTGCGAATTCTCAGCTATGCGGACAAGTTGGTCAATGCGTTCAAGGCTATGTCTGTCGAGCGTTCGTTTACGAGGCAAGGACTTGAATCAAACAGTGCGAACAACTGCTTCTTGACTGAATCTTACTCGCTTTGACTCGGATGTGTGTTTGACTTGTATATGGAGGGTCAGTGGTATGTATGTTCAACGTGTGTTTAGGTCAGGCTAAGAAGGTTCGGAAGGCGTTGGGAGACTGTCTCAGAGAGGGAAAGGCGTTCTATCTTATCTTGAGAGGGTGACGGAACTTTCTTAGTGGGCGAAAAGACGTTCTCTCTGCATCGTAGCAAGAATGCGTTGAACTCAAGTCGGTTATACGGACAGACTCACTCGGTTAGAAGGTTAGGTTCGGGTTAGAAGGTTAGGGTTCTCGGTGTTCTCGCTCGCGCAGCGAAGAGAACGTTTAAGAAAGGGCCCGCGCGCGGGGCCTCTGTCTCGGTGCGTATCGGAGACGCAACAAGATATGTGACATTATTCTAAACTGGTCAATCGGTGCAATGAACGAGATCATTAAGGGAAGATATACTGTTCCGATGCATGCAAAACTTGCATTGTCATCTTTCAAACATCTTTTGCGTAGCGTGCGGAGGTTGAGGAGTGGCGTCGGAGGTGCGTGACTTGTGTTCTGACTGCGGCGGGTCAATGATGGTGAACATCGGACAGTGCGCGGTATTGGGAATGACACGGCGAGGCGTGCGCTTTGACTGCGAAGACGTGAGAAGTGAAAACACAAAGCGCGCAGTTGAAGAGCGAAGACTCGGTCGGGTTGCGAATTCTCAGCTATGCGGACAAGTTGGTCAATGCGTTCAAGGCTATGTCTGTCGAGCGTTCGTTTACGAGGCAAGGACTTGAATCAAACAGTGCGAACAACTGCTTCTTGACTGAATCTTACTCGCTTTGACTCGGATGTGTGTTTGACTTGTATATGGAGGGTCAGTGGTATGTATGTTCAACGTGTGTTTAGGTCAGGCTAAGAAGGTTCGGAAGGCGTTGGGAGACTGTCTCAGAGAGGGAAAGGCGTTCTATCTTATCTTGAGAGGGTGACGGAACTTTCTTAGTGGGCGAAAAGACGTTCTCTCTGCATCGTAGCAAGAATGCGTTGAACTCAAGTCGGTTATACGGACAGACTCA
This sequence comes from Strobilurus pachycystidiatus, assembly GCA_019915135.1. Taxonomy (NCBI): domain Eukaryota; kingdom Fungi; phylum Basidiomycota; class Agaricomycetes; order Agaricales; family Physalacriaceae; genus Strobilurus; species Strobilurus pachycystidiatus. The sequence goes on from JAHLMK010000010.1 coordinate 1,791,019, forward strand.
CTCGGTTAGAAGGTTAGGTTCGGGTTAGAAGGTTAGGGTTCTCGGTGTTCTCGCTCGCGCAGCGAAGAGAACGTTTAAGAAAGGGCCCGCGCGCGGGGCCTCTGTCTCGGTGCGTATCGGAGACGCAACAAGATATGTGACATTATTCTAAACTGGTCAATCGGTGCAATGAACGAGATCATTAAGGGAAGATATACTGTTCCGATGCATGCAAAACTTGCATTGTCATCTTTCAAACATCTTTTGCGTAGCGTGCGGAGGTTGAGGAGTGGCGTCGGAGGTGCGTGACTTGTGTTCTGACTGCGGCGGGTCAATGATGGTGAACATCGGACAGTGCGCGGTATTGGGAATGACACGGCGAGGCGTGCGCTTTGACTGCGAAGACGTGAGAAGTGAAAACACAAAGCGCAGGGTTAGGGTTAGGGGGGTTAGGGTTAGGGTTAGGGGGTTAGGGTTAGGGGGTTAGGGTTAGGGTTAGGGGTTAGGGTTAGGGTTAGGGTTAGGGTTAGGGGGTTAGGGTTAGGGTTAGGGGTTAGGGTTAGGGGTTAGGGTTAGGGG